>JARHKZ010000021.1:0-1200000 GCA_029204075.1 Mycena capillaripes
GTCGAGCACATACTGGGAGTCCAGATGGCGTGTCCAATTTCTAGAAGCGCTACCATGCAGGGAAATTTCCTTTAGATTTGGCATGGGCATCTTCAAGTTAAACAGTTGTTGGAGCACATTTTGTTCAAGACGGACGTGGAGCCGGCAAATGAATGATATGAAATGCGGGGAGCTTTTAAAGTAGCGAAAAGGCTTTTGCAAGCTCGCGAATCGTGAGGGGACGTCCATGTCGCTGAAAGGCTGACGCTCTGCTGCCACCGCACATGCGCTGGAAAACAAAGCCCAGGATTGGAGGTCGGATGGTATGCAAAAAGTAGGTGACCTCTTCGCAGAGCTCCTGTATATGAAGCACATTGCTGGCTGCCATGTGTTTGGAAGTTGGTGGAAGTCGAGAGTGTTATGCGTCACGTTGTCACAACAATGATGCCATCAACTTTCACTTTCTTCCTTCAATGGATGCTCGACACAGTGCACTTATGCGTAAAATCAGCGCAGCACCTTCCACGGTATTATTTTTCTCATTTCCTAAGTTACGGAACTGAGTGGGTCATGCAGTACATCTACTCTGCCGGTCGCCGATCTCGTCTAGGTCTAGCGGCGTTGCGCGACCTTTCTACGGCTTGGACAGATGTCCCAGGCATGATGGAACTGGGCATAATCGACATGTTCTTGGGACATCTTCGTGTGGAAAATTCGCCTACTTTGACGACAGTTCCGCGCAAATGGCAATTGGATGCCGATTTCGCCCATCTCTCTATTGCAGCCCTCAATGGCATGGGACACCTCATCGACGACCCTCGATACGAGTCCCAGAGCGATGCCGTGTTGAATGCATGGCCAGGTATATTTAAATGGTGCTTATACATCTACGACACGCGCGTTGGCTCCGACTCCGCGCAGGAGCGCTCAATCTTCTTTGATCCCATCGTCAATCTCTTCTATATGCTCTCTCAGTTCACCGCGTTGGACAGGAGGATGGCCGGGACTCCCGGTTGCATCGAGCTTGCCGCAAAGTTGTGGGTGCTTGAAGATACCCCTGCCGACGTTAAAAGTGTCGCTACGATGCTAATTTCGACCTCGACGCTGGGAAGCCTCGTGAAATGCTCCGCTACGCTTGGGGATACCGACACTTATGACCGTGTCATTACGGCCACCGAGCGCGATAATTATTTTATCGCGCAGCTACTGCTTGGCCGGATCAAGAAAGCCAAGAAACCATTCAATCCCGATCATGGCGCGCTCGGGTTGTCGTGGCACATTAACCTTCTCTCGGCACTGTCGCAATCTCCCACTCTCCGCCGTGGCTTTTTTGACGCGGGTGTCATCCCTGTTGTGACGAGGGCGTTTGTCGCATTGTCGCGGAAGGTCGTCCAAAATCCAACAAAAAGCAGTATCTCGATGATGGTCTCGAGTTTTCATTTTTTCCATTACTTGGAAGGGGACGACTATCCGACGTTGGTCCACGCCATCAAAGCCGGATTCCTCGCCGCCTTCCTTGACTGCAGTCCAACCTTCTGTCTTATGCCGACCCAATACGTCGAAAAGGCCCTGTACATCATGCGCGAGGTCCTACCGCCTTACCTCGTGCATCGCTCTTTCATAGAGGCAGTTCAAACTGCTATGGCTGGCTTGAGAACGCCCCACTACCAAAAATTGATGGCACAGCCCATGATAGCGGGGGTATGGCGCCCATTCATTGCCCTACTCGAGAAGCGCGGACCTCCTCTAGAGCAGATGTATATGCTCGAGAGCGAGGGAATGGTGCTTGCAGGATGCAGTTACATCGAGGTATTCCGGATTGACATCCACGCAGTATTGTGCTAATACTGCCCAGTGTGGGCGAAGAGATGTCATAAAGACCTTCAAAAAGTGCGCAGCGTGTCGGATCGCGCACTACTGTTCCATCGAGTGCCAGAAACTTGCTTGGAAGTCGGACCACAGAAGTCTCTGTAAGCAGCTCAAGGAGCAGTACCCCAGTGCGTCCGCGTCTAGATCTACCCTATTATATCGTCTGAACGCAGTCCTGCAGGCCGCCGCCCATTGAATGACCGCACCTTCGTTTACGGTCTTGCTCGTTGGGAGGTGGGTGCCAATTCCGCCTTCTTCCACGATCTGGCGGGAAAGGAATTCCCGGGCGTGCCGCATGCAGACCTTATGCTATATCTCGACTTCAGCAAGGTGCCGGAACACTACAGTGTCAAGGTGATAGAACCGAGGGCGTGGGCCTATCCAGGGGTCGTACACTCACCTGAGGCCGCGGCGGCGCTCGAAGCCCATTTCCAGGAGCAGGTAGCGCAGCCGCGCGAGTCGGGCACACCCATTATCCAATTTGTAATTCGGAGGGGCGCAACGATCGAGACGCTGTACACCGAAATGCAGACCAATGATTTCTGGGAAGACAAAGATACCTACGGTGGCGTCGGTAGCTCCGAGGAGGCACCTGATTTGGGAACCGATGTTGAGGAGAGCGGTCGGGGTCAATGCGAATCTGAGTGATTTGCAGTAGAGAAATGTGAATCAAGCGATCCAACAACTTTTTGAACTCGAAATGTTTGTTTGCTTTTGTAGTCGGAATTATAATTACGTTGCGAACTGTGGACGGCTAAGGACAGATGCAGGTAGACAGATGTTTATCGTATAGTACAGCCATATAGGCGTGACGTTGACGAGGGGCAGCAGTTGAGCGTATTCAGATGCGGCGGGTCCAGACGTGCTGGAAAGGAAGATCAGCGTGAAGAGCATATTGCGAGGCATGGCTTCTAGCCTAAAAGCCAAGAAGCTAAAGCCGTGGCTTGACAAGCCAAGCCAAGCCAAATCTTGGCTTTAGGAAGCCAGAAGGAAACCAACTTTTTAGCGGCTTTTCTGGGTGAACGCACTTCAAATTCAAGTCGAAGATTCAGATTAACCTGAATTGAACCAATCATGTTTTTGTACGCCCAATGCATCTCTTATGATTGGGAATAGGTTGCATACTTGCTTCGACTCTGGCACCCGGCGAATAACGATTCTTGCAATGTTGGCTAGAGAGGTCTGCTGTTCCCAGTGTTGATCCTGGATACCGACCGCGATAGTCCAATTGCGATGTTCATCTATGACGCTGACAGGTATTTTCAAGGCATGCGGGATAGGTGAATCCGAAGTACAGTTCAGTCTGTGTTGAAACAAATGAATCTTCCAGCTTTTGTATATCCTCCCCCTTGGGATCGAGGGACTGAATTCTTACCAGGAGGTACGTTGCAGAAGGCTCGCAAGAAAAAAGCCCAACAAAAATGGATTGTGCTACAAAGTCCCCTAGAACAAATCATCCTCCTTGACCAAGATATCCCGATTCACCTGCTTAATGCTCGTCAACCCCGTGAGGTGCATATTCCTGATCAAATCCCCGCATATCGCCCGGAGCACATGCCTCACCCCGTCCTCTCCACCCAGCGCGAGCCCATACGCATACGGCCGCCCGATCAGCACACACTTTGCTCCCAACGCCAGCGCCTTCACGACGTCCGCACAGCACCGCACCCCGCTATCGAGCAGCACGTCCATCTCGCCCCCCACGGCCGCGGCGATGCGCGGCAGCGTCCCCAGGGCGGACGCGCCGCCGTCGTGCTGCCTCCCCCCGTGGTTGCTCACGACGATGCCCTGCACGCCCGCCTTGAGCGCCGCCCGCGCGTCTGCGACGCTCTGGATGCCCTTGAGCACGATCGGGCCGTCCCAGTGCTCCGCAGGAAGGCGATGTCCGCCCACGAGTGCGCGTGCCCCGGGAACACGATCTTGGTCCACTCCTGCGCGGCGGCGCCGAGGCCCGAGAGCCCCGTCGCGGAGGTGCCGTGCGCCTCGTCGACCTCGTAGCCATGCTTCTGCTTGAAGTGCGCGCGGAAGACGGGGTCCGTGAAGCCGAGCTCGACGCCGATACGGTCCGGGTGCTGCCAATAGGTGATTCCTACTTCTACTTGAAGTCAAGCAGGGGAGAGGGGGGGCACTCACGATGAAGGGGTTATAGCCGTTGTCCATGTCCGACGGGCGCCAGCCCAGCACGAACGTGTCGAGCGTCACGAAGAGCGGCGTATACCCCGCCTTCTTCGCGCGATCGAGCAGCGAGATCGTGATATCGTCGTGCTCGCGGGCCGGGAAATACAGCTGGTACCACCGCTGCCCGTCCCCGTTCGCCGCCACCACGTTCTCCATGCTCGTGCTGCTCGCCGTCGATAGGACGTACGGTACCCCCACGCTCGCCGCCGGCGCCTTCGCGCTCGCGACATCCCCTGCCTCGTTGAAGATCTTCTGCACCCCGATCGGCGCCATCGCGATCGGGAACCGCAGCGCCTTCCCGAGGACGGTGGTAGTAGTGTCGCTGAAGAGCGGGTTGCCGTCCTTGTCTGCGCGCGAGGGAACGCCGCGGGACGATGGAGTAGCGGTGGAACGCGGCGAGGTTCTTGGCGTACGTCGAGCCCGCGCCGGCGTTGCGGTGGATGTAGCCCCACGATGAGGTGGAGAGTGCGTCCTTTGCAAGCGTTTCCCAGAGGTTGGACTGAAACATGAAGGGCACGCGCGCAGAGTGGAGCTCGGCTTGGAAGACAGACTGCTCGTAGTTCAGCGGGTCCTGGTTCGTGTCTTGCGGTTGGCGGTCTGTCATATTTTGAAGCTTAGAAGAGATTGGTGAGATATTCGGTTCATATTGTTCGAGAGACTCCTCAACCGTCGGCGCTACGTAGACCGACGCGTTGTACGCTCGAGTCATGTTTGTCTGCGCCGCGCCAGTGAGGTTTTTGCTGGCCAAAAACTTCATCGGATTGTCTTCATATCCATTCCATAGACCGCTGGAATAGAATGGGGAGGACTTGACCGTCCGGCGAAAAAAACCTCGAGTTGGCAGAGGAAGACACTGCGTGTGATGTGGCGTCGGCAAGGGAGAGGGCGGCGCCACACGTACGCAAACAAACGCGTCGCGTGGGGTTGGGCAAAGAGGGTTGGGCGCGTAGGGCGGGCGGGAGCCGGGAGAAAAGAAGGTTACATGGGCAGCGGCGATGTTGGTCGGGCGAACGCGTGAAGTGGGCCCGGGCCGGGTGGATCAGAGCGGTCGGTGGGCGGGATGGACGTAGGTTGCGAGATGTAGGAGCGGCGGCGGGTGCGTAGGTTGTGTGGCGCACGCGAGCATGTGGGGTGGCGCTGTAAGTTGGTCGGGGAACATAGGCCCCGGTTAGCGCTGAAGTAGGTTGGTTGGTTACGCGTCGGAGGCGGGGACGTAGGTCAGCCGGAAAGCCCTAGCGGGCGCGGAGCTCGGGCGGTTTTCAGTTGTCAATAGTTAGCATACATTAGGCCCATATACCGTGTTCTACATCCCAGCACAACCAAGCGGAGCCGTCTCATCCGACATATCAAACAATGCCTTGTAGTCTCTGCACGTATGTGTCACTTCGTCCCCTCTCATCATCTCCGTTCCATTCCCGAAATTGATATCATGCTCCAGCGTCGGATCCGCATCGCACGTCACCATATCCCGCAGGTATATCAAACAATGGTGAATATGATAGAACGACCTGTCGGATGGATTCGACTGAACCTCTTCGATCGTCTCTGGACTCGCAACTTTGAATTGAATTTCGAAAAGACGGCGCATGGTGTCAAGACAATGCATGGCGTGAAATGCACTGATGGAAAATTGTATTGTGTCGCTGCCGATGCGTTTTGTGAGGAAGCCGTTGTTAAAAGGCATGAAAGCGGCCCATTCAGCATCAGCAGCAGTACCCGATATAGCCGAGGTGTTGGAGTTTTGAAACGTCAGAGGGACAGATTCTGCCAAAGTCAGTACTCGATATCGAACCCGATGGGGGCACTGACGTTGCATGTAATTCCCAAAGGTTTGTTCCTGGAGTGTCATGATGCTGCTCACATTCAAAATATCTGTTCAATTCCGATGAGAGATCATTCAAAGGTGATCAAGTCATAATGCGACATACCCGAAGTTGGATAATCTCCCGAACTACAGAGAGTGTTCAAAGGGCTGAACCATCCATGGGGACTCGAGCCATAGGCAGGATGCTGAATTTGAGAAAGGATCCAAAGGAACAGAAAAGGGGTCATTGTTGTTGCCGACTGGAAATAAAGACAGCCGCCTTTTAAACCAGGAGGGATTTTCATAACTCCTTCTATGGTCCTGTTTACACCTCCGGCACTCTATTATTCTCTGGAGTAGCTCCGGAATGCTTACTGTTTTCCCGGACATTTGCAGGACCCATTAGATTGTACTCGGCCGCTGCACACGGATCTCTTTTGCTTCCTTGGTTTTCAGTCTTACATCCTTCACGGCATAATCCTTTTACTTCTATTCAATATTTCCAGATTCTGTTGTTCTCGGCCGCTGCACACGGGTCTCTTTTGCTTCCTTGGTTTTCAGTCTTACATCCTTCACGGCATAATCCTTCTAGTTCTACGGAATATTTTTAGATTCTAAGATACACTCTAGTAGTACTGCCGCATAGCCCTCAGGCCAGGTACGGCATAATAGGGATTCCGTCAGTCAGCCTAGTTTCTAAGAAGGCATACGTATCTCACATCTCGGAAAAAAGCTGTCCGAGGCTATGGCAAAGAAGGTGATGAAAAGTTAATAAAGCTTTTGGAAAGATGGAAATGAAATTATCGAGTTTTGCAAGGATGTTCCCCGACGGCATGACATCGACAAAAAAGGTCAAATGAAGCGAATAAGTCTGGGCGCTAATCCGGGCGCTCATCAGCGCGCTCTAGCAGAACGCCCACCAAGGACAAAATAGGACAAATGAAGGGAAGAAATCCGGAGCAAGGTCCCGGGAGTCGCAGCAAAAAGAAGTAGTGATGCTGAAAGGGGGTTATTCTCGAAAGGCTCATCGGCACTGCAGCCAACATTAACGAAAGAGGTAACATGACGACTGTGATCGCGGAGGTGGAAATCTGACAGCAGTGTTTGAAAGGCTTCGGACAGACGGAGAAACATAATTTTATAAGTAGAGTGAAGTGACGAGTGAATGTTCAGTTCTCGGCCGGTACACCAATCATGCGCGGATGACTCTTTCATTTCCTTGGTTTTTTCTCTCACACTAAACCTTCGCGGAATAGTTTTTGGCGAGCAATTATTCGCTAAAGGCAAAAGTCTGGTGGCAAACACGAACAGATTCTACGTCGTATTTTGATGGCGCAAAAAGAAAGCTCTCAAACTCGGTCAAAGTCGCCCGGATGGACGCAGATTTTGGGAATATGAACTATATCACTCGAAAGAAGGCCTGATCCGACCTAAATTGAAGCTTTTCAGGACAACCTGCGTTTGCCACCCAGTCTTGATCACGTGGGTGCTTTGGTTATCGAAGCGAGCACCCGCGGATCCATATTTTATTTCTGTGAGATATTACTAGTGGAATGAGGGTCGTCATGCGTGGCAGATACGAGACCTCACGTCCCACCAATGCTAAATACATGAATTTAGAGAAGTTAATAGGTTTGCATATCAGCTCCAGCTTGCATATCCAAATCTATTATTTCAGTTGCATCGAAATGAGATATGAAAGTTGGGATTTTGGTTGCCATTTTACTGTCAACGCACCTGAAATGCTGGATTTCTGACACACCTTTTCTCGTGCCGATACGCTTAGTTTTGGTTTGCAATTTTGGCGTGTCTGTTTTGCAATCCCACTCCTGGCATTTCAGCTACATTTCGGCTTGTTGCAAAACTCAATTTTATTCATGTAGTTTAGATTATAAGATTGGCTTTCAGACCAATTTTTGTTTTCCTCAAAAGTTGGCAGTTAGAATTGAACGCGCAGCCACCCTAAAGTTCAGGTCTCTGATCCAGAGGGTTTTGATACATCACAACATGTCTCTACTCTAGAGGGCGTGATGTATCATTCCCTCAGGCTCTGGTGTGAATTGCGGAATTTTTTATATGTCCTCTCGATGCAGTCATACTTGGGCCGGTATACCCGAGTCATTGCTGATGATGCCGGTCTCTAAAATGGAAGCCTACAGTCGGGGAATGTCATCTCGCCCGTTCTGTACCATATTTGGCTCTTCTCGGGACGCCGCACTGACGAAATTTCAGTCTGTATATTATTCATTCACCGCGTTCAGACCGAGGAGAAATAATATGGTCCCAAAGTATAAAATGGCAGAGTATCCCTCGACCTGCACCCACTACTTCCTCGTATAACTTATCTCCGCTACAACCCAATGGTTAGGCTGGGGATCAGCATTGGCTTTCTCGTTGTGTTATGCGGGGTTGGAGAAGCTTTAGTTTCTCCTACCACGAACACAGTACTTTCTCCACTCCCCGACTTCGTCCACGAGGCTTTTGCGCAGCTTACCTCGACAAACGAAACTGTGTTTGAGGCGGCCCTGAACAACTTCTACTCACCAAAGGTCCAGGCAAGGTTGGAGTTACCCTGGCCTGCTACCACGCAAAAGAATCTAACATCTCCTCTCAGCGATGTCGCGACCAGCTCGAATCTTACCCGCGCCGCCTTCGGCGAGCTCGTCCAGGGCCTCCGTGCCGACTTATCCCAGCGCCAATTAATCAGGGAAATTTTCGTTGTTGCCACACCCGCCGATCCGACCAACCGGACAGGCGCCATCGCGGCGACTCATGTCTTTAGTGCGGTGCAGGAAGCGCAGCAGGTCGTCGTTACCATCGCCTCACTCCTACGCATCGAGTGGGTCCAGGACGAAGCGTATGATCAGGAAGGACGCAGAGAAATTGTGACAGAGGCGTTGATCACGAATATGGTGCCGTATCAGAGCGATGGGGTGTGAAGCCGTCGTGGCACCATGTACCTGCTATATTCCATCCGCTCGTAATAGTAGTCACCTGTTGGAACTTGGATTTTATTTGAATGTCTTAATTTTGTTGGATTTCACTGACAAAAATGAATTCATGAGCAACTTTCCCTGTATCGGGTGTTATTCCGCTACATGTCTAATGCAGCAAGATGGGGGTGAACGGTTCGCATTTGCAGCTGCTTTGAATTCAGGTCAAAGATTCAAGAAAAGCAGAAGACGCCTATTCGATTCGGCTCCAAATCATAGTCTCGGCTTTGTGTTGAACGCACTGACACGCACTACTGTGACTCCGAGCCCCAGATGCAGACAGAGGCTGCACAGACCAGGGAGAAGGAAAAACGAGATAGGCACGTTGCGCACATGGTAGATGCGGGAAAGAAGAGAAGGAAGAAAGAAGTCTATTGAGGCAGAGCCTCACCACGAAAATAAAAGTGTCCCAGTGGGAGGGAGAGACACCGCACGCAGGCGTGAAGAGCGTCCGTGCACGGAGTAACTAGAGAGGAAGCGCAGAGCAGAATATCAAAAGATAGAGAGAAGAATCAAGAAATAACGACACCGACCCCAGCGGTTAGTCTAGACTGCTGCCAGTCTCGCAGGAACGTCGGTCGGGGCATTGCGTCAATGTCATGGCGTTTCTGGGGTTCAATTGCGTAAAGTTTTGATCCTGATGCGTCGAGCACGAACTGGGAGTCCCCAGTGATTGGATGATGCACCCATTTTATCAAGAGTGAGGGAATCGAGTTGTGTAGTGTATATCTCTCGAAGAGGGTGTCGAGATCATGCATCTCTCGAAAGTTGAAAGACGCTAGGTGACGTAGCGAATGGATGGAAGACTGAGGAAGTTCGTCGCCGTGTGGATTTCAGCTGGTTTAGCAACACGATTTCCAGAAGCACAACCATGTAAAAAGTTCCTTTAGATTCGGCATCTTCAGGTCAAAGAATTGTCTGAGCACATTTTGTTCAAGACGGACGCGGAGGCGGCGAATGAAAGATATAAAATTGGGGAAGGTTTTGAAAGCGGCGAAAAGGCTTTTGCAGGCTCGGGAATCGTTAAAGGGGGACGTCTATGTTGCTGAAAAGTTGACGCTGTGCTGCCACCGCACATGCGCTGGAAAAAGCCCATGATTGGAGGTGGGGAGCGGGTTTGCAGAAAGCTGGTGACCTCGTCGCAGAGCTCCTGCATATGAAGCACAACGCTGGCTGCCCTATGCGTGGTGGAAGTCGAAAGGAGGGTCACCGGTGTTACACGTCATGATGTCACGCTACTGATGCCATCAATTTTCAGCACAATATTGTCAATATTACAGCTGTTTGCGAAACTAATGACACTCATCAAAGTTTGATGAAAAAGAACAAATTTGATGCGCTGGATTGCCGGGCTCGTTTCTTGCCCATTTCTTGACCGCTTTTACTTGATTTTAGGTGCGTTCGAGAGCTGTTAAACAGGGCTTTCCGTTCATACAGGCCACGGAGGATGGTTCCTCAAATATAGAATCTTGTATTTTCCCGTTACCCGTTTCAAACCCCAGCTTAAATTGGCCATTACCTGGTCAATTCTGAGCCAATTTGAATGATTTTGAATTCATATGAACAGGGATGTAGAGGCACAGGCTGCACACATTTGACATTTTGGTTACACATCAAAATCAGTACTATAGAATGAACTGATGATAGCACAGATTAATTTCATTCTTGATGCTGCAGGTGGGGTGTGCCACAAGTTTTGATGTTTCACACTTGGTTGCCTGTATTTCAGCTTTCAATATCATCTTGATTCAAGAGAATTGGCCCACAATTGATTGAGAACGGGCCATTGGCGTGTCCCGTTTGAATCACTTTTCAATGCACCTAAAATCAAGGTAAACGGTCAAGAAATTATTGAGAAACGAGCTCGGCAATCCGGCACATCAAATTTGTTTTTATTCATCAAAGTTTGATGAGTGTCATTAGTTCGCAAACAGCTGCAATATCTATCGCAATGGATGCTTGTGCTTGAAATTGGTGCAGCACCTTCCACGGTATTCTTTTCCGTCATTTTCGAAGTTACAGAACTGATTCGCGGTGGGGCATGCAGTACATCTACTGTACTATTTCGACCAATTGTTCACAGATTTCGAAATTTTCGATGTCCGGGATGGCCGATAAATTTTCTTTTCATTAAAGGCGATTTTTGCACACATCAAAAAAAGTGGGATGTCACCATCACCTGAACAATTGGTCGAAATAGTACAGTACTCTGCAGCTGTAGCCTGGCTGCCAATCTTGTCCAGGTCTAACGGCGCTGCGTGATCTTTCTGCGGCTTGGACAGATGTCCCGGGCATGATGGAACTGGGCATACAGTAATCAACATATTCTTGGGTCATCTTCGTATGGAAAATGCGCCTACTTCGACGATAGTTCCTCGCCAATGGCAATTGGATGCTGATTTTGCCTATCTTTCTATCATAGCCCTCGGTGCCATGGGACACCTGATTGACGCCCCCCGATACGAGTCCCAGAGCGATGCCGTGTTGAATGCATGGCCAGGTATATTTAAATGATGCTTATACATCTATGAGGCGCGCGTTGGCTCCGACTCTGCGCAGGAACGCTCAATGTTCCTCGACCCTATCGTAAAGCTCTTTTATGTGTTCCTCGGGTTCAGCAAATTCAATAGGGCGATGGTCGGAACCGCTGGTTGCATCGAGCTCACCACAAAGTTGGATGTCCTTGCCGATGTTAAGAGTGTCACTCTTCCAACTGCGGCGCTGGGAAGCCTCGTGAGATGTTCCGCTATGCTTGGGACACCGCCATTTATGACTGTTTCATCACGGCCGCCGAGCGCGACGGTGATTATGTTGCGCAGCTACTGCTGGGCCGGATCAAGAAAGCCAGGAAAATATTCAATCCCGACCTGGGCGCGCTCGGATTGTCGTGACACATTAACCTTCTCGCAGCACTGTCGTAATCTCCCACTCTCCGATGCGGCTTTTTCGACGCATGTGTCATCTCTGTTGTGACCAGGGCATTCATCGCATTGTCGCGGAAGGTCGTTCAAAATCCAACAACAAGCAGTATCTTGATGATGTCGAGTTTTCATTTTTTTTCATTACGTGGAAGGGGACGATGTTGGTCCACGCCATCAAGGCCGGATTTTTCGCCGCCTTCCCTGACTGCAGTCCGATCTTAGGTTTTATGCCAGCCGAATACATCAAAGGGGCCCTGCACGTCATGCGCGAGGTCCTCCCGATTTACCTCCCCCATTGCTCTTTTATCGAGGTAGTTCAAACTGGTGGGTAATTTTGAACATGTATCACTGCAAGGCCTTGGTGGAATAATCCATGATGATACGCAGGGTGGGCAAAGAGACGTCGAACAGGCATAACTTGTCGGATCGTGCGCTACGACATCCCCAGAATGTTTAAGGTGAAATAATAATGAAAATCTTGAGGGCCTGATAGTGCCTTCGGAGGCCAGGACCGGCCGTCCGGAAAAAACTTTGGGAAAAATCTTGACCAAAAAAATCAAAAAATGTCCGCCTTGCGAAAAACGCCGACCCAGAAAGCGTGGGGAAGTAAGAAGTGTCCGGACAAAAATGCCCTGATCCAGGATTTTCGGGTCCTGACATTCAAGGACATTATCAGGGGTAGACTCGACATACGTACTGTTCCTTGCTACTTACCTTCGAAATGCCATTTGCGTTCCACGTGGTAGACGGGCCGTGCTACGCGACGTGGACGGACGAAGTCGGACGTAAGATAAGCTTGCCGAAGGTCCGCGGCCGTCTATGTCACGGGGTACACATAGGTAGCCGGACGTAGCCGAAGATCGACGTATGTATCCAGCCGCATGTAGGATAAGGTACACGAAGGTCTGTCTACTGGGGGTGGGAACGCAGTGTGTCTCTCTCTCTCTGCTAGATAGTTTGCCATGGCCATTGCTCTTTACATGGGGCATTTGTGTAAGTATTTACCAATTACCATGCTTGCTTCGAATCACGCCCACATGCACACTCAAGGACAAAGAACGGATTTTTGTGGAAACCGAAACTAGTTCCCGACACCTTCTCGGGTGCCTGCTCGACGTGGCTCGATTTGACGCCACGGAACATGTCGTAGAACACGGACGTTCTTGGAAGTTCTTTCTTTTCTCTGGCCTTGGCGCTAACTAGTAGACCCCATCTGGATTCAAAGCTCCCAAGCCTGAGGTTCTTGGTCGTCCTTTCCTCCGCCTAGAAAAAAACATTATCTGCTGTCAGCGACAGGATACTTAACTCAAGCTTCTAGACGTGGTCCATACCGATATTCTGGGCGCACATCTAATTTTCTCGGGTGGCCGGGTACTAATATATGGTGCTTCGGCTGTCCGCAGTGGGAAAAAGGCAGGGGTTCAATTTCGAGACGCACACCTACGGCTAAGTCACTGGTTACAGCCCGGACCCTCATGACAGGGTTCCCAAATTGGGATATCAAGAGGGTCTGCCAGTGTGTACGAGACTACTTGAAGCTTGCGACGCCCCTTCGTCCTTGCCCCCTCGATGGCATCCTGCGCTCGGGACACATCTTTCGGCCCTGGCTCAACGTGCAGAGAAATGGACTTCACACTGTACTTCGAGCAGACGTGCGTGACCTTGCCAATGCCATCCACTGTGCCACTCTGTGCGCAACGTGTATTAATTGGTTCCTTCAGAATACTCTCCCTTTCCCCAGATGTTATCTTTGCCGTATTCGCCGTGCTTCGGCTCGTCTATCTCAAGTTTCAGCCACATCATCTCAAGCATTCCACTCTGAGCTGCGGGATCTTGGCCCTCAAGGTAGTCGCGGCGATGCTCACCGTGGCGAGCACGATCGCCAGTCTCGTCCACTCACGACATCTACCGATCCTCTCCGCTTCCTTGGGGCTCGCTGCACCGATCATCCAAGTCGTCACTGCGGTGCGTGTTGATTAAACATAATCGCTCTTCTCAGCAGGAAGTCCTTATTCCCTCAGATCCTCTTGGCCTGCCTTATTCCGGTCGAACACTTGAAATCGATGACTCCAAGTACACTAATCATCACGTATGCCTTTCTCAAGGGGTTGTTCAGTGCTGTTATTATGCGGTCATCCATCAAAATCGGTGGTTCGAACACTTCAACCGTTTTGCTGGCGCTCGTGATGGCAGCGCACCTCCTTGTGGCATTCTTCGAACTCATAGGAAAACGGAAAGCGTTGAAAGATCAGGCACTTCTATCCAGCCTGGATTCGTTTACTTTAGCTCATTCCTTCTCTCAGGGAGCGCCACAAATATCAACGTCCAGTTTTCTCTCGCGCGCTTTGTACCTGTGGCTAATCCCCTTGATGTGGTTTGGTCGGAAGAAGACCCTCACTATCGACGATTGTGGTACCATACCATTGGAGTTGAGTGCTAATGCGAGCACGGCACCGCTTCGGGATGCCTTGGTCTCTATGCCGTTGGTCTAAATGTTTTATACCTCGTGCCTCCGCTCATCAATTCTTATAGAAGAAGAGGTCATTATCTCGTTCGAGCTTCGTTCAAGGCATTCCCGGGACTGTTTCTTGGCCCTATACTCTCTCGGTTGTTGCTTCTTCTCGCTACGTTTGCGCAACCCCTGCTCGTACCCCGAATGATTGCTTTTATTTCCAATCCTGAGCAGTCGTCCGAGCGGGGGTGGGCGTTAGTCGGTGCCTTCGTCTGCACCTATGCCCTCATCGCTCTCATGACGTCTATTTATTGGGAAAAGGTAAGATACCTACATTATTTTATCTACTCAGGTCTCATCAGCACCAGGTCTTCGGCTGCACAGTACGCTACCGGGGCGCGCTCGTTGGCAATATTTATAGCAAGACGCTTCGACTATCTTCCGCCTCGGGACGTGAAGTTGGAGGTGGAGTCGCGAGCACATATATGTATTTTCCATCTCATGCTCTTTCCTCCGTTCATGCTAATCTTTTGGCAGGTCCGTGGATGTCGAGCGCGTTTGTCAAGGTCTAGAAGTGGCCCACGAACTTTGGGCCGCTGTTATCTCAATCGCTTTGGCTGTAGCTCTTCTCTATTCGCAGGTAAGTCCGATCGAGCATTTTTAACTACTCTCCTCATTGACGCCCCATCAGGCCACGTGGCCCGCTTTTTTGTCTCTAGTCATCACATTTCTTCTCCTCTGGATAGTTGGGTATGTTAGCAGAGGAGTTGGAGCTGCTCACCAGCTCTGGTTGGGTTCCACCGACAAACGAGTCAAATTTCTTGCTTCTATCATCAACAGTTATCTGCCGATGAAATTGTGCAACTATGAGGACGTTTTTGCGGAACGTTCTGCGTATTTGCGAATGAAAGAGATGAAGGGTGCCCGAGCATTCTAGTGCGCTCCCGGTATTGAAATTGATCAATTTTAACAAGGAATTCAAACAGCATAAATATCTCAATCTTGGGCGCGCTGTCTTCCACCGCTTGGGGTGCATGCACCCTGGCTGTGTTGGGTCCATATGCCGGTATAGCCTCCCATCACGGACCTCTTGACCCCGAGCGTCTGTTCACCATCGTTACCATTGTGAATCTGTTGGACCCGCCCCTCACGCTACTTGGTGCGATCCTATTTTGAGAATTAAATAAACTGGTTACTAACTCATGCCTAGGTAATTTCATACCTCAGCTCCGCGCGGCTTACGCGTCGTTGAAGCGGATCGAAAAATATCTGTTGCTTGAGGAGCGTACATCTCTGCCTGTGCCTCTTGGAGAAACGGACTCCGCCAACGAGTATTCAGGGGAGAAGAAGGACCCCCGACCTACGGATATCACCCTCGAAGGAGCAACATTTTCCTGGGCGGCGGATAAATCCGCTTTTCTCGGACCGTTATTTGTTGATCTCACTGCCGGCCATCTTCACCTGTGTGTTGGACCCGTCGCCTCTGTACATCAATCATTATCGTGGACCGTGTTCCTGCTAATACTCAATCTAGGGCAAAACTTTGTTCCTTCTGTCGATTCTCGGAGAGTCGGTTCTTACCTCGGGCGACTTTATGGCATCTGGAAAACCAGTTGCTTATGCTGCTCAAGACCCTTTGATCGTCTCTGGGACAATTCGAGAGAACATTGTATTTGGTCACAAATTTTCCGAGCAGTGGTACAACACCGTTCTTGAGGCTTGTGCCCTCACCGCCGACATCCAAAGAATGAGTTCGGGTGACGGAACATATCTCGGAGAGAAAGGTGCGACTCTGAGTGGAGGACAACGTCAGCGCATTGTGGGTCTCATTTTCGTTCGTGTAAAATTGGTGCTGAACACAATTCAGTCCCTAGCACGGGCGATATACGCTAAGGCTCCTTGGACCCTGCTTGACGATTCCTTCAGTTCCCTGGACGCAGAGACCGAACGGCATGGTTTGTTTATTCCACCGTTTGTGAGCCGAGGCAATAATCGTCATGTCTCAGTCTTCCAGTCGCTTTTCGGACCTCATGGGCTCTTACGAAACAAGGGTGTCGTTCTCGTAACGCACAACGGTTATACTCGATTATTTCCTGTTTCTGAATCTTGCTGATGAACCAATAGCTCAGCACTTAAACAGCGCGGACCGCGTACTCGTTTTCAACGCCGGAGCCGTACAATATCAGGGAACGTTGGATGAAGTGGTCGCGTGTGGCTATCAATTTGACCGTGATATGACTGTGAAGGCGTCGACGGAAGAAGAACCGCAGACGAGCGAGAAACCTGATGCAGCAACGCCACTCAAGGCGCATTTTGCCCAGAAAGAAACCGCTGAAACTCAGATTCCACAGTCCTCAATGGGGTACACACCGTATCTTTTTTACATGCGCATGGCCGGGGGATTTGGTTCGCTAGTCGTCATTGTGAGTTTTCCGGTCCCTTTGCATCATCAACGTCTCAATTCTGCAGGGTCTTTTGTCGCTTTCTGGTTTTATACAACTTGCACTGTCGGTGCGTGGATTTCCGTCCATCTCTGCAGCGTACTTGACGATGTTTTGACCCATGCTGCTCAGGTATATCTGCAACAGTGGTCCAGCAGCGGTGGCAAGCGCATCGGTGTCTGGGTGGGTGGATATTCTGTGCTCGTGGTTGCCACTTTGCTATTTGTGTATGTGCCTTGGCTCAGTTTCTCTCTTCCTTCTTTCACTTCCGCTCTTCAGCGCCGGTTGTATGTGGGGATTCACCCTCGTGATAACCGGGTGGGTTTGAAATTGTAAAAAAAAGTCATCTGGATGCTAATCTTATGAATTAGTCCCGTAGGATCAAGTCCGCTTTCCCCTCTCGTCGACCGATCTGATCCCTGAACCTAAGCATCTTAGATATCCACGCAGCTGAGCTTCGAGGCCTCCTCCGAACTTCGCCCTCGTATTTCGCGAGAACCCCGGCGGGTCGCATCATCAACCGTTTCTCTCAGGTACGTCGTATGACACACTTGGCGAAAGCTATCTCTAAACAGGAATGCAGGACATATTCATGTGCGACCTGGACTTCCCCCACAGTACTTTTGATGTTGTCGTGCCAGCGGTGATCCTCAGCAAGTAGCTTCTTTTGAACACCTCGCGGTTCTCATGTAATTCTGATAGTCGGAACGGTGGTTTTTATTTTGGTCCCGGTATGTTCGATCTTTGCTATAGCTGCTTTAGTCTGATGTGGGACTATCAAAGACACCATGGTTGACTCTCACTGTCCCTTTCCTCGGAGGATTCTACTGGTTGATGCTCTCCTTTTACTTGGCAAGCGAAAGTCGTGACTCCTTGATAATTTCTAATCATCTTGTATAGAAAACTGCCAAACAGTTCCAACAACTTACTGCGGCCAGCAAGTCTCCGCTGTATACTCAGTTTTCCACGGCCCTTTCCGGCCTCGTTACGATTCGGTATGTGCGGCTTGTACTGATCTAGGGTTGATTTCGACCTCAATGCGCGTTATAAGGGCCCTCGGTGTAGAGAAGTACTTCCAGGACCAGAACGACGGGCATCTGGATCGAAGCCAGGTAGTTCTTGGGAAGCGATTGTCACCACTGTAAATAAATAACTCTTTTGAGGTTCCATTCTATCTCCGATTTGCAAGCATCGCCTTCTTGTGAGCACTGTATAGGACATGTTGCGAAACTCTAATAAATCATCAACAGGCGAACGTTCTTGGCTATAGTTGCTTTCGTCATGGCAACTGGGCTCTCCGTGCTAACAGTCGGTCTTCGTCACTCAACCAACACTTCCTCGTGCGCCCCGTTACTTCATTCCCTTCCCCTCCTTATTTGTGCTCTGCGCCAGTTTGGGTCTGGCGCTGGCCAGCTTAACAAACATGACCGCCCAACTCACTATGCTCCTCATGGTAAGGTCTTTCAGCAATAAGAAATTCGTCGATTGTTTATAATCCACAGAATTTGACCAATCTCGAGAATGCATCCGTCGCAGTATCCAGGATACACGAGATCACCATGCTGCCCAAGGAAACAGAACCAAATGAACTTCCTGCCAAACAGATCATGTCTTCGCAAAAGTCGGATTCTTCGGCGTTGGGCGCAGTGGCATTCCAGAATGTTCGTTTGCAATATGGGTCAGTCGTCCGAAATAAGTTGGCCTTTGCTGATTTGACCCTTGACTTAGAGCTGAACTCCCGCCTGCCGTCAAGGATGTCTCATTCCAAGCCTCGCCCGGCCAAAAGATTGGAATTTGCGGGCGCTCAGGGTACGAATCTACTTATCAAGGCAGTTACTTGAGCAATTGAAAGTTCATGTTTGAAATAGGTCCGGAAAGAGTAGCTTGATAATGGCACTTTTTAGAGCAGTCGATCCGTCTCTGATGTCTGGCCGTGTCTTTGTCAACGGGGTCGACACACAAACACTGTCTTTGGCTACCTTGCGCGAATCCATGAGGTGAGCCAGACATCTATTTGCAGGGAACTATGTTTAATTGAATCAGTCTGGTCGCACAAACACCATTCATTTGGTACGCCTCTTTGCGTCAGAATCTGGATCCGCGCGGGGAATTTCCCGACGGGGAAATTTGGCGTACTCTACAGACGGTCGGCATGAGTAGTGCGATTTCCGACCTGCCAGACAAGTTGGAGACCGTGTTGGACGATGGTGGTTCTCTCTCAAGCGGACAGGTAACCACATATAATTATTCCACTCACATACCTCGGCTTACTCCAACCCGTTTCCAGCGGCAACTGCTCTGTCTTGCCAGAGTTCTTTTGAGGAAGACTAGTATTCTTGTCCTTGACGAGGCGAGCAGCAGGTGAGTGGCCGTAATGAATTTGCGCACACGTTAGGACCGATATCTTCAGTCTGGACGCAGACACCGATAAGAAAATTCGTGAACTCATTCGCACGGACCTCGCTGAATCTACGGTCATTGCTGTTGCACACCGCATTGGTTGGTCCAACTGTCAATAAACCTTCGCTCTTCGGGCTCACCACCTGACAACAGAAACCATTGTAAACTTCGATACGATCCTCGTCATGGAAGACGGCTTGCTCGTAGAAAGTGGATCGCCGCAAACTCTACTGTCGCGTCCCGATAGCAAGTTCGCGCAGCTAGGGTCGACCCAGGGATTACGTCAACGTACAGATTGAATACCATCATTATTTACAATTTCTTCGTCGATTTGAATGCACATGTGTTGGAATGTCAATTTCGTCAGCAATGATGTTGCCGCGACTTGTTACAGCCGTTTGCAGTACAACAGGCGCGAACGTTTATTTCTGCCTTTTGGGGAATTTTTTGATCCCCGCGACTAGAATGGCCGCTGCAGTTTCAATTCTAATCTGTTCGCCTCTTCCATAGGCGCAAACGATCCGCATTTGAAATACGCAGCGGACCGTGTCTTCCGAAATTCCATTACTTCCTCAAGACTGCTTCCTGGGCGAGGAAATGTGTTTCTGGAGCGATTTTTGAACATTTGACAGCAGGATCACTGCCCTGGACTTAGTTTTGAGCAGTTTAGTTTGGAAATAGGCTCATCATGTTCCCTTGAGAAATTTGGGTGGGTCCCTCGCCTTAGATTGTCAATTTCGTGTCTGGAATCCTTTCCTTGCCAACGAAATTAGTCTGATGAGGCCACATCTGATTGTTCATCCTCAAAACAGCTGTTGTGCCCTCAATTCTGGTCCGGTTCTCTCGCCCATAGGCCTACTCTACTTGTACTACAATTACGCACGGGACCACCTACTTAGAACTTTGGATTTCATATGTAACTAGCAGTTACCCGTGCTTCGCCATGGAAGTAACAGCACCATCAGCCATCAGCCATACTTCCACTTATCGTAACGGAAGCCAGTTATTTATGTTCCATCCTGCTGAACAGAAAATTCAACAGCCTCTCGGACATATTCGGCCTGTCCAATTGGTCGATGATACTCGGGTAGCACATTTTAAATTGGAAATGAAAACTCAGTCATTGATTACACCCATTCCAATTTCTGTTCAGTGTCCCGAATATACATCCTTCATGCCTGTACTTTGTTAACGGCAAGCTTGATTAAAAATCCAAGCTGGGGCAGACATCATTCCTCGTTGAATGTTGATCTAATTCCTGCATGGACATGTCAACATAGTGAGCACCGTCATCATTGTAAGGGCAACCACGAAGGCCCGAGGTACTCAGGGACTGGCGTGGGGGATCCAAAGGTTAATTGAAAGTAGCTAAATATACAAGGAAGCGCACCTGGCGTGGGGGATCCAAAGAGAAGAAACTCTGAGGATTCCCACGCCGGCCGTGAGTATAATTAGCTACTGACTAGGATCATGTGATCGGAGTGATCGGCAAATGTCCCAGGCTTGGTCACAAGCGGAATGCCATCCGGAAGTCCGGCGGCCGGTGGTCGTATCGACAAGCCAGCAGCCGATCCGCGGCCAGGTCGGGGTGGTAGTACTGCTGGATCGGAGACCGATCCGGCGCCGATCGGGGGTTCCCCTTAAAATCATGACCGATCCCTACAAGAATTACATATCTCAATCAACATCATGTCTCGGTGGGTGAATCACATGTGTCTGGTACAATCCCTGTTCGACGTGACGACAAAATTCTAGGTATAACTTCAATTAAATTTATTCTGCTCTGATTCTGCCGAACAGGATGTTCAACGGTGTCTCGGGCATCTCGGGCGAGTCGACATTCACGCAGAACTTGTTCTTCTGCGGCTCTTTATTTTAAGCCATAGTCCCCTCATCCGTCCTCTTGTTTTTGGCTGGACATTAACATTCAACCAGGCTTTGTGGACTTTAGAAACCAGGAGCTGAATTCAGAGAACCGTGGGCGGTATGAACCCAGGTGCTCCACCAAGTTCTCAATTACGGAATGTTGCCGCCCAGGGTCGTTTGCATGGCGCCGTCAAACTTCGCGGGCAATAAGTAACATCTTGACAACATTGTGGAGCTGGATACAAGAACCCGACATTGCTACCTCATTTATAAATAAAGCTTAACAGTTGAGTGGAGTCCTGGGTGCAAATGCAGCATCTTGACAGTGAACTGTGGAGGCAAGAGCTTCTTCATTCCCACAGGTGCCCCTTTTTCCTGGCCAAACTACGTCCTTTCTTACTCCTTGTAGACAAAAGTGAAGGACGGTGGTGGTTCTCAGGATTCAGGCCACCGAATTGCCCCAAATAACTTATGGACCGAAAATATGAGCGAATGGAAGAGATTTGGGTATATTGACAGACTTCCAAAAAAGGAAATTGTGGTAGATATAACACATTTTTGCTCAGAGTGTAAAATCAACTTTTTTTAGCGCCACTCTGAGTAAGAACTGTTTGGATAGGCTGAAAGTACTCGTTAAGTAGTGCAGAATACCATTTCGGATCATGTCAATAGCTGGTGATTTGAGCTCACAATCGCCCTCACAAGATGGTCATTTTCAGCAAAAAATGCACTCAGGCTCAAAGTGGGACTGAAATCTGAAAGTCTTGCAACAACCTGTCGACATGCAGAGACACAGACATCAGGGGAACGGCTGGCACAACCATACTAAATGGAATCAAGTCCATCACAGAAGGAAGTCTGGGTATTTATCTTCTCCGGATCCAGCGTCGTGAAGAATGAAGGGATGACTGAATTGGGTATTTTCCATTCTAAACCCAACTTCAAATTCACATTCAACAAAATTGTAACGGCTCAAAATGACCACAGAGCCGTCAAGTGTCGAACGAAGGTCAACGATGAGCGGCGTATTCAGAATTAGAACCACGTCTATGTTGAGAGTGAGTTAAAAATCACCGTAGGGCAAAATGCTAGTCTGTTGGAAAACAATGTTCACTTTGAAGACAAATCTCAGGAAAATCTGTGGAATGATGTTCGAGTTTTGTTGACAACTCAATTTATGCCACTTTAAGAGTCCATACACTGAGAAGATAGTCTTCCTCAGTAAAAGGAATGGCTAGCCTATAAACAAGCCCACAACTTTTTCCTCGGCATCTTCATTCAGACCGGCATTGCCGTGTTAGGCAGGTGACGCTATTACCCTGCTTTGCTCAAAAAAATCCCCATTGTATTGAGTTAATCCGATAATCTCAATAGAATCGTGATCACTGCCTCAAATTTATAAGAGTTCCGTGGGTTTTGGAGTCCACGAGCATAAGCAGTATTGAATTTTTGAACAGAACTACCTGAACATGTGTAGATAATTATTCTATCGCAGCCCAGCCATTTTTTACCTTGCGTGGAAGGCAATTGAAGGGTAAAAAACTATGCAACCCATCTATATGTCCCTCCGAGATTTTAAGTTGAGCGAGTGGCGGAACTACGCACTCCGCATGGTTTCAACCCGTTTCAGATTGGGCTGTAATCAAGAGCTCGGATAATTTCTGGGTGAGGACTGCACAATTTGCAGTCTCTTATTTCAACAACTTTGCAAAATTTCCCCGTCTGTTTGTGACCCGCCGCTTGCCGGCCTCCTACAATCATGAGAGAGGCTGCGGCACATCAAAGGGGCTCGTGACCTCGGCATTGGCAACACTGCCACATGGTGAACACCGTTCGATTCGTGTATACTCCGCTATAGTCCTGGGCCTAGTGGGAAACATGTCGGTGAATATGTACTAGGGAGACGGCGCAGAAAAGGTGCATTGCAATTTCATTGGGTTTTCGGAGCCTTGTCAACCTGAAGCTGGTGTATCTAGCGCGCGAGAGGACAGCCCCTACGCAACCAATGGTCCCGATACTTATCGAGAATCCATGTGGAAAAAAAATTATTCGAAATACTCATCTGACCTGTACCAAGCCGTCCTTCCCATCAGCCTGCCCCAGCATCACTTTCTTCCCACCTCCTTCTTCAAGATCCTCTTTCGTCAAACCAGAAAAAATGTCCATCATTCCACCGGCTGACGCTGCTGCCATTAGCACAAGTGGCTCGTTTGGATCGAAATCAACATGCTCGATCGCAATCCCTCGCACCCATTTCAGACATTGGGCGAAGAGTACGATAAGAATAGATGCAATCGCGACGAATGTACTGGGAATGAGAATTGCGTTGTTCACTCCCGCGTTGTGTTCCCATCCAACCGTCACCGTCAGCGCAGAGCCGGTCATGTTGCGTCTCATGCTTGTCGGAATGCCAGCAGGCAGGGGACCAGTCGGGGAGGCGAGGTCCGTTTTTATTGCCTTGGCAGCTTATAAGCAAGGATTCCAGATGTGTTTTGGCCGACACACTGACCGTTCCGGCAAATTCGATAACACCCCTGATATATGCTCCCTGCAAGATAAAATATCCATTAAGCAAACCAACTAGGTATCCCCTGGCTTGAAACTCACCATGAGCACAGGATAGCTTATCATGTAGGGGAGCGATGCCTGTGTGGCACCTTGATTGTCAAGAATAGTGGTTATAGAGTCAGTAACGACGTTGTTGGTCAAACTTTGGCCATAAGACAGTGCCTGTTCCAGCGCAGAAATTACGGCGTATGAGACTGTAGCTGGAGCAGGGATCGACGGCTCGACGCCATCCACGAGCTCCCATGTCCAGACCCACTGTGGGGCTGAGTAGGAAATGAAGAGGGTGAGTATCTCAGGCACTATGGTGCACACCATCGTCCCGTCATATGATGGACTCTGCCCGTCGATTGCGATAATCACAGCTTGAATGGACATCGTCAGCAATGGGATAGACCATGGCCACAAGAGTTCCATACTATATTCCACCACCCCTGCATCGTTAGTTCCTGGACAGGCAACCGATAGCAGTGTATTATTCGTGGTGGTCAATACGTCTTTCAAAAATTAACACATGAAGAGTAAGAGCAGCTAGATATAGGTTCCAATCTCACCTGCCTGAACTATATTTCCGTTGCTACATGTTGACGACATACCCGAAACAGTGTACGATTTCAATTCGTCGCCCACCGCAATTTCTACTTGATTGGTAAAGCGCACCAAGGGTGGGTCAGAATTGGCATCGAGTTGTTGATATCCACAGGAAAAGTTGGCACTCAGTCCCCATTGGATCACAGAAAGGTTGAAGTTGGATCCGCCAATCGGTCCAGGAAAGGGCTGAGTGTTGGTTGTGATTAGTTTATCTATCAGGGAATCCTCGTCAGCCGAATTGACCAGGGTGATGGGTAGTACTCCTCCTGTCGGGAGCATTTGGGATCAGGCCTGAGCGTGAAGATTCGAAAGATACAAACGAGTTGATACCGAGTAAACCCAATTGTTGAAATCTATAAGCGCCCCACCAGAGGCAGATGCGGCGTCTGCGGACGCCATACCACTGAGGTCCATGACTGAGGCTATCCCGGAATCGACTACGGGACAAAATAAAAATTGTAAGTTCGTGAATGGAGGGGAGTCTCACTAGAGTTCTGGATACCCATCGTAGCGTTCCACAGCTGCGCGAAATCAGTGGCAAATGTTTCACTCAAGAAATCAATTTCGGTTCCTCGGAGAGGCGTGGCAATGATAATGTCGATCGGTGTCAGAAGTGAGGTCCAACTAATGAACAGCATCGGCATCAGTCGAGAGAATCAATCAACGCGAGCATTACTTCGCTGTTTGACCAAGGGTGGCCAAGAAAAATACACCAGCAGCGAAGACCCACTTGAGTTGCCGTCGTTGGAATATAAACGACCGCCTGGAAATCAAGATCCCGAAGCCGAGGGTGGAGACAGACATCGGGCGGCTGAGATAGACGAGAAGGGCGTGTCGGACGGCGTGTGAGAATAAGCTGCGTCGGTGAAGATTGACGGTAAGAGCAGAATATGTGAGCGACACGGGTCACATACTAGGATGATAATGCCGAAAGCGCGGTCGCTAGGGATGTAACAAGATAGGTCTTTGCCTGGGGATTGCGCTGCGCGAATTCCGAGAGTGCCAGAGACAACGGGATCAGTCCTCTGACGTGCAGTGCCGCGAAAAAACCGTATGCGATGGCGAGCAGGACCGACTGTCCCCCGATAACGGCCAGCGGCCAGATAGATGAGCGCCTATACATATTGGTTGATCATAGGCTTTCGGGTCAAGCTACCCCACGCACCCCGTAGACTTGGTATGTGGTCGAGCGTGGAATTCTGAGAGGTCTGGCAGGGCCCACTTCATGGAAGTTTCCATTGCCCATTGCGTCGAGGAGTGCCAACCGCTTGGTGAGCCCGAATTGGCTGAGTCTTCACTTAATTCCTTGGACACTGGCATGAGTGGTCGTCTCTCCATCGCGGCGGCTACGTGCGGGCAGCCTCGAATGCCAAGAGGGTCACTGAGAACCTGTATAATACCGCACCTAAAAATGACCTGACACATGGCGCAGGGCTGTTAGACAGTGAGGGAGGACAGAGATTTCATTTGAGCTAGCCGTCGAGCGTGCGGAATGGAACATAATACCCAATATATACAGAACCGGCTGTGGACAGATGCCAGAGGTCTTTCCATCAGTCCAAAATTCCGTGCCTGAATTTGAGTATTTTAACGCAGAAAGCGATGTAGTCGGAGAAGAAGGCGGAGTGCAGCAACTGCAGCAATTCAGCGAAGAAGAAGCATACCGGAAATCCCGAATCATATCTTCATGGGCACGTTCCACGGAATGCTCTCAGGCCACAAATAGTGCGATAGGCCTGCGAGGCCAAGGTTGAGCCAAACATCTAACTTGATTCTCTGTAAATGGCTCCAGGACTCACCTTCAAGGCAGGCGAGGATCACCTACAGAATTTTGTTAGCATTGCTCGGCCCTGCGGCGGCTGATTGAAAGAAAGATGGTTATCATGCCACGAGCGGGACCTATTTTTTAGAGAGAGGGAGGAGCACATAACGTGCCGAAGCATCCAGGGAATGGTGCCGTCGTTTGAGCGATAAACGAGGGGCAAGATATGTTACGACATGTGTATCAGGGAGGTTGCATCAGTGTGCTAAGTTACTACAATTTGTTGCAGTAAGTTAACAAACTGTAATTAAAACCGCATGCTCACTCGTGATGCCCGGGCCGTGTATGGCACCCCAAATGACTTATTATCTTCATTCAGCATTTGAGCATTGATCGAATGCAGATAAGTCATTCCGCAATTACAGCCGTTTGCGGTACAACAGGCACGGATCGAATTTTTTGCCATTTTGGGAAATTTTTTATCTTTTTCCATAGGACACTCGCCGCGCCCTCAGATCTGGCCCGTTTACCTTGCGAGTATGCTCATTCGCTGCGCATTTGACATACGCAATGGACGGCGTCTCCAGAATTCCCATGGCGACGTTTACTGTTTTTGACCCCGTACTTGGCCACCTAAGCATTCTTGCCTCGGTATTAACCTCTGATGTTGTTCGACATGGACAAGACAACTTCAGATGGAAGGCAGACATTTTAAGAAGAGTTCAACTCTACTCCTACCCAAATATATAAAGATTTACCCTGGTAAGGATTTTTTTTCGGACGGCAGTTCAACAAGGCCAAATAACAGGGTAGTTGGCCACCTTCCCAGATCAAGCTTTGAAGTTGGAACTCGGCGACCAGAGCCATCGGGAATCGCACCTAGGGCATGTATTCACAATTAGAACATATATTGGTCTTCATGCGGCCAATATGTGGTGTGTGAATAACTGCTCCTCCGATAAGGAAAAAGCTTGAACTTAGGCCGCTTGAGCAATGCCCCGTCTAGTGGAAGATGGAATCTTGCTGGGCCCTAAATCGGGTTACAAACAGCATACAGAAAAGGGATATAATGTATTTGCATTAATAACTTCCTACCAAGGTGCTTAGCAGATAAAATTTCCAAGGATGTCCTAAATTAGATTATTGGATTCCAAAAGCATTTGTGCCAAGTTTCAGATGGGTAGCTCTGCAGTGTCGTCTTATATGATGTCGGCCAATATGAGCCACTCAAAAAAAGCAGCTGTACCTTCAGGGGAGGGCACCAGAAGAATTTCTAATGTAATCACAGAACAAATAGTCACAGATGATTCACTAAGACCAGGGGGAACAGAACGAGCCTACAAAGTCCCGGAATGGCGAAGAATTGGTTGAAAGGGAGTTGAGACAAGAAAGCCGAGCCGCGTCGGCAAATAAGAAAATGATGTTCACACGTTTCGGAGCCCGCTCCGACATGTCGTAACCTACCATCAAGTCATCACCTTGACTCCAAATTCGGTTCAGGCATTCATCATGGGTCCTACTATCATTTCTCATGCTGCCAGGTCATAAATGTCAAGGCTCGGAATGCTAGCTACCAAATGGCCAACTAGGGGGGTGGCCAACTACCGGGCCCAAGATAATAAAGCCGTTGCAGGAGTGACCCAGTGAGATTTTTGTGCTTTTTTATGTTGATGATACATCATCATCATACTGCTCATCAGAACAGTCATTGTGGACTCAAATATTGTTCAATTGTTCTACTTATGTGCACATTAGCTTCCCCTGACAAATAAGCAAAGGATCAGACCTTTATACTGCTCGTCACATCCGCATCGGTCTTTTTTATTCTGTGCCTTGTCTTTCAACTCCGAATTTTGGCAAAAACAGCACCGAGGCCCCTTTGGGATGCCCAGAAATCAATTTTTGTCTCGATACGGAGGTCGCAACCATGTACATGAATGAAAGGTCTACTTATATCCGTCTGATTAGTCCTATTGTATATTTTTCATCTGTAATGAGCGAAAAACAAGATGTTGTGAAATGTGAGAGAAAGGATTCTGAGGAGGCAGTTCCCTGCGTATTTCAAGCGCGAGGCGATCAAGCACAGAGAAGAGGAAAACGGTCCGGATCTGACTCGGCAGCCAGTGTTCTATTAACTGTTCATCAAACATGATGATGTATCATCAATAGCGTGCGCTCAGATACACCCCTGCGGATCCACATGCAAATTCGGAGGAGGCCATTCGCTGAACATTCAGAATGGGAAGAAAATGAGTCTATACTCTGGCCAAAAGATGCAGAATTGAGCCCAGAAAAGGTGTCCTAGTAAAAAGCTAACAGAAAGAACATAAAACTCTCACGAAGACACTTCTATAACAATTTTAAACCTTGTATAAAGAATTCTGAGGATACCATCCGTTGCACATTTTAAATGCGCAACGGATGAGCATACTCCCAATGTGAACGGACCAGATCTGAAGGCGCGGCAAGTGTCCTATGGAAAAAGATCAGAAATTTCCCAAAATGGCAAAAAATTCGGTCCGTGCCTGTTGTACTGCAAACAGCTGTAAAGAAGGGCTCTTGACAAACACCATGTTGGATCCTGGAAAGGGATAGTAGGGATAATAGAGAGCTTGTACAAAAGCCGCACAAGCTGCATGCGGCTTTTGTGCATTGCGCAAAGCCGTGGGTTTTTACTTCACTATTCTTAATTCTTGTTTTGCTATGTACTATTCAATGCCTCTTAAATACCATATTCCACTCCTGAAAGTGCTATTTGTTGGATGTGCAACTGTGGGGGACCACATTTTTCACGCATCACGAACACATCACTCAAGCTCCACTTCCTTTTCCCGCACTCTCATGTCTGCCGCGCAGCAGAGGCAATGCCAAGGATGTTCCCTCGCTCCACAGCACCTCTCCTTTGCCTCAAGTAAGCTTACATTGAGATATTTGATTGCCACCTCTCATATTTCAAATTTGCTGTGCGGCTTTGCGCAATGCAAAAAAGCCGCATGCGGCTCGTGCGGAATAGGATGTATGTGCCCCCCCGGTAAAAAAACTAAAAGGTTGGAGCCTTAGGGGCGGGGCTCAGTTTCACGAGATGCCCCATGGGCAGCATATGGGAGCCGGTCAAGGGTGAGCCGCATCATAACGTGGAGGAGGCGCACTGTGTACTCCAGGGGAAGCCGAGCTTCTGTTGTACTATTAGTAGTGGGGCTATCGGGTTGAGTCCTGCAGCCTAGCTATGTGTACATGTGTAGTAGCTATACTTGTCACCAGCCTACCAAAGAACGGCAAGACTTAGTGCAAGCACTATGTGCCCCCATATACTGTACCATTTCGACCGAAGGTTCACGCCATGTCACCGCCACCTCAATTGTTCACTGAACTTGATGTTCATTTCTCGGCAATCACGCAGAATTCCCATATATGGACGTCCGGCCGATGCTGGACCGGAAATTTTAGCTGTTTCTAGCCTTTTCAGGACGCAAAATTGTTCTGTCACTGTCGCCTAGGCCAAAATTGTTCAGTTCACAGCCCTCTGTCACCTGTCACCTGAACCTTCGGCCGAAATGGTACAGTGTGTGGTAGCAGCCTTGAGCTTAGTCAGCACGTAGCCTTTGTCCTAGACCGCCGCTATTGGATTCCTTACGCAGCGACATCGCTATTATAGAATTTTGTGACTAATATAGTGGCTGCATCAGGTTGACAACTCACTGCTTTTCTTCATTTCTGCTAAAATCGTGGGCCAAGGATTTGAAGACAGCTGCGACCAAGCTCCCATTCACTTGCCCACTTCCAGATCTTGCAATTGCTACATCCAAATCTATACTGGAGTACGCAAAATCGGTGGATGGGTTACAGCACTTTGCGGTACATAGGGCGCGGACCGATTTTTTTTCCATTTTGGGCTTTTTTTTATCCCTGCAACTGGGACAGTCGCGGCGCCCTCAGTTCTCGTCCGTTTGCCCTGTCCATAGGCTCATCCGCTGCGCATTTCAAATACGCAGAGGATGCGCTGCTCAGAATTTTTTATGCGGGGTTTAAGATCGTTATAGAAGTGTCCTAGCGAGAATTTCATGTTTTTTCTGCCGCTTTTTTAATAGGACACTTGTTCTGAGCTCAATTTCTCACCTTTTCGCCTGCTTATAGGCTCATTCTCTCCGTGCTTCAAATACACAGGGGATGGTCTCCTGAGATTTTTAATGTGGGCCTGCAGGGGAATATCTGAGTGCACAATATTGATGATACATCATCATTTTTGATGAGCAGGCAATAGACCGCAACTAGGACGGTTGCGGCGGCCTCAGTTCTAGTTCGTTTGACCTGTCCATAGGCTCATACGCTGCGCATTTTGAATACGCAGAGGATGGTATCCTCAGATTTTTTTATACAGGGTTTAGCATTGTTATAGAAGCGCCCTAGCGGCTTTTGTTGATCTCCGAGACTAGGACAGTTGCGGCAGCTTCAATTTTTACCCGTTTGTCCTTTCCATAGGCTCAAACGATGCGCATTCAAAATACGCAGGGGATAGTATCCGCAGATTTCTCATCCTGTGTTGAAAACCGCTGCTTGAGGGTTCAAATCAAGATTTTGTCCTCTTTTCAGGTGATTTTTCACTAGAACACCTGTTCTACTCTCAATTCTTCATTTTGTGGCTCGCCTATAAGCTTAATTTGTGCGCATCAAAAGTACGCAGCGGACAGCCTCCTCGGAATGCTATGCTGGCGCCCAGCAGGGCATCTGGGAAGACAGCATTGATTGTAAGTCATCAGTTTTGATTTGGAGTCAGTAGAATGGCCGCTATGATCTCAAATATACGCCGTTCAAATGGAGTGGTCCCCTGCGCTTTTATAATGCGCACAAATCGAGCCTATAGGCGAGTCAAACAATGAAAAATTGAGAGTAGAACTGGTGTTCTAGTGAAAAATCACCTGAAAAGAGGACAAAATCTTGATTTGAACCCTCAAGCAGCGGTTTTCAACACAGGATGAGAAATCTGCGGATACTATCCCCTGCGTATTTTGAATGCGCATCGTTTGAGCCTATGGAAAGGACAAACGGGTAAAAATTGAAGCTGCCGCAACTGTCCTAGTCTCGGAGATCAACAAAAGCCGCTAGGGCGCTTCTATAACAATGCTAAACCCTGTATAAAAAAATCTGAGGATACCATCCTCTGCGTATTCAAAATGCGCAGCGTATGAGCCTATGGACAGGTCAAACGAACTAGAACTGAGGCCGCCGCAACCGTCCTAGTTGCGGTCTATTGCCTGCTCATCAAAAATGATGATGTATCATCAATATTGTGCACTCAGATATTCCCCTGCAGGCCCACATTAAAAATCTCAGGAGACCATCCCCTGTGTATTTGAAGCACGGAGAGAATGAGCCTATAAGCAGGCGAAAAGGTGAGAAATTGAGCTCAGAACAAGTGTCCTATTAAAAAAGCGGCAGAAAAAACATGAAATTCTCGCTAGGACACTTCTATAACGATCTTAAACCCCGCATAAAAAATTCTGAGCAGCGCATCCTCTGCGTATTTGAAATGCGCAGCGGATGAGCCTATGGACAGGGCAAACGGACGAGAACTGAGGGCGCCGCGACTGTCCCAGTTGCAGGGATAAAAAAAAGCCCAAAATGGAAAAAAAATCGGTCCGCGCCCTATGTACCGCAAAGTGCTGTAATGTTGCAATGGTTTCAAGGTGACGTTGACTCATCAGACAAGTTATACCTGCTCCAGGGACGTCGTGAACCACAAAAGGACAAACCTCCGGCACCACAGACACTTCGACTACGGCACTACCTGTCCATGGTGAAGACCCAGAAGCATAGAGAAGCTCTTACCTCTCTTCTGTTGTCAACCCATTTACTTGCCGTCGAAGTTCTGCGATACGGGGATCATTTGCATACACGAGAGGATGATCGTTCCAGACGAGTTTGCAGGTTCTGCAAGTCTGAAGTTGAGTCTCCAGAGCATGCCCTTTTAGCTTGCGACGCCTCACCAGAGGTTATGTCCCTAAGAGTGGTATTTCTGAACCAACTATTTTCAGCTGCACCAGCCTTGCGCCGTCGCATGGAGGAACTCAACATGATTGAGTTCTTCAAATCCATGCTTTATGAACGCTCAACTATCGCTCTCGTGGCAAAGTTTGCATTTGAAGTTCTTGAGGTTTTTTATGCGACTCCTGTATTTAGGTTGGCTGGCTGATTTGAGGTAACATGTTTGATTTTCGTAACCTTTTTGCTTCTGTGTGTCGACTGGGTTCTACAGCGTGACGGGAAACTGGGTGCGTGAGCTCGGCTCGGGAGATACATGGAGGTCAGGGACGATGGTGTACATAATTGCCTGTAGTACACCGGGATACTTCCTGAAACCGGTGTTCCTCAGCGGGACCGTGCCGTGTAATGCTACCTACCTACCTACCTACCTGCTCACGACAACAACCTCGGCTTGTCGGAGTTCTTGTGATGTCACCCAAAAAAAAACCTCGCCAAAAGAGCTGCAGCTTCCGCAGCCCTGTCATGACCGCTGAAATCGCCGCCGCCGAGGCTCTCCAAGAGGGCAAAATCGGCCAAGAGCGGTCGCGCGCATCGCAGAAAGGCATGACGGCCCGACGGGCATAGCCACAGATGGAATCATCGTAAAGCACAAAGGCGAAAAGGAGATAGCTTGCCAGAATTATGTGGAGATCGCTTTGGCAATCGAGGCGGTCAGAACTGGGGGCGATTCTGGACGATTCTCATACGATTCTGACGGAAATCACTTTCAGAATCGTCTACTCTGACCGTCACTAATACCTCGGGTTGAGCACAGTTTATATTTACCGAGTCGCATGTTTTGGTAAATCTCGCGCGAATGGGGAAAGACGGTTCGGAAGACTCAAACTCATACAATAGTTACTTCGCGGGATCGAGTCCGGATCCATTTGGCATTCATCCGTGAAGATATCTTCACGGATGAAACAAGGCAATTTGAAGGAATAGGATAACCGTGGTAGTTATACAGCGTCGTAGTTATACAGGAATAGAACGATACAAAAACGTACAAGGAAAGACACGCCCTCAAGGCCAGCTGTTGATTTTGGTGACGACATCCACGGAGAACCCGATCTTGTCAAGTTGAGACCCAACTTCCTTCATCCCTGTCTTGGTAGATTTGGCGCTTTCGGCATTCGCCACAAGCTGCATATTGTCTCAGTGCCTTGAACGCGCAAGAGAAATATGCTAAATACCTCCATTACGCACTCCACGCTCTAAGAAAGAAAAAATTAGCACGAGATTGTTGACAATAGCATCCGTACCTTGGCCTCGAAGTAAACGACGAAGGTGGGCTCAGCCACCGTCAAACCGGCTGTCTGAATTTGTGCGTTTAGAGCATTATTTGACGACGCCTGCAGTACACGCTCCAGGTGAAACAATACAATGGCAACTAAGGCGGAGCTCACTCACTAGGATGTGTCTGAGGAAAACTTTCTGGGCGACGGGAAGACTGAAGAACTCATCATTGGCTGCTTTCACCTGCTCTCGGAACTGTTCTATCGCGATATGGCGTGGCACTTTGGCAATGACCACGGCATGGATATGATCTTTGGCAGTAGACACCTCCGAGTCAATCCGCGTCACAACATCTGCCGTGAACCAGCTCCCCTTCGGAAGTTCAAATCCAGCCTCGCCGCCCACAAGCAGCCTCTGAAACTCCGTATCGCTGAAAACCTGTGAATATTTGAATGCGAGCACTGCGAGGCATTAGATCAGATGTACCTGGGCTATATGATCTGGACTCTGATGCGTGGGCGGATGGATAATATAAGGGGGGTGGGAGAAGGAGCAGGGTTGTTAACAGCGTACCTCGCACTCTACCCTGAATATAATGAGGGGCATTGGTGGGGGGATCCCGATGGTCTTAAAGTACTCATCCAGGTGATTGGTTGGTAACATCTGTGCTTCACAATCAAAGCTGGGCTGAATGACGGAGAAAACACTAAGACGCACTAGATCAAATTTCCGGACATGTTTTTGGATGGAAGGGATCTCGATGAGATCATCAGCGAGCCGCTGCATCTTTGCGTCGAACTCCCGCTTTGAGAGCTGGGCAGTCGTCTCGTAGATCCCAAAGGCAACGCACCGGTCCTTCATGAGGGAGAGCGACATGCTATCGATGTGGTAGAAGGGGAACTATCTCTGATGGGTCTGTCTATGATTACACGGGCTGAGCAGCGTGATGTTCCCATGAGTTTAAGCGCGTTTCTCGACCCATGACTGTGCCGTTGATATCGCGCAGGCGAGCATGTGGGGGGAGCATGTGGGGGACACGCCTCGTAGAACCCATAGGTCACCGGTATGCTGGCATCTCCAACGTTCGAGAACCTGCCACCCTCCGATAATTCGGCGCGGCGTCTGAGAACTTCCATTCTCATGGTATATCTGGGACTCCGTTAAGAGACATAGAAGGGATGCCAGGGCAAAAATGACTGGTGGAATCCAATACTGGGCAGAGCGTTCCACGCCAGGAATAGACTAGCCGTCGGCTAAGATCACACGTCCAGGCAGGTTTAGACCAAGTAAAGTTGAAGTAAGAAGATAGTACAGCCATGCCCGAAATAGCGAGACGGGATGAGGATGACGATGGCGGTAGAAGGGAAAGTCGAGCCGGAGAGTATGGCCTCTTTTCTCAGTGCATAATTAAGGGTATGTAGTGCCCAACCTTGCAATGGACATCGTGAAGCCACGGCTTTGCTCGACGGGATCGAAAGCAAGAGGCGCCGGCGGAGTTGCGGACCGCGCACCGACTGTTTGCTGATCATGGATGTATCCAAAAGGCGTTTCCAGATGAGCTCCTTCTTTTCTTGAATTTACTTGCCTGCCACCTTCTTATATCCTCTTTGACAAACATAATCGTCTGCCAATTTTCGAGTGTCCTGACGCGCCAGCGCTTTCCTGGTTATTTTCGACCACACGCACTTCTCGCCTGGGCGCATCCGAATCCGAATTGCAGAGCAATATGAAGCCGGTGTCTCGCTTTTAATCACGGGTGGCCGCCAGGTCTTCTCCGCGAAGGTTTTCTTGGGTGACTCAGGTCTGAAACAGCCATGAACTTCGATTGCTGCGAAACACGGTACTTACACTTTTCTTACCTTTCCCTCTATCACAATACCTCATTCACCAATGCTACTGACTCACATACATATAGACAGTCCTTCCGCCTATCTACCCACACAGTCATCACGCGCGATCACGGCGACTGCGTATGATGTGAATGGAGCTGCCCCGAGCCAACCACCATCCACTGTAGTGGCGCTAAACCGGATCCTTGAGAAGAAGAAGAAGGATGGGATGAGGCGGACGGGTGTATGTGTGTCATTTTTGTTCTTACTCTATCTTTGCTTCTTCGCTGGTGGTCTCGAGGGGAATTCGACGCAGGTGAACCATCTCGCAGATCGTGTCTACACCTTCGGTGGACGATGCTGCGGTGGGAGTCGCGACGTCGCCATCATGGCGCTGCGAGGATAAGCCGTGTCTCAGGCGACGCGGCTTTATTCCCGTCTAACCCGTTTCGCGCTGCGCATTACACTTGTCTTTGGTCGTCCTCTTTTTCCTATTCCCATTACTCAGTGGCAATTGTTGCACACCAGCAAACCCGAATCGCACATCTTTGACTCTCGAACATGAAATGAGACCAAACTTGAAGAGATAACTGATTGGTCTCGAGCAGCAAAGGATCATAGATGAAGAGAGACTACTGTCTGGCGGATTGGGACCTGCAGCACTTCTCTGGAAGTTTGCATTGAGAGCATTGGGGCGAATTTTGGGCGCGCCCAGATCAAAAGTGGCCGCAATTCGCAGTGCGTCCGTGGACAGAGAATTATCCGGCCATTTTCAGTGAGATTTTCTTTTTCTTTTTTCTCCAAGCAGAACGTTGGGAAGGAACAGCTGAAATGCCACAGAGTTGTCTGGACGAGGAACTGGCAGCATAAGATACACGCGGAGAGTTGCTACGCAGTGTTTGCCCGCGTTTGCTGGCTTTCCTTTTCGAGGCTCCCTTTCCTCGTCTGTGACCCTGTTTTTGCCCTGCTTCGCGCTTATCTTCCTTTCCAGCGCGTCTGGACCCACCGCACCCCCAGTACGCTCCACTGCTGCCGCTTCTGGAGCCCTTCCACGACCTCCACCCGCAGCTATGCATGCCTCGTCATCGTCGCGCCTATATGCTGCCACGCTCACGTCGTCAGTGATGACCGGAGCCACAGCTCATACGTTGTCGACCCGCCCACGATGTCCGCGTTCTTCGTGTACGATGAACTTCCCGTTACCGCTATCTGCGCACTATCACTCGACCCGGACGTCGGAGAACACATCGTCGCAGCCTTTGCCTCGCCGAGGTTTTTTGCTCGATGCCGCCTTCTGCATGAGCGACGCTCTCGTCCAGTGTCTGTCCCACAGTAGGTACGTTGATTCCCCTGCTATCCTTCCGTTCCCTCGTCTTTCTTCCTCGTTACTGACATTCTGCCTCCCACTCGCCCCTAACGACATCCGATACGCTGCTCGCTGTTGCTTGGACATTTACTTGTACGTCACACCCTCCCGCTGCTCCCTTCCCAGAATCCTCCTCATTCTTACTGCCTGACTCTCACGCTCGCAGACGGAATACCACGCCGCTCCGACTCCGCGCTCGCCCTCGAGCCGTATGGATGTCTTGCTCGTCACTCATGCGTGTACAGGAAGCGGGTGGCGCGAGCAGTGTGATGGCGACGCGACGCGGTACGGGGATGATGACGTGGCGTACTCCCCGCCGGCGGCATGTGGGTCCCCCGATTCTCCCCTTACTTGGGAACATAGCGTGCGAGGGGGATGGATGGAGAGAGAGGCCATGCGCGAGGAGGTGCGCGAGGAAGTCATGCACAGGATGGATGCAACAACTGCGCGCGCGTTGGTGGTGGACAGCCTTGGTGGCGCGGCGGGGGATGGAGGTTGGAGACACGGGGCGCACGCCTGCACTACCACTCGCGATAGCAGTCGCAGTGGTATCGCTTGCAGTGGTGTTGCTCAGGCTTGCAATGTTGCTCGTGATAACGAGCGCGGTGGACTGCGAGAGGCTGCGATGAGGGATCACCAGCGCGGCCGCTGTACCTGCACCAGTCGGGAACGCTGTCGAGCAGCACTGGGAATTAGGCGCTGTGTTCCCAATGTTCCATGGGACATTGGTGGGGTGTCATGTCTGCATGCCTGTGATACCGCTCACAATAACGAGCACGGTGTACGAGCGACGTGTGGCGGGGGTTTCGCCGCGCATGCGTCAGTTGGGTGCGCTGTCGATGGCGCGGGGACATGGTGTCCTCGCGACGGTGCGGCGGAGCGTGCCTGCGGTATCACTCGCGTGGTGGAGACTGATGCGTACGGTGGCGTGTTGTGGAGCATTGCTGACGGTCCCGCCGTGCCTGCGTCAGTCGGGTACGCTCTCGAGCGGCGCGGGGACATGGTGCCCTCGCAACAGTGCGCGCGGCAGAGAACGAGGCGTACGAGAGGTGTGTGGCAGCGGATCGTCAGCGCTGACGGCGTGCCTGTACTAGTCGGGTGCGCTGTCGAGCGGCGCGGTAAGTCGGGGAATGTGGTCCCGTGGGACGCTAGTGAGGCCGGCGCAGACGCGGTCGAAGATGGGAGACTCAGTAGGATCCTCCACTGCCTCATCGGGCAGGGCGAGGGGCGCCAAGGAGGGTAGTTTTCCCCTTTTCTCGCCTCCGGAAGCTGTGTGGCTGAGATGCGTGTGAACGGAGCACGCTGAGAGTGTCTGCCCGCTGCTGCGCTCGGGGAGCCGGTGATTTTGTCGATGATCGCTCTCAGAGCTCTAGGAGGACGAGCTGATTCCGGGGAGGATCACAGTGCGGAAGAGCGCGGGTCTGTGGAACGCGGCGGATACACCTGCTCATGGGGTGAGATCGCTTGGAGCGCGAGTACGCGCTTGGTCTTCTCTACCGGTGGGCCAGGCGGATCTTGACGGCGCGCGGTAGGACGCAGCACTTGTGCTCAGCGAGCAGTAGCGTCTGGAGCTGGTTCCGATGTCTGGTGACGCAGCGACTGGAGTTCCGTAGGCACGCAGTACTTTTCCTGTGTTGTGAGTTTGAAGCTTCCGCTTCCCGTTTTACCCCATGTTTATATGTAGCTTATACTATGGCCCTGTATTCCGAGCGTTTCCAGAAACCACGAACCCGCGTTCAGGTCCAGTCTTTTCGCCGACCTGAACGAACGGACGCCGCGCTCGGTTCGGTCCGGTTCGATTCCTGAAACGAACCGTTCCAGTACTAATTGAATCTCATGTCTGTAAAAGGATGAAAGTGTCCTCAAATGATTCTTTCGGTTCTTCCCATCACAACCAGAAAAGTACGAAATGTTATTGATGATGACCCCTCAGAAGCAGCTTTCTTCTGCGTGATTTTAACCGACGCTCGACTGGATGGTCAAGTGGACACTGTCATTAAAGCTGATACTGCGCAGCACGCAACAAAGGAAACAGCTATGTCACAGTAATTCAATCATCTCCAGACCCCCTCCCCATTGATTCACAATACGCTGCTGGGTGATTACACCGAGTTCTTTTGCTCGTATTTTTCAAAGATCCAATTCTGGGAAGGTGTCCTCGTGAGGGGATCCTGAGAGATCTGCCAACTAAAGTTAAACCCGTCTTCTCTGAGCGAAAATAGGAATAAATACACACATAGAAGCGCCGATAGTCGGGATACTGTGACCAAAGAGTCCACACATTTCCTTCACTGGTGTAAATCTACACGAATCAATCAGTACGGATGGTTTATCACAAGTAGGATCGGCATCGATTCATACACCGAATTTATTTTCACTGGAGGTTGTATTGGGTTGGAGGTAAAACACCTGTGGGAATGAATCCGACACAGGAGCAGTCCAGTCCTGAAGATTTTCAGTTAGCAGTGATGCCATGCAGCAGGCAGTTCAAGCTGGGACTGACTGCCAACAGTCCAAGGGGCAGGTCGAGATCGTTGTCGAAAATCGCCACATGCCCTTTGTGACCAATAGCTTCCACCCGCCACTACCAAATTCGTAAACACCTTGTCACATTTGAAGAAATAGAACATGGGTTGGGCTTACCACAGTGTAGGGAGCGGAAGATTCCCCACGAAACACAACAATGGGCTTATTCGCCCCCTCACTGCGGAGGGCACTATACCGTTGCGAGCCATCAAGTTTAAGGGCGCTGTTGAAAATACGGTAGAGTCCGGACTCGATCTTGCCGGTCGACTGGACCTGGTTCAAAACCTGTACGGGTATAGTTCGTCAATAGAGAAGCGACAGCACGAGCAAATCAACTGACTGGGGCAACGTTGGCGTTGGGATTCATGTTGCACGAGACCGTGCTGAGGGGATTCTGCGAGGGGGAGTTTGGGGCGGGATTCACCAGTGCAAGCGCCATAGCACCGAACGCCATGAGTTTGGAGAACATTGGATAGTACAGTAGCTTGTGGGTCGACTGTGAGGGCTGGGTTGTGTGGTTACTAGTCTCTTATATAGCTGGAAGGCACCTGGTATTTCGCTTCACGATCGCGGCAATTGCGGGGGAAAGCTGGCATTTACGGCTCTGTGATATCACCAAGAGATGCATCATTCCAACCCTCACAGGGAACGTGCTCTTAAATCCCCTTGAAGCCGCGAAAGAGAATGAAGTCCGAGGAGTTTCTGGTAGTCTGTCTGCAGGCTGCGAGCTTAGCGATCTATTCCAGTGCAGTAGTACGAGGAAAGAAGGGTGGTCAGTGAGCTGTTACCAGTATAGACCGATGCGGAAGTCTGTTCGTGAGTCGAATCCGAGTCACGAGTATTAGCTTATCAGAAAGGAGAAGAATCAAAGGGATCTGAATTAAGTTAGAGATCCGGCACTTCCTGATATCAATAAAAGACTTACCGGGATTCCCCAGGGCGTATACACGATCGGAAATGGGGCTTGGTCGCGTTTTTTAATCCACAGACAGGCGAACTGTCAAAAAGGGCAGAAGCCGGTGAAGTACCCGGGAGCAGGTTCAGAATATAAGAGATGTGAATGGAAATTGAGTCGACTGGTAGATGTAAAAGGTAATAGTAAAACGGAGTAAGGGTATAAGTAATGACCCCGACGCGAAGTCAAGAATCAGATAGGTCCGACGCGAAGTCCAGAACCAAATAGATCCGACGTCAAGTCAAGATCGAGCCGTAACGAGGTGATAGAACACGAGTCACGGCCAGATGACCGTGGAGGCGCCAAGAAACGAGTATTTGATAGAGTAAGGAGGTAGAATGCACCACACACTCTATGGGAGAGATGAGAGACGAGAATAGCACGAGAATTTGAAGCTAAGACCTCCCACGAAGCTGGGAGGTAGTGGTTGGAGGCCAAAAGTAAGATGGGTCCATTTTGCATGTCCAGCCCACCCAAAGCGTCCGTTCTTTTGGACCCTTGGGGCTGCCATTAGGTACTAAACGTACGTATTGCTCATCTCAGGGCAAAATGTCGTGCTTCCGAGCGACTTACCACCCTAGAAACTCACGGGATGCTCTAAAAGCAATCGCTCAGTCCATTGCGACCCAGGTGAAAGTAGCTGCCCGCCCAACAGCCTCAGTGCCCCCCTGCAAGACACTCCTGATCACAAGACCTACGATCTATGAGTCCCAAGGTGGCGTACCGCTCGAATGCACGTCAACGAATGGTAAAAATGACAAACAGCAGGAATGTAAGATGCCGAAACGTTCACAGAAAAGATATCTTCATTTGGAGCCTTTGCGAGCTCTGGCCGGAACCTGGATGGAAAGATAAAGAACCTGAAGGTACTGTTAGAACAAACTGGTGGCTCTAAATAGTGTAAGTGTAGAAATTCGATAATGCATAGAAGATTAATGCTGTCAATCACTGCGTTCAGGGTCCTCGGCAACAGACCCCCGGCGGCACAGCTCGACACGGATGAGTGATGGCACAGTATGGCCGCCTGTGCAGACATCGGTCCCTCCTAACTGACGGCCATTGGACATGGCTCTAGGCCCTCATGCAGCCGGCAAACATGTTTGGACGTTCTGCTTCAAGGAGGGCGCGGAGGAATGGAAAATGAAGAAAGGGTGGAAAGGGGAAGGAAAAAAGGGAAGAGACGAAAGGTTCCGAATCGTACTTGGTGGGGTGCGCAGGTCATTCGAGGGCGGCACCGAGCATCTCGCACAGCGCAAGCAATATGATGCTGCCCTCTTCAATGTATGCGATGTTGGACGTACATACTTGCTTGAATTGCCATTGAGGGAGGTCTAGCAGCACCTGTTACGCACAGTCAACGAATCAAGTGAAAATGAAGATCGAATACGTACATATTTCACCTGCGTCTGTCCAGACTGGAACGTGGTGTATGTACGACACCGTGCACGAAGAAAGCAATGGCGCTTGACTCTGAACGGTGCCCAAGAACTAAATGCAGTACATAGTGCTTCCGTCGTATATTTCTTCCGCCCGCGCGTTGCGCAGTAAATAACCACAGTGGTCCCGATTGATACCAAATTGGTACTGTGAGATCGAAATATTTAGAATGTCGCTGAAAGGGTGGGGAAAAACAGCAGATCAACATTGTCTGATTTTTGAGGGTGAAAATATGCACAGGTAGTTCATCAGGGAAGCAGCGATCGTGGAATACATCACCAGAGACCGGAAATTATGAAAAGGCGTCCAAGGCGCGCTGACAGAACTTTGCACGCCCCAGAGAGGACATAAGAGCAGGCTGTCTATCAAGGCATCGCGGCGAAGGCAGAACTACATAGCGCCCCGCAAGAACCTAATTCGAGGACGGTGGAGAAGATTTGCTTAAATCCACACAAGACACGCCTCCGCTTCGCTCCGGCACCCGGGAAATGGGAAACGAACTGTCACCAATAGAAATCATTATAAACCGATAATGAATAATATAATGTTCGACTGGAATAATGATGGCCTAAGAGCCGAGACGGGATGTTCAATATTAATTCGTGTACTCGCATATGGTGACTGCGGAGCCCACGTCAATCACCCCGGAAGTCCGATTGAGTGCACAGAGAGTGAAGGGGAAGTGAGCAACATCCTCAGTCTTTGAAGGCATGATATACTACGAGTACCATTCTGTCAATTTAAGGTCCGCGGCTCAAAAATAAAGACTCACAATGATAGTGGTATGACTGCGGAGGGGACCACCCCACCTGCGAGAAAGGCACGATAACACAATCAGATAATGAAGAGGACCATCCACCACCGAACATAGACTCTTGTGTGCTGTGGTGCAGCAGGGTGACTAATTGAGTCATAGACAATAGTCTTCGTTGAGTAACAATTATTCTTGCGATGTTGCAGAGCGGTCCCCAAAAGCATAGAGACCCCCCCCAGAGCCAACAGTTGATCGCGTGAGGTCTTGCAGCAGCGCATATAGTTGGCTTGAAGACTGCAGGGAGATTTTGAAATCACAGAGAGCATTTTTGAGAGAATTGATATTGATTCCAGGTTGGGAGGAAGAGGGAATTGATTCCAGGTGGGAGGGAACAAAGATGCGGGGGCGTGGCGGATACGCCGAGAGGTTTTTAAATGAGAAATCATGCGCAGCCACATTACGACAACTGCGCCAGCCGCGGTGAGACTTTGATACAGAAAGGAATATTTTCGGATGGATTGACAGTTCACAAGCACACCTAAAACGGGAATCTTTCCGCCTTGTTAAATGTGGGGTTTAATATGTGACTATTCGACTCGCATTCAGATCGTCGGAATGTTCATCTTTGAGTTCGACATTCCGCGACTGAGCCAATTTTGCCATTGGAGCGCCATTTTCCGGGAACATGGCGGGCCAATGGCAAAATTGCCTCTCTCGCGGAATGTGCAGTGGAAAGTTTGTCTTTCAACCTCGTTGAAAGGGAGTTATAAAGACTGTCTTTATACCTCACTTTTAACAAGGCGGAAAGATTTCCGTTTTAGGTGTGGAGACTCGTCTCTACGACTTCATGATCCCAATTTGGGTTGTGGTTGACAGTTCGCAGTTGCGCGCAGTCGAGGAAATTAATTCCGTAGTCCATCAATCTCGTTAAAGAACGGTTAATAATGAGAAATGGAAGCAAGGTGTAATAGACGCCCGTCTGTTTAGGTAGCCAAACACCAGCGCACCTCCACATTGCCACATTGCTGGTCTTCCCGTTTGACTTCCACCGCGCGCGAGACTCGGAGTATGTCCTCATGAGCGCGCAAGATCACCTCAAGCAAAACGCGGTCTTTCTTGAGTCTTGAGCTCGACCCAGGTACACTGAAGGTGTTCGCCTCGTCCTCCTGCGTCTCGTGGACCGCTCATGTTTTGAAGGGCTTGCTCTTTCGGCGGGAGACGGTGTGTAAAGTTTGCAAAGTTTGCGTGCAAGATTTTCCAGATCTTCGAGAAAGAACCTATGGTGTGGGGGCCGGAAGGAGCGTAGGTGAATTTATAGGCTCCAAAGGGGTCAGCTTGTCGAGGGTGACCAGTGGTTGATGGCATAGCACAGAGTATATTATAGAGGCCGGTGTACTGTATTCTACAACTTGGCATGTTCCGAAATGGGATTTATTATCCTGAGTCTTATCCGTCTCGCGGCACTTCCAACCGAAAGCGCAATCGAGTTGAAAGTTTTAAATTCAGGTGCGGGGAGCGGCATTGGCAACAGGTGTGCAAGCTACTTACTTGTCGCGTGTTTCGGCTTCTTCTTTTGTGACGAACGTGTTTGATTTGCGTTGATGCCTTTTAACAACCATCGATCGAACTTGTTGAAACTCATGATGCATGATGGTTTAAGGAAGGAAGTTTTACAGCAACGGAACTGCCCATGAGCTTGGGGAATTGATCAAAACGCGACCAGTAAACCAGGAAACGACCCGACAACTCAGACGACTTTGTTCGGTCCCGCTATCCGATTTTTTCTCGTTAGTACATACTTCCACAGGCGCTGAGCCGCGCGTTGCAACAGGATAAAATGCTAATACCAATGTGGTCGACGGATTGGTGGTGGGAACGAGGTCGGAGAATTGGCGGAGCCAATGTGGAAACCTGCAGCTCCTAGTGCGGAAATTCCATAGGCGCTGAGAACCACGTATTGAAACTGGGATATGTCAAGATACGCCAATGTGATCCGCTGGTTCTTGCGAATTAGGTCAAAACGCCGGAGATTGTTTATTCACCTCATGCAAGAGTGAAACTCCAAGAAAGTGCGCTATAACTGCACAGAATATACCTCAATCTTCCCGCACACAGAAATACACGGAAGTTTGAGGGAGACGCCTTGACTATAATCCTGGGCGCGTACCTAGATGTAACTAGTGCCTTAATATAACTAAATTACGGAATACGAATCCGTCAAGCACGAGCTATCATGTTATATCGTACCTTAAGGGAATAATTGGCCATAGCTTTGCGATCCACGGGTTGGAATTGAATCCCGAGCGTGCTACGCGATAAGTGCCTGAGATAAGTGGCTCAGTAATCGCCCTGCCAAGGATAAATAGTATTTAACATTGGTTCATACACGTAACGGACGTCGCTGGATCCGGTTGGGCTTATCATGTTGGAGTCCTCCGGGATGCATGGATCAGACTCGGGCTAATAGCGGCTTGCCGTAAAGTCCGGGTTGCAGATTGAACGCAAGTAGTGATTGCCTGTTGAGTCAAACAGGCGCTCCGCACAAATCGTCGAGAACTATACTTCCATTGCTACAACCCACGATTCCGCTGAAAACTAAATATGCAATCAATGCAAGCCATCAAGTGATCCGGTGCCGTACATTCTCCAAATGGCTCTCCGCCGAGTTCTTCCAAGTCTACAAAATGAGCATCACGTCTCTTCCTGCAAGGAGAAACACCACCTACCATGGAAATCACTATCGAAATTACCGTTCCTGACTTGCTAGCCGACTGGCCCTTCCAAACGGAACCGAATCCTCGACAGGACATCGTAGCAGAAAGTGCCGCATGGGCCGAGTCCTATGGGGCGTTCAGCCCACGGACTCAGGACGCCTTCAACCGTTGCAAATTCGGAATATTCTCGTCATTGGCATACCCGAAGGCTGGACCCGATCAATTCCGCGCAGTTTGTGACCTTATGAATCTCTTTTTTGTCTTCGACGAGAAGAGTGACGAGGCGAGTGGCCAAGAGGTTGCACAGCAGGCCGCAGATATTATGAACGCGTTAAGGTAAGGTTGCTTTCTCTGGGAGAGTGACCATGCTGATATCAGTTGCCAGAAATCCAACCGAAAACATTCAGGGTGAAAGCATTCTTGGGGCTATGACAAGAAGGTAAGCAAAAAAGTAATGTCTCGTCCCGCTCAAAGGCTGAATGAATGTCTCAATTTAGCTTTTGGAAACGTACATTGCGGGTTGCGAGTCCGTCTTCGACTCGACGGATAATCAAATATTTTGACGAGTACACGGAAGCGGTTCGACAGCAGGCGGTGGATCGGGAGACCGGGCATATTCGCTCTATCGAAGAGTATATGGACCTCCGCCGAGCGACTATTGGTGTTCGCCTCTCTTTCGAGTTCTTCCTTTTGACTGAGGATCTTCCCGACTCTGTGGTGGACCATCCACACATCGAGAAATTGACAAGCAGCACCATCGATATGACTATTCTTGCTAATGTGAGATTTTCTGTGTAATTGTAAGCGGTGATTGAATGACAGAAAATGCAGGATCTGTATTCTTACAATGTCGAGCAATCCCGCGGGGATGATGCGCATAACATCATAACTGTTGCAATGAAGGAAAAGAGCCTCAACGTCCAGCAGGCCGTGGATCGCGTTGGCGAGCAATACCGACGCCTGTCTCAAACCTTCTGCCAGGACATGAGAGACTTGCCCATTTTCCCCGCTGACATTGACATATTGGCGAAGGGGTATGCTGACGGAATGGGTTTGTGGGTGTACACAAACATAAAATGGTCATTCGCAAGTGAGCGTTACTTCGGAACAGAGGGCCTGGCCATAGAGAAGCATCGGCGTGTTCGTTTGCTTGGACCAAGGCGTTGTGAGTAGAATGGGATGTATAGCGGCTCGCCCCAGAGTACGGGAAATAGAGAATATGACTTTTTTTTTGGATACGAACCTACGGGCCGTGATAGTGAGCATCCGGCACAGCTCACGCCGAGATCGCCGAAACGCGGGCCCTGCGTGGTCATGTTCGGAGGTTGCTTGGAATGATGTCGGCACATTCGGTATCAGTATTTGCAAAATTATCTGGTGCGCGGCGAGATCCACCATAAAAAAAGATGGCCGGTTGGCCCCGCTGGTCGACCTTGTCAGTTGAAAATCCCCAAAAGGTACCAGTGGTAATATTTCCAGAAGCGCAGAAGACGCCGCCCGCTGCGTTCAATAGACACCCTGGGCTCGCTGTCACCGCGCGTCATGTGCTTACTGACTCTCGGAGTTGGAGAGACAACGGCTCGGTCCGATCGACTGGTCCATACCCAAATCGGGTGATGTCTTACATTCATTAAGTGGCGCGGATTGGCTCCGCGGGAGCAACCAAACCATTCTGAGTATAACCTAGATGAGATTATATACATGCGCGTCTCGCAGATAATCTGGCGTATGTTGAGTCAGCGGAGGGAGAAAATGAGAGGAACCGATCAAATCGTGTTCATCCGAATCCGCGCTAACAACGGCCAAAAGAAGGAAATAACTGTGGAGGATGTTGGGTGACTGCTGAGGCTTGCGCAGCTTGCGATCACCCTTGGCTGCAATTTCAAGTCCCGACCTCCGCCGCTCCTATAAGAGCGTGTCGCCAATCACAAACTTTAAATCTAAGCAATCTAAATGTCTGAGATGAATGAAGGCCTCTCTTGTTGCTCCAGCATGGAAGTCGCTCCGCCGGTTAGCTCGCGGTCATAGGACGCACAGTCGGGATCGTTTACTGCATGGCTCAGATTCCCATGGAGAAGGCTTTCCTTGTGGCTGCGTGGGTGGAGGTAAGGTCCGTCCGCTGCTCGATACGTTCAACTGATCGCGACTTCAGACAATTATATATGGTACGCTCGGCGATCCTGCAGTTCTTAAAAGAATTGTAATCTCACTCGCAAATGGACAGGCATATACTTTTGCCTGTTCGCTTTCAGCATCTACATCAATACCGCGTCCCACCGTGGTCGATCCACCCATAATCGCGTATTGTCTCTCCGCTGCGCGCTTCACCTTTATTTATGCAGTCCTAAATCATTTCTGCAGGCTCCGAGGTCAGGTTCATATTGGCCACGACGCACGTCGGTACGGAGTCTTTCTTCATGGATCTTATTAAGTGACGATTTCTCGACAGCGATGAGTGGCTACCACCTAATCCGCGCCTACGTCGATTTCCGAACCGCTCCAGGAGGTCCAGCAGGATTTTTGGGATTACTTATTTTCGACTTGTACGTGTCCCTGCTTGTGTATTTCTGTCAATATTGAACTCTAGTGCCAGGACATCGCATCTTAACGGACACGATGTGCGTCCTCCGAAAATTAACCCTCTTCATGAAAGCAACGCCTCCCTCAGATACGTAACACAGACCATCCTCGGGGATGCTATGGCAGTAAGCTCTCTGTTCCCTGTATAATCCGAGGCATGATTTGATTCTGTTGAACGAGGTATACCGTTGCTGGATTCTTTGGGACCGAAGACACCAATACATCATATTCCCATTCTTATTGCTCATTGTGAGCGCCGGTGAGTCACAGCGGTTTACGTGCACTACTGCAGCCCAAACGTTGCATCCGTGTCCAGTATCTGGATATATGGTCTCCGGGCTGTACTCCACTATCGACCCCGACGCCAACATCTTCAACGCCCGTCTCCTTCATTGGATAACTGTCTTTCATTCCGTTGCCGTGGCGCAGAACATCATCACCACGAGCCTGATGGCGTGGCGGCTCTGGAAAGTCGAGAAACACTCCGCAAAATACCGTGGGTTCATCTTGCCCGTCCTCCACATTCGCATCGAGTCGGCGGGCGCTGTATCTCTTCATTGAGATTCTCCAGCTCTCTCTTTACACGGTCAACTCCAACACCGTGTTTATCGTGGTCGGGCTCGAGACACCCACCATCGTACGTCCGCACTGCTTCTCTCCTCGTTAACGCGATGCTGAATTTCGGCAGGGTATAACGTTTGAGTTGATCACCGTTCGCATCATCTTGCGTGCACAAAAAACCTCTCAAGGTACAGAGGGGACGTACGGACGGTCGCCAGTCACTCGTGGGTCTACCGCTGCGAAGAATCGCGGTGAATTTCACGACCGAGCTGGAGGATGATGCCATTGAGGGCCACGACGGATTGAGGAAAATGGCGCCTGTCTAATCACTTCTTCGAGCGCAGTCTCGTTCGTTCTTTACAATGATAATTCAAGTGATTGCTTACCAGCTCAGTTTCGTCGTGTTAATGACCAATGAGTCCGGTGCTTGGTGAAGATTCCCAGGAGCAGACGCTAAAAGGTGAACTTACTTTCCTCGTTCTGTAACGTCCAATCAAAAGTTGTGGGATATCAATAAGTACTTCGTGTGCAATGGTACATCATTTTTCAACACTACCAATTATCCAAGGGTTCATAGTAGTGCGAACGTGTCGTGAGAATTAGCCATACATAAGTCCGGTGAATGACGCCAACCGTATTACATCTATGAGAAAGTCCAAGCTTATTAAGTCCGTACGGGTAATTGCGAGTGCGATAGTGATCATGAGGACGTGGTTCGTGACATACTGGACCAGGGACATGTCAGCGCGGCGCGGAAAGAGGACACCGTATCACGGACCTGAGTACATAGGGCCCGTTGCCTACGGATGCATGGCGCGGCGTCGGGGACCGTGTCGCCGGACATGCTGGGAAGTAGCATCGGACTGCGCAAGGGCGGGGAGCGGAAGGGACCATGTCCACGGGCGGAATAGGCTCATTGTGAAACGAGCATCATGATGAGTGTCGTCTTCGGTCGATGAGGTGGCAGTGACCAGCGTGAATAGGAGCGCAAAGAGGGCGATTATGGAGAAGAGAAAGCGCATCCTGGTGAAATCTATGTGGACATTCTAGTCAGGGGTCGGCTTGGCTGGACGAAATAGCAACGTACTAGTAATCGGGAAAAAAGATGATGGGGGGAAGAAGATGAAGACTGTCACCGCAGCACCCCTTTATGACATCGGGGTCTTTGCTCCGCTCACAGCCTCCAGGGGCTCCAATCAACTAGCCGGGTTTATTTTTGATCAAAATCCAAACACCACCATATCAACGCGTCATCGCGTGTCTCCATCTGCCTTCATCCTTGCTTCATCCCAAGCTTCATCCATCTTCGCCGCTGCAATCCAGAGGTGTAGAAGTCTACGCTGTATTTGTTACTCCAACTTTACCGGGTTGAGTTCGCGTCAACGTCGGGGACGGCGTGTAATTCTCCGTGTTTCATTGGGTCCGAGTTCGCCGGCGGGACTTGAAGGCCGCTGCAGCATTTTCTCAAGCTTCTCAAGGCTTATTAGTCTCAGTGTCCCAATCCAACCTCTTTTGAACTTAGTCTGGATAATATCCTTTGGCTGTTCCACTGGCAGTACAACGCCATATGTTTAGGATCTTTCTATTTCCGTATATGGACATCTTCTAGGAGGATAACAAGATCTTCACTTGTTTGTGAGCTTCGTCAAGGTCTCGAGTGTGGACAAGCGCGAGTCAGTGGCCATTTCCGTGGGTCAATTCATAACTTTGCTTCTCGATTCAAGGTATGTCCATCATTCTGGCGCCAACTCGGGATTAATCAATCGATGCTCCACTGTCCTCTGCTAAAAACGTCTTGCTTTTTTGCATATAGAAAGCATTAGATTCCCCTGAATGATTACATTCGTCCGCAATGATCCACCTATCAACTACATTCCACAACCGCGTCCGCATGCTAGACATTCCTCCTGGCCTCATCTTCATCGCCTCCACCCTGCCTGCATTGCTCTCGCCGGCCTTCCTTACCTGCGTTCTGCTTTCCCTCCTGCATGGTTTCACTCCGTTTCGGTTCCCACATGGGCCACAAACTATCTTGTGCATTCTCAGTATCCCAGGGGCATTGACCCTACAAGTGCCATACAACGACTATGTCAATGCCGCGACGCCACAGCCCACGGAGCGGCTCTCCCACCTGAACTGGAGTCGGGCTTCGGCGACCGCGAAGAAGAAAAAGTCTTACAGACCCGCTGCAATTCATGCCAAGAATTCTGCTCAGTTGCGCAGCAAGAAACTTGATCTCGAGTTTAGCGTAGACCCTCTGTTCGAGAAAACCTGCGCCGACTTTGACAACGGCGGTACCCAAGGTCTTCTGATGAGCCATCTGAGCTTGGGAACGGGGAGCGAAGCAGGGTTACGCCTCATCTTCGACGCTAGCGACTCTGTCGGTAAAATCAACGAAGAGGGCATGGACGCAAGACATGGACGAGCCCGAGGATACGGTTGAACTGACTGAACTCCGAAGTGCGTGGTCTTCACTGGTTTGTTACTTATCCTTATCCAATGACTCCAACAGGTTCGTTCCTACCTGTCATTGCCGTTCTGAAGGATAAAGAAATCGCACATTCCCTCCCCGATTTTCCCTTTTTGACGGTCAATGGTGGTGGTTCAGACGATACCACATTTTCCCAAGACAATACTCAGCAATTGGACAACGGGGCCGACGATGACGACAAAGATAACGACACTGGGCCCGCGGACTATTTCATGAATGTCTATGAAAACGCTTCACCTGTGGAAGACTTTTTCGTTGGCGACGACGCGGTTGCGGACGATTACGGTGCTGATTCGATGGGCGGCGATGATTATGGTGGCGAGAATCAGTCGCACGGCTCTGGAATAGCAAGGCATGGGTCAGGCCCACCCCGCCGGCATGATACCATTCAACCCTCGGCGACCCCCTAATGAGCTGGTCCTCAGTTGTTGGAGAAAGTTGGTCCGTGAACTGTCCGTGATTACCGCACTAGGGCAGATCCTCGTGGATTCTTCTCATAGCTAGGGCTGCTGAAATCGCGCAACTTGTTGTTTGGTGACCGCGGCGCACTCACACGGGCCTCCCACAGCCGGTCGTGCGTTGGTTATTGTGGGCAACCAACGACGCCGAACAGCCCGAGCTGAGATGGAGATTTGAAAGTACAACGTAAGCAAAGGAAGAACTGCAAGGATCCGCGCGACGATCCTTTGGAACTACTTACTTGTAACTGCAAATCTACCCAAGTAGGAAGTTAAGAGATTCCTACTCTTTATAAAATTAAGGGTGTCCGTCCGAAGCCTTCTCAACTCCAAATATCACCGTTAAACTTTGGGAATGGCGCTAATTCAGGCGCTCACAAACTAACGGCGTTCTTGTATATTTTAACGCTAAGGAAAAATACACACACAAGTACACGATATGAGTACAAGCGACTATTCCTATCTTACCTGAAGAGGGCCAGAAGACGATGAGACTGCGACACAGGAGGTATAATAATACAAGAGCAAATGCAAAGCAAGGATAGGGAAGCCTGCCCCGGACGAGGATTAACTATACGGAAGAGAAAAACTTGAAGCTTTCGCCCGTATTCGCTGAATCATACAGTGCGCCTCGGGCTCAGAGAGGACGCCGCAGTCTTAGATGTGGTTGCCAGCTGCCCATCGAGACGTGGTGGAGGCTGACGAGGATGAGATCCTCGAGCTTGATCTGGTTTGGCCCAGGGCCGACTCTCCATCTCGCGTCCGCGTCATCTTCCATGGGCTGATCATGTCGCTCCTGGCAGACGACGCATGAGTCGTCGTGTTGCAGTTAGAGATGAGGAAAGCGCACCTGGATGAACCGCTGGACACACTGCGCGACGCTTTTGGCCAACTTTGCCCGCGTAATGGGGCCAGGTGGACTGCGAAAGTCTTTTGTCGGGATTTGTCGGCTCCATTGCCGGTACCCAGGCCACTGAGAAATCATGATGAGTTCGCGGCGTTGACGGAGGACTAGAATAAAGCTCACCCGAGCCGTATCGATACGCTGGGGCCGCGCCCTTCAAAGACAGTTTCATCGCGCTTTAGTAGCCTTCGAACACGAGAGTGCAAGGCATCGGAAAGCGGGATTCCACATTCGGAAGGGTTTTCCACCCAGAAATGGATGGGCGCCTCCATGCCAACCTCTTCAACATACCGGCGGCGATCGCAGTTCGTATGCGGCTTATACATAAGCTGCGGTACGAAAGGACCAGAGACGCCGGCAGAGGGGAGGGACAAAGCGTCTTTGAAAAACTGGAGCTGATCGTGGTGCGTGTATAGAGGCTGTGTGCGCTCCTCCGTCTATACAAATTATACGTCAAGGTGACCGAGGAGTGATCGATGGTGAGTAACCTTGGGCTGCTCCGCGAAGGCTAGCAATCGCGACTGCGTGTCTGGACTTGGGTAGCCGGTGAGACTGTTGTGGCTCTGGCTGCCGGGGGTTGTCGGTGGCGGCGGTGTCGTGTGAAGGGAAACATGCTGAGAGCCGTAGCCGCCAGGGGACAAGAGCAATTCAGCCGATCCTGCCGGGGAAATGTGGCCAGGCGGCGAAATGTGCTGGCCATGCGGATATCCTTAGGGACCGAAAGCAAAAGATCTAGGCTCCGCGTACTCGGGCAGCAGGTAAGATGAGGCCGGAGCGGCATCGATGGAACCCTCGGAGGATCGGCGAGGCAGAACGGCGGCGGGCCACTGCTTGTGGTGCTGGAGACCAATGGTGCCCTCGGAGGTTCGTCGGGGAATGTTGGTCGCCCACTGAGAAGAGGGAGGATACGAGGACTGGACGAGCGTATAGTTGGTGTTGACGATGTCCGGGTCGGGGCCTTGGCCAAAGACGGCGGATGTGTCGATGCAAATATCATAGTCGTTCGCTGGGTCCTGCGCCGGCCAAAGTTGTTGAGGGTACGCGAAGTGCGTAGGGAACTGCTGGACGGGATCGTACAACTCTTCTGCGTCGTGCTCGTCTGCACTGTACTGGATGGATCGCGATATAAGAGAGTATAATTTGAAAAGTTGGGGATGTGCGCACGTAGTGGTGGTTGTACCCCGACACGAAGCGAGGCAGCGATGATGAAGTGGAGATATACAGCTTGGCAGAGTTGCCTAGAAAGGACTTTGTGGTGGTATATGCCAGAGTAGGGCGGTTGGGAAAGGAGGAGGGAGGCTTTGCTAGGGTATTCAGCAGCGAGGATGGCGCATATAAGTGCCCCTGAATAGTCACTGCATTACCGGGGGCCAAACGATTCGCCGCATCAGGTGGACACGGCAGTCCGACAGCGAGCCTAAGTGCGTCCACGGAGTTCTACCCCGCACTAGATATCCTCGCATAGATCAGAATAAGCTTTAAAAAAAGAAATACAGCAATAAAGATGACTGAGCTCCATGTTAAATAAATAAATCATTTTTTACATGCTGTTAGGCTAAAGGAGGGTTTCTGAGAGCAGTGTCTAATTATTTTTATTATACCCTTCCTCCACTTGAGGAAACTTTGAGTTACGACTCGACTTGATTCTGTGCAGCATCTGTGCCGATAGATGCCGTGATCACACCTTCTGATCCTGCCGCGATCAAAATTCCCAAATTGGGTTTGACACCTGCGGCGGAAACTGCGGAAGTCCGGCAGTGGCTGCAAGGATCACGCATCCGCTTGCCGAGATCAAGCCGAAGGTCACTGCGATCACCTGGGGCTCCCTGCGCCGGAGTCCGCAACCACTGTGCCGTAGTTCCGTGGTTACTGTGCCGTAGTTCGTACTCCTGCGCCCCCCGTCTGTTACTCATATGTACTTGTAGTTTCGGTCCCGTAATTACTTGTGTTCTGGTATAAATACTGTGTCCTGTATTCCGATTAGTTAGATCTGTTCAACACGCGGATTTACTCGACTCAATCACTCGTCTGATCTCTGTCTTGACTAACCCCGCTTCAAAAGTGCGGCCTGCGGCGACACGCGGCGAGGTGGATGGTAAATTCGCCACGTCCCACCTTTTGGACGCGGCGTGTCAAAATATGGCGCGGCGTGTCAAAAATATGACGCGGGCGCTCACTATACTCGACGCGGCGCTGACCACAATTGACGCGGTGGTGCCACCGCGCCACTCAAACTCAGTGGAACTGGAATTTTGTCATCGGCAATGTAGTTGGTCTGCTACCCATCAGACATCACCTCGTCTCCCTGAACAATTCCAAAACTTCCATTGCTCTCGTAACTGACGGTATACCGTCACGTCCACACTGCTCCTCTCCTGGTTAGTGCGATGTTGAATTTCGGCAGGATATAACGTTTGCGCTGATTACCGTTCGCATCATCTTGCGTGCACAAAAAACCTCACAAGGTGGCAGTGGCACAGACGATTCCAGGGGACGTACGGCGATTATAGAGAAGAGAAAGTGCATCCTGGTGAAATCTATGTGGACATTGTAGTCAGGGGTCTGCTTGGCTGGACGAAATCGCAACGTACTAGTAGACTCTATTATGATGAATGGAGACAGTACCGCAGCGCCCCTTTCGGATCATCCTGACGCAGGATCGGCGACCCGACCAATACCCGATGTCAGTCTATGATAGATAATAATGCCTTCCTGCCTGTATGTTATTTCTCTGCTTTTTGCATGGATCCTAGCCTCTGCGCACTATCCGCAGCAATGGATGAACAGGTTCATCTCGTTCAGACGCGAGGACAAGCAGAAACAAAAAATTCAAAGTGTTACGTGAGCATTCTATAGTAATGTGACTAGCCACCGGACCGGGTCCCGATCCTGCATCCTGATCCTGATCCTGAGGTCATCAGGATGATCCGAACGGACCCTAAGGGCTCCGAACGCACCCTTAGGTTGCGTTCGGATCATCCAAAAGATGAAGGGGGGAAGAGTCACCGCAGCGTCCCTTTATGACATCGGGGTTTTTGCTCCGTTCACAGCTTCCAGGGCTCCAATCAACAAGCCGGGTTTATTTTTGATCAAAATCCAAACACCACCATCCCAACGCGTCATCGCGTGTCTCCATCTGCCTTCATCCTTTGCTTCATCCATCTCCAGGATCTCGCCGCTGCATCCAAAGGCGCAGAAGTCTACGCTGTATTTGATACACTGACTTCACCTGGTTGAGTTCGCGTCAACGTCGGGGGCGGCCTGTAATTCTCCGTGTTTCATTGGGTCCGCGTCCGAGTTCGCCGGCGGGACTTACGGCCGCTGCGGCATTTTCTCAAGCTTCACAAGGCTTAATCTCAACTTGAAAGTCTCCTTGAATCCAATCACTTTGAACTTTGAATGTAGTCTGGATAATATCCTTTGGCCCCTGTTCCAGTACAACGTCATCAAGGTTCTCTACTTCTATCTACTAGGAGTGTAACTAGGTCTTGGCTTGTTCGTGAGCTTCGTGAAGGTCTCGAGTGCGGACATGCGCGATTCAATGGTGGCCATTTCTGTGGGCTAGTCCACAACTCTCTTCTACTAACTTCTCAATTCAAGGTAGGCTCATCTTTCTAGCGCCAACTCGGAATGAATCAATCGATGCTCCAATGTCCTCTCCTAATAATTGTCTTGCATTTTTGCACATATAAACCCGCACTGCATTTCCCTGAATTATTACATTCCACAATGATCCACCTATCAACTACCTTCCACAACCGCGTCCGCATGCTAGACATTGCTCCTGGTCTCATCTTCATTGCCTCCACCCTGCCTGCATTGCTCTCATCGCCCTTCCTTACCTGCGTTCTGCTTTTGCTCCTGCATGAGTTTCACTCCGTTTTGGTTCCCACATGGGCCACAACTATCTTGTGCATTCTCAGTATCCCAGGGGCATTGACCCTGCAACGACTATGTTAATCGCCGCGACGCCACAGCCCACGGAGCGGCTCTCCCACCTGAACTGGAGTCGGGCTTCGGCGACGCGAAGAAGAAAAAGTCTCACCGACCCGCTGCAACTCTTGCCAAGAGTTCTGCTCAGCTGCGCAGCAAGAAACTTGACCTCGAGTTTAGCGTAGACCCTCTGTTTAAGAAAATCTGCGCCGACTTTGACAAGGGCGGTACCCAAGGTCTTCTGATGAACCATCTGAGCTTGGGAACGGGGAGCGAGGCGGGGTTACGCCTCATCTTCGACGCTAGCGACGCTGTCGGCAAAGCCAACGAAGAGGGCATGAACGAGCCCGAGGATGCGGTTGACCTGACTGGACTCCGAAGTGGGTGGTCTTCACTGGCTTGGTACTTGACCTTATCACTTCAATAGGTTCTTTCCTACCCGTCATTGCCATTCTGGAGGATAAAGAAATCGCACATTCCCTCCCCGATTTTCCCTTCTTGACGGTCAATGGTGGTGGTTCGGACGATACCACATTTTGCCAAGACAATACTCAGCAATTGGACAACGGGGCCGACGATGACGACAAAGATAACGACACTGGGCCCGCGGACTATTTCATGAACGTCTATGAAAACGCTTCACCTGTGGAAGACTTTTTCGTTGGCGACGACGCGGTTGCGGACGATTACGGTGCTGATTCGATGGGCGGCGATGATTATGGTGGCGAGAATCAGTCGCACGGCTCTGGAATAGCAAGGCATGGGTCAGGCCCACCCCGCCGGCATGATACCATTCAACCCTCGGCGACCCCCCAATGAGCTGGTCCTCAGTTGTTGGAGAAAGTTGGTCCGTGAACTGTCCGTGATTACCGCACTAGGGCAGATCCTCGTGGATTCTTCTCATAGCTAGGGCTGCTGAAATCGCGCAACTTGTTGTTTGGTGACCGCGGCGCACTCACGCGGGCCTCCCACAGCCGGTCGTGCATTGGTTATTGTGGGCAACCAACGACGCCGAACAGCCCGAGCTGAGATGGAGATTTGAAAGTATAATATAAACAAAGGAAGATCTGCAAAGATCCGCGCGACGATCCTTTGGAACTACTTGTAACTGCAAATCCACCCAAGTAAGAAGTTAAGAGATTCCTATCTTATCCTATCCTATGTAAAATTAAGGGTGTCCATCCGAAGCCTTTTAAACTCCTTTTATGGCAAATCCTAAGGATCCTACTCTTTATAAGATTAAGGGTGTCCGTCCGAAGCCTTTTAACTCCGCTTATGGCAAATCAACTCCGAATCTTCGGAATATTACCGTTAAACTTTGGGAATGGTGCTAATTCAGGCTCACAGATTAACCGCGCTCTTGTCACCCTCTTTATAAAATTACGCTTCTCTGTCTGTCTGAAGCCATTTAAACTCCGCTGATGCCTGTCTGTGCCGTGTTGTTATTGAAGTGCCAGGTTTGATCTGCACCCGCCAGAACAACCGGCCTAATCATTCCGTACCATTGCCGCCCACCACCGTTGACGGCAGCTTGCCGTCACCATTCCAATAACCTCTGACAACAATCTGACAAGCACTGCCCTGGCGCCACAATGACGTATGAAATTCGTCCTTCTCTCCCACCTATTGCAAGGCAAACAAAAGGCTTGCCCCCATTGGTTGAAACAGGTCAGTCTCTTAATAATTCTGTGTGGGGTACAGATAAGTTGAATTCAATGTGACCAACCTTCACTACTCATAGACAGAAAGAGGAAGGTTGAATGCTGGGCTCAAAAGGTGACTCAGCTTAATTCAACCAAGTGCGTTGTAAATTTGAATGGTGTGTGTTACACTTGATCTGCCCCCGTTTTAATAGTGAGTTTGTTAAATAAATAAATTGCACAAAGGGGGATGGGAGGCCGCGAAGCGGCCGACCAGCCCCTTGTATATTTTAAAGCTAAGGAAACACACACACACACAAGTACACGATATAAGTACAAGCGACTATTCCTATCTTTCCTGAAGAGAGGCAGAAGACGATGAGACTGCGACACAGGCGTCGATATAATAATACAAGAGCAAATGCAAAGCAGGGATAGGGAAGCCTGCCCCGGACGAAGATTAACTATACAGAAGAAAAAACCTTGAAGGTTCCGCCTGTATTCGCTGAATCATACAGTCCGTCTCGGGCTCAGAGAGGACGCCGCAGTCTAAGATGTGGTTGCCAGCTGCCCATCGAGACGTGGTGGAGGCTGACGAGGATGAGATCCTCGAACTTGATCTGGTTCGGCCCAGGGCCGACTCTCCATCTCGCGTCCGCGTCATCTTCCATGGGCTGATCATGTCGCTCCTGGCAGACGACGCATGAGTCGTCGTGTTGCAGTTAGAGATGAGGAAAGCGTACCTGGATGAACCGCTGGACACACTTCGCGACGCTTTTGGCCAACTTTGCCCGCGTAATGGGGCCAGGTGGACTGCGAAAGTCTTTTGTCGGGATTTGTCGGCTCCATTGCCGGTACCCAGGCCACTGAAAAATCATGATGAGTTCGCGGCGTTGACTGGAGGACTAGAATAAAGCTCACCCCGAGCCGTATCGATACGCTGGGGCCGCGCCCTTCAAAGACAGTTTCATCGCGCTTTAGTAGCCTTCGAACACGAGAGTGCAAGGCATCGGAAAGCGGGATTCCACATTCGGAAGGGTTTTCCACCCAGAAATGGATGGGCGCCTCCATGCCAACCTCTTCAACATACCGGCGGCGATCGCAGTTCGTCTGCGGCTTATACATAAGCTGCGGCACGAAAGGACCGGAGACGCCGGCAGAGGGGAGGGACAGAGCGTCTTTGAAAAACTGGAGCTGGTCGCGGTGCGTGTATAGAGGCTGTGTGCGCTCCTCCGTCTGAGCAAAGTATACGTCAAGGTGACCGAGGTGTGATCGATGGTGACTAGCCTTGGGCTGCTGCGCGAGGGGTAGCAATCGCGACTGCATGTCTGGACTTGTGGAGGTGAAACTGTTGTGGCTCTGGCTGTCGGGGGTCGTCGGTGGCGGCGGTGTCGTGTGAAGGGAAACATGCTGAGAGCCGTAGCCGCCAGGGGACCAGAGCAATTCAGTCGACCCTGCCGGGGAAATGTGGCCAGGCGGCAAAGTGTACTGGCCATGCGGGTATCCGTAGGGACCGAAAGCAAAAGATCTGGGTTCCGCGTACTCGGGCAGCAGGTACGATGAGTCCGGAGCGGCATCGATGGAACTCGCAACGGAACCCTCGGAGGATCGGCGAGGCAGAACGGCGGTGGGCCCCTGGTTGTAGTGGTGGAGAGCAATGGTGCCCTCGGAGCTTCGTTGGGAAATGCTGGTAGCCCACTGAAAAGAGGGAGGATACGAGGACTGGACGAGCGTATAGTTGGTGTTGACGATGCCCGGCTTGGGGCCTTGGCCAAGGCCGACGGATGTGTCGATGCGAATATCATAGTCGTCCGCTGGGTCCTGCACCGGCCAAAGTTGTTGAGGGTACGCGAAGGGCGTAGGGAACTGCTGGACGGGATCGTACAACTCTTCTGCGTCGTCCACGTCCGTGCTGTACTGGATGGATCACGATATAAGAGAGTATAGTTTGAAAAGTTGAGGATGTACGCACGTAGTGGTGGTTGTACCCCGAGACGAAGCGAGGCAGCGATGATGAAGTGGGAATATGCAGCTTGGCAGAGTTGCCTAGAAAGGACTTTGTGGTGGTATACGCCAGAGTAGGGCGGTGGGGAACAGGAGGAGGGAGGCTTTGCTACGATATTCAGCAGTGAGGATGGCGCGTATAAGTACCCTGATCACTCACTGCATTACCGGGGGCCAAACAATTCATCGCGTCAGGTGGACGCCGCGGTGCCGCGGCGGCTCACGCGGCAGTTAACGAGCGCCGATCGCCCCTTCCGGAGGGAGTAGCTACATTCCGTAAGCAGAGGATGTACTCACCAATTACTGGTTGGGGGTGGCGAAGGAATGGGCCTTGGTAACTGCGTGTATGCAGGATTTTTCGCCACGAAAAGTAACTTGGACGCGGCGGTGACGCGGCGTGATGCGATAGTGACGCGGCGAGGTGGATGGTAAATTCACCACGTCCCATCTTTTGGACGCGGCGTGTCAAAAATATGGCGCGGCGTGTCAAAAAATATGACGCGGGCGCTCACTATACTCGACGCGGTGCTGACCACAATTGACGCGGCGGTGCCACGGCGCCACTCAAACTCAGTGAAACTGAAAGTCTGTCATCGGCAATGTAGTTGGTCTGCTACCCATCACACATCACCCCGTCTCCCTGAACAATTCCAAAACTTACATTGCTCTCGTAACTGACGATATACCGCCACGTCCACACTGCTCCTTTCCTGGTTAGTGCGATGTTGAGGCAGGGTATAACGTTTGCGCTGATTACCGTTCGCATCATCTTGCGTACACAAAAAACCTCACAAGGTGGCAGTGGCACAGAGGATTCCAGGGGACGTACGGCGATTATAGAGAAGAGAAAGTGCATCCTGGTGAAATCTATGTGGACATTGTAGTCAGGGGTCTGCTTGGCTGGACGAAATCGCAACGTACTAGTAGACTCTATTATGATGAATGGAGACAGTACCGCAGCGCCCCTTTCGGATCATCCTGACGCAGGATCGGCGACCCGACCAATACCCGATGTCAGTCTATGATAGATAATAATGCCTTCCTGCCTGTATGTTATTTCTCTGCTTTTTGCATGGATCCTAGCCTCTGCGCACTATCCGCAGCAATGGATGAACAGGTTCATCTCGTTCAGACGCGAGGACAAGCAGAAACAAAAAATTCAACACTAGTGTTCCGTGAGCATTCTATAGTAATGTGACTAGCTACCGGACCGGGTCCCGATCCTGCATCCTGATCCTGATCCTGAGGTCATCAGGATGATCCGAACGGACCCTAAGGGCTCCGAACGCACCCTTAGGTTGCGTTCGGATCATCCAAAAGATGAAGGGGGGAAGAGTCACCTTTATGACATCGGGGTTTTGCTCCGTTCACAGCCTCCAGGGCTCCAATCAACAAGCCGGGTTTATTTTTGATCAAAATCCAAACACCACCATACCAACGCGTCATCTCAAGCTTCATCCATCTCGAGGATCTCGCTGTATTTGATACTCCAACTTCACCTGGTTGAGTTCGCGTCCACGTCGGGGACGGTCTATAATTCTCCGTGTTTTATTGGGAGCTCGCCGGCGGGCCGCTGCAGCAGTTTCTCGAGCTTCACAGAGCTTAATCCCAACTTGAAAGTCTCATTGAATCCAACCACTTTGAACTTTGAATGGTAGTCTGGATAATATCCTTGAGCCCCTGTTCCAGCACAACGTCATCAATGTTCTCTACTTCCGTATAAGGTCATCCACTAGGAGGGGACAAGGTCTTGGCTTGTTTGTGAAGGTCTCGAGTGCGGACAAACGCGATTCAGTGGTGGACATTTCTGTGGGCTAGTCTATAACTCTCTTCTCGATTCAAGGTAGGCTCATCATTCTGGCGCCAACTCGGGATTAAACGATCGATGCTCCAATGTCCTCCTAAAAAGTGTCTTGCTTTTGCATATATAAACCCGCACTAAATTCCCCTAAACTATTCTTCGTCTACAATGATCCACCTATCAACTACCTTCCACAACCGCGTCCGCACGCTAGACATCCCTCCTGGCCTCATCTTCATCGCCTCCACCCTGCCTGCATTGCTCTCACCGCCCTTCCTTACCTGCGTTCTGCTTTTCCTCCTGCATGAGTTTTACTCCGTTTCGGTTCCCACGTGGGCCACAACTATCTTGTGCATTCTCAGTATCCCAGGGGCATTAAGCCTGCAAGTGAAATACAATAACTACGCTAATCGCCGCGACGCCGCAGCACACGGAGCGGCTCTCCCACCTGAACTGGAGTCGGGCTTCGGCGGCGTCAGTACCATACTGGCCAGCGTGCGCGACCTGGTGATTGGTTACCCCGGGCAGCTCCTGGGCGAACGTTGCGAAGGGCTTGGTAACACATATACGCTCCGCATCGGTTGGAAGAGTCGGGTGCGTGGAGCTGGTCTGTCTAGGACACCCTAACCCGTTCTCATCCTGTCCTTTGCAGGTGTTCACATGCGAGCCGCAATACATCAAATCGATGCTCTCGACCCAGTTCACCTCGTTCGAAAAGGGCCAGTCGTTCCGCGATGTGTTCAATCCGTTATTGGGCGCAGGGGTTTTTGCTTCTGATGGTACGAATTAGAATCATATGTCTCTTGGCGGACTGATTTACTTTCACTGCAGGCTCTATGTGGAAGTTCCACCGCGATATGACTCGGCCGTTCTTCGATAAGCATCGTATCAGTGATTTTGACATTTTCGATTCGCATGTCGAGGACGCGATCAACCAGATAAAGGCTCGTCTGAGGGAGAGGCACGCGGTTGATTTCCAGGTGAGTACTTTCAGTTCATTTAATGTTTTTTCTCGTCTTCCACGCATTTCCTCAACTTCATTGATGTATCTCCCCACTAGGAACTCATGGGCCGTGTCACCCTCGACTCTGCCTCCGCCTTCCTCTTCGGGCACGAGTTCTGTTCGCTCGCCACGCCGCTCTCATACCCACACTATGTGGCAAAGCCCTCTGCAGAAATTGCCATGCCCTCCGCCCCGACGTCCTTCGCCCCCGCATTCCTCGAAGCCCAAGATGTTACCGCCGTCCGAATCCGCTTCACTAAATTCTGGCCGCTCGCAGAGTTTTGGCACGACAAAATTAAGGAGCCGATGCGCGTCGTCGAGCGCTTCCTGGACCCCATTCTCGAGGGCGTCGTCGCCAAGCGCCGCGCCGCGAAGGCGGCATCCTCCGACTCGGGCGACAAAACCCCGGCAGAGCCGGAGACGCTCCTGGAGTATCTAGTCGAGTACACAGATGGTGCGTCTCGTCTTACTTTCTGTTTTTTTCTGTGCTATGATCTTGACTGGACTGTTGATTGCGCGTATAGACGTCAAGATGCTTCGCGCCGAACTGCTGAATATTTCTGTCGCGGGGCGGGACACCGTAACATGCCTGACTACCTTCGCGGTGTACATGCTTGCCGAGCATCCTGACATCCTCGCTAAGTTGCGCCAGGAGATCTTCGAGCATGTGGGCGAGAAAGGTCGGCCAACCGCAGAGGACATCAAGCAGATGAAGTATTTGCGCGCCGTGCTGAATGGTATGCTTCTTAGCGCCTCTGATATCTTGGTTCTCTGATCTGACATTTGGTCTTTTAATCAGAAACCCTCCGTCTGTATCCCCCTGTGTAGGTTTATCGCCGCTACTTCTTCACGAAACTAATTACTGCATCCAGCCCGTTGAACGTCCGCACCAGCGTCAAGGGTGTCGTTTGGCCTGCCACCAAGGTTGGGGAGAAGCCGTTGTATATCCCGCCTAATACTATGTATGCCAACTGAATTTCTCTGTGCCATATCTCTCAACTGGTGACCCACAGGATTCCTTATAGTCCTATCGTGATGCACAGACGCAAAGACTTCTGGGGACCTGATGGTATGTTGACATTCTCCACATTAAGTAACGCAATACCAATGCAGCCCAGCCCTCGAATTCGATCCGGAGCGATTCATCGACCAGCGGCTGCACAAATATTGTACGCGTTTCCCCTTCATTTGTGCAAACAACTTGACTGAATCTTAGTCCTTAGTGGTACCGAACCCGTTCATCTTCCTCCCCTTCAACGGCGGCCGTCGGATATGTCTTGGTCAACAGGCGCGTTCCCTTCTCTTCTTCTTATCACCTTCTGACACCGTTCCTCCAGTTCGCATACCAGGAGGCATCGTTCATCCTCATCCGGCTCCTGCAGGCGTTCTCCAAGATATCCCTCGCACCTAACGCCCAGCCGCCCGAGTCGCGCGTCCCCGACGACTGGAAGACGGACGACGCTTCTGAGTGGAAGCGCCGCGAGAAGGTCCGTCCCAAGAGCAGTCTCGCGATGTTCGTTATGGTGCGTTGTTTCATGTTTTGTGTTGATGAGTGAGCGTTGCGTGCTGACGTGCTCTACAGGGCGGGTTGTGGGTCACGATGCAAGAGTGATCGCCCTCGTTTCTGTCCGGAAGCGCGATAGCACAACGAACGAATGCATGAATATGCGCTTAGACGCACGGAGTGCTCATCACATTGAAATGTACTTGTAATCATCATCATGAAAGCGATGGGTTCAAAACTGTTAGATTGCTTGATTGCCAAATTTCCTTAATCTAGATTATTGAGAGCATGAACATTCCCGTTGATCCCGACATTGCTCTCCTCGTCCTCAGTTTCCGAATCCGGTACGTCCTCATCGCCACTGTGGCCAGAGGTACTTTCATCCTTCCAGAAATACGTTCACTGCATTTCTGTATAGAGTATCTCGATCGCTGCGCCGCTGGGAATGACGCTCTGCATTGTGGGCGTCCCTGACCCGCGCACCTTGGTCACAAGCGCCTGGAAACGCGCTTCACCTGTTGCCGCATCCTCCGGTGAATGCACCACATCTCGGTGAGCCATCGCCCCAGGTTCAATAACCCTGACGCTGTACTCTTTCGGTACTTTCCTAAAGTCGATGCACGGCATCAGGTCTGCATGCGGCACGTCGGGGAACTTCCTTTTCGCCATGATATTGGTCTCCCAATGGGAGAGGAATTGCAGGAGGGTACGATCCGTCTCTGGGCGTCCCTTGTAGTAGGACTGTTCAGAAAGCACAGCAAGGCAGAGTGGTACCCTCCGGTGTATTCCACTTTGAGCTGCTTGCAGATGCTTGTGCGCCGATTTCCATGCGAGCATCTGGCACCGGGGAAAACAGTAGTGCACGAGCTCGCAGGCCGCGTATCTTTTGAAGTTGCTTTTGACGTCTACGAGCCGGCACTGGCTCAGTATGAGCACTATATAGCGTTGAGACAGAGTTCAAATTTAACATACGTTGATGCAGTGGCATTGAACGGCCTTTTCTTCGCCTTTCCGACTGTACATCTGCTCCAAAGGAGGTCCGCGCTTCGTGAGCAGAGCAATGAACAGGCGCAGTATCCCCGCTACCACGGGCTGCGCCAACAATACCTCGTATAGCAGGGCGTTCTCAAGCCACCCATCGTAATTTGAACAGCTTCGATAAATGAACGATAAACAGGATACGGTGGGAAGACTGGCGGACGATATTCAGGGCTATCTCCGCGCTTTCGGTCGGTACAAGTCGGAAGGTAGGGCTGCAGTCAAGGAAAGCGGCGATGAATCCTACCTTCACGGCGTGCACCAACGCCGGATAGTCGCCCCTTTCCAAGTAAAGGGAAAAGAAATCGAAACAGGAAACCATCATGGAAATACTGTTTCGTGTTAGATTCTGAACGACCGACCGCGACAATGCAACGAAAGCCCTGGTCACAATAGGGATGACACCCACGTCAAAGAACAGGCGCCGGAGGGTATGTGGATGCGGCCGACATAATTCCGTAATGAGATCGATGTGCTAATAGAGAACATGCGGTGGAGCCACCCAGCGCCACCAGGTGGCTCATCCGGCATGCGGTACCGGGTGGCTACATCAGTTGGTGGCTGTTCGGGTGATGTAAGAAGAACTTACCGTTGTCCTCCCACAAGCACTACGCACACGCAGGTGTGTTCCTGTATACACGCAAGCACCGGAACTACTATTATGAGCCATATTATCAATATTTTTATCTTAATTATCAGCAATAGCTTTTAGAAAGGCAATAAAAATGAAGGTGAAACTCAAGAGTGGCCTTTTTCATAGATAGAGAAAGTATTATGGTATCGGACATTCATTATGCACCATAACTAGCAGCTGCCTGAACAGCCACCAACTGATGTAGCCACCCGGCACCGCATGCCAGATGAGCCACCTGGTGGCGCTGGGTGGCTCCACCGCATGTTCTCTAATAGCCCGAGCGCGCCTAGATCGGGATTGAATGTTTTCCTAGCTTTCTCGACTCATATCCGACCCGACCGAGCAGGAGCTGTACCACAAAATTGCTCACGGTCGCTGTACAACACACGAGGTACGAGTGAGAATTGTTGTAGCGTCTGTTTAGAACAGACTAGCCGAGCGCGGCCGTGATGACACGGTCATGTACGTTGACTTTTCCATGAATAGCCGCACATTTCACCAGAATTCCCAACGTCGTGATTGGAATGGCCCTAGAAGAACGCTTTCGACGCCGGCGGGATCATCCTCCAGCGCACACAACTTTGCGACGGACCATCTTACTGACGAATGTGTTGAACCGGGAGAGCGCAAATGATGAAGGTCGGATTGACACGGAACCGACAACGATTCGAAGGGTTTCTAGGTGCGGGAAATTTTCACATGTGGACACACGAGCCCAATGATCTTATTTACGCTGCACAAAAGAGACCTAGAAAAAAGGCTGTGTTTGTAGCCACAGGAAAAGAGTCGGCAGCCACTCTTTTTGACGCAGTTTGAAGTTGGTTTGAAGCAAGCCCAAGGGCGGGCTCGGCTCCGAACCTACCCGCAACCTCTCCTTCTAGCATTGAGCCAGGCACCGACATTGCTTAGACGAGTTCGCCTTCAAAAAGACCGTTAACGGGACTTGGGACTTTTGTACTCGACAGGTATTCAGTGACCTGACCAACGCCCTGTGGTATTTCGGATAGTAGGCGCTTGGTTTGAATATCCGTTCACATTCCTGTTGGCGTAACCCCATTCTTGTTTATTCTGGTGTCCTTCATGTTGTGACAGGCCCAGTTCTTTAACCTCATTTCACTCCTACACCTGAACTTGAGGAGGGAGATGTACAACTTGTGAACAAGATGGTCGATAAATTCTGAGTGTGAATGCCCGGATGTAGACGAGAGGGAATTATGGAGAAGGTTCACAAAGGACGGTCACGGAACAAATTTAAGAGCGCAAGAAATCGAGAGCTCCTGCCGACTCGATCAACAGGGCAGGTTGGGACGAATAAATCAGTAACCGGTCTTGCTATTCGTCACGCGAGCCAGAAAAAAAAAATTGGAGGTATTGAGGGTTGACATGTTTGAGAACGCGTGCGAGAGTTGCAGCATTAATGTGGATCAAAATGAGAATGCACGTCGCTGGAAGAGGAGAGGCAATGCACTGTACAACCGGGGAAGGAGCGAGCGGATTGAATCAAGAGTAATTAGGCAGGTTGTGCAAAGCTGCATGCAGCTTTTTGTACACTGTGCAAAGCCGCATGATAAACCAACGGTTTTATGAGTGTATCTATATTCATTTCGATGAAATACTAGTAAATTAGGTGCTATACTGTATATTGAACCACTTACCAACCATAATGTGCTTCATTTTGACGTCATTATTTGGCTTCTCCACAGCCGCTGTGCAGCTATGGTCATGATGCTGCCAAAAATAAGCCCATTTCCCACACTTGCTCCACCTGCCTGATGCCGGAACAATACCGACAGCTTCCAAAGCACCATACGACATCATCTACACAAGGATCAAATATATCATTGATAGGGAAACAAAATCCGCATGGTGCCGCATGTGGCTTTGCACAATGCACAAAAGCCGCATGCGGCCCATGCGGCTTTTGCACAACCTATCTATTATTGTCACTTTGCGCCAATCTCTGAGGCAGCGCAACGGAGGGGGATAACCTCTACAGGGAACGGCGGACTCTTGTATCGTATTGACGTGAGCGCGGATCTGGAGTTGCGGAAAGTGATCTCGAGAAGAGAAGGGGCACGAGGGACGTTAACGAGAACAGGCCTATGGGGCTACCGTGAGGAGACCCGGATGCGCACATTGTATTTGACGGGAGAAGCAGAATCACAGAATGCACGGTATTAGTAACAATGACCGTGGTGTTTACCATCTGGCGTCCGACACTCCACGGACTCATTGGGTAGGTTTTGCTCCTGTAGAATAACCTACTTAACATCAATTAGTCATGAAAACGACGCTCAATTCCACATGTGAAACAATCTCCCTATACGGCCGTAAAAGGGTGTGCGGTACGGGAATATACGGGTCCACGCCGTATACGTAGGGAGATCTTCGAGGGCGTCGCGAGGGCTCCCGATACGGCCACCGTACCTACGGTACAATTCCCTACTCTTAGCTCAACAGACTTCGTTGAGTACTAATGTTCCGTGGTTCACGGTATCAGCTCAAACAAAGAGTATTCGCCGCCGCCCAAGTAAAAGATGGAGACTCTTTCTCTGTATAGGTTTATTACCTCTCCGGTGGCAGGATGCAGCCTATGTCTTGGCTCTGACCAAGCAGTATGGCATGTTTAGTGCTATGTCCGATCTGCACGACTTCTGACGGCATTTATGTCCTCTTGAACGGAGACACCTTCCTAGTTAAGGATGATGGACGACCATCAATTCGCCACCATCGCAAGAATCAAGGTCTCATGGCTCAGTATTACGTGGGGCTTGTCTGGGCGATTTCATGCCGACAACATATATATCGCGACGCCCACTTTTTCCTGGTTTTTGTTCTCCAATGTTCACCCGAGCTCTAGTAACTTTAGCCTATCTTTCCCCATGCTTCTGCAAGCTCTATGAAAATGTGGCACACCTCCCTAGCCTTTCTTACGACTTTGTAATTGTAGGAGGTACGAAACTTTCGCTGTTCATTACAACGCTCCCTGACTTAATGCGCAAGGTGGAAGTACAGAAAATTTCCTGTTTCGTTGTAACCTCCGCTGATTTGCGCAAGCTGCCGGGAATGTTGTGGCAAACCGTTTAACCGAAAACCCCAAATTTTCTGTCTTGGTATTGGAGGCGGGCTTGTCGTGAGTAAAAGATATCCTTCCTTGATGATAGTCGACATTCTTTGTAGGAACGAGGGTGTTATCGACTCGATTGTCCCATTCCTCATCGAAGATCTCCTGGCTCAACCCATCTACGACTGGAGTACGTCAATTTGCTTTATCCTTAACCCACTCACAATACGTAGACTACACCACGGTCCCTCAGCCTGGTTTGAATGGCCGCAATATAGCGATTCCCAGAGGTCAGTTTGACACATGAATATATATGCTCCGGAAGCGCACTGAGTTCCGCTGCCACCTAGCCTTAGTTTGGCTAGCTGATCGGGGGTCGGTGTAGTCCAATGTCTAAGCTTGGACTATGCAGACCTGCAAAGACTCCATGTAGTCGACTACACAGAGCTATGCAGACCTATGCAGGCCCCCGATCAGCTGCGCAGACTCAGCCTAGGTGGCAGCGGAACGCAGTGTATAAGCCTGATTTTATTACAAGCATTCATATTAGGAGGATGCACCACAACCAGTAAGATGTTTTCTCATTACAAATTCGGATCTTTTGTGAAGCAGTATTCAGACGTTATGGCTTATAGTCGTGGGTCTGCAGAAGACTATGATCGTTTCGCTGCAGTCACTGGCGATCCCGGATGGTCCTGGACATCAGGAAAATCCAAAATGGCCCCATAGCCAGAGGGTGTTTATGGGAAGCTATCAGGTGCTATCAGGTGCTATAAGACTTTTCGCACACTATGGCAAGCTATGGAGAGCTATGGAGAGCTATGAAGAGCTATGAAAGTTGCTGCTACAGCTATGACATTCTATGGCTGTCTATCAAATAGTCCAGTGAGCACTACATAGCACTTTATAGTAACTGGCCGGAACTATATAGTGCTATGTAGCAGGTCCCAGAAAATATAGGTAGCACCAAACATTTCACACAATGCTAGGTGTTAATATGAATCCTATTTCACCTTTCTGACAGTATTTGTGCACATCTAGGCCAAGCTCAAAGCTTTGAGTTTCTGAAAACCGCCGCGTCTGAAAAAGTATTTTGCATTTTACAGGCTAACAAAGGCTTTTGAGGCAAAATGACCTTAGAGATGTCTTGTAGCTCTGATTGAGCTCTACAACTTTCATTTTGGGTCTATTTTTAGATGAGTGACCCACACACCCCATTTTTGGTCATGTTAACCAAATTAACACTTTAATTATCTGTCAACATCATTACCATTGCTAGGGAACCTAATGTCATTGAGGTTATGAGGGGAGTGAGGTTGAATTGTGGTTGAAAAGTAGAAGGAGCATAGGGTAGCCTCATAGATTATCAAATATCCGAGTCTCTAGTGGTCCTTTAGTTTAGTATGAAAGCATGCTGTCTTATATTTTATTTGTAATCATGAGGTCGTGTGTTCGATTCCCCAAGGTGCATTCCTTTAATCACTTAATTATGTTCTCAATCTGTTGCAAGTTAGTTAACTTAGTTATGTAGTTACTTGAAACTAACTAAGGTAATAGAAACAAAATCAATTGGTTCGAGGAAACAAGGTATATATTTTTCTTTTTTTTTGAGGAGACTCTACTTAAGCTACTATACAGTACTATGAGCACTCTGAGCACTACAACTATGTGCACTATGATAGCTTCCACCCATACTATGAGGTGCTATGGGGTGCTATAATTTTGACCCCCCCCCCCCACCTTTCTATGCGGTTGGCCATCTGCTATGACAGCTATGGCTTCTATGGGGTGCTATCAGGGTCTATGGGGCAACTTTGTGTTTTCCTGATGGAATCGTTTGCTACCGTATTTCTTCAAAGTGAAACCTTATTCTGCTTTGACAGCGGAATTCCTGACGCTTCGCAGAACGAAAAATGGACCGAGCCAACTGATCGTCACGATACACGGGGCCAATTCAACCCCGCTGTACACAGCACCAAGGGAATCAACTCTGTCAGCTTAGCAGGCTTTCCGTGGCCGATCTTTTCACGACATATAATTGACGCCATCAGAGAGCTTCCGGAGGAGTGGCCATTCAATTTGGATACGAACTCAGGGAAACCGCTGGGTGTCGGTACGTGTGATGGAAAGTTCAACTCAGGTCGTATCTAACTAACCAGGAAGGCTGGCTACAATCTACCATTGGAGGCGGAAATCGAAGCAGCTCCGCAACATCATATTTGGGCCCGCAATTCATACGTCGAGAAAATCTCCATGTCTTGCTGCACGCACAAGTGACCAAGCTGGTTAACCCCAGCCACGTTGGCGGTAAACTGGCTTTTGGAGGCGTGCAATTTTCTCAAGGTAGCTTATCACACTAATTGGACAAGGGAAGCTAACTGTTCTTTAGGCGGGGTTCTGTTTACAGCGAAAGCAGGGAAGGAGATCATTCTTAGCGCAGGCGCCGTCGGTACCCCAAGTATCCTGTTGCACTCAGGAATAGGTGATCGGACAACCTTGACTGGTCTCGGTATTGCATCTTTACTTCACCTTCCAAGCGTCGGACGCAATGCTAGTGACCAACCCATGTTCAACGCTGCCTGGTTTGTGAACTCGAATCAAACATTGGATCCCATACATCATAACACTACCCTCTTTAATGAGGCATATGCTGAATGGAATCGGACGCATACTGGTCTGTTTGCGACCCAAGGTGGTCCCACTCACATTGCATGGCTGCGCCTGGACCCCGAATCATTTGCGTCGGATAATTTCACCGATCCCTCTGCGGGCCCCAATTCTCCTCACTTTCAAGTAATCTTTGTTGTGAGTCACTTCCAGAGACGGCTCGTTAAAGCATTGATTATGGACGAAACATCTAGCCGCGTGGTTTTCAGGCCACTGGGAATGGTATTGCTGCTGGAATAACCGTCGTCAATCCCGTCAGCCGTAAGTACACGCTCGAAATACCTCAGGATACCTATTCCAATGTTCGCAGGCGGTTCGGTGACAATCAACAGCAGCAACCCATTTGATTCTCCCATAGTTGACTTCGGCTTCCTCCAAAGTGAAATCGATCTCTTCATTATACGCCAAGCGGTACCGAAGATGCTCCGATTTTTCAAGGCTTCAACGTGGAAAGACTATATCATCGCTCCAGTTGAAGACCTGGAAAATCTTTCCGACGATGCCCTCGACGAGCTCATTCGAAACAGCGCTGTATCTGCCTTCGATATGGTCGGGACTGCCGCAATGTCGGCGAGAAATGCGCCGTATGGGGTGGTGGATCCCGATCTTCTGGTCAAGGGCGCAAATGGACTCCGCATCATTGACGCCTCGGTATTCGTGAGCGACTATTATTCTGCGTTAGGTGGGAATAGCGACTAACACAACTTAGCCATTCATCCCGTCAACAAATACTCAAGCTCCCGTTTATGTTATTGCAGAAAGAGGAGCGGATCTGGTTAAAGCATCATGGGAGTGATTTAAAGTTGTGTACCATTCTACTTGGGTGTACGTTGCCGCGTCCTCCAGTGAATGCACCACATCTGGGTGGGCCGACGCCCCAGATTCAATGACACTGTCACTGTACTCTTCCGGCACTTTCCTGAGGTCGGGTCTTCATGTGGCACGTCGGGGAAATCCCTATTCGCGAGATCACGAAAGGTGCCGAAATTGATATCGGCCTCCCAATGGGAGAGGGAGTGAAGGAGGGTACGATCCGTCTCTGGGCGTCCCTTGTCGTGATGGCCTGTAGGGCTGTGTTCAGACAACACAGTAGGGCAGAGGCGGTACCCACCAGTGTTCTCCTCTTTGAGCTGCTTGCAGATGGTTTTGTGCGCCGATTTCCATGCGAGCCTTTGGCATTCGGGCGAACAGTAGTGCACGAGCTGGCAGGCCGCGCATCTTTTGAAGTTGCTTTTGACGTCTACGAGTCGGCACTGGGCCAGCTTGAGCACAATACACTGTTGAGGTAAGGTTCAAATTTAACATACGTTGATGTAGTCGCATTGAATGGCATTTTCTTCGCCTTACCGCCCGTATATCTACTCTAAAGGAGTTCCACGATTCGTGAGCAGAGCAATGAACAGGTGCAGTACCCCCGCTACCACCATGGGCTGCGAAAACAATTCCATGTAGTGGGGCGTTCTCAAGCCACCCATCGCAATTTGAACGGCTTCGGCAAATGAGCGATAGACAAGATACGGTGGGAGGACTGGCGGACGATACTCAGGGCTATCTCCGCGCTTTCGGTCGGCACAAGACGGAAGGTAGGGCTGCAGTCAAGGAAAGCTGCGATGAATCCTGCCTTCACGGCGTGTACCAACGCCGGATAGTCGCCCCTTTCCAAGTAAAGGGAAAAGAAATCGAAACAGGAAACCATCATGGAAATATTGTTTGGATTCTGAACGACCGACCGCGACAATGCAACGAACGCCCTGGTCACAATAGGGATGACACTCGCGTCAAAGAACCAGCGGCGGAGGGTATGGGGATGCGGCCGACACAGTTCCGTAATGAGATCGATGTGCCAAGATAACCCGAGCGCCCCTTCAGAAGGAGGTTACGAGTGGATACTCTGTCGAGAGACTAGAGCGCGCCCAGATCGGGATTGAATGCTTTCCTAGTTTTCTCGACCCGACCGAGCAGTAGCTGTACTAGTCTCTCTCTAAGACAGACGCTATAACCGATTCTAGCTCGTACCTCGCTGGTTATAGCTGTACGGCAAAATCGCAGCCGCGCTCGGCGGCCGTGATGACACGGTCATGGTCCAGGACCAAGAATAGCGGCACATTTCACCAGGATTCCCAGTGTCGTAGTCGGAATTAGCCCTAGAATAACACCTTATCCTCCAACACCCACAACTTTGCGACAAGCTCAATACAATCAGGAGGCCCGACCATCTTCTTGACGAATGTGTTAAACCGGGAGAGTACATAGAAGAGCTTTACGATGGAATCGAGGAACATTGTACGCTCCTGCGCCGAGCCGGATGCAGCGCGCGCGTCGTAGATGTAGGAACACCATTTGAATACTTAACGATGCGTCCCACACGGCATGGCTCTGGGACTGGTATCGTGGATCGTGGATCAGACGATCCATACCGCTAAGGGCTACGATAGAAAGATGGGCGAAATCGGCATCCAATTGCCAGTTGCGTGGGACCGTCGTGAAAGCAGGCACTTTTGCCAGACGAAGATGACCCAGGAACATATCGCTTCTGCCTAGTTCTATCATTCCAGAAACATCTACCCAAGCCGCAAAAAGATCGAGCAGAGCCGTTAGACCTGGACGAGATTGTCGGCCGGCAGCATGGATGTACTGAACACGACCGTCTCAACGCAATCCAAGAAAATTGGATGTAATAAGAAATACCGTGGCAGGCGTGCCGGAGATTTTACGCGCAAGAGCGGCGTGATGTCGAGCGTCCATTGCGATAGAGATTGCGAGTGGCACGATGGGCAAGACAAAGGAAATTGATGGCAATAGTGTGACATCATGGCCCCTGACGTGTAACACTCTCCTTTCGACTTCCATCAGGCAGACATGGCAGCCAGCGTTGTGCTTCATATACAGGAGCTCTGCGAAGAGGTCACCAGCTTTCTGCGGGCCCCATCTGACCTCCAATCTTGCGCTTTGGTTTCCAGGGCATGTGCGGTGGCAGCACAGCGTCAACTTTTTGCTGACATAGACGTCCCCCCTCACGATTCCCGAGCCTGTAAAAGCCTTTTCGCCGCTTTCAAAATCTCCCCCCATCTTGTATCATTCATTCGCCGCCTCCGCGTCCGTCTTGAACAAAATGTACTCCGACAACTGTTGGAGCTGAAGATGCCGAATCTAAAGGAACTTTCCATACATGGTCGCGCTTCTGGAAGTCGTATCGCCAAACCAGTTGTAATCCACACGGCGGCGAACCTTCTCAGTCTCCCAACCATTTGCTGCGTCACCCTAGCGTCTTTAAACTTTCGAGAGATGCATGATCTCGACACCCTCTTCGAGAGATGCACCACACAACTCGATTCCCTTACTCTTGATAAAGTGGATGTATCATCCAATCCCTGGGGACTCCCAGTCCGTGCTCGACGCACCAAGATCAACACTTTACGCATTCGAACCCCAGACTGGGACCGCGTCCGGTGGCTCCTCGATGCCCAGTGCCCCCTGGACCTAACCGCACTTCACACCGTCGACTGTGATACCGCGTACCTCTTCTACGGCGGCTTTGCACTGCTCACCAGCCCGCGGTTGACTGTCAAGAATGTGATACTGTGTACGCAGAGCATTTCTTCGTCCCCGCAGCCGTTGAATTCGTATTACCTCCTCAGCGACATTAGACTGGGGACATGGCGGTCGACGCCCGCTGCTCGTGTTGGGAAGCCTCCCTTCCCTGACACACTTGACATTCACCACCAGTGCCGACTTTATGGTGAAGAAATGGTCGGTGCTAGCGGCAACGTTTGAGTCCAACTTTTTGGTACATCTCGTCCTCAAGATCAGCGCCGCATCCAGTGTCACACAAACCGCGATGGCGCTGAAAAACCTTACCTCTCTTTTCACACGGAGGGCGTTCCCTAGCTTGCAATCGGTCGAGCTGAACATATCATCGGATGTGTGGAGTCGCGCGATCAGAGAGAGGGTGGCACGGGCCACGTTGGCGGACTGGGAATTGAGTGATAAGCTCAGGATTGTGCAGCTGTGTACGTCCGGATGTTGTTTATTCGCGCGCTATCCTGCTAACTCTCGCGTCTTCCACCGTCCTCCCCCAGAATTTTCAGATTGATCATACGTCGCTGGATGAATAGTCACCTTACCCGGATGATTGTATAGGCAGAACACCAAATAATTACCGGTCTTAACTCGATCCACGATGATCTGGAACTCCTCAAATCGACTCTCGACGATTTCTACTTCAGGTTCTCTGTACTGGCTTACCCATATTGAGTCTTCTATCCCTCTTCAGAAGAGATGCAATGTCTCACACTGCACACGACGTCACGGTCAAGTCCACCTTTCTCGCGATCCTACCATCATCACTCAGATTATAAACCTCACATCGACGATTGCCTTTCGGCGGTACTGAAAATGATCAAATGGTCAAAAAGTAACGGTGGTCTGAAGCGATGGAAAAAAATGTCGTAAGTAAATTACTTGGGCAGGATATTGGCCGCCTCCTTATCCTTATCTAGAAATATACGCGGGCCGACAGTATGGTGATTGGTCTCATAATATGACGAAATCTCAGGCGCCGCGGGCAGACGGTGTAAACTTTAGAATTTACAAAGCTTCCAAAGTTCATGCCCAGGCCCACATAATACGCTCGGCGGCGCAGTGGCGCTGCGCGCAGATGATCTATACTTGAAAATTTCCCAAGCTTCACACTTTGAGAATCCAACGCTGAGCGGAGCAGCAAAGAGTCCCACATACTGTAACCGGAATGAAATACTTTCAAGTCGCTGTGCGTTCAAGTCTTTATCACGACAAAATCTTCTGCTCCTTTCGAACTTACTTCACATTATCAGATGATTTCAATCCGCTTTACATACATGTTCTCATCGCCGGGGACTTAGGACTAGACCGAAACCATGATGATCATGATGTTTCACACAGGCTTGACACTGCCACTGGCCGCAGTTCACACAGCTTGTTCTCAGATATGTCTCTCCGAATTACGACTATTGCTGTAGCCTTCCTCTCTGCATGCTGGCCTGCCGGGGCGACGCAGGCGGTCTTCAGTACTTCCGCCGGTATCAACGGTGGCCAAACATTTGCGCCAGTGGGGACGCTCAACGCTCTTTCCGAGACCTCATTCACAACGCTCACTCATCCCGAGTTCCCCAGCTACGGTGTGCGCATCAAAAAGAGCAAGTTCTGCGATGAAGGCGCCAAGTGAGGGACTGAAAACGACTGATAGTGGTGGATCTGACTTGGCGGACAGTGCATATACTGGCTACATCGACATCCAGGCCCGTCATTTGTTCTTCTACTTTTTGAGAGCAGGAGTGACCCGGATAATGACGACGTCATATTCTGGACCAACGGGGGTTTGTGGTTTGTGCCATCTCTACAGCATTGCGTGTCTAACTTTTCAATTCAAAGGCCCCGGATGCTCGTCGGGGATAGGGCTGTTCATGGAGTTGGGCCCATGCCGAGTGGTAAACGCAGACAACGGGACGATTTACCACCCGGAATCGTGGAACTCCAAGGCGAACATCATGTTCGTTGATCAACCAATCAATGTCGGCTTTTCTTACGCAGAATACGGCGAGTATGTGGTATGTGTCCAACGGTTCGAGAAGTAAATTTGAGTTTTAATTTCATGTACTGTAGAGCACTACCGAAGAGGCCGCGCAAGACATCGCCGCCTTCGTGGCGATATTCTTCGCGCACTTTACCAAGCTTCAAGGACGTGGATTCCACATGTCTGGCGAATCGTACGGTGTATGTTTTCCTCCCCTCAACCACAGCTATCGACCCAGCTTAAATCCCGGAACGCCTTTCAGGGCAGATATGTCCCTGTGTTCGCGGCCGCAGTCTATGACCAAAATCCACGTCTCGTGAAGGCGGGCATTCCACCTATTAATCTTACCTCTGTCATGATCGGTATGGTAATTTCGGCTGGCGGTGGGCATAATTTACATGTCCTTTCCAGGAAATGGGATGACAGATGCAGCCACCATGTTACCGGCCTGGTAAATATCTCTACAATGCCTGAACATCTGCATTAATGTCCGTTGGGCCAGGTACGAAATTCAATGCTCTCCAGCCTCCCTCCCGCCGGTTCAAGACATCAAGTATGTGCTTTATGTTTACGAGCTGTTCCGGATCCTGCTGATCAGGACAGAACTTGTGTCGACATGAAAGCGAGGGTGTGTTCGTTGCGACAGTTGTGGACAATTCTGAATGACGCCCGATTTTAGGTCCCCCGGTGCACAAAATGGGTCAAGGAATCATGCCAGGATCAGTTCGACCTCATCAACTGCGGAGCCGCCCTTGCGTTCTGCGCCGAGTCCATATTGATCCCCTACGCCGCTACGGGCGCGTTTTTGTGTTTCTTTACTGAAATCATGCTAATCTGAATTGAACGACCGGTTGGCAGGTCTAAACAGGTATGACCTCTCCAAAAAGTGTGGGGACAGTGACTTGTGCTATGAAGAAATCGAGTAGGGCTCTGTTCTCTGTGTTCTCTTGCATCACTGCTGACGGCTTGCGCTTGCAGCGAGATCGTCAAATACCTCAACAGAAAAGACGTGCAAGAACTCCTCGGCGTCGAAGTCTCCACGTACGACTCGTGCTCGGAAAGGGTTGGGTGGGACTTTGTCTTCACCCTCGACATGATCAAGGGTTCCACAAACTACGTCAGCGCGCTCCTCGAGCGCGATGTGCGTGTGCTGGTCCACGTCGGGACCTACGACTGGGCGTGTAATTGGCTCGGCAACGAGGCTTGGACCCTCGCGCTCGAATGGAGCGGCCATGCAGAGTTCAGTTCGCAGCCGCTCAGGGAGTGGAATGTCGATAGCAAGAGAGCTGGAAGGACCCGAAGTGCGAAGGGGTTCACATTCGCTACAGTGGATGCCGCTGGCCATCTGGTATGTACACGATGTTAAACGCGCATCTGTGACCTCATAAAAAAATTCTTAGGTGCCGTACGATAAGCCGAAGGAGTCACTGGAGATGGTGAACCGTTGGATCGCGGGGTTGCCTTTGTAGGCTTCATTGGTAACGTGGTACATCCACTGGATGTATCTTTGTAAACTTATCCGAAGAGCGACTAGAATATGATTTTCGTGTTCTATCCGCGCCTATCCAAATCTGTAATTCACATAAAAGCTTTCGGGTGCTCGCGAATGACAAATCATGCATGTGTTCTGGTTGTGTTATCGTCTCAGTCCGCCCTTGTTCTTCACGTCCAGTGCGTTGCATACACGAACCCACACGCTGCGCTCTGCGTCTGTAGCAAACGCGCACATCACAGGCGACTCCGCCGACCTCTAATGTCGAGACTCTCGAAACGAATCTGCCCTGCATCCTCGACGGGCCGCTGGACTGCAACGTCTACACCGCGGGCGATACCTTCCGCAGCGTGGAGCAACCGCGACGACGGCGCTCGCGGGGTTCAGCGTGAGCTATTTCGGGCTGCTGTCGTGGCACACCCTCCACGCTATCTGAACCCCGCCGCGTCCTCCCCGATCACGCAGTTCTATGAAACACGTTGTCTCCGTCTCTACAAAATGTAATCTATTCCACAAGCTCTACTCGTCGGATTAAATCTAAGTCGAGCCGCAGACCTCCTGCAAATCATATTAAACTCCCCTTTCAGATGAGGATCCCGCGATCGGGTTGACCGGAGCGCATCTCATAAAAAATGCGAAGGTACGGATGACGGTCCTGCAGTAAAATGCATTGGATATTCGTGCGCATGAGTCTACCTGAACACGAGATCAAGAATCGAAGTCCCGAGTGGGAATTCTACAGTCCAAAGTAATGAGAAGTTGGTGAGAACTCGAAGCGCATCATACGACTCGGAGGACGGTCACAATCCCTCTATCGCGTCCTGCTAGGGTGTGAGATTCCCATATGCTCGCTGATGAAATGGTGGAACTGACCTCCCACCATTCTTCATTGCGAGTACCCATACGAAGCTATTCATTCATTATTCGGGAAATGACAAACCACAAGCAGCGAGATCCACGCACCATCCCTTTCGCACTTAGTAGCGGAAAGTAGCCGGCGGCTGCATCCGCTTCCTCTCCACGCGTATCGACGTGCACGGCCCGCAGACCGATGATGCTCGACAACGTTGTGTCGAACACGTCGCAAATGTCCTGTCGGGCGGCCCAGAAGGAGATCATGATGGTGCGGATTCGGTGCGTGGGCGCAATCGTCGAGACGAGGGTGCGCATGACGTCGCCAGACATACTGGCGTCTAGCCACGGGACGGTAGCAATGCGCATAAAGGAGAGGTTTGGGAACGCGGAGAGGGAGAGGGGGAGATCGCGCTGCATACGATATGAATGAGTCGACTGACACACCACAGGATGATGGATGCGCACCTGAATCTGGAGGCTCAGGATCTCGATGGTGTTCATCGCTGGCCTCAGTAGATGCCAGTCCATGTCGATGCTCCCTGTAATTGATAGTGCCTTGAGATGTGACATGGTGAAAGGACGGAGGAAGGGGGAGATTTTCAGGTCTGTCTCCCCGTTGACTGCGATTCGGAACGACGTGAGTGTGATGGCCAGCGCGACGTGGTTATCAGTCAACTCCGGGAGTGGCATGTCGCCATGCAGGTGAATTTCCAGATTTTTCAATGCAGAGGAACAGTGCTCGAATATTTTGAAGAAAGCCGCCGAATCGGAAGCCGAGGGTCCGAGATGGACCACCTGCAGGTTCACAGTGTGAAGAGTGGGCAGACTCAGCGGCGGCCGCAGAGAAGGGGCATGCTGTACAAGACTTCCCCACCATGCAATCTGGACATGCTCGACGTGCGTGAACGAGATATCACAGATTCTCGAAAGCCATGCAGCGCTGTCTCGACCCAATATGGTGCCTATATGAAGGCGACGGATGTGTCGAACGAGATGGGGGAATTCCTCCAGCCGCGCCAACAGGATTTCGGATTCGGGAAGAGTCGGGTTATAATCTTGATGTGTGATGCTGACTTTGTGAAAAAGATAAGACTGTGCGGGATACAGCCACGATTGGGCAACCAAGGCGCAGGACAATAAATCAGGGGGAGAACTGCGGAGGAAATAGATACAGTGGTGTCTATCCAGATCTGTAAGCCACATGAACTCACGCTTCTGGGTGGCGTCCCGAAAGGACGACGAGTCTTGCGGGTGGTGGCGAAGAACGTGAGGCTCAACGCAGACAAAGCATGCAGAGACGCGTTCCCATACTGTGGAGACCTCACGCGAAGAGCCACCCTTCCCGATTTCGTGGAAGTTGGCAGCGCCACGAACTACGCTCTGATCAGATCGGCACTTGGAATTGCACCGAAGGGCAGCCGCAGGCTGCGCAAGCCTCAGCACACCTGCGCCACAATTGTCTTTTTTTTTCTTTGGCCGTTGTTAGCGCGGATTCGGATGAACACGATTTAATCAGCTCCCCTCATTTTGTTCGACCTCCGCCAACTCAACATGTGCGAAATTATCTGCGAGACGTATACCATCTCATCTATAATATACTCAGAATGGCTTGTAAAGGCACCGAGTGTGTCCATTGAACGCAGAGGCAGAGGGGCGGCGTCTTTTGCGCCTCAAGAAATATTGGCACTGGCACCTTTTGAGGATTTTCAACTGACAAGGTCGACCAGCGGGGCCAACTGACCATCTGATATATGGCGGATCTCGCCGTGCACCGGATAGTTTTGCAAATACTGACTGAATGTGCCGACATCATTCCAAGCAATCTCCGAACCCAGCCGGGCAGGGCCTCCGTTTCGGTGATCTCTGCGTGAGCTGTGCCGGATGTTCACTATGATGGCCCGTAGGTTCGTATCCAAGAAAGAAAAAAAAACTCTATTTCTCGTACCCAGGAGCGAGCAGCTATACATCCCATTCTATTCACAACGCCTTAGTCCAAGCAAACGAACACGCCGATGCTTCTCTATGGCCAGGCCCTCTGTTCCGAAGTAACGCTCGCTTGCGAATGACCATTTTATGTTTGTGTACACCGAAAAACCCATTCCGTCAACGTATCCCTTCACCAGTACGTCGATGCGAGCTGGGAAAACTGGCAAGTCTCTCATGTCCTGGCAGAAGGATTGAGAAAGGCGTCGGTATTGCTCGCCAACGTGATCCACGGCCTGCTGGACGTTGAGACTCTTTTCCTTCATGGCAACAGTTATGATGTTATGCGCATCGTCCCCGCGCGATTGCTCGACATTGTAAGAATACAGATCCTGCATTTTCTGTCATTCAATCACCCCTTACAATTATACGGAAAATCTCACATTAGCAAGAATAGTCATATCGATGGCGCTGCTTGTCAGTTTCTCGATGTGTGGATGGTCCACCACAGAGTCGGGAAGATCTTCAGCCAAAAGGAAGAACTGGAAAGAGAGGCGAACACCAATAGTCGCTCGGCGGAGGTTCATATACTCTTCGATAGTGCGAATGTGCCCAGTCTCCCGGTCCACCGCCTGCTGTCGAACCGCTTCGGTGTACTCGTCAAAATATTTGATTATCCGTCGAGTCGAGGACGGACTCGCAACCCGCAATGTACGTTTCCAAAAGCTAAATCGAGACATTCATTCAGCCTTTCAAGTGGGACGAGACATCCCTTTTTTGTTTACCTTCTTGTCATAGCCCCAAGAATGCTTTCACCCTGAATGATTTCGGTTGGATTTCTGGCAACTGATATCAGTATGTCAATGGTCACTCACCCAGAGAAAGCAACTTTACCGTAACGCGTTCATAATATCTGCGGCCTGCTGTGCAACCTCTTGGCCACTCGCCTCGTCACTCTTCTCGTCGAAGACAAAAAAGAGATTCATGAGGTCACATACTGCCCGAAAATGATCGGGTCCAGCCTTCGGGTATGCCAACGACGAGAATATTCCGAATTTGCAACGGTTAAAGGCGTCCTGGGCCCGTGGGCTGAACGCCCCATAGGACTCGGCCCATGCGGCACTTTCTGCGACGATATCCTGGCGAGGATTTGGCTCTGTTTGGAAGGGCCAGTCGGCTAGCAAGTCTGGGAGAGTAATTTCGATGGTGCTTTCCATGGTAGATGGTGTTTTTCCTTGGAGGAAGAGACGTGATGCTCATTTTATAGCCCAGATACTGCGTTCACATCAGGAATGAAACCACCTAGCTATAAATATGGAGTGGTATGATAGCACCTTCAGAATGCCGTAGCTAGTGTGATGCAACCGGGTCCTATAAAACGGCCCGAGCCGTCTCCACTTAATGCTGATCCAGGTCGCCTGGACACAAGCAAATATCCGCCGCTGGAAAGTTCATTGGCGGCCACCGATGGCCACCAGTGATTACCGGCGGCCATTGGCAGATATTGATGGACAGTGTTGTGCATCACGTACCAGTGTGTGTAAATTTTCTAATATGGTTCAATACGCCGTGCGGGAGTTCTCCACCAGTATCTGAGTTGATATGCACAATGATGATTGCCTCGAGCAATTGATATGTTGGCTCCATCAACTGTGTACATTCATCTATGTTTTGTTTCACAGTCTTCTACCTGAGACTGATGGTGAAAAAGTTCAAGGGTAGAACTGACCTGAACCTTTTTCAGGGGAGACCGGGTCGTGTTAGAAATAGCCTCTAAGACTGGTGTCTTGAGACTGGTGGCAACAATTCCTAGAGTTTGAGCAGTGACAGTCAAGCATGATGTGATATTGTTCAGTCGAATTTCAGCATCATTATGTTTGGTGGGCACTCTGACGGTGAGACATTTACTTGCAAGATGTTCGGGTTTTATCCTATGTTCCCCTGGGAAATTTTGTTTTCGTTGGCTCCTATCCCTGTATTGAATCCTGCACAAAATTGATTTGAATGACGAATAATATGGGGCTTAATTATTCCCCAGTGCTGTGTTTCCGATCTATGAGCTCTTTTCGGCAAAAATATGACAGAAATAGGACCATATTTGTGTTTCAATCCTGAATTAGCCTCTTTCCCCAGGGTTCCAGTTACTACGCGCTGATGCAAAATTAACGCACAGTTTTACACCGTGATTATTTCCTCTTGACTTGTGTCCCGTTATTCACCAGGAAGCTGCAACTGAAACAGAACCGCTATTGACCGGTATTTATGGTTTAATATGGTCAAGGGTAGGGATGAGCAACCGTGACTCGGAGTTCCTAGTTTCTCATTTCTCTACCAAGATACTTAGAGTATAGTAGGTGGCAATCGCGTGTTGTTCCCAGAAGTACTGTTCTTTTGATAACGGCTCACTGCTTCCGCTTTCTTCGAGAATGCTAAGCCGCTTCCTCATCAAACGCTCTCATCCGCCTCTTTATCTTATCTCAAGCTTATCTAGGAACCGGAATATGCGCGGGCCGACGGCACGGTGATTGGTCTCATGATATGACGAAATCTCGGAGAGGATCCCCGCGTCACCTCCCGCTCTCCGCTCCCACCATGCTGTTTTTCAAAAAATGGGCGAGCTCAGCGCAGCACCAGGCTCCATACATCAGCGAGAAGAATTTTATCCAAACGCTCCCTCTGGGCCCGAGCGCGGCCTCCCTACTCTCCCCAACGAGCTCATTCCAGCGGTCCTCACCCGACTCGACAGCCGCTCTCTATTCTACGTTGCCCAAGTGTCTCGACGCTTCAACGAGCTTTCTACACGTGACTGGCTCGCGCGACATGGAATAAATCCATCCCAGCTCTCGTCCGGGCATGTGGTTCTCCGTTCCGACCTTCCTGCAGAGGCCTTTGTTGCCCTACGCACCGCGCGCTTCTTGCGCGCCAGGCCGCTCACTGGCTTCACCTGCATCATGCCCTTCGTCGTAGATGCCAAAATCATCCGCGCACTCAATTCCCTGGTATCCTGGTTTTCACCCCGCCTCACGACGATGGAGCTAGATTTCGGAGTCGACATGATACCGTACTCGACGACGGTGCGGCCCACCGCCCGTGCACTAAAAAAACTGGTATGCACTCTCGCAGCCGACTGTCCCACGACGGTATTTGTAGTGAAGGACGGTCTGTTCACCTGTCGCCCGGACGCGCTACGCCGCTGGAGCCCAGTGACGGGGCACTACGAAGGCGGGTGGGCAGAGTCGACGTATTCGAAGGTCCACATGCACGACGGCTCGCGTCAGCGCGTCCCCACCATCCGCGCCCTCCAAACCCTCAGCGTGCAATATCCGCTCGACGCGGCAGCGGCCGCGCCATTCGATAAATGGAAGCTCGTCATCGTGGACGCCGGCACGCTCACCGACCTCCAGCTCTCCATAAAGCTCGCGCCGCACGAATGGGCCGCGATCCTCGACAGCGCCCTCACCCTGCCCGCGCTCGTGTGTGTTGGGCTGTGGGCGGAGGCGATCAGCACCGCGACGAGCACGCGCTTCCTCAACCGCCACCCCAAGATCCGCACGATAAAGTACATGTCGCCCACGGCCGACGCGCTGCCCGCTGGTTGCGCGCCGCTCAGCCTCCCGCGGCTCGAGAGCCTCAACACCCTCGTGCCGTACCTCGTGCACATCCTCGCTGCCCCCGAGCCCGCGGCCTCCTGCGCCCACCCAGACGGCGCTAGCGCAGCCGCATCCGACACCCGCACGCGCTTCCCCCACCTCTCGCACATCGAGCTCCGCCCCCACACGCGCCTCCCCGCCGCCCTCCGCCTCGCGAGCGCGCACGCGCCCCTCGGCGCGCTCACCCTCTGGTCCCTCGAGCCCTCGCACCTCGCTGCCTCCCGCCCGTGGCCGACATTCCCGCACGTGTGCCGCCTCACGCTTAACGAGAGCAACGTCACGCGCGCCCCGCTCGCGTGCGGCCTCCCCGCCCTCCTCGCGCAGGCATTCCCCGCGCTGACGAAGGTCGAGGTGAACTACAGCTGGATGTACACCACCGATATGTCGGGGAGGCAGGTGAGGGCGGAGCAGCGGGCGTTTGTGGAGCAGGTGGGCGCGGCGAATCCAGGGGTGCATACGTTTTTGTTTGATGGGAGGATGGCTGGAGGGTAGTGTAGTTTCAAAGCTGTTATAGATTTGATTTTTTATAGTTTATTACTATTTGCCAAGCTATTTGCTCTGCTTTTGTTGGTGTGCGATTCGAGATTGGGCGCAGAAGAAAGGTTTGTTGAATATCTGAAGCTTCAGCTATTGTAACAACTGGGTGCTAATGAAATCTCGATTCTCGCTCGCTCCAACTCTTACAGTACGTGCTTTCCAAGATCATGACAGGCACAGCATTTTTTTGCACAGCCTCACACTCCTCCTCACCTCCAACGACCATGGACCGGAGCCCGTTGACTGTAGCGGAGCTACTACACCACTGTATCTATTTCCTCCGCAGTTCTCCCCCTGATTTATTGTCCTGCGCCTTGGTTGCCCGATCGTGGCTGTTTCCCGCACAGTCTCATCTTTTTCACAAAATCAGCATCACACATCAAAATTATAACCTGCTTCCCGAATCCGAAATCTTGTTGGCACGGCTGGAGGTATTCCCTCATCTCGTTCGACACATCCGGCGCCTTCATATGGACCTCACAATGGGTAGAGACAGCTCTGCAGTGCTTTCGAGAATCTGTGATATCTCGTTCACGCGCGTCGGAGTATTATACAGATTCGTATGATAGTAGGATTAAACGCGCGCGAGATCTGCGTAGGATTCCCACGCCAAGATTATAGGATCCGGATGGGGACGCAACACATTCGTAGGATTGATGAGATGTTCGTAGGATTGGAGCGATGTTCGTAGGATTGGCGTACTGAATGTGATGTCCGTGATTGTCACAATCTTTTTCCTTCCCGCCTCACCTCTGCACGTCGACGAGCGCCGCGTTCTGCACGGTGTGTTGTCTAGGTAAGCTGCCCCCATATCCTCAATCATATTGACATTGACTTACCTGACACTGCAGCGCATCAATGTCGCGCTATTGGGCTGGGGACGACGCTTGGACGAACCCATCATTACAGGCTTTGGCGCGGCGGCGCGAGGGGAGCGGCGACTACGGCAGCGGCGCCTTTGATGTAACAAGGTCGGTGGCCGGCGGCAGTATGACCGTGATGAATATCTGACAGCTTCGGACACTCTCGACAGCTTTCTCGGCTCTGCAAATCCCACGCCTTTCGCTCCCTCCTTTGAACCATCGCACGCCGTGCAAGACGTTCCCACATCTGTTCGGACCGTTTCTCCGACGGAATTGCACACCCTGTTGCATCAAACCCTCAACTCAACGCCCGTATCGATTGACAACGATTTGCAGCAAATCTTGAATCAGCTGGGCCCCAACGGACTCGCCGAGAGCGGAACTGTCGGTGACATATGGTGAGCATCAATAACGTTGCGCAACCTATTTACGCACTGAATAACCAGCAGGAATGTGGATCAATTTGATCTCAGCGGTATTTCTCTCTTTCCATCTCGCCCACCCTCGAGCACGAGCGATTATAATATGTTCGAAACATGTCCCGGGTGAGTCTCTTCAACTTTCGGCTTCACACCGATATTTACTTCCTGTAGCAATCCAGATGCAAGCCTCAGCCATTATTACTCTGGCCCACCGTCCAGCGGAAGTGAGTGGGAAATGTACAGGTGAGACACGCAATCTATTTAGTGCACTCCTGATTATCCTACAGTGATTATCAGTCCAACCCATCTCGCCCCGCCTCTGCATCTCCGTTTCCGGGTGATTTTGATTGGCGTGACGAGTAAGCTTCAAGCCGCGACTTTTGGCAATTTAACATCTGGGTTGCAGAAGTTCCGAAGCTTTCCCGGAATCCATCTCGCTCGCACCCGCGCTTGCGAGTGATTTGGAGCAACAGGAAAAGCGAGTTTTCCGACCGCTGTTTTTTTCTTCTGCTAACTTGCATAACCATGTCAGCGATTTCGGGACGTTCACGGAGTCCACTTCCAACTACTCCGCCCTTGACTGGGATCCGGAGCTTGTCGGCACAGAGTAGGTCGAAAACTTCTCCGATGATCTTAGCTTATTCATTCATCAGTTTCCCTAAATCGTTGCTTCAACTCGACCTGGACGTCAAAGACTCGAGCTCGGATAATGGGCATACTCCGTACGAGTTGACCCCAGATGAGATAGACGTGGTCATTGGTCCCACCACCGCCTCTGTTACCTCCAGCTTCGCACGCGACTCTTGGCCGTGGCGTGACTCTGTGATTGCATGGACAGATCCTGGAGTGTCATCGCAGGTCGTTGATTTCCCTGAAGGGTTTCCCATCACCAAGAAAACAAAGATGTTTCACATCGAGCTCGTGAACGGCATACCCTCACAATTTCCAATTCCCGAGGAAGCGACCGCATTTATTGTCTGTGCGGATACCCTGGCTGCGGAGGACAGGAAAAAAACAATTGACGCTATTCTCAAAGATTATGTGCGTATCATCTACTCACGTTTCTGACTTTCGACTTAAGAATGATTTCAGGACCCGCATTCCTACGGTGGATCAACCGGCTCGCGCCGCGAGCCTGATGCTTTCATTACCGGCTCCCTATTCGGACTTGACCCATCCATCCGGGTCGCGTGCAGACGAGCATGATACATATTCCTTAGGATGGTGGAAACAGAAAATGATGCACTTCTGGCTCCTTCCAGCAACGATTCAATGCCTCTCTCGCATTCCGCTCAACGATTGGCACACCATGCCTGCAACAACCAATTTGGGTGAGGCTCAGCACGCACGCAACAACGCGGAGACTGGTACCCAAATGGGAATTATAGAATCGTTCAGAAAGTAGGTTTTGATTCTCGCTTCTGCTTGCACTCCCAACCACTGCAGATATGCCGAATACGACGCGCGCCGGGCTGCCGAGATAAAAGTCAAGATGGCGACCGGTAACTTGAACAATAACCACAATGAACTTGTTCATCGGTACGCCAGCTCTAATCGACGTCATGCAGCCGCGACAGACAAAGGTACACGGGCTCGAGACGCTGATGAACGAGTCGTCGCCTTGAGACAAGCCAAGGCGCAGGTGGAGGCGGAGCTCAAGCAGGCAACAGCAGAAGTAAAAGTGCGTTGTTCCTCTGTGCAGCTCATTCTGACTACAAACCAGTCAAACTCGTCTGGCCGAGCACCTGGCAGGCGTCCTTCGAAGGGGAAAAGCACGCAGACAAATACTCAGGCAGAGGTATGTGCATAATCGAAGGCCCTCACCTAACTCACTCCTTTCCCGTTGAATTCAAATCAGGCATCAGCAGTGCCCGTGAGTTTAAATTTCCTTTTATGAATTCATCTTCCAATCTGAATGCTCACAATGCAAACCCTCAGCGTTCTTCCTCGCGTGTCCCCTCTCGAAGCGCAGAGTCGGAACGGGAAGATATTCAGGAAGACGTACACGAGGGTGAAGAAACAACTGGATTGGTGCGTGAAATGTTTCATCTGTTGTCATTCGTCCACTTACAGCTAAATCTCCATTACCAACACTCCACACCGCCCCGAGTGACGCGGCTCCGTCAAGTGCCAAACGTAAATTGACTTCCGCAGCCGTCGCGCCAACACCCAAGCCTAAGCGGCGCAAAGCGGGGGACCCACTCGCTGGGTGGGCCATTGAACTGGTTCCTGGGGACAAGACGACGGCGGTCACTCCTCGGGAGTATGCTCAAAAGGAGGCTGAGGAATTTGCTGCGCAGTATCCACAATATGTCAAATTTCTGTAATACTTGACCTAACCTAACCGTTTCTGTCTGATAATAGTCATCCCACGTACAGTACATGACGACATCGGGATCCTATAGACTTCACGACACTTAATCCGGATCCTACGAATTTAATTCTGATCCTACGAAGATAGACCAAGCGTCGTAATCCTACTCTCATACGAATCTGTCTAGGGCTCCGCGCGTCGAACATGTCCGGATTGCATGGTGGGGAAGTCTCCTACAGCATGCACCTTCTCTGCAGCGGCTGCTGAGTCTGCCCACTCTTCACACTATGAACCTGCAGATGGTCTATCTCGGACCCTCGGCTTCCGATTCAGCAGCTTTCTTCAAAATATTCGAGCGCTGTTCCTCTGCATTAAGAAGTCTCCAAATTCACCTGCACGGCGACATGCCACTCCCGGAGCTGACCGATGACCACGTCGCGATGGCCATCCCACTCACGTCGTTCCGAATCGCAGTCAACGGGGAGACAGACCTGAAAATCTTCCCCTTCCTGCGTCCTTTCACCATGTCACATCTCAAGGCACTATCAATCACAGGGAGCATCGACATTGACTGTCATCTACTGAGGCCAGCGATGAACACGATCGAGATCCTGAGCCTCCAGATTCAGGTACATACGCATCCATCATCCTGTGGTGTTTCAGTCGACTCATTCATATTATATGCAGCGCGATCTCCCCCTCTCCCTCTCCGCGTTGCCAAAACTTTCCTTTTTGCGCATTGCCACTATCCCGTGGCTAGACGACAGTGTGTCTGGCGATATCATGCGCACCCTCGTCTCGACGATTGCGCCAACGCACCGAATCCGCACCATCATGATCTCCTTCCGGCTCGCCCCACAGAACATCTGCGACGTGTTCGACACAACGCTGTCGAGCATTATCGGTCTGCGGGCCGTGCACGTCGAGACGCGTGGGGAAGTAGGGAATCCAGCCGCCGGCTACTTTCCGCAACTAAGTGCGAAAGGCATTGTACGTGATCTTGCTGCTTGTGGTTCGTCATTTCCTGAATAATGAATGAATAGCTTCGGATGGCGGCTCACAATGAAGAGTCGTGGGGGTCAGTTCCATCATTTCATCAGCGAGTATATGGGAATCTTACACTTTAGCAGGATGCGATAGAGGGATTGTGACCGTCCTCCGAGTCGGATGCCATGCGCTTCGAGTTCTCACCAACTTCTCGTTACGTTGGATTGCAGCATTGCCACTAGGGGGTTTCGATTCTAGATCTCGTGTTCAGGCAGACTCCTCATGCGCACGAATATCCAATGTGTTTTTCTGCAGGATCGCCATCCGTACCTGGGATGCGCTCCCGTCAACCCTATCGTGGGATCCTCATCTGAAAAGGGAGTTCAATATGATTTGCAGGAGATTGCGGCTCGACTTACAGTTCATCCGACGAGTAGAGCTTGTGGAATAGATTCCATTTTATGAAGACGGAGACAACGTGTTTAATAGTACTGCGTGATCGAGCAGGACGCGGCGTGCAGGGTGTGCCACGACAGCAGCCCGAAATAGCGCACGCTGAACCCCGCGAGCGCCGTCGTCGCGGTTGCTCCGCGCCGCGGAAGGTATCGCCCGCGGTGTAGACGTTGCAGTCCAGCGGCCCGCCGGTGTCCCTCACTGGCCCGTCGAAGATGCAGGGCAGATTCGTTTCGAGAGTCTCGACATTAGTGGTCGGCGGAGTCGCCTGTGATGGCAGGGCAGAATGAGACGGTAACACGACCAGAACACATGTATGGTTTGTCATTCGCGAGCACCCGAAAGCTTTCATGTGGATTACAGATTTGGATAGACGCGAATAGAACAAGAAAATCATATTCTACTCGCTCTTCGGATAGGTTCACAAAGATGCATCCAGTGGATGTACCACATTACCACTGAAGCCTACAAAGGCAACCCCGCGATCCAACGGTTCACCATCTCCAGTGACTCCTTCGGCTTATCGTACGGCACCTAAGAACATTTTTCATGAGGTCACAGATGCGCGTTTGACATCGTATACACACCATATGGCCAGCGGCATCCACGGTAGCGAATGTAAACCCCTTCGCACCTCGCGTCCTTCCAGCTCTCTTGTCATCAACATTCCACTCCCTGAGCGGCTGCGAACTGAACTCCGCATGGCCGCTCCATTCGAGCGCGAGGGTCCAGGCCTCGTTGCCGAGCCAATTACACGCCCAGTCGTAGGTCCCGACGTAGATCAGCACACGCACATCGCGCTCGAGGAGCGCGCTGACGTAGTTTGTGGAACCCTTGATCATGTCGAGGGTGAAGACAAAGTCCCACCCAACCCTTTCCGAGCACGAGTCGTACGTGGAGACTTCGACGCCGAGGAGTTCTTGCACGTCTTTTCTGTTGAGGTATTTGACGATCTCGCTGCAAGCGCAAGCCGTCAGCAGTGATGCAAGAGAACATAGAGAACAGAGCCCTACTCGATTTCTTCATAGCACAAGTCACTGTCCCCACACTTTTTGGAGAGGTCATACCTGTTTAGACCTGCCAACCGGTCGTTCAATTCAGATTAGCATGATTTCAGTAAAGAAACACAAAAACGCGCCCGTAGCGGCGTAGGGGATCAATATGGACTCGGCGCAGAACGCAAGGGCGGCTCCGCAGTTGATGAGGTCGAACTGATCCTGGCATGATTCCTTGACCCATTTTGTGCACCGGGGGACCTAAAATCGGGCGTCATTCAGAATTGTCCACAACTGTCGCAACGAACACACCCTCGCTTTCATGTCGACACAAGTTCTGTCCTGATCAGCAGGATCCGGAACAGCTCGTAAACATAAAGCACATACTTGATGTCTTGAACCGGCGGGAGGGAGGCTGGAGAGCATTGAATTTCGTACCTGGCCCAACGGACATTAATGCAGATGTTCAGGCATTGTAGAGATATTTACCAGGCCGGTAACATAGTGGCTGCATCTGTCATCCCATTTCTTGGAAAGGACATGTAAATTATGCCCACCGCCAGCCGAAATTACCATACCGATCATGACAGAGGTAAGATTAATAGGTGGAATGCCCGCCTTCACGAGACGTGGATTTTGGTCATAGACTGCGGCCGCGAACACAGGGACATATCTGCCCTGGAATGTGTTACAGGATTTAAGCTTTGTCAAGGCTGTGGTCGAATGGAGAGAAACATACACCGTAAGATTCGCCAGACATGTGAAAACCACGTCCTTGGAACTTGGTAAAGTGCGCGAAGAATATTGCGACGAAGGCGGCGATGTCTTGCGCGGCCTCTTCGGTAGTGCTCTACAGTACATAAAATTAGAGCTCAATTTACTTCTCGAACCGTTGGACACATACGACATACTCGCCGTATTCCGCGTAAGAAAAGCCGACATTGATTGGTTGATCAACGAACATAATGTTCGCGTTGGAGTTCCACGATTCCGGGTGGTAAACCGTTCCGTTGTCTGCGTTTACCACTCGGCATGGGCCCAATTCCATGAACAGCCCTATCCCCGACGAGCATCCAGGGCCTTTGAATTGAAAAGTCAGACACGCGATGCTGTAGAGATGGCACAAACCACAAACCCCCGTTGGTCCAGAATATGACGTCGTCATTATCCGGGTCACTCCTGCTCTCAAAAAAGTAGAAGAACAAGTGACGGGCCTGGATGTCGATGTAGCCAGTATATGCACTGTCCGCCAAGTCAGATCCACCACTATCAGTCGTTTTCAGTCCCTCACTTGGCACCCTCATCGCAGAACTTGCTCTTTTTGATGCGCACACCGTAGCTGGGGAACTCGGGATGAGTGAGCGTTGTGAATGAGGTCTCGGAAAGAGCGTTGAGCGTCCCCACTGGCGCAAATGTTTGGCCACCGTTGATACCGGCGGAAGTACTGAAGACCGCCTGCGTCGCCCCGGCAGGCCAGCATGCAGAGAGGAAGGCTACAGCAATAGTCGTAATTCGGAGAGACATATCTGAGAACAAGCTGTGTGAACTGCGGATTGAAATCATCTGATAATGTGAAGTAAGTTCGAAAGGAGCAGAAGATTTTGTCGTGATAAAGACTTGAACGCACAGCGACTTGAAAGTATTTCATTCCGGTTACAGTATGTGGGACTCTTTGCTGCTCCGCTCAGCGTTGGATTCTCAAAGTGTGAAGCTTGGGAAATTTTCAAGTATAGATCATCTGCGCGCAGCGCCACTGCGCCGCCGAGCGTATTATGTGGGCCTGGGAATGAACTTTGGAAGCTTTGTAAATTCTAAAGTTTAAACCGTCTGCCCGCGGCGCCTGAGATTTCGTCATATTATGAGACCAATCACCATACTGTCGGCCCGCGTATATTTCTAGATAAGGATAAGGAGGCGGCCAATATCCTGCCCAAGTAATTTACTTACGACATTTTTTTCCATCGCTTCAGACCACCGTTACTTTTTGACCATTTGATCATTTTCAGTACCGCCGAAAGGCAATCGTCGATGTGAGGTTTATAATCTGAGTGATGATGGTAGGATCGCGAGAAAGGTGGACTTGACCGTGACGTCGTGTGCAGTGTGAGACATTGCATCTCTTCTGAAGAGGGATAGAAGACTCAATATGGGTAAGCCAGTACAGAGAACCTGAAGTAGAAATCGTCGAGAGTCGATTTGAGGAGTTCCAGATCATCGTGGATCGAGTTAAGACCGGTAATTATTTGGTGCTCTGCCTATACAATCATCCGGGTAAGGTGACTATTCATCCAGCGACGTATGATCAATCTGAAAATTCTGAGGGAGGACAGCAGCCGAAATCCAGGGATACGACACTGGGTTCTTTGTGACGCCCCTATTACGGGCTCCACTGAAATAATGAATATGGAAGATGAGCCCAACGATACGTTCTTGGAAGAGGATGGGAATGTGGAGATGATTCACGGCGACGTGGAGGGTACGCGAACAACGCTTTGTGTTTTGTGCGGGCTTTCCATTTCGCCTTGGAGGAAATACTTCGCCGAATACCTTCCGTCAAATGAGTGTTTCGGAAACTCGAGAAGAGTTCCGGTACATTTTCGTAGAGTTGGATGAGAACTGGGATGAAATCAGGCCACTACTGGACGTGGAGAATCAGGCGACCACTCGCGATGGAAGGGGAAAGAAACGAGAACAGCGCGCACCGAATTAGACATCTGTATATAACGAGAAATTCGACATGGTAAGCACTCAGCTTGATATGATACATGATGAAACCCCACGCGACACCTCCACCCCATCGAGCTCAATGCGCTGGAGCGTGGGCCACACGGCGGGGGCAACGAGACGTTCGAGGAGCGGTGCAGGATCTAGGCGCGCGAGGACGAGCTCCGCGACGCCGCCCGCAAACGCGTTTATGACGCGATCGTCGATCCCCGCCGTGTCGATGTCCGCGAGCACGAGACGCTCCAGCGGCGGAAACACCATCGTGCGCAAGATGGAGAGGAGCATGACGAGTGCGAGGCCGTGGATGTCCGCGATGGAGAGGGCGCGGAGGGCGGGCGCGCTGAGTGCGGTGCCGTACATGCGCGAGAGCGCATGGACGAGGTCCATTGATGGTGCGGCGAGGCGCGAGAAGGACACGAACGTGAGGTGCGTGGGGCTGAATGCGGGACTGTAGGGAAGGCCGTCCGTCGCGGGGTTGCTGGCGTCGAGGAGGAGGTGCTGAAGGGACACCATGCTCGGCGCGCGCAGCTCGAGGGCGGGGTACTCGAGCGTGAGGAGCTTATTCTCGTCCAGCATGACGAGTGAGGACTCTTTGAGCTCGATGCGGGTGAGCCCCGCTAGCAGCGACGCGTCTGCCGGGTACATCATCGTGCGCTCTAGCCGCAAGGAGCGGAACACAGATGGTTCGAAGATAAGGGGTCCGAGGTGCTGGATTGGTCCGGTATCGCACTGGACGAGCTCAAGATGCTCAAGTGCGGGCATAGGCAGGGACTGGAGCCGATTGCGGATGTTGTGGAGAACAGGATTTGTGGCGGTGACAGACAGTGACCGCCAGCGCGCTACATATGGGATCAAGGTGTCGATTGCCTCGATGTATTCAGTGGAAAATCTGTATCTGAAAGCATCAAGCCGTATATAAATGTTCAATGGCTGGTCTTGAGAACGCGGCAGAATGTCCTCAAGAGCAGATATCTGGCGATCATGGTTGATGCGAATGATAGACCACAGTGAGGGTATTTTTATGGCGAGCTCTCGCCAGCGGTGCGTAACAGAGGCAAAAAGGAGTTCTGGATGGTGACTTTCTCCTGAAGACTGAATATAACCGAAAATACGGCGCAGAACTTCGTCGGGCGGACAATCAAGATTTCGGCGTTGGTGTAAGCCAGGTAGGAGATCCTGTATTTCCCCGAGATCAAATGCGCCCGGCATTAAAACTGTTCAAGGCATCAGTGCCACAGTAACCGGATTTCTCTAGAGCTCGCCTTTGGTGTGTGGGAGCAAAGGGCAAGGAAACCGAAGGCACGTGGCGTCGGCCGATGCAAATCCGAGGCGTTCCAAACAAGAACAAATCAATGTCGCCTTGGCTGTGTCTGTCACAGCAGAGTCTACAGCTTTGACCTCGACAGTCGTCCTCACCCTTTCACCATGCCTTCTTCGCGTCTGGCCCGGTGGACTCTGAGCCGGGCTCAGAGGCCAGACAAACCTCACGAGTCTCAATCTCAGCCTGAGCACAGCTTGACCTCTCTCCCGAACGAACTTCTCCTCGTTATCTTTGACTTCATGGATGATACATCCCTGCATCTAATCCTCGCCGTCTCTAAACGACTCTACCAGCTTGCGACAGAATCGTTGCTGTCGAAGTATGGTCTCTCGCTGACACTGGGCTTAGTGGCCATCACCACTTCTGACGCCTTGCGGGCCTTGCGCGTAGCGTTGACGCTCTACAGGGGCACTCTACATATACAGATCATGATATACTTTGTGCCCGCCCCATCCTCGATAACGAAGGACATCCGTCGTCTCGATGCATTGCTGAGAAGGTTTTGGAGCGGCTCAGCGCGCATACCGGAGGTTCGCCTGATTTTTCGAAAAGATATCATAGAGCGACCCGTGGGGTGGAAAATTGGAGGGTTGACACCGAGACTCTTGGCCACCATTTGCGGCCACTCACATGTGGCGCTGGTTATCGTGGATAACGGGCTCTTTACGTGCACTCCGAAATCACTCCTCGTTTGGAGCCCGTATATTCGCGATAAGTACTCAAAAATGACGATGCACGACGGGTCGCGTCAATGGGTCCCTTCCATACGTTCCATACGCTCTCTCGATATCACCCATCCCATTTGCGCCTCGATTTCGGCGGACCGGCCGTGGACCATGATCGTCGTGAGCGCAGCGCACATTCGGACCCTCCTGCTCTCCATCCGCCTCTCCGCGCTGGTTTGGTCGGCGATCCTTCCTGCGATCAAGCTCCCGAACCTCCGCGAAGTGGGTATCTGGGCGGACACAATTTCATCTGAGATATCGACAGCCTTCCTCGCCCGCCACCCGATCGCGATTCTGAAGTACATGTCCCCATACGCCGAACCACTGCACCCTACAGTCCTCCCACTGGCCCTCCCCGAGCTGCGCTACCTCACCGCGCTGTCCCACTACATCGTCCACATTCTCAGCGGTCGAGACTCCACCGCACTCTTCCCGCAACTCGTCCACGTCGAGGTGTTTCCCGACGCCAGGTTCCACGAGGCCCTCCATCTCCTCAGCCTCCACATCACCATCGGGAGTGTCGACTTTTGGTCTCTCGTGGACTTTGACCCTGCCGCATGGCCTGTATTTCCCAACGTGGATTGTATCTCACTCAACAAATGCGATGTCGGGGCCGCACGCCTTCCAGCGCTCATTGCGCACTCGTTCCCAGCCCTTCGGCGGCTCGGAATTCATCACTCATTCCCAAAAATAAATCGCAGCGCGTCGCAGGTCCAAAATAATGCCATTTGGAAGAAGAAGCAGGAGCTGGTGAGGAAGATTGCGGCCACAAACCCTGGGGTGGATAGGTATTATATCGACAAGGAGTTCTTCCCACCACCTTAATCTCACCTAAGAAGCAAACGTAAATCTGTAAATTGTTTTTGACTATCAGATGATATCAGATGAGTTCAGCGTTCTCTACCTGCCCCTAGTTGTACATCTTCCTGCATGTTTGCCTGCAGAGATTTGGCCCACTCTCATCGGTCGCAAAGCCAATTTCTCCAAATCGCTCCTACACTGTTCTCCTACTCTTCGATGTGCCTTGCCGCTCATCGCACAGTGCACCTACACTCGCTGTGCTGAGCCCCAACGTCTTGTCTCATCTTCCTCCCTTGGGCTGGCCGTCATCCGCCATACCTCCACCTATCGAATATCCACCGTTCCTGCCGGAAATTGACAGATATGCTTTCGCCGCACTCTTCAATCCGAGATCAGGACCAGCACTCCTCCTAGTTTCAAGACTTAAAATATGGATCTTAGTTATCCATCGTATTCTCGAGGCACTGGCATCACACGAGCGTGCACGATGGAACCAAGGAGCTAGCACAGCTATCCTTAATTTTGAGCACTTACAAGGTTGTGATCATAGGACCAGGAGCGGGCATCTATCAGAAGGAGTGTTGTTTTACACGTAACTTCAAAAAATCCGCCGCAGTGGTACCTCATACGGCGCATGGCACTGTGGTGCTGGTCATTTCCGAGGGAGATAAACGCTTGAATTGGAGGATAATGACGCCGATGCACAGGGAACAGGCTGATATCTACCACCTACTCCCTAGCTGAGCTATAAAGGCGACGCTGTGCAATGAAGAAGGCCAGAGGTCAACATAAAACCCACATGTGTTTCTCCTTCTCACCCTCGCGGTTTTCACCAGTGTCTCCGTCGCGTTTACCCATGCCGTGACGACCATCTCGCCCACGCCGGATATTTGTTGCCTCTGGGCCGAGAGCATTCGAGGATGCGGCTTCATCGTCAAGCTAGCTGTCATGAACCCAGTGCCTCTCGCATCCCTGGAGCCTGACGAGGTCTGCTGCTGCTCTGCGGCCAATGATCTCGGCTGCCGTATTGTTTATTAGATTCTGACAGGGGTGAGTGTTAGCCGGACTCGACCTCGATTTGTGCTCACTACTGGCACAACTTTCCAGTGTAAATCATGGTCAGCGTCGCACCTGTGAGATTATGTGCCGGTGAAAAAAGTGAAAGACCGAGTAGCGTAAATTTGAAATTCATATAAAAATGGATGGGTTATCTACTCCCTCCCTGGTATAGTAGCCTAAGCTCTGCGAAGCACCAGGTTATTGCTAGATTCTTGAACAACAGTTACCTCTTCAACCTCAACAATCACCTACCATCAACGGTCAAACACCCTTATTCTTTTCCCCCATGAGCACCTCAACATCCATAAGCTCCCGCGGTTTACAAAATTGATCAAGGAATCATGTCAGGATCAGTTCGACTCCATCAACTGCATTAGCAGATCTAATTAACAGGCACGACCTCTCCAAGAAATGCGGAGGCGGTGGCGTTGAGATGTGCCACGAGGAAATCGAACAGGTTCTGACCTCTACTCTCCTGGATCACTGTTCGCGCTCGCAGCGAGATCGTCAAATACCTAAAGGCCAGCCCGTGCAGCTCCGTGCGTTGACGTTGAACGTACTTGAGAAATATGTGTGAAATACACAGAAAGCGCTGGTGTGGGCGCTGACATGATGATCCACTGTATTAGAAGCACAGAATGCAGCATGGTCAATTTGAAGTTGAACTGCCCACAAATCGTCCTTTATGGCTCGCTTGCTGGTGAAAAGAATCGCATTGTGCTTCAAGGCAAGAATACACTGGAAAGGATGAGGAGACGAAGAGAAATAGAAAGCTCACAGAGGCAGCTTGTGCAAATCCAACGCTTTCAGAAATGAATGGAGCTTGCGAAGATTAGACCCGAAGAATCAAATGAATTCACGGTGTTACGTGCAAGGCCGTATTATTCTACTGTGCGCTCACAATTCGATCCTAGGCTTCTTATAAGTCGATTCGCTGTGCGCTGCATGGGCGCCGCCTTGGCGTAGAGAGTCCTGTGGATATATAAGATGTCGCATCAAAGAGCTGGGAATCAGAAAATAATATTACGGCACTTCCTCGTCACAAACCTTGCTCGTGCTTTTCGAAAGCATCTTGACCACCATTCATAGTATTTTTGAATCTCTTTGTATACTCTTTGTATATTACTATGCATAAATTCCTCTGTTTGACTATGATGCGTCTTGGCGATTATTTAATCCAACACACTTCATACTCATTTGCCCCTCATTGCAACGAATGCCTCCTCTATCCTGCCAAAAAAAGTCGAAGAAACGCGAATGAAATCGGATTGCACTATACCACTCTGGTAACATGTTAACAGGGCGCGTCCTGGAAATCGTCATAGAATCGCTCCCAATTGAGTTAACTTCTACCTCGATCTGGATCATGTCATTTATGAAGGCGGATTTCCTAATACGGATGTTGCACTGCCACCACAAGACGGCTATGGTTCTGTGCGTAATTTCGTGCAATGGCAGCACTTTCCACACAGACAAGACGTGCCTTCGCTTCGCTCCGGCGAAAGAAACAATGTAGAGAACTCGGACAACCCCCCAACATAGCTCAACATAGTTATTTCGACTGGTCATTCTAATAACATGCAGGGCAATTATGGAACCCCCGTTTTCCAATGGTTGGTTGGGGCGTGGTGAGCACCTAACTTTACCAACGGCTTAGTGTTTGAACAACAGATATACATGGGACGACGTACCCTCCATTCAGTCTTTCACGGGTGTAAGTGAGCGCCGGCCCGATGGTGAGATCACAGGCCAAATTCGGAATTAGGAAATGCCGAAGATAGTGGGACGGTCGACGGTAGGGGCGCGGGAATGGCGGAAGCAATAAGATGAGAGTAGGCCAGGAGTATGAACCAAGCTCAGAATCGTCAAACAAAATTTCAGGCGGGCCGTCGAGTAAGGCCGTCTTGCAATGCACCGGTGTAAGGAAAAATGCCAACTAGAGTGCGCACCAAATCCCGCACTCAGGGAAACTCGAGCCAAATAAAACTATGAAGATAAAATGAGTCTGGGAGTGCACCAGTCGTGTTAGTACTGTTTATGTAATATACGGCGGCGCACACCTTGATAACGTCATCTGCGACATGGGCGACAAAGATTGACGAGACGTTCGGCAGAAGTAGATTCAAAGCAGATCTGCGGCCGCCGCTGAGCTCCTACACAAATATAACTGAAGCACCCCATACACCATGAGGCATAGGAGGGCTGAAGGTGAGGCAAGGACTAAAAGGAAAACGGAGGAAGGGAGGGATCGGACAATGGACAGATGAAATATATCTCTCGTACCGTGCTGGCTTCGTCGCTACATGAGTCCGGGTCCTCCCGGTTCCAATCAATGGTTCTGCAGAGAGTTCAGAAAAATTAGCGCTCAGCGAGTATCAAACTCACGTCGTTATGCACCGATGCTTTTACGGTTCGAATGCAGTTCCATTCCAGCTTCAAACGGGGAGGCCTTTCCAAAGAAAATGGCGTCCTGGGCGGGTAGATGAATCGGGAAAGATTCCAAGAGGAAAAGTAAGCGGGACGGCACGGAGGATTTAGCATATAATATGGGGACATTTGTTGAACGGCTTCAGTTATCGGCTTCCGCGATCTCAGCTCGGAATCTTGTGATGCTGCGACGAGGGAAGCCGCAAGTGTGTTGCATATTGAATCTGGTTTTGCGAAACGTTTGGTGTTAGTCGAAGTGGGCCAACTGATTGCCAACTTGAAGCCAGTCATTGTGTTGGAGCCTTGACGCACAGGAGGTTTTGAACATTGTTGCGGCCTTGGTTTATCTTGATCCTCACGGAATCAAAGCATCGTTGAGGACATTTGAATGACAGATGTTCAAAGGAGGGGAAACTCACTTTTATGAGGAATTCACCAACGTGTTGTCCTGCGCCGCCGCAGTGGGAATTGACCCATCCAAATTGAGAATCGTGTGGCGCGAGATCGTCTCGAGTGCTGCTTTATCCCAATGTAGGTCGCATTGCACAGTTCGCGGCCGTTGCGGACCAGTGCGGACGTCTGAAATGAAATGCGTAGCTCGTCATGGGTCCGAAGTGTGGGAAATCACAGCGAACAAATGGAGTTAAAAATGGCTGAAAGCCAGAGGAAGAGCGAACGAGCAGCGCCATATGGGGCTTTGGCACAGGTTACGAGGGATCTCGTTAAAGAACGGTTAATTCGGAGTAAACCAAGTTTTTTTTTTTTCCCAGCCAAAGCAGTTTGTGGACTCAACGGTACTATGTATTTTGTATTGTCTAAAGTTGTGTATTGCAGGTAAAGAAAAGGGACATTCATTGTGCAAATTTAAAGCCTAAATATTGTGCGCCGTACGTATAGCCAAACTAGAGACCCAGATTAAAAGATTGTGCTCCAGCCGTTCAGCACAGACCGTGCTCAAGGCGTGGAACGTTGATTTATTTCTACCTGAGGTTTGATTATAGTTGGTCAGGGGTGAGCGAGTCGTAGATCGGGCAGAGCTGATCCCATGCAGCTATAGTGGACAGATGAGGATTTCGTCATGAGTATATGTTTACAGGGAAAGGAGGGAGAAAGGCAGACGTACGAGGGTGCGTGGAGTGGACGATCGTACCGGTGTCTTCGGCGAAGACGATTGCGAGACCGCTGTCCAGGTGAGGAAATAAATAGATGAAGTGAGAGCTCGATTGAGACGACGCACATTTCGAGATGGAAGTCGATGTGGCTATCAAGAAAAAGAAAGAAAGAGTTAGCGAACGTTGAGCATGAGACGGTGAAACCGTTTGTTTACCAGTGGAGGAACCATCTGGTATGAAAGGTCAGCATCGGTCACCAAGAAGAGGGAGAAGAAGAACACACGGGCCGGCATTGTCGGTGACGAAGCGGATAGTCGTGTTATCGCTGTGGGCCCAATCAGCTTAGCGAATGCCGGCTGGAATCCGAGGCGGAACAAAAAACATACGTAGTGAGAGGCCCGGTGGAGACGACGTCTCTGATCGGCTGGAAATAAGATCAGAATAATGCACTGTGAGATGAAGAAAAACAGAAGATTCGAACCGGGTCGATGAAGTTGTACGTGCTGGAGCCGGCGCTACGGACGACGTGGAAGTTATGCTGTAACATGATGGAGAATTTTTCAGGTCTCTCTCTGAGTGTGTGAATAAATTTGAACTTACGCCGTGCAAATGGAAAGGGTGGGGAGCACCAGGGCTGCCTCCGGGAATGGAGAGCTGGATAGGTGGGTAAGAAAAGAAACGCGTGAAAAGGAAGGAACCTACCTCGATGACCTTGTTAGGTGGGAGCACATAAACGCTGCCCGCAGGGAGGAGGTCCGTGGCGCTCTGCGCACCACTCAGAATCTGCAATAGAACAGGGGCAGTGGGAGGGATGAATTCCTGGCGAAGACCGCGTGAGCAATTACGATATATATATAGAAAGGACAGGGAGCGTACGGCGCCGTTGATGAAGAATTTGAAAGTGGTGAAGTCCAGAGTGATAGCAAGGTTGATGGTAACGTCAGCACCGCCGGGCACAGGCAAGCCTGGAACAGGCGGCTCGCCGATCGCCGGGTGGAGGTTTGTCTCGACGAGAGGGAGGACAGAGGTCGTGAGAGGAGTTGCGGGATCCTCGGTGGGTGCCCCTACATAGCGCAGAATCGCGGAGTTGATGCCATTGTCGAAGCCAGCGGTACCGCCATTGGCGACGGTGCGGATCCAGTAGTTGTTGATCGGCTGGTTAGCAGTGAGAACGAACGAGTAGCGCTGGCCGGCGACTGAAAATGTAATTGTTTGTTTCAAAACAGTAAAAGGCGAGTCATGTTGAAAAACGCACAGATCTGAATGGAATCGACGGTAAGAGGGTTGTGGTTGACACTGTCCACCTCTGAGCGAACGATGGTTAGAGTCTTCATGATGTTCAAGATAAAAACTGACCGATTATTGTCATAGAATGCGAGTCCACGGAAAAAATAAAGTTCGGGTCACAGGAGAGCGAAACCAAGCGGAACCTATGGGAAAGTTCAGTGTCAATCACAACATACATGGTGGCGAGGCCATCACCTGTAACGTTTGTTTTGCGTAACACTGATGACTGCCAATTGAGAGGTTGGCTGAATTTAAAATCGTTTGAGAGAGGGAATGCGCATGCATAAGGAGGATAACGCACTCCACCGGCATAACGGCCTGTGAAAAGCCCTCAGTATGTCGTGGAGAAGCAGGACAGCTTTCTACTCACCAAGTCCATTGATGAGCGTCGAAATAAGGGTCTGGGTTAGGAGGTTAGGAACCTTCGACACCCATCATGTTGTCCCGTTGCTTACCGGGATAACACCCAGAGTCTTTGGGAAATTTTTAAGTAAAGTTGAACACATGTCATTCTATTTCGAGGGTGCTCACTTGGGCGGGGCCATGATACCTGAGGGTCCAGTCAGCTACGCAACGATAAAAGATCAAGTTGAATTACCAATCTGCGACGGTGATAATCGTGGTGTCTGCCTAGAATGAGGGACAATTTAAATTCCGCGGCTCGTCACACACCATCATCAACATCTAAGAGCGAAAATTCAATCAGAATTCGGGAGATAGTGTTTGAGTTTACTTACCATACAGAGCCAGGTTGGGGTCCTGCGGGTCGTAAACTATTGAGGGTTAAATTAATACTGGAGTTTGTAATAAAAACAAGGAATACACACCAACCATGGCTCCGCGGAGCCCATCGCAGTATTGGGTTGCTACAAGAATGTCAGCTCATATAGTTCGCCAAGGGGAAATTCGATTCACAAAGATGACTGTGGTACCAAAAAGTGCCTGCCTGTTGGGCAGTCGGGAACGTGTAGAGGAAGGAGTGGTTGGCGGCAATAGGACATTGATTCACAAACGAGGGGCTATGGAAAGGCATGTCAGAAGATGCACCTGAGCCATTAAAAGTGCGGCACACCCGTCTGCCCAGCTGTTGTTCTTCTGGAAGAAGCCGTGCCAGTGCTGTAGATTGAACGTTAACTTTGTAGAGTATGCAAAATAGAAGGCCCACAATACTAGTGCTCCGCAACATTGTGTTGTCGGTGAGCTCGTCGATGACGTTGAGATTGAAGACATCGCCTTTGTTGCCAGTAATAGTGGGTCCTGGAACTAGCCCGTTCGCAAGGACGGCTCTGGTGAGATGGTCAGCCTAGATCGGAGATCATGCCAAAGAACACACGAGCGAGAGAACCCGTCCGGAGCGACGACGGCGTTTGCAATGTGCTAGAGAAAAAGTTCAGGGAAAAAGGGGGGAAGTGGGAATGAAGAAAGCGTACAATGTCGGCGGTGGGGCCAATCATGACGGCCCCAGCACGCGCAACCAAGCAAAGGGAAAGTAGAGAAGTGAAAATCATAGCAGAAGGAAACCTTCGGAAAGGTCGATGGTAGGCTACATTTTCCCCGAGGCTTTTATGCCTTGATTGAATGTCCAGTTCGGGGTAAGCTGCGCTTGAATAGCCGACGATCTTGGAGATATCAGGAACCTGAAGCAGATCAAAGGGTTACATGTGGGACTGCTCGACACTTATGGGCATAGTTGTTCTCCTGAGGCATCCCACGATTGTCGGCAGATGGCAGTCAATCCCCGGACGAAAATAAACTACCACCCAGATCTGCAAAAGAGAATGTGTCATGAGATTCGATTCCGTCAGATCGTATTTGGGGGTATCACCCGCACGTTATAAGCCGGGACCTTCCTCAAGACGAGGAAGCCGACCCGCCCATCAACCACCTAATGCTCTTCAAATACTTCTTGTCCGCCGCTGCTTTGGTGTCTGCTGGCGTCGCTGCTGTGAGTGTCCTGTATCATGCACTGATCCCCGTTAAAATCGAAAAAGGCCGACAACCACAATGTCTTCACCGCGACCAGAGTGTACAACACTTTGACGGATGTCGCTCCATTCATCGTCAAAGGTACGACCACCACGGTCTGGACGTACGTCTCCCCCGATCCATGAACGCTGGAAGTTGCTGAATGATCTCTAGGGCAAGCCCAAGCACCACAATCGCTGAACCGACTGGACCTGGCGCCTAGATGTAGGGTGCTCAAAGATAGTCCTAAACATTTTGACTCGGTCGCCCACACCAGGCATTGCCCACCTCACATTTTGGATACATGTTACCTGTCTAGCTTGATTCGTAGTTTCTTTCATGATAATTATCGGTCGCCGTCACGAACCTAGAATCCCTTGAGCTGAAAGGTCTTGTCCGCTTCCGGCGCGCGCTGGGAATTGGTCGAGTCCGCAAGCGTTTGGGGACACGGACCATCAACAGTTGAGAGTTTCAGTGTCAATTGCGCAACTGGCATTTGAAATGCAGCTTGCACCTGCGGGTCGTTGTTTGGCGTCAGGAGTCAAGCTTCAATCAAGCCAGATACAGCGAATGATGCGGCTGACACTCCGCTTTGATCCGTAGTCTTTGAACCTCGGATCGCGATCCACTGACTGCACGCAGAAAGACTCAGGAAGGGTCATCGACCGGAATCCCTTATACGTCTTACTTATCTTCTCGCAACTCTACAAGTAAGACATCACGACAGAGTGGAGCCGTCACTTCACATGTTGTTGTGGTCGGATTGGATTGGATTACAACGTGATAAAGGATGATAACTTGTGCAGAAGTGACTTACCACTCGACCGGTCCCGCGTGCAGCAACAAGCACACCGCGATCAAAACTTGCCGACGAAACGTTTGAGCGGCGAATTATTCTGCAATATTCCGCAGTGCGGCAGCGCATCGTCAGTCGGATTACGCTGTCGCGCGGCCAAGTTCAAAGCGTGTGTGAACGCGCCAAGAGACAATTTCGGCTCCAATCATTGACACGAACTGTCAACTCTCGATTCCTGATCAACTACCCATTTAGGTGTCTGCACACCCGCGCTACCGTCTGCTTCCGTCGCACATGATACAACGCTCTTCGATTTCAATCTGAAAATGCTTAAATGCTAAAACAAGTCCCAGAAAGTCCGCTAAACCTGCCCGCCAAACCTATAATGATGGTAGCAAGGGAAAATGCGAAGCGTCGCGTGTCATGGTCCGCGTCGGCCTGCATCACTGCCAAGGGTTAGAGCCAGCGAAGGCTGTGGGCGATCGCGGACATCAACGTCGCTTCACTGAAATTGACTCAGAACTGTTTATCCCAACTCAATGCGGATCCTGGAACAAACGAAATAAAAAATCAAATGAGAACTATCGGGCTATGGAAATGCGGTTCGGGCTGGTTGAGGTAACTCATAGCATGCATAATAAGGATGAAAGAGGTAAAGCAACAATAATCCAGAGTGAATATCAGTCATGGATCATCCCGCAATGGGATGACGCGTTCGGCGGCGGCCTCCCTAACATTGCCTCCGCCGGCGGAACTATATGGGCGGAGGAAGCAGACCTGGTAAGCAAAAACAGGGTCAGAAATGGAACGTCGAATCTACTTAGCATTCCAGATGTCCCGCTCTGTCGGACTGTCTGAACTTCTGTTATGTATGTGTATCTCGGTATGATCGGACGGATAATGAAACTCATGATGAGCGAATTGACTTACTGTCGCGTGGAGCCACGAGTATTAGAACTAGAATGACAATCCTACAACTAAATTAGTTTGGCAAGTTATCACCCTCTGCTGACAATTGCTTCCGTTCATGCGACCTGTGCCTGCCTGTCCGAGTATCCACTTCGACGCCAACCCGATGATCGCTCTACATCCCATTAATCGAGCGACCGTGAGACCGCTCTACAAATGCCTCATTGTACGACGGCAATCAGGCAGGACGGTAGAGCTACACGGCACGGCCCAGCTCAGGAACACCGGTCCCAGAGATTACAATTCCCGCAGCCAAGACAGAGTCTCGAGATCCCATGATCCAAGGACCTACCAAAGAAGGAACTCGGCGACAATCGCGCGAGTCACTTAGCCGCGGCTGGCAGTTCCATTAGCCTAGTACACCTGGATACTTCCTCAACCCGGCGTTCCTGAGTGGGACCGTGCCGTGTAATACTACCTACCTACCTACCAGTTCGAGGTACTCAGGAACCGGGGCTCGACCCTTAATATCAATTAATCGGATAGGAAGACCAGAATTGCCCGAGCGCCTCCGAGCGCCGAGTGGTAAAGGATCGAGGCCAAATCGAGGCGGCTCCGTTCGCTTCGGAGCGCATCGGAATTTCGGCTCATAGGTCCGACAACCCGATGACTTGAGTTCCTTTCAAGTACAAATTCCACGTGTTCTGCCGCAGGTATTGCGGATTCCTTACTGTACACAATAATGTTCAAATAATGTTCCCAAAGATTTCTTTTTTTCCATTTTGAATTTGAAAATTGAAACATCATCTTCCAGATTAGGGATGGGACGAGAAAATCGCCGGTTTGATGACTGCATTCCAAATTTCCTATGACGTAGGTCAAAGCGATCGTTAGCTTTCATGGACCACGTGGGAGGTTGGAACACAACTGCAACCGTCATGTCTCAGAGACAACGGTTGCATGTCTCGGAATTTCTGCGTGTCACTTTCCGCCAACCTTCACAATGCCCACCTCGTCCTCGCTCCACTGCGTCGAAGAATTATGGTTTGCAGACGCTTCACTGGTATTCCAGGCGGAGAACAGCCTATTCCGTGTCTACAGCGGGATCCTCGCTGCACAGTCCTCGGTTTTCCGGGATATGCTATCATTTCCGCAGCCAGATCCCCCCGAGTCGGAATTCGATGGGTGCCCCAGGATTGTCCTGCACGACAGGGCTGTTGATGCAACCTCTTTCTTCAGGGCAATCTATGATTCCAGGTGCGCGACTATTTTACTTTCTATTCGTCAACTAATTTTCGGATACCCAGTTTCTTCGTCCCTCCTTTTGCGCCGCCACTCGATATGTTGAGCGGAATTCTCCGCTTGAGCATCAAATACGACGTCGACTATCTCAGACAGCGTTGTCTGCGGCATCTGTCGGATATATATCCAACCACTCTCAAAGCCTGGGATCTCGTTGGTTATTCTCGCGACATCATCAACTTCCGCGCGCCGCCGAAGGTGTACCCCGTCTTTCAAGTCCTCGAACTGCTCAAAGAAGTAGAGGCGCCGTGGCTCATACCCGCGATCATGTATCTCGGGTGCAGCAGCCCAATCCAGCGCATCGTCGACGGCGTCGAGCTGGGGGGAACTTCGGGAATGACTCCCGAAAAGCGCGCTATCCTCATCGCGTACCCGGAACAGGCGATTGCCGTGGAGTCGGTCCTGCGCTTCTTGAAGCAGCGGTTCCCCGAATGCCACACGCCCACGAAGTGCAACGCGGAGCTGCTGCAGCTATCACAGTTTATTGCGGAGAACTGGTCCGCCTGTCATTTCCCCCTTGAGATCTGGGAGGACCAAGACTGGGAGCAGGTCGCAGGCGATCTGTGTCCCGCATGCGTAGGCCAGTGTCGGAAGACACATGCCACCGCGCGGCAGGAGTTTTGGGACCGTATGCCCGTCATTTTTGGCGTTAACTGTCGATGGGATGAGCTGGAGAAGTTGAAGAATGCGGCTTTGTCGTAACCTCTTATATGTTCCTTCTAGCTATTGTTATTATTAGTGTTATTATTCCTTTCCGAGACTGCTCTAGTGTCCGATGGAAAACCAATGGGAAATGTTATCGCATCCCGAAAGCTCCTTAGACTTGTCTTTCACTCATAGCGCTCCGGAGGTTGAAGACGTCCGACCATGACACTCCTCGATTCAACAGAGCGCAGCCGGCTTACACGATTGTATCTACGCAGACGAAAATTCTGAAGGATTTTCATTGTCTCGGCCGCTTCTATACAAATTCAAGAGACTAAGATCTACCTCGAACTTCGCTAGAGATTCAATTTACCACGCATCATCGTCGGATACCCAAATTCCCCTGAAAACGCCACCTACTGCACCTATCAACGCAGTATTCCCAATAGCCATCACGGTGTACCCCATCGAATGAGCAATAAGTGGCCGAGAAAGCCACTTGGAGTGCTCACAGCAACGGGCTGCAGGACTATGTGGCCAAAAGGGCTGACGCATCTCACCTCCTCAGGCTCCCGACCGTCGATGTCTGTATTCTCCCCGGTGAAGGCAAAATCCACTGCGTAGCGCCCGCACTCCACCAATTATACTGCCAAAGGCGGCCGAAAGAAGGCTGGATACACAAGCCACGCGAGTCGCATAAGGAAGGGAGGTCGATATAAGGCATAAAGTGTGCACTGAGAGTATGGTGAGCCCGGATGTCAGCGCATGCGAAGCAAGGTGCGCGAAAAATTCCAGGATTGCGAAGGTTCGAATCCCGAAGCGGTGCATGAGTCGCTACGAGCAAAGAAACCCGAAGTGTGCCACCGAGAAGGGCGCACCAGACATCATATCGGACATCGTCGAGCCAAAGAGATAGCAAGGCGATCCCGAAAATGTAACTGGCCAGGAAGTCCGAAAACACTATGGCGCAGGCCTTCGATTGCGCGAGCGTCTTGTAGAACTGTCTCCGGCGGGACCACGGGGATAAGGTTCTCATATTCTCGTAAACGCAGAAGGCGAATCGAACATGGCCAGCGAGACGAGCATACAGACGCTGAGGAACGCACAGACGCTGAAGATGGGTATCGCCAGTCCTCCTACGAAACCCACCAGGGGTGAAAGTGAAAGCCTTGAGGAATATTTGGCGCGAAACGCTGCGCTCAGCAGTGCATTTCCGGCCATGCTTGCTGTCGCAATGCTGATGTCGGAGCGGGCCACGAAGAAGAGGTGATCTCGAAGGGGATCGTCCTCGTCAACTATCCAGGCACAAAAGAATTGGGGATGTCGGTGGATGATTCGTAATCTGGACTAGTGGAAAACTCGCCCGAGGATTCCGCCGGAACTTCTGCCCTCGGCGGAAGCAGGGATTTTCTTTCGGCGGACATTCGCGTGTAACAGGCAGATCAGTGAAGTGCACGTCGTTTCTCGGGTACGACTTAGTAGTGGATATGTGACTTTTCCTGGTTACGCGCTCAGTTTATACCTGTGCCAAAGAGCAACACGATTGTTGGAGACGGAAACGAGCTGAAACAAGAGGATGGTGGCCACAGCTCCGGTTGGTCTAGGCAAAAGAGAGATCTCCGTTAAGCGATGGATGTGGAAGTGGCTACAGCGAGGGTATAGTAGGATCATACGATGTGGCCTCGAAAGCACCACTCAGCGATCTCCGATCAAATCTAGGGTGACAGAGTGAATTCCAAGACGGAAGCACGGCGCTTCCAAATAGAAATCGGTTCTCTCCGAACGCAACGACATCGATGCGTGCACGAAAACCCGCGGCTTGAAAGTTACGGCAGGCAAGGGGGCATAGCAGCCTCAATGAAGGAGCTGCAGTCAGAATCGCAGCAGAGGAAAGCGAGTAGTCCCTCAATGAATGGTAGGGAACCGATTCAAGTGAAAAAACAGGCAAGAGGTGCAGAATAGCAATCAAACAGATGAATAGGTGACGAAGGTACGGTGACAAGGTAAAGAGGGCTGAAATGAATAAGAAATAAATGTAGGGTGCCCACCGACCGCCACACGCTCTCCCTCCCACCAAATCGCGTCATGAGCGCCAGCCGAAGCGGCGCCTCGTCAATCCTGGGGTCATCAAAAAGGGTATGGCGACAGCGGGCCACCCCGACGTGCGTACACGCCAGCCGACACTGTAGAGGACGGGAACGCGGACGAGGAGGCGGAAGAGCTTGTACCGGGTCCGAACTTTTATCTGCAGAGCGAGAAAGGTCAGTAAGGCGAAGGAAAGGGAGAAGGGCCACGCACGTCCTCATAGTTTGTTCGAAGAAGCGAAAAAAGTGATGGTGGCCTTTATATAGGATACAGTTGCTGATTCAGCTTTCTCAGGCACAGCCCGCGCACGTGTTGTTTGCTCCTTGGGCTCAACTTTGCAAGAACTTTGGTTCGACCACAATTCGACCACCGTGGTGCTTCCCTCACTCCGAGCCACTGTGTTCTGTCCCCAAAACGTCGGGGAAGACTTATCTGATGTCAATTGTGACTCCTTTGAGCCGCACACATACGACGGACCCACAACTTGCCGCTCCGAGTCGGCGCTAGATGATCTCAGATCTGTGGCCACCGTCAACTCGGCTTCAATTTGGATTAGCACGAACACGATCGGGCTCCTAATACAAGCGCCGTCCCTCCTTTGCGCAATTCTTGTGGTGAAGAGGTCGTTCGCTGTTTGTTGTCCTCGCAACTTCTCGGCCTCAGCCCAAGAAAAAAAAAAGAAAAAACAAACAAGGGACTGTACTCTATAAAAGCCATTGGATATATCCATCAGCTGAGTATAGCCATCCTTCCTTTTTTAAATTTACCTTCCTCCACTCTGAGAAGTGCCAATATGTCGGAATCGCACATGCATCCAACTGGTCAGTGCTCTCATTGACTTCAAGACCCGGATTGACATTTTTGTCACTCTGCAGACGCTCGAAGTGCATTAGCACTGGAATCAGGTGATTTGTCGCTAGTGATAGTTCGCTCTGGAACTGGTGCGTCAACCGTCCACTCAACAAAAACGAGTTCTACGCTCATGTTCCATCAGACGAACCTAATATTCCTATCGAAGATATGAAGTCCATCCTCGTATCACTAGCTAATACCACAGGCCGTTTGGCCAAAGCCGTGGTGTGTGGCGGGATAATGAACATGTGCGAACACGCGATGTTCATCATGGTGTCCTCCGGTCAATATGTGTCAACCCTTCCGTTTTCCCCCCTCATTCCTGGGGTCGGAGCGTTGGTCCTGCGCTTCTTTTCGAGCCTCAGTGTCTTCGTAGTGGCACTGATCCGATGGGCTTTCCATCGGATCGAACCTGGTTTTGTAAAAACGCTAACCGAAGACCTGGATATCATACTCGAGATAGGACCAGGGCTCGATGGGTAGATGTGGTATTTGTGGTATTTTCTCTTCTTATCCGTTTGCGCCAACCTAGTGGGATCCGTCGTGCTTTCTCCCATGGTGGGAGGATTCCACTATCGCTTCATCTTCGTCGCCGCTGTCTGGCCCTTCCAGCAGCAACTGCTGAAGTGGGTGCAAGATATCTCGGAATCGCCCGACTGCCCTAGATTAATTGTGGGCGGCTATCTCTCAGCCGTTAAATCTGCGGCCATCGTGTTCTCCGGTCATGCCTCACTCATCATCGTCGGTATGCTTGGTTAGGGACAGTCGGTGGACGCTTCCACCCTTCCGTCTGCCGCCCTGGTCGGTTTCATTGGCAGAGCAATCCTCTTCTGTATATTCTACATCGCGGGGTACACCACGCTGGACGAGTCCGTGGATCCGAAAACCTTCATGGAAGGGCTGGCTTTCTTCAGCACCAAACTTTTGGTTGCGATCTGTATGCGGATAGCAATTAGCCTTATCGGTGTTCACATCCTCCGCCTTTTCTCAAATCCTTCTCTGCTCGATTGGCAGCAAACAGTTTGTGCAGGTGCAATGGGCGGCGTGCTCATGGGGTTTGGGGGGATCCGGCTGTAAATCGATAAATGAAATATATCAATCTGGCCGCTGCTCAAGTCTTCGTCAGTCCACAGATTCAGTGCACGAATTGGTTTTTTGTGTGTATGTTTGACGATGCCGGCCCAGCATCACACATGCCGAAGGTTCGCCGTCCGCCGAGATTGATCAGCGGACCCACGGGTACGGATCGGCACATCTCGGACTCGGATGTGCGCATGGCGAGCACCTTCCGCCATCAAGCAATCAAGCGCCAAGATGCGCGTCACACTGTGACCGATCTTCTTATCCACAACTCCCACAAGGACGCAACCAATTCGCAATAGGCACCTGCAACACCCCCTTTGGCTTCTTGTCATCGCAAACACAACTGCTGATAGCCTTCGGCTTTGTATCTCGTCCTCCACTGGCTCTTCATGGACGAAATTTTAGGCCTATTCGAGTCCTCGATTTTTTTTTGTCTGTCCTCGAGGCAGTTCATCTCTGATCAACAGAATTCCTCCTCTCGCGGAAAGCGAACTCGCACCACTTTGCATATATACGTGACCCTCACATTGTTAGTCTGCCGGCGGACTCTTCCACACTGCCAAATAAGAACGCCTCATTGACAACCAACGATCTCCGATGCTTGGTCGGCTGATGGGGAGCGGATTTTGGCTTCGCTGAATGGATGCACAGGCCTAGGCGTCTCCTACGGAGCCTCAACTTACCAGAATTACGCTGACAATAGAGCTCCAGGGCGCGTATCCAGAGACTTCACATCGCGACCATGCTGCTCGTACCGGGGGCTGTCAGAAATGCATCGTCTTGACCGCGATCAATGTCTGTGCGTTCATTTCACATGAATTCACGTAGGGCTCTGACCTAACTCCCAACGTTGAATCCTCACTTTACTTCCTTGCTTAGTATTTCTGAGCTTGGCGCTCTCCGCTGTTACTTCACTTTCCTCCACCTCATTTTTTTAATTTGCAACACGATCAAGATCAAGATCTTCGTTCTGCGCGCTGCAGGACTCGTGGCCGCCCGTTCGATTAGCCTAGGCAATCTGGAGAAAGAATCCATGCGTGTTCATCCCTCCCCAAATATCTGCCACATCAGAACCGTTTACACAGGTCGTTTCTCCTCCGCCAAGCGGTGCCAAGGGACTTCAAGTGCCGAGCTCATGCTAACCAGCAAGCCGCGCATGTTGCCAGCCAAGATGTCGCGGCCTTCGCGTGGGTACGGCCCGTGCTTGGGAAGTTGTTGAATCAAAACTGTGTCACTACTGTATGACACCACGAGATCGCTAACAATTTTCTGATATATCCCGAGTCTTGACGTCCGCGCTTTCTAGGCATCGTAAAGGCTCCCGAGCAGTCAAGCTGGGCTTTTAGGCAACTGTCAAAATGCGACGAAACTCACCGCCACGACGATTGTGGCGTTCAAGCTCTTTCGTTGCGCAAAATTCCCCGTCCTTTATTGCCGTTTATTGTCCGGTGGACTTTCTTCCGTAGGTTTTCTTTCTTCATCACGAAACAGATGGTTCCGCGAGAGATCCGGCTGTTCTGTGCGTTCTCCCACGGTGATTCACCGCACGAGCTTCCAATACCCTAAGTGACAGCATTTGTATTCAAAATGAAACAGTTCCACGCCACTAACCTCTACACTATCGAAACTTGAAGGCTCAGAAAGATGCTGCAAGTCGCCGTCCTTCGCCAAGTCTACCCTGATTTTAGACGCTTGCTTCACATCTTTTTCATCTGTATTCAACAGGTTCGTGCACAACTCTTTGGGCCAATGGACTGAAAGTGAGCAGTAAAGAGGTCAATATGCTGAGAACATGCAGATTGTTATCCACTCCACAGGAGCGGTGATCATTCGGCACGAACAGGATACTTATCACCGTGAGCCCTCTCTAATTTCTCTCTATCCGGATTTAGAATTATGAACTTGTAGCGAGGCGCATGGACATGAGCTATATAATCCTCGAGTGAAGAGCCGGCAAGCCCCTTCATATTTAACTTTCAAGTCGCTCTTTCAACTCGCCGATGACCCTTCTTATCCCGCATATAACACAAGCCGAAGCTGCAACCGCCATCAACGTGGTGATTGTATTCCTCCAATATACCCTCGCTCTCGCCCTTGTGGCTCTCCTTGTCTATTTCGCTCCGCCAGTGAACTCTGCACTCGCGTGGAACGTTATTGGCCGCTCGCTCCATGGGTCCCTCTGGCCAACGCTTCTCCGCACAGATAGCTCGTCCGCGAGGGGTACTGGATTTCGCGTTGCGCTTTTCTCGTACCTTTCCCTGGCGATCAGTATACTTGTCGCTGTCGCAGGCGTTCTCATGCCTCTGGGACTCAGTGGCGGCCCTGCGCTACTCGGCTCTCCCAAAAATGTTACCACCTCCTTCGTGGCAGACAATTCCCCCCTCGGTCTCGCGACCTCCCCTCGGGGAAACTTCTCTTACAGGCGTATTTGCGGCGCTTTGGGGCACATGACATGCCCCGGAAACTCCAGCGGAAACGAATCTGTCATCGCTCCGGAGATTATAGCTAGGTTCAACGCCACGCCTTACGGTCCGTTTGGAATGGAATTACGGAGATACTACATTGGTACCGAAGGTGCGGATTCCATGGATATGCTGAACCATTGAATTCTGATCGTGTCAATTGAGTCAGGGTATAACTACACGATGTCCGAATCCCAGTTTTCCACGAGTGAATCGTTGATCCTGCGCAACGGAATTTTTGCGGTGGGCGGACTCATCGTCGACCTGGATAATCCAGGCATTGGGTTACGAGACCACACGTTCCCCGCGGAGACGCCGCATGGCGGGCTGTGGTCTGAGGACGTCCTTTGGCTCGAACCCGTCTCCAGTTGTGTCGATACAAACCTCACCCTCGATTATGTCCTTACCGATAGTATTTCGACCTACCAGATCGACCAGTACAACCTCACCGACCGCGGCGGCTTTTTCAATCTCACACGCGAATATCCAACGCTCAATCGCGATGGGCAGAATATCGATCTGTGGCAGCACGCATACAAGGGCGCCGCGTTGAGCAATGCCATGGCGATGAATTACTTCAACAACCTGACGCGAAACGAGACGTATTATGGGCGCGCATTTCCGCTCAATGATAGCGCCACCTTTTCCTTCGCAGGGAAGATGAAGGCGCTTCGGCTGGGATACCTGAACACTTTTAGTGATTTGCAGTTGGATCTACAGGCCTCCTGTGAAGGTTACGGGGGTGGGGACAATGCAAACATCACAAACGTTGGTGTACACTGTTACATACTGCTAGCGCCGCCGCAGCGCTCGGACGGTGGAGACCCACGACTGCCTGCAGACAACTCGACGTGGACTCAACGCATGCTTAGCTGTGCAGGTGCCACCAGAGCCAGGATGCAGCGTGTTCAGTTCTCGTTCAATGGCACAATGAACCTGAACGCGTTGAGCATCTCGCGCAGCAATCTTGACACGCCAGTACTCTGGGCGACAGAAAAAGCGGATCTCAATATCGCGGACATCGATCTCTTCTGGGGTCGCGTTCCCGACGACCTAGAGGGGGACCCTTCTCTTTGGACGACGCGCAGCGACGTGTTATATATCCCCGCAGGCGGCGTGGACACTTGGGGTGTCACGGCATCGGGCCAGCCGTCGACGCTGCCCGGTCTGGCCTGGAATGCAATCGAGCAACTCGGCCAAAGCGATGGAGGGATCGTGATGGATTATAGCGCGCTTTCCAATTCCGCCTTGTTGAACAAATTCCAGACGCTCCTTTCCGCAGACCCTCAGGGCGGCCCCTCGCTGATCCAGAAACTCGTATGGACGGACCTCATGGCGAATAACGCGGTCGGGACCGCCTCTTCGAGCTCGAGCGTTCTCGTCCGAGAACATGTGCCAGCCATCGCATACGACCTGCGTTTCGCAGTGCCCACATTGCTGCTGTTCCTGCTCTGGGTGCCGCTCTTCGGGGGTGCTGCATTCGTTCTGATCGCCGGGTTGTTGAAGCTGTCGTATGTGCGGCACCTTCTGAACCATACTGGGGCGGGAAGGGTCGCCTTGGGAAACTCGGCTCTGACGCCTGTCCGTCCTGATCCCTGGAAGCATATGAGTGCCATGCCTGGGGACGAAAAACACTGGGAAAAAGGCGCAGGACGCACCCCCGTTTCTATTCAACCGGCAGGATATGGTGCCCTTCATCCGGGAAATTCAACCGAGTTTGTTCCGCTTTCAGCATGGGAAAAGTGAGCGGCATATTTACCACACGCATGCACGGAATACAACTACATATTGCCTCAGTTCGTTATTCGCTCGGGACTTAATTTTTGTGCTTGAATATATCTATGCCGCATCTGTAAATAAATAAAAACGGATTCAGTTCCTAGTCAAGCGCGTGAATATTTGAGGGCAACCTTGAGATTGAGGCACTAGAATCGATGAACGATGGGTTCGGATTCTGATTCGTGTGGGTTGAGAACAGTCCTTACAGTTGCGCGCAGTCCGGAGGGATGTATTGGGTTTGCGGAATGTATTAGTTAGGCGTCGGACGGCGCAGTAGGGAAGGGAGGAACTGAGATTCATACGCTCCGTACCGCTCGTGTAGAACACATAAAACTTGTGCGGATTCGGCGAGTACTTGCGGTGGATCGCGCTGACTGGCTCCATAGGTCTGTTGTGCATGGGCCAGGCGTCAGCGTCTGCGAGGACCGGTCGCGGGAGATCGGGAGGGGAAGGAGAGGCGGAGAGCAACGACGCGGCAGCGTTGCTCGGGGCAGGGGAGGGATAGGCTGGCGGAGAAGAAGAGAGATAGAAAGCAAGGACACGCACACTAACTGACCGCCTTGAACGCGTTCTCGCGCTCTCCATAGCTCCGCACGTAGAGCATCAGTCTGCAGGAGAGGTGTCGGGATAGCCATTAGACACAAGAAAAAAAAAAACACAAGGCAAAGATACAGGAGATCGAGATCGAGAGAGCAAGAAGAACCAAAACCAAAATGCAAAACACTCACTTTACCCCGCCTTGAGCTTCCACTTATATCCGCACGCCAAGCCAGTTCCGTGCTGTCCCCAAACCAGTGCTCCGGCCCCACGGGCACGACCGCCTTCACAAACACCCGCGTTGAGCGCAGCGAGTGAGAGACGGGGACCGTGTAAACGTCCTGGCGCTGGCGCTTGTCGATGGTTAGGCGGCGCAGGCCCGACTGCCTCAGGTATAGGGCTCTGTGGGGAAGGGGAATTTGGCGTGCAAATCAAAGTTAGCGTGTGAGGTGAAAGAAGGAGTGAGGGTCTGTGTGATGAAGAGAGAAGAATAGATGGACGGGCGAGAACACAGGAGAGCATGGACGAGCGAGTATGAGTGGTTTCAGGGTGCCAGAGTCCACGAGCCTGGCCGAGATGTGGATGTCGTGGTGGTGGAGGAGAGAGGAAGATGCGGTCACGCACCGTCACGCAAAAGAAAACGTCAAGCGCGTGAATATTTGAGGGCAACCTTGAGATTGACGCACTGGAATCGATCAACGATGGGTTCGGATTCTGACTCGTGTGGGTTGAGAACAGTCGTTACAGTTGCGCGCAGTCCGGAGTGATGTATTAGGTTTTGTTAAAATTTAAAAGCAATCGAGCCATTTTTCCGAGGAAGTTATGTGAAACTTGCGGGTGGGTATGGCAATACTGGCGAACGTTGGTGACCAGAGTCTCGATTAGGGTATTTCGATGGGAAAGCGTATTTGCCCGTCTTTCAGACCGGTGGAGATGAGGGCTGGCGAGTCACTGCGTTCAACCCTATCCTAGCCGAGGCCATTTCCAGGTCGGGATAGGTGTGGCTATGTCTGGCTATGCTTCGGCTATGCCTCGGCTAACCACCTAGCTACGGCCGACTAGCCGATGGCTACCGATTCTGGGGAGGTGTTGCTGCGGCTAATCGGGCGTTGAATGCAGTGAGTACGGGGTGTGTTAACTGAGAGTCGCGCAGAGTCATATTATTATTAATAGGCTGCCAAGGGGCGAGGGATGAAGCGGTACATAGTGTCACCAGTGCGCCTCGCGTCCCGCTGAGTCCGTAAACGGTGTATCCGAGATCACCGAGCACCTCACGCGTCTTGCTTTCTACCACTACCGCATCGTGCCGCCCGTTGTCCCGCTCGCCTCTCGTCCCCCGTCCTCTCTCTCTCGTGACCCGATGCCGTCGCAATCGTTCACCGGTTCCGCTTTTACTTTACGCCACTTCCATTTTATTTCACAGCCTGAGGTTCAGGCCTTGAGTAGACAGGGTATTCTTCCATTTCTCTCCTATTCTACTTACTAAATATTTGTCTCGCTAGTAGCACTTTCAATACAATCCGTTTTCGCCCCACGTCTCGCGTCCCTCGTCGTTCTCAGTGCTGGCCCTCGTCGTTGCAGCGCTCTTGGCACAAGTTCTCTAAACATTGCTTGATCCAACTCGCACATTTATGATATTCTTCCCTCATCCCTGCTGCTCACCTGTTCCATTTTAAGTTCACGCTTGGACTGCTGGTTGACGTGTCACCAGCGAGCGAGCGCCTGGAAGATGTAAATGATCGCAGAAGTAATGCGCGTGTTAAAAGAGTAGACAGAGAAGATGTTGAACACTCTACGTACTTTTAAACCAATACTTGGTTCGCAACCATATCTGCGGCGTGAAAATTGACGCATTCCAGCTTCTGACACAGTTTGCGCTCAAGAAAACGAATATATCAGCCACAAAATCGCTCGCTGCTGAGCTAGTTCCGCACCAGATGCGGAGGACAGAGATAGCTGCATCGCGGCTGCGCGCATCCAGATTCCTGATGGTAGATCAGATTTAGATCAGAAAGAGTCAAGACCACGGCAACAGTTTAAAAATATGGGATCAAATGCCGGCCAAAAGAAGCTAAGGGTCGTGAAAGGGCTTATATGGACATGGCGACGGACACTCAGGCTTAGCGAAGTCTGAAATTTGTTTGATTGGAACAACTATTCAATTGATTTGGGACGGGACAGGCGGGCTAAGAATCGTGATTTTCCAATTGAACCTAAAGGCTCAGTACACGCCTTGAAGAGGCCCAATCCCACGTCATAATAGAAACTTTGCTGTGAGCCACCGGGAGCCACCTCAGGCATGCGGTGCGGAGTAGCTACCGCATTTGGTGGCTCCTCCGGTGGCTGAACATATGACCTCATAATACTCTATAATCAGTAGTAGCCCGCTTCGCGGCAGGGCCCATTATCTGTGCTTTGGGAGTACATTGCTTTGATATTTTGTGGTGTACATAGTGTAGCACAAACAATATAGTAAGATAGCGAGTTTTGGCCAGGCTTCAAGTTGAGATAGTAAAGAACGTGCCGGACTTGAACGCAAATGATATTGCGTCGAGATAGAAACTAGGGAAAAAGCTTAGAGATAGCAAACAGTCAGAGACGATGGACACACACATGAAGTTATTTTAATCAACGGTGGTTGAGATTTGGACCGTGCTTCAAGGCGAAATAGCAAAGAGTGTGATACATTTGGATGCGGATAATATTGCGTCGAGAGTGAGACTAGGGAAAGGATTTAGAGATACCAAACAGTCAGAGACGATGGAGACGTACATGGATTTGTTGAGAAGTAGGATGTTTTGTTGGCAGGGCGTGGTGTAATGGTGGTTGGTTCTATAAACAATGGCCAGTATAACAGGCATCCGAAAGATATCGAAGTTATAGTCCCAGAACTGAGATCGATGAAAAAACCCATTGTGAGAGCAGATAAGGGCACGTTCCCGGCGCATGGGTGCGGGATCAGGAAAAAAAAGGAAACGACTGTAGTGTCTGAATCTGTGCAAGCGTGGCAGCATCGTGATGCGAACGGGGCGGTAATATCGATAAGTTGAAACACACGCGATTGAAAGAACGTTGGCGTAGCGGTGCCGCTGAAGGTTAAGATGGCGAGCGGGCCGTAATGCCACCGGGGCGGAAATATCGATAGCTCGAACAAGCGTGCGGATGAAAAGGATGCTGGCGGAGCTTTGCCACTAGAGCCAAGATGTGTCAAGGAGCGCGAACAAGTCCATAAAAGCTTGGACGACGGACTGGTGAACTTTGCGGTTACTTGTGCAGAGTACTTGCCGAGTCGTCTAAGTGCCGTCGACTGAGGGAGGGCTGGCAAGCGCCCCGCCGTACACCGATTCCGGGCCTCGAGGAATCGTGAGCCTGACCCGATCCAAGGAGGCGAGTTCGTCTGGTGTGAACGAGTATACATTTAGTGATTAACTGTTGCTGGACAGCATCTACCTAAACACCTAGGACAGAACCCATTGCCAACAAACAATAGTTGGAGGTATGAGGAGAAAACATAAGGCGGCTCATCGCAAAATGTGCAAAATCTCGCCAGTCACCGAAACCTTTGTGGATGAGCTTACACTCAGACAGACCAGCATGATGTAGCATTGAATAAAATCCGGAGAAGAAATGGGTCAAAAGTGCTTGCCGACATTCATGCAGAGAAGACATTGTTGAAGGGAAGCCCATGTCCACGTAACAAATCCGAAATCCATTGCGCATTTTTTTGCAAGAATATATTACACATCGTATCTGAGACAAGAGTAAACGTTAAACGGTCACGTCCATTGGCAAAGGAGTTTATCATGTGCAGGAATTGGATGGGTGGGGTTGAATACGGGAAGATGACGATGGTACGTTGGTCATAGATAATTTCGGGACGGGACTGCGACGATACGTTGGTCATAAACGTTGGATCATAATTTCGGGGTGCCGGTTCCAGACCAGCGCTGCCAACCGAAGTTGCCAAGCGACTGGCCGGCAATGCACACACGCGAGTGTGGTCATTGACAGGGGTACAGTTTTCATGAGCAGCAGTGGGAACATGGACATGGGGAACATTGAAAGGAGGCCACCGACCGGTGCGACCTGTGATAGAAAGTCAATTGTCGACGATAGTGAGCGCAAAAAATCCATACCATATGGAGGCTGCTCCGAGAGCAGCTAGGAGGGACCGTGCTCCGAGGGCAGGAGTACTGGATGGAGAGTAAGCAATCTCGGATCGGATAAAAAATTAAATTACAAAAACAGGATACGCACAGGACGGTAGGAACAGCGCCCAGGGATCAAGCGAGGCGGGGACAGAATCCCCGAGACCTAGGAGCAACTCACGCGAGGAAGCTTTCCAGTCCAGTGCTAGCACAATGTCACAGCTGAGCCCAGGAGAGATTTGGCAGGACAGGAGAACGGTGAGAGGACCACGGTGAGGTGCAAGCAGCGTCAGAGCAAAAGGGGGAGCAGCTGGACGGCCAGGAAGGTTTCCTGGATAAGTTTACTGCAGCTGACATGATTTAGAAAATCAACTCAAATTAAACACCACCAATTCATCCGCCGGGGCCATTATGTTGAGTTCCGAGAAGCGGCCTAGAACGCCCGCAGAAAACTTCAAATTAAACACCATTTATACCCGTTGAAACGGCCGTAACGGGTCCCGTCCGTCAAGACCTCTCAGAATCGCCGTCGACGGACGGGTGGACCCGTCCCGTGGTCAAAAACGGCCGTTTTTTCGACGGCCGTCACGTTTAACGGACGGGTCGGAGCCCTACAGGAAACCAGCTGTGTACATAAGAGGCAGAGATCCAGGTTTTCGCCTCGAGAGATCCGGCAACGTTGGAGGGAGTGGGAAGTCGAGTACATTCGTGTTTTAGCTGCCGATGATGTTCGGATGATGATCGGGGAGGAGCGCATCATGGGATATAGATCAAAGATGGGGACTCAGCCAACATTACTAAAAGATAGCGGGCCATTCAATGGCTGTTTGGCGTTGCGCAAGCGGATGGCTCCAGTGCCAAAAAATGACGTCAATGGCTCCGTGACTGGCCATTTCTGTGTCAGCTATCATGCCGGAGCTGATATCACTTGTTTCATAGGTAGTTCTGTATTGAAATATAGCCTAAACAGGAATAAGGCACAGTTGCGCCGGCCGCAGTAGTAGATACGCGTAACGGCCATTACATGGTTTGGACACCATAAATTTCCCACTGTCTGCGTCACAGTATCATCTTCGCCCTTTTCGCGTCTAAATCCACACCGCTATATTCGTTCCCTCACTCCATGAGTGCCCAATTCCCTTCCTCAACAGAGGTCTGCATTGTCGGCGCTGGCCCCAGTGGCCTCGCCTGTGCCGTCGGCCTTGCAGCGCGCCAAATCCCGTTTGTGATTGTCGATGCGCTCGAAGCAGGACACAACCTCTCGCGCTCGGCGCTCATGCAAGCCAGTGCGCTCGAGGTGAGCTGATCTACTTGATAGTTCCCATCGTTTCTCACTGCGATCCAGGCCCTCGGTGCCCTACATCCCCCGCTGTCTGAACAGCTTGTGTCTGATGGCATTCAATCGAAGGCGTTGGTGGCCCTCGACCCGCAGGAGCGGCTTTTGTTTCGGGTACGCATGACGGAGATCGCAAAGTACACCAAATATGCGTTCTCGCTGGTGATTCCACAGCACAAAGTCGAGCTTCGGATGCGCGAGTATGTTGAACGCAGCGGAGAGAGCATCCACTGGAAGAAACGTGTCACTGATATCAAGGAAGTCTCCGAGGGCTCGCAGTATGAGCTGCGATTCGAATCCGGCGAGGCTCTGAGGGCACGCTACGTTGTCGCGGCAGACGGTTCGAAGTCCCTCTTACGGAGCTTTGCGGGAATCCGTTTTCTCGACCCATACACGAGGAAGGAGGCAGGCCCGGGTAAGAAGGACGCGTCCTTCGTGGTGGCAGACGTACTATTGGCGTTGCCAGTGCCCGCGAACGTTTCAAGGGACGGACTCCAAATGATGATCGGCGCTGGTGGCGTCGTGTTAACAGCACCTATGCTAGACTCGTCCCTCGCCACAGACCAGAATTTATTCCGACTCTACCTCGGTGTTCCCGACACACCGCCCCGTGCCCCGGACGCAAACTATCTTCAGGCCATCTTGAACGCGCGGGGGCCTGGATCGCATTCAACGCAGCACGCCGTTCCAAAGATTGCCCAAGTCCTGGACAGTTCCCGATACCGAACCCGGCCGGCACTTGTCGACCGGTACGTGCAGCGCGCCAATGGCGGCGCGTACATTATGCTCGTCGGTGACTCTGCGCATAAGCATGGGTGAAAATTCAACCCAATTCGCTGCGCTGTTACTCATCGGATCTCCCCACAGTCCTGCTGGCGGACAGGGTATGAATATGGGGATCTGCGATGGTTGCGAGCTCGCCGAGGCGATCGACGCGCACCGCAAGGCTACCCTTGACGCCGAAAAAATTGGGGCTAAGCGCGATGCCGTGGTGATCTTGGATGCATACTCTGCTCATCGCCGCTCCGTCGCAAGCAAAGTCATCGCCATGGTAGAGGACATGACGGAGGTGGAGAAGGGAGGATCGGGCTGGGGAGCCTACTTCCGCGTAAGCGCTGTGTGGTTGGCCTGCAAGATTCCGTATGTCAACAGCTTGATGGCGTGGAGAATGAGCGGGCTGGGTCATGCAAAGAAGCCCTGAAAGATCTTATGCAGCCTTAGTGTATTACGATTCTAATTAGACATTTTTGTCCTCACATTTCAACCACGTACCTCCAAATTGGCCCATGACTCGTTGCCATTTCTGTCACAAATCAACACACCTTTCACGCGTTTTGTACTGCGGCAAAAACCGGCGAACGCATCAGGGTCATCATTCGCCACAGCTTTCCTCTCCACCCGCCTGCCATCGGGCCCCTGATGGTTCTGAACGTGAATCCGAACAGGCGATCCAGACGGCCTACAAGGTAGGGAACGCTTCGCCTCAGCGTTTAAAATCGGAAAGAGAGGGAAGACTTCCGTCCTGCCACTGGTACGCGACGTTCCAGAAGATGGCGAGGAAGTGTGGAATCTGGGTGATTGGTGAGAAATGATGTTCGTTGCGAAAACGTACCTTCAAGTCGTCACCTTCACGGTTAAAATTGAGGGGTAAAGAGATATATATTGATGAAAAGGCGAGCGAGGGCCCGGAAAACACTGAAGATCTTGTTGATGTCTGCGTCCGGGACGCTATAGAAGCAAACATGTAAAGACATGATATTTGCGGGCGGCTGAATTTTGTGCAGCTGCGCGATCAATTGGTGTGGATAGCACTCGTGGACCGACAGATATGTGAGGGTCGACAGGGAAAGCACCATATTGGGCGTGTCGTCGATGCCGGTGTGTTTTTTTGCGTTGAGGAAGAACAGGGGGTGTGAGAATTTCAACGAAAACGTTGTCCCAATCGCATCCGGGTCCATCGACAAGACCTGGAGTCCCAGAAATTTGGACAGCAGCCGAATTGTCTCGGATGCATCCAAGCCATTGATCGTCAATTTACGCGTTTGGGCAAAGAGAGGGAGGTCTTCGAATGTGCTCGCGAGGCTGATTTTATAAGCTCATCAACTTCGATGTCCCTCTTCGCTGGGTCGCGGGCAAAGATATAAGAAAGGCGCTTCCCTTCTTGGCTTCAAGCACCCGGACGCTTAAGGGGACGCCCATTTTTCTCCCTGCATTCTTGCATTCGACTTGCATTCTGCGACCATATGTCCGTGTTCATCCGACGGGTACTACGGTATGTTGAAGCGGATTCAGCCCCGTTTCTAGTATGCAGTCCTCTGTCTGCGCGAACCAATTAAACTGACTATATCAGGACGCATGCATTTTTTGAAGACTTCAAAAGCAGCAACTGATGTCGGAAAACCTAACGTAGGGTTTCAAGGCCTTGGAATGCCTTAAGATCACGTTACATTAGAAGCGTCTTGGCACTTGAGAGTCGCATTGCAAGGCTTTGGTCTTCTAAGGCCTTGAAAGGGAATTAAATGTGCGAAGGGCTTGAAATGGACTTGTTAAATGGTTAAGCAAAACTATTATCCCTTTACCGGGATTTATTATTATTACTACAGACCCAAGGCCGGGTTCGAACTCACGACCTCCTGGTTTTGAAGACAGATTACTAGAGAGTAGAAATAACCACTGCACCAGGCAGACGTTAAAATATATGATTATCAGGACAATATATAGCACCTTTGAGGTTGTCTCCCATAATGAAAAAGAAAAAGAAAAATCTGAATCGCTCCTCCACCTATTTTGTCCCTTCTCTCCCGGCTAGACCATGTCTGCTGCTCTAGGATCAAGACCTCCGGCTACTGTATATGTCGTGCCCGCGGCACGGCATCCTGTCCCCTTCCTAGGTTGGCATCGGCGACGTCCCATGTGACAGCGTGTTCGCAGGGCTAGACCGCGGGTGCAGACTGGAAGTCGCGGTGTGGAATGCCGAGGTGATGGCGGTGGGGTGCAGCTGGCCGATTCGATTACGCGACTTGTGCGACACCTAGTCGAGAACCGGCGGGAAACACGATAGTAGTGGGTTGATGGCTGCAAGGAGAGGAGGGAAGGATGCCGTCATGCCATGTACAGTGTGTTTCGGCCGCTCCTAGCGGTGGTATCGGGGGGCGGGAAACGGGGCGGTATTGCGGCGCATCGGGGGGCAAGAGGGCCGAAAACGGCAGGGGGAGAGGTTAAGAATGCCGCCATGCCATTTACTGCGTCGCTCGTGTCCTGAGAAGCGCTGGGAAGCGGCGGTATCAGGGGTCGGGAAGCGGGGACATATTGCGGAGCATCGGGCGGGCGAGAGGGACGGAAACGATGAAAGGAGACGTGGGAGAGTCCCTCTGTGCCACTTAAGGCATGCACCGGGTGCTGGGGAGCGTCCCGAAGCGGCGGGAAGCCGGGGCATCGGAGGAAGCGGGGTGGTATTGCGGCGCACCGGGCAGGCCAGAGCGTCGGAAACGACGAGGGGGAGACGGGTAAGAATACCCTCATGCGAGTCGAGGCATACACCAGGTGCCAGGAAGTGCTTGAAGGCGGCGGGAAGCGGCGGGACGGAGGGTGGGTGCAGATTTGTACAAGCCGCTGACGGGAGACATCAGGAAAAAACGCCTTGGGTACGTAGCGCATCATAGCGCAAATACCCGTGGTAGCCCGGTATACTAGTCCCCTTTTTGATAGCCCGTCATAGCCACATGCCAAGCTATGATAGCCCGCCGTAGCCATCATACATCTGTCCGTAGCGATCAGTAGCACATAGTAACATGCCATATCAGCAAGCTACCAGAGCTATCAGCGCTCCCGGAGCTCCTGGGTAGTCCATACTTGCATACGGCTCAATTTGCAGGTCAGGTATAGAAATAGGAAACAGGCATATATTATTTGGAATGGTGCTGCATATGAATGAAATAGTCAGAATTCCCCTTCGCCATCTGCCTGCTCCGCCTGCGCTGCCTGCTCCGACTCGCTATCCGTATCACCAGTTCTTCCATCCAACTCCGCACGCAGGGCATCCTCTCGGGTTTGACTGATGTGCGTCGAAGCATTGGCCGTCGGTCCGAGGAGGGATTGACTGGATCAAAAGTGAGCGAGAGATAGACAGGTCGTGCCTTGTGCTTACGAAGCGCGGGTATACCACTTGCGGCGAAGCTTGTCGACGACCTCTGTATTCAATTCAGCCCAGTGCTTGATGTCCTGGAGGTGAGTTTCGTAGTCCTTGCCAATCTCCTTCTCTGAGAACGCAGAGGCCACAAATTTTCCGGTAGACCATTCACTATTACAAAGCTGAAGCTGCGACGATATCAGAAAAGACCCGTGCAAATGATTGTACACGTACGGCTGTAAACTCCAAGGCAAGCAGCGAGAAGGGGTAAAGTTCGAAGTGGGACGCGAAGATCACGCCTAAGGACTTCTTGTCTTTGAATACGACAGCCTTACGGATGTGGGAGAGGATCCCATTCTGCCCATATCCGGTTCCGGCGTCGATATCCTAAAAAGGATAAGTAGGACGTCAACGATGGAGAGTGATGAGCACCTTATAATGATAGGTCGCGCCCTCGGCCAGTTTCTCCGAGAGGTCCCGATTGGCCTTGATCGTCGCTGTTGATGTCGAGGTGCGATTGAATTTGTAGTGGAGCGCAAAAGAGGCTCGGCATGCGCTGACGATTTGCCCCCGAATCCACGAGCCGCGCTTCGTGATCTAGAGAAGTACGTGGTGGCGGATCATTAGGTAACGGAAGCGAAGAAAAGGAAGAAAGGAACTCACTAATTTAATCATCCTCTCCGTGAGCGAGAAGCGCTCGTTAGCCGCCCGGCATGCGCCTTTGAAAGACTGTTTGGCCCAGATCATTTGAAGGCCGACGTCGGGAAAGGCGTTAAGCGTCAGGATGAACATGCAGTATTCCGCCATAGCGCGGATGAGAAGCGCCCGCACCGTGGGCTCATAGTCGGCAGCCTTGGGCCGCGCACCCGCGATTGTAACATAGCCTTCAGCGAACTGAGGCTCCTGGCGTTTACGTTTGACAGGTGGGGGGGACGATGCAGGCTGCTGGTTGGGACGCTTGCAGGAGGTGGCTGGTGTTGTTCCTGGCAGGGATCGTCCGCGTTCAGCTGAAGGAGAGGACGAAGCGTCATTGTGACCGTTACCGTCACGCTCAGCGACGAGGAGAGGGTCGGGATTGTCGAAATCTCCATCGCCGTTGTCCATATCGCCGGGAGAGGGAGAGCGTGAGGATGGGTCGGGAGGAGCTTCAGGCAAAGTCAAAAATTTGCGAGAGGAGATCTTGGGCGGCACTTTATTCTTGGGCAGCTTGCGGAGCACGGTCGTGGGACGAGGAGGCTCCGCCGGCAGAGCGGCCAAGGGCCTGATCTGTAGCGGGTATCATAGGGTGTGCGGCGATGTGTAAGACAAATGAATATTGGCGTACCGACGATTGAAAGGAGATGCCATTCTCGGGGCCGAAGTCGTCTCTCTCCTCGCTCTCGCAGCTGTCGTCAGCAGGCGGCTTAGAGGGGTTCGCTTTCTCCTTGTTGAGCTGCCGTTTCGCCTTGTCGAGCTCCTTTTGGAGCTTCTCGTACTTCTGCTGCGCTGCCGCGAGGTTCTCCTTGTCTAAACATGGCGGAGGTTAGCAAGGATAGAGGCTCAGATCATCACATACCGTTCTTATCTTGTTTTGTTGAGGGCTGGCGTTCCGACGAGTGGCGAGTGCGGTTTGGATATGTGTGGTTACCAGAGACGTCATCGCGTGAGCGACGGGGCTTGGCTTGGGTGGGTTTGGACGGCAGAGGTGTGTCCTCATCGTCGCTGGAGTCAACGACGGGGTGGGGCATTGTGGTAAGAGGGAAAGAATGGGAGTGAGTCAACAAACAAACCTGGTTTGTTGTGGCAACCCCACGGGACCGCGCGCGCATGCGCCGCTTGATCACGCACGAGGATCGCAATAATTTCAAAAAATGTGCTGATAAGGATGAGTGCCCTTGCCCTCAATCCACATACCATGAATTCTGTCTGCAAGTACTGTGGGACCGAGTGCCGGACATTGCAGGGTCTTCATTCGCACCTGGTACAAACTAAATTATGCCGCCAAAAAAAATTCGAGGAGTACGCGGCAGACTCAAGCGCCGACTCGGGGTCAGATAGCGACTTGTCCGAATCGAATCTGGCGCACCACGGGGACGCGGATCTGAATGTGGGGGATATCAACATGGATCTAGCTGGTCCCGAGGGCTTTGAGCCTGACGCTGAGCAGTCAGAAGAGGAAACTCACTTTGCTGTCGATCCGCCTCGTCCGAGTCCCGATTTGGCAAATGCGCCGGCAGAGGATGCTGCCGCCAATCCCAAAAAGCGTCCGCGGGCAACTGTAGAGGAGGTTGAGGACGAAGATGCGCATTGGTTCCAACCATTCCGCGAGGAGCATTACGCTGGTGCTGTGCATGAGAAGTGTCAAACGCAATTCGAGAAATTGCGGGAGGAGCAGAAGACTAAGGGACACGCACCGTGGGAGCCATTTGAAAGCCAAGACGAATGGGAGCTCGCCCAGTGGCTCATGACTTCCGGGCTGAGCAACAAAAAAATTGACAAGTACTTGAAACTCAAGAAGGTGCGTACCTTCGACTGCAAGAATTTTTGAAGCTTAACAGTATCCTCAGGTCCGCGAAGGGATTAATCCCTCTTTTCATAACAGCCGCGCATTCTTGAAGCGCATCGACGCGCTGCCAGACGGTCCGAAGTGGACGTGCTATCCCTTTGAGCTTGTCGGTGATGAGGTCGATTCAGATGGGAAAGCAAAGAGAGAGGTTGTAGAGATGTGGTGCAGGGATCCCGTCGAATGTGTGCGGGAGCTGGTGGGAAATCCTGCCTTCAAGAAGCAATGTTATGAGCCCTACCGCATTTTCAAGAGACTTGCCGATGGAAAGTACAGTAACCGGGAGGTGAACGAAATGTGGACGGCAGACTGGTGGTGGGAGATTCAGGTTTGCGTCCCGGTACTGGCTTGATTCAAGGGACTCACCATCGATGTATCCTTCAGGAACTTCTTCCCAAAGGGACTACCCTCGTCCCGATCATCATAGCGTCCGATAAAACCCAGTTGACACGCTTCAGCGGCGACCAACAGGCATGGCCTGTGTATCTCACCATCGGGAATATCGACAAAGAGACCCGTCGTCGGCCGTCCTCTCATGCGACAGTCCTCATCGGCTACATTCCAGTCGCCAAGCTCGAGATCTTCTCTAAGAAAAAGCGGTCGGGAGTGGGCTACCAGCTCTTCCATGATTGTATGCGAACAATGCTGCAGTCATTGAAGAAAGCTGGACAAGATGGCGTGACGATGGATTGCGCCGATGGCTTCGTGAGAAGAATGTACCTCATCCTTGCGGCATATATAGCCGACTACCCGGAGCAATGCCTCGTGTGCTGCTGTGGAGAAAATTCCTGCCCAGATTGCACTTGTTCGCCCAAGTGCCGTGGTCATTTTTCTCCCGGGGCGCATTGGCGCGATCCCGCGCAAACACTTCAAATACTCGCAGATCAATCAAACGGCGAATATCCCACGGAATTTGTGGCCCAGAATCTGCGTGCGATTAATCCCTTCTGGGCCGATTTGCCCCACTGCAACATATTTCGATGCATGACACCAGACTTATTGCACGAGCTTCATAACGGAGTCTTTGGAGATCATCTCGTTAAATGGACGACCAGCGCAATGTCTGGAGAAACAGCGGAGGTTGATCTACGATTCCGCGCAATGACACCTCACCCTAGCCTCCGTCATTTCAAGAAGGGGATTTCTCTGACAACCCAATGGACGGGTACTGAGCGCAAAAATATGGAGAAGGTTTTCCTCGGTGTTCTCGCCAATGCTACCGACGCGCGAGTCCAGCTCGCTGCGGCCGGAGTTTTGGATTTCATTCACTACGCACATTTTGAGACCCACTGCGACGAATCCTTGGCCCAGTTGGACGCCTCCTGGCTTGCCTTTCACGAAAACAAAGACGTCTTCATTGAACTCGGTATTAGGCAACATTTCAACATCAGTAAACTTCACAAGCTTAAACATTATGTCGAATCCATTCGTTCCCGCGGTACTGCAGATGGATTCAATACTGAAGGGACGGAGCGCCTTCACATAGACCTTGCGAAGGTCGGTTACAGGGCTAGCAACAAGAAGGCATACACACGGCAAATGACTGTTTGGCTACGTCGTCAGGAATCTGTCCACAAATTTGCAACTTATCTTCAGTGGGCTGTTCCGGGATACGTCGCGCCGCTTACCTCCGAAACTGAGGAGGAGGATGAAGGCGAGGATGATGCCGGAGATGGAGAACAGGATGAGGAAGATCCCGTCTGCAGCGATGTCCCCAGCGACTCGGATTCAGATGAATCGGACGACAAAGAGGAGCAAGAGGAACTCCCCTCTCTGCCGGCTTTTACTATAGCCAAGAAACCCGCCTTCCCCAGCCTTACCGTTGCAGCCATTGCAGCCGATTTCCACGCACATGCCTTTGTCCACAATCTCGCACGCTTTCTTCAATCAAAATCCATTGATCCACCCCTCACACCTGCCGACAATTCAACATTTCCTGTGTATAAAAAATTCTCGCTTCATCTTCCTCGCATCGCTGAGGTTGGCTCTTCTGATACTCGCGATACGATCCGCGCTATCAAGGGTGAGCCCTTGCAGATGACGTCCAAAGGGGTTAAACATGCAAGGGCTGGTCAATTTGACACAGTGCTTGTGCGCACTAATCCTCGGCGGACAAATGAGAGTCCGACGGACGGTGAGCGTTGTTCTTCTTTCTCCTAATATTTACTGACGTGTCTACAGGCTTGTGCGTTGCACGCGTTCGGGTAATCTTCCGCATACCACCTGATTTTGGGGGATACTCAGAGCCCGTTGCATATGTGGACTGGTTCAAGCCACTCCAACGTCCGGTTACAGGGCTGCGAATGCATGAAGTGTCGCTTTCATCGCAAAATCTCCGCCAAAGATCATCCATCATACCCATTAGCGAAATTGTACGTTCTTGCCATTTGATTCCGGTCTTCGGTCGGGCGGTAAATCCAGGATGGACTTCGGATACTGTCTTGGACAGCTGCAAAAGTTTCTATCTAAACCCATACCTACGCCACCACGACTTCTATCTCTTTCGATACCTAGTGGCCCTCCACACTGCCAGGAAGGTGGCAGAGGAGCGTAGAGTTCGAATGAGGACATTTGGCCGTGCAGGCCGTTGTTTTTTTATTATCTATTTAGTTCTGTACTCCCTGTGTCAATTCAAAATTTTCACTTCGACTGACGTAGTTGCGAAAATAAACTAGATTCAAAAAGAAGCAGCGTGGGAACGATGTCTACGTCGGTGTCGTCGGGGACTCAACAAAATAATAATAATAATTGTAGCAGCCATGTCAATGTTAACTTAGTAGTAACTAGAACTTGTTGTAGCTACCCGAGTTTTATCTGGATCAACGCCTGCGTCTGAACCCGGATCTGTCGCCTCCAGATCAGTGTTTCCTCTGACTAGTTCTTCCACTCTATCTAGCGCGTCCCGAATATTGTTAATACTATGCAACAGATCAAACTGAGACAAAGGAAATTCCAGCACCGGACGCCGGGCAGCTTTCAGAAATTTGTAAACCCGCTCGAGATCCTTCCTGAGCAATTCATCGACCTCCTGTGCAATCACGATGCGCTGTGCCCGATAGTATGCGCGCTGGGTGATCGTGAAATCTAGCTTGCGCGCGATCTTCTGATGTTCAGGAGTTTCGGGGGATTTGGCGAATTTTCCGAAGGCCGGCTGGACCTCTGTGTCGGTCGCAATCAGCATGCGAATTCTCTGACATGTGGGTGTCGAAACGGCGGTAAAATCAATGTTTTTCGGCCATGGATAGCTGCGGGAATAGAATCGTTAATAATTGCTACCATGCCTGTATTGTGTGTCTTGCCTCTCTGCGTCAATATCATCCACTCCAGTCAAATCCTGCAGCAGGCGGTCGGCCTTTTGCTGTTCCCCGCTGCTTGTCAAAGTGTAATTCGAGGACGCCATGGACATCCCGACTTGGTGGTGAGAGTGAGAAGAGCCAGCTGATCATACGAGATAATTAAATCAATCAAGATCTTCGAGTTTGCGATCGATAGATGGGCCAAACGCCAAATAGAACCAAAAGACCTCAAAAGAAAAGAAAAAAGAAAGTACTTGAGACATATAACCCGACGGGAAACTACTTGGACTACCAATTCCCCTGACGTTACTCCAGAGGCTATGGGGGCTACTGACCTGTGAGTTGCGGCTATCACGGGCTATCAGCCGCTACGGGGCAACCGCCATCAGCTATCAGCGCTACGCGGGCATCAGACCTTAAGCGGGAGCAATGTAGGAAAATCTTTTTTCCTGATGGAGGAAGTGGGCAAAAGCGGGCATGAATGGGTTAAAATAACTTTGATAGAGCATTATATTAGTCTGGGAGCGATGTAGAGCCCTACGACCTGCAGAGGGGCGGCGGCGCGCAAGAAGCGGGTGCGCGGAAGGCGAAGCAATGTGAGATCAACACATCAACAAACCGTAAATGTGCCGTCGTCGTGGCCAGCTTTCAGGCCCAGCCTGGTAGGTCTTTCATATGCTATATGCAAGATATTCTCCGGGCATGGGGCCAGAGGATAATAGGTGTTGTCCTACCTTATAGTCTGCACATCATAGTCCGATGCCATCGGTGGAATTACTTGAATCCGTCATCACCATCGTGCCTCCGGCCCTCCAATCCATGTGCTCAAATCTTTGGTCGTCGATGAGGAACTCAGCAACATCGTACCGAGCGGCGAGAAGTGAGAAATGTGAATGTTTGGCACCATCGTGTTTGGCATTTGCTTCCAACTGGCTTCGAGATGTCGGGAACGTTGAAATAAGATAGCGGTTTCAGATATGGTTGAAGGATGTAAAGCCTTGAGATGCCAGCTGAGCCTTTGAACATCTTCGAACGACCTTGGAAGATTTGTGCTGGGCTTGCAACATGGCCGCGGCTCTTGGAATGCCTTGGAAGGCAATGCCGGCACTGCCGAGGGCCTTGTGACGGCATTGGAAGGGCACAGCCTTGGAAGGCTGTTTACGTTTTTCCGACAGAGCTGAGGATAGAATCAAAATTTCTCCGCCCGGGAATATTATGAATGCATGAAACATTTGGTCTTTCAATGCAACCGCGAACTTCGGAAACGAGATTCAGATAAAAGTTGCCTGCATTCAGCGCCATGATAGCCGAGGCCGTGGGTAGCTTCGGCGAAGAGTGGCCTATGCGCCGGATAGCCTCGGCTAGGCGCCTAGCCACGGCCATCTGAGAGGGTGGACGGCAACTTGACGGCAGCCTCGGTTACCTCTTTAAACTGAAAGTTTTGCAGCAGATTCTCGATATTTATATGCAGCAGTAGTGGAAAAGGTCTGGCTAGTGGGTCACTGCGCGGACTGGGTGAACAAGATGCCAGGGTGGACGAATAGCCCGAGGATTGCGGCGATGTGTGGCGAGAGCGGCAAGCCACAGCTCGCCAAGGCCAACCACACGTGGCTAGGTCGGCTAGCCGCACGCGGCCGGCTAAATACGGGGAGGCTAAATACGGGGAGGCGGTGCTGCGGTTAGTAGCGGGCTGAACGCATTGCGTCACGCGTTCACGCCCTTCTTCTGATTGCGCTATATGTGTACCTGGTTTGCCGCGACCGTTCCCGTCCATCATCTTCCACGATGGAACCTCAGCCTCACCCAAAGCCCGAGCTCAAGCCATCTGAACCGCGTTCTCTAAAATTCGTCCAGCGGATGTCTCACAAAGTAACCACGAGAGATGGATGGTTCGGCGGGTATGACTATGCTTGGCTGTGCCTTCCTTCTCTTCCTTGGTCCAAAAAATCGCATAAGCCACCGTTTTACGCGTTGGACGCGGAGCTACCGCTAGCCCTAGCCATCGCGAGCGGTCTTCAGCACGCGTTGGCGATGCTTGCTGGTAAAAAACCCCATTCCTTTCTGCCTCTAACACTTTTTGACCGAGCGGATAGGTTTAATTACGCCCCCAATCATTTTTGCGAGCGCCTTGAGCTTGGATAGTGCAACGTCCAGCTACATGATCTCGGCCTCCCTGATTGGATGTGGTAGGTCCCATGCTCCTTGAGCCACAGAGTTATGTTCACCGCAATTACTTTCACAAGGCATCCTGAGCTTGGTTCAAATTTCGCGTATCCCTCTCTTTGGAGGCTATTATCTTGGTACTGGATTGATCAGCGGTACGTGGTTTTCTATTGGTCCATAACCCTCAGAGTATCGAGCATCCTCTGCAAACAGTGGTCGGAACTGGCTTCTCAACATTATCTACTGCCAACGCAGTAAGCATAACTATTCAGCCATTCCCTACCTGAACTCATCGGTGCAAGATATTCGACGCGATGTATCGTGATGGAACATGTTCTTCGACGACGGCGGCCGATGGCTCTGTGACTCGCAATGCCTGTCCTGATGCGTATGGCAAGGTTTTGGGTATGTGCCTTCACCAATCAACTTAGCATTTCTCATATCCCCCCGGCAGGAACCTCTCTGATATGCTCCTTCCTGGAAATGGGCTTGGCCTTTCTTCCTCCGCGTGTCTTGAAGCGTATCTTCCCCCCAATGATCACCGGTACAGCCGCCGCCGCTAATCGTGCGATTATCAGCTTACAGTTGTCTAGGAACTGTAGTATTACTGATCGGCGCAAGTCTCGTCGGAGACTCTGGTGCTCTCAATTGGGGTGGTGGAGCCAATGGTTGCCAAGATTTCCCCACCACCGGCATATTCCAGCTGTGTCCCACCATTTTCGCGCCACGGCCGCTGCCCTGGGCATCCCCAGAGTTTATCGGACTGGGTTTCCTCTCGTTTATCTCAATTATTCTCACAGAGCTCTTCGGATCGCCCTTCTTGAAAAACATCAGCATCATCGTGGGCCTCACGGTCGGATGTATCGTTGCGGGCGCTGCTGGCTACATCGACAATTCGAGCATAAAATCGGCCCCCGCCATCACTTTCCTCTGGTTTGTCGTACCTCGAACACTGAGCCTGCGATTCGCTCATGACAGTACAGGGTGCACACGTTCAAGATCGGCGTGTATCCTCCGGCTATACTTCCCAGTTGAGACCGCTGATATCTATCGTACTTCCCGGCGCTACTGACTTTCAACTGTCAGTGCTTGCTGTTTACGGTACTGTCAAATGCCAACGTGTCTCACCTTGGCTGATCAGTACACATCTTAGTTTCGCTGACGATGGAAGCCATTGGAGACATCACCGCGTCCGCCGAGGTGTCGCAAGTGGATGTGCGGGGCCTTGAGTTCGACTCCAGAGTACAGGGCGGAGTTCTGGTACATATCTTTTTCTCCGACGCACTGTTGAAACCTGATATCCTCCACAGAGTGATGCAGTTGGCGGTTTCATCTCCGCGTTGTTTACTGTCGCGCCGCTTTCGATATTTGCCCAGGTAATCTCGACTGAATATAGTTGCTGTATCACTCACTCCGTGGTTCAGAACAATGGTGTGATTGCTATCACACGGTGCGCTAACCGTGCCGCCGGTCGTTGGTGCTGCGTCTTCCTCATCTTGTTTGGTGTCCTTGGTAAAATATCCGGTGCCCTGCTTGCAAGTAAGCCTTTATCAGCTGCACTCTCGCTATAGTCCCTCACTCCGCACCGTAGTTCCGAATCCGGTCCTGGGCGGCGTGACCACTTTTCTCTTTGCCAGCGTCGCCGTAAGCCACCGCCACTCCGCATCACGCAAGGATATCATCTGCATTCTTTTAGGTCTCTGGTCTCCGTGTGCTCACTTTCGCTCGGTACACGCGCCGCGACCGCTTCGTCCTCGCTGCCGCACTTTCATTCGGCCTGGGCGATCTCCTCGCCCCAGGACTTTTCACCCATCTGTTTGACGGCGTCAACCACCCGAACAACGCCTTACAGGGATTTTTCAACTCCATTACGATCATCCTGAGCACGCCTTGTGAACCTGCTAGTTCGCATTCCCCTTGATTCACACTGACGGCAACCCTTCAGTCCTCGCCGCCGGCATTGTTGGTGTGATCCTGAATGTCATCCTGCCGAGAGACGTCGATGATCCCATCTCTGACAACATGGAGGATGACACAGAGAAACAGCTCGATATACCAGTAGGCAGTCAACTGTGATGCATCCGTTGATCCAGCATCCCATGTGCAGTATACAATTTCTTTTTTCTTTGGAGGAACAAAAGGAAACATCTGATATTTATTTTGTTGTAGGGCAGGGAAGTGGTAACGTCACTAGACAACGCTAACTATGGCAAAGTTTAAGAAAGCCGTCGCTTTATTCAAATAGAATTCACATCGAATCGCAGTGGCCCAATCACGGGGACTTTCCTTTTTTAACTTAGTGGCCGTCGGTGCCCGGCCAGGGTCAGGTCTTACCGTCGAACGGTAGAAAAATTGCAAACGCAAAATACCATTCTTGATTCTCACGGGCGCCGATATTGTGCCTGACAATCTGTTTACTTCTATTGTTTCACACCGCGCGTGAATCATGGCTGGATCATGTTCAACTTGTATCGACTCACTGCGCCCACGAGAGCCCATGAGACGGCTCAATTTGACGCAGACCACACGCGTCTCGTTTCGTCATTTGACGGAAGCAGACGGACAGCTACGGACAGAAGGACAGGCTGGAAACGCTTGGCAGACATTTAGAGTGCGATCTGATGGAGAACGGCGGAAAGATAAGCTTTGCTCCGGAAAGCCAATTTCGGAGCTACTTCCAGGATATGTGGGTCTAGGCTAATACTACTTGGAGGTTCGCTTAGGCGGTGCTTTCCGGAGTCCGAGTACCTCGTGAGATGAGTAGATACTAAGATAGGTACATAGTGCAAGACAGTGTAGTAAATATTCCAGGTGCCAGAGGAGCGGGTGGTACGAGGACTAGAGGTATCGTAACAGGGAATTTCGTTCCCTTTCAAGGGACTCCATGTGCACGATCTGGTAACGAAATCTTCTATGTTCCCAACTGTTATGATGTCGAATCGTCAACGATTCAATACCTCGGTACGTTCGTATCATTACTTACGTTTGATCAACAAGAAGATTATTATTGCGCTTCTGATCAGAGCCCGGCAACCGGTGGGGCTAAATACGTCGCCGCGCTGGTTTTTTCTTCCAGCCTCCCCACCCCAAGTTCATCTTCTCGACATCACCATGTCTTCTGGTATCCCTCCCGACATCGCGATGATGTACGCTTATTCTCCAACTTTTCTTGAATGCGTCTAACAAAGTGCTCAATTCAGCACTGGCCCGACGGTAGGTTGTTCAAGAACGCGTAAGAATGAGGCTGACTTGGCTTCCGTACAGATGCTAGGAATATGTCTCAACTGGGGCTTCATGGGTGTTTTGGCGGTGCAGTTGTGTGCGCAGTTCTGAAACTACTGTTCTTGCGCAAGTTCTGACTGCATGCTAGACTTTTACTACGAAAACTTCCAGAGCGATCGGCTGCTCATCAAGCTTCTCGGTGTGTTCCCGCGGCTCGCGCAGTTTGTCTTTAATAATACCTCTCAAGTGTATGGGCTGGCCCTGCTCGACATCCTGCAGACGGTCATGGTTACCGCGGACGCGTTCCACTGGTTTGTCTACGGCTTCGGCAACATGGCTCAACTCGACCAAACGTTCCTTAACTCGTGGGACGTTCCCGTCCTCGACGCTGTCATCTCCCTCATTGTACAAGCATTTTACTGCTGGAGAATTTATTTCCTCACCAAAGGATTTATCATGCCCGTGCTCATCCTTCTCGTGCGCGTCGTTTCTATTCTCTATTTTGAGCCTTCCACCCCAATTAATTAAATCGCTCCAGGTTTCGATCACGCAGTGTGCCGCGGGTATCGTAACTGGCGTAAGGGTACGCGTCTATCCCCAGGTCTTTTCTTTCTCGCACTCACCAGAAGTATGCAGGCTCACCAGTTGGGGCACCTGTCGCTTATTAGTACCGAGGTCGTGCCGCAAACAGTACGTTACCATTCCCGTTGCTTCCATTGTTGGATCAGCAATGATGATCCATGTCCAGCTATGGCTTGTCGGCGGCGCGGTAGCTGATGTTGCTATTGCGGCGGTGCTCTCGTGGACGGTACGTCTTTTCAAAATGAGAGTCCAGTACCGATACCGAACATCCACAATTTACAGCTTCTGTCCCAACGAAACAACGGCGCCCGTTCAAGCGTAACGCACTCGATGGTGTCCAAAATCATCCGCCTTATCGTCGAGACCAACGCCCTCACCGGTAATGAATTTCGCTAGGGTCGAAGCCGACAACGGTTCACTAACATGTGAATCATTAGCTGGAATTGCGGTGGTCGCGCTTATACTATTCTGGGGAGTACCTGTATGTGGTTTCTATAATTGGTTTCTCGGCGTTTGCTCACATCATTGATAGCAACATTCGACCCTCGTCGTGCCTCCGTGCGTTGTTCTCCTCTTCTCACTCCCGCCTCCCCTCGATTCTGACCTTCGAATGTTGGCAGGACCGCCATCATTGGCAAGCTGTAAGCAGTCAATCCTCACTCCCTTTTAGCTCCGCTGATGAAGACTCCTCCCGACTGACGTTAGGTACACCAACTGCCTGATCGCCCTGTTCAACAATCGCGGGAAAGAGTCCAGGAATCAGAGCGGGCAGCGGACTGCCGCCTCGCAGGTGCAATCACATCACAACCGCACGCACAACGACTACCCCAACAACAACTCTGTCAAAGTGCATGTCGTGCGCGAGATGGACCTGTCATATGAGTCGCAGATGGAGCTCGGGAATCTGCAGGTAAGTCCAGACTGTTCCAGACTTGTTCGGCGCTGATGATTACTGTTGCACTTGCCAGAAACCAAACCAGGACCTCGCATAGATCAGACGTGGAGTAGAGTGCGTGCGCGGAGCAGGATCGAATTGAGATCACAGATACCGAAAAGTATCTTGTTTTAATGGGTTGTATGGACTAATTTTCTTTTGGGCTGTACGAAGCAGTGTAACACCGTTGTTTATACGTATAATATCTTGTGCCATCATTGAACATTCGTTTGTGTCTAAGCCAACACGATCCAGAGCTTGGCAAATGACTCTTGAATATTAGCTGGTGAAACAGTTTTGAGATAAGTATCAAAGAAGTTTGGAAGATGAAGTGAATGGAGACCATCTTTCCCCGGACTTTCAACGTCAGATTGTTATAGATTTCGCTGGCAGTGAAGTAGCTAGCTAGAACAGGCTAGAACGGTTCCCTGAAATGCTAGCCGGGTGGGTTTGTCCGCCAGGTTAAGACCAAGTATATCGAGTCGTACGGGGGTGATGGGTGGCTGAAGCGCGTTCAGGATATCGGCGTCCCCTCAGTATGTACGTGCGCGGAGCGATTAAAAGCTCCTCCCTGACGTAGACACGACGCATGCATGGACGTGAGTGGTGGAGGTTGGGAAACAAAGGCGACAAATTTGGCTTGCCTCTGTCGTCCTCTGGACCGAAATATGGGCACCCAGCAGCCTGTACGGAGGAGCGGCATAAGCCGCAGCCTCCGTTTTTGTCAGCGCAGGAAGGTATGCATATATATTCCGGAGGGTCAACAGAGGCAAAGGTTGGCCAAAGCGGCGAATACAAACATACGGCTATAATAATCCTTGGGACGTCCAGCAGCAGGATTATAATTATCCTGGAACGTTGATGATCCGTGACTCTCCGTTAGAAGCTGGTTGGCTTCAAGTCAGAGAGGCGAGTGGAGATGCAACATAGGTATTGATGTAGCCATCCTCTATTCGTGTGAACTCAGGGAGTAGCCGCACTGCCTTTTATCCATCTCCAGGCGAGAAAATAGCCTCCTTGTGGATGACCGTCAAATGGATTCTGGTTCTGCAGACATTCGACATCGGAAAGAGATCAAATTGGAACAGACTCGGAGAATAAACTGCAATGGAGACTTCGCACCTATCTCTTGGAGACACTGCCCTTCGTTGTGGATTTCGTTCCGTCGTTGAGGACTTCAGGTTGTGTATGCCGGATTGCAATGTCGCGACGCGACTTGATTTCGCACGTGACCATGGACACTCTCCGGGCCGGGCGCAAGCCTGCGTGACTGCGGAGTTTCAAAGTCTTTTTGCTCTCGACATCCACGGTCACATCCCGATACCGAGCAGAGTTCGCTCTTGAAACGTTCGCCTACTATCTGTCGGAATAAGACTGGTACGATGAGTCTCCTACCTCACTAGGCAAAGCGAGAGAGAGAGAAACGAGCTCTTTCATATTGCCTCTCGCAATTGAAGTACTTCCGCCGAGGCATCCAAGCATTCTGATACATACCTCGCACTGCAAGACTTACGGTAAGCTACGAGTCGTACCTCCACGTGGTGCATGCTCAGAGAATCTCTAGATTAAATGCTTGCAATTGCCTTTGTATCATCCAAAACCACTGCCAGCGTGCGCGATGCTCTTGCGGCTGACCGTGAGCGTGTGGTAGACATCGACGCCCAAATTAAAAAACTAGAAAATGCTCTCCAGTCACTCCAGCAGGAAAAAGCTGTTATACAGGCGTGCCTTGACGCATATATCTACCCAGTCCTGCTTCTGCCACCCGAAATTGTCACGGAAATCTTCGTACACTTCCTCTCGGTGTACCCCAAATGCCCTCCGTCACACGGTCTGCTATCCCCTTCTCTCCTGGCTCAGATATGCCGGACGTGGCGCGCGATAGCCCTTTCCACGCCGACGCTTTGGATGTATTCATCTCCCGCTGCTGGCAGCCTTCCCTAATCGAAGCAAAAGTTCATACTCTGGAAACTTCGCTCTCACGTTCCGGTTCCTGCCCGCTCTCGATCTCGTTGGAATGCAGGACGTCCGTCAGACTGGAGCCATTGATCCACGCAATCGTAGCACACTGTTGGCGCTTGCAGCACCTGAAGCTGAGGGTCCATCTTGGTCATCTCCGCTCTCTCGAGAGCTCGCTACTCTCTCTCCGCAGCTTAATTATATGGGTGCAGGATCCTGATGATAATGTGCCAACTGCCGTCATCGGAGCGCCTCTATTGCACAGGGTCGCGCTCCAGCGATATCACCGTATGCTGAGCTCTATACTTCCCTGGATTCAATTGACTGTGCTCATTGTGGGCTTAATCGGACGAGACGAATACGTGCATATGCTCAATCTCGTGCCCAACCTCGTGTATTGCAGAATTACGATTTACGAGAACGAGCAACCAATGTATGTGAGTTCCTCCTCCTCCGACTTGTTTTATTGACCAGCTGACCTGGGCCAATATTGTCTGGGTCCTATCCCGCCACTCTTGCGTCTAGAAACATTCGTTTTGCGAGCTTTGTTCCACGGGGCTCCTTGCGAGAGCCTTCTCGACAGTTTGACGCTCCCAGCACTGCGCAGGCTGCAGGTTTCAGAGGCGCTTCTTTGGCCGGACCCCATCGCTACACTACGTGCACTGGTCTCAAGATCGGCGTGTATTCTACACCAGATCCATATTCTTGCGCCTCGTGACTCTGTCGACCCTTGTGGACCGTACCAGATGGCATGGCCAACCATTAGGGTCAGCTGTGGCCCGCAGCTGAAGCAGAAGCTGATGTTCTTCCGAGAGACGGATGGCTCCGAAAACGGGGGCCGTGACGACGACACCAACGATAATTGGGACGATGAAGGATTAGACATGTAAAGAACATAGCTTGGCTTCTTTCTTGTCGATTACACGTTCTCTCGGTTGGTGCGCTCGTGTTGCCTCTTCTTCGGTTGTTCACAAAACGGTTGTCACAACGCATCTCCTCTATTGTATCATCATTTACCTCACTGGATCTTATCTTATCGCTCAGCTATACCGCAGGTACGCACCGCCAACAATCTCCAAAAAGCCTTAGCCTTGCCCGAAACCGAGTTTAACGACAAATGTTGCGGATACAATTAGCGCACGAATATCCAATGTTAACACCCTAACGCCCGCTTGAAAGCTAGCACCATGCTCAGCGACAAATCGAAAGTGGCTGTGGCGGTGGATCCCCGGATGGTTGATCATGAACTCGCTACAGGGCCAAATATTTCCGTGGTCCGTGCGCACGATGACCGTATAAATTTGCGCTTCGAGCTCCAGTGCAACTCATACTTACCTTGATGGCACAGGCCCCTTCACCTACCCGGGTCTGTGGGCCGTGGGATCACTCCATAGCACGGCGACCCTGTCCACACAGAGTGCGCCTGCGGCTTGTATGTGCTTAGGTGCATGCATCGTCCCAATATTTTCCTGTCCTACCACGGCCACTCGGCTGGGTGGGCCTTTTTTTTTCGGATCCTCTGCCCTCCTAACCCTAACCCTAGTCTACTCTGCCGCTATTTATAATTTGAGTGATGCAACTGCGGACTCTATTTAGGTAGACCTTCTCCTGTTTCGTGACACTGCTGGTCTGAATCACAGATACTGTTCCGCTGGTTCAAAATTCAATTATGTGTTCGACGCGATGTGGGCGATCAGCAACTCTCTTGGATGCCGGACTGAACAGGTTTTTGAATTCTATCACGACTCCCGTCGTTCTGCTTTCAAACGGCGCACCCGGCCCAATGCGGTCTCCAGTCAAACTCAGATCGCAAACTCGATGAGTCATTTGAAACCCGCCAGCTTTCATTACTGGATGGCACTGCTCCGGCAAACTACTACTCATCTTTGATCCTCCTTAAAAGCTAAAGCCTAACCGCCGGACAACCAATTATGACGCCGTTCAGTCATGACGATATATTCAACTAGTGCAGAGCTGCCCCTCAAAGCAAACCAGGCTCAAGTTGTAATCTGTCTCTCATGTTTTGGCTTTGTTCCGCGAGAATCACGTACTCTGGTACTGACTCAGACGCTCGATGCGATTCCGGCAACCAACCAAACATCCCGGTGTATTGCCAACATCCAATTTTTTTCCTAAGTGCTACCGCCGCTTGTCGCTCTTGACTTTCTTGACAGTCATCCGTCGCTCCACTTCTGCCTCCGAGTGTTTTAAAACCTCAACTAACCCAGCACTGGACACATTAACAATCTATCCTGATTCGGGGACGCCACGGAATGGTATATAAGCAAGCCGTGGACTCGCAAGAAAGACAGACAATATCGGATATCCAACAAATCTCTTAAACTTATCATGCAGCTCAACAAAAACTTGAAAATCATTGCCATTGCGAGCGTCCTCATCCTGGGTGTGGCAGCGGTTCCTGTCCCGGAGGTGCGTTGTCTGCTTCGACCATGTCGCCGCTGCTTAAGGATTACGGACTCGTCCGAAGGCTGCCGATGCACGTCAGGTATTGCCCACCCATCGTATATGACAACCTGTGACCAATACCTTTGCTCTATAGATCATCGTGAGCGTTCTGTTAAGATCGAGTTAATATTGACTTGCTGACCTCCGGTCATGTAGCCGGTGCGTACTAATTATGGCTGAATGAGATTTTTGACCTCTAATTCAGGATCTCTTCCGTCCAGCCCGTAAGCAATTTTGACCCCGCATAGACAATACTCATCAACTTTGCAGGGTGTAAGTAATTCCGGCTTTGTTCCTCGTGAATGACTTGTCAATCGGGACGCTACAGGGAGTTCGTTTGGTTTTTTATCGCTAGCATTGGATCATCCCTGACCGACGCCTTGAATTCCAGATTGTAAGTGATCCTTTATCAAGATAAACCTGAACGACCCACCGCACCCACCACTCGACCACAGACAGTGAGTGTGATCACGGTGTTAGTATAACTCAAGTTGCTGAATGTGACGTCTCCAGGGAGTGCGTAATTTTACCATAACCATGATGAGCTGAGACAGAAGAGAGCTCTGTGCTGTGTGCAGGTTGTGAGTAGCCTGCTTCGCCATCTTAAAATTTCGACACTTGAGATGAACACCTTCTATTCAGCAGGTGAGACTGGCCTTGGCGCTGTGATTTGACGCTCACCCCGAGCCTGGAAACAGTTTCCCAAGGCGGTGAGTACCCTTCCTTCAGCATTCCCCCTACTGCAACTAATCATACATTTTGATACAGTGAACCAAGATAACCGCCGCAAGTATCCGTCAAGTTCGGCGGGCGAAATGGAGAGGAAGGTATGTATGATACAGAGTCAGCAACTGCTTGACTGTAAACTGACCTTCGCATTGAACCTAGCTAGACCGGTCTGGATTTATGTTTCGGGAGATATGTGTAAAGAACGAGGCGTTGCAAATACTGTGTTGTGGTTACTTGGGTGAATTTTGTGAGACCGAGTGCGGTGCGCCGCCTGCCTGAACCAAGAGAATGAGACAACATCGGCTGACAAGGTGTACACTCAAGGATCGGTCCTACAACCATTTATCATTCCAGATTGATACAGAGTTAATCACCTACGGGATTGACCGAGCAATCTATACAACCTACTGGGGGCTGGGATAGGCATGCAGTTCTCTGTCGTCCCTAGGGATCTTCTGGGTCAGGAAACAAAAAATATCGGGCTCTCTATTCTAATGCTTTCGGGGGGACTCTAACACACCCAGCAGTCAACAAAAACGATACACAAGAGGGCCACCAGCCCTGATCCGATGATGTACGGTGGTGAACGTCAGTAAATGACGATTCCGTGAGATGAACGCCGGTTGAGAGGAAGAATAGAAGGGATCGCGATTGTACGGTGTGCTGGGTCTGGGATTCCGGTGGTTCCATATTCGAACATGTAGTTGGAATTTGAGCAACCCAGCGAGCGGACTAGGCAAGGGCGGAACCACCTAGGAATGTTCTTTGTTTCCATTTTCCCGCAGAGAACCCACGGTATCTGGGACACCAGATACACGTTTTGATCACGACGATTGCCTTCCCGCTCGGATGGGTAAGAAAAAAGAATCCTTGTGGAACACAAATGGCATGTGGGGGGTTCGAACCACTCCCTGACGAAAATGGTGCGGACGGCCCTCGAGAAGAGAGGTCTACGATGGCGGTTCTGTACTGTGGCGAATCTGAATTGCATTAACGTGATCGTTTGTTGAAAAGGAAAGTTGGCACTTGAACCTCCGTCTCCTTCAGAATTGTGACATGCAAACTAAGTGCATAAAGGAGGGCGAGCAACCTTGGTCCACGACGGCGGTTTCTGTACGGGTGTAAAACCTGAATGAAATTGAGTTCAATGGGATCTCCTTAAATCTCTCTCCGCCCCATTTCCCGCGGTTCAGTCGCCGGGTTGGGGGAATCAAACGATGTCTTAAAAGTTGCGGCCCGAGCCAGCCGCGGAGATCGGCGTTTCCCACGGTTTTATGGCGCCCCAATAGATGAAATTGCTTCAATAAATAAGTCGGATTCTCATTCGAAAACCAGGCCAGCCACGAACTCCGAATACCCCGACGCTTTGTGCAAGTCCGGAGATACTTCGTGTGGGAGAAGTCACACGTCAAGTTTGCCAACCAATCGCTGACGCTCGGCAAACACCCATCACCACTTCCATTCCCACCACCAACAGGTCGTCCCACCCTCTGCACCATTCCTGCTGCCTCTGCTACTTACTTGACCTGGCGGCCCCAAGGCGCCTCCACTCTCTGCAACATGGCCAGCTCAGCCTCAAATTCCAGCTTTAACTCTTTCGGCTTTGACCCCACCTCGACTTCGGCGACTGCCCTCATTGCCTTCGGCATCTTAATAGCCACATATCACGCTTACAATATTCTCTCCTTCCTCTGGATCTTCACCTTCCACCGCAGCACGGTATCGCGCTATCTGCAGCCCCCAACCACATCCGCAGCCTCCTCCACGCCCGAATCACGTCCCTGGGCCCTCATAACCGGCGCGAGCGACGGCATCGGCCTGGGCTTCGCCCAAGAGCTCGCATCCGACGGCTTCAATATCATCTTACACGGCCGCTCCCCGACCAAACTCGCCGCCGTGGAAACCGAGCTGAAAGCCCAATACCCCCACGTTTCCACCCGTCTCTTCGTCCTCGACGCCTACCCGTGCAACACCGCCGCCATCGACGAATACGTCCGCAACCTGGCTAAAGACGGACTGTGCATCCGCATCCTCGTCAACAACATCGGCGGCGGCTCGCTCATCAACCCCACGTTCCGGCCGCTGACGCAGGTCTCCGCCGCCGAGGTGCAGAAGCTCTTCGACCTGAACGTCGGGTTCCCCACGCTGCTGACGCGCGCGCTGCTGCCCGTGATGCAGGAGCCCGCGCTCGTGCTGAACCTCGGCTCCTTCGTCGCGCGCATCCCGGGGCCGTGGCTGACGATCTACGCGGGGGCGAAGGCGTTCAACATGTCCTGGAGCAGGAGCTTGGGGCTCGAGCTGCGCGCGGAGGGCAAGGACGTGGAGGTCATGGGGCTCGTGGTGGGCGAGGTGCAGTCCGCCGGGCATCCCGGGGATGTGGGGCCCATCATGTGCAGCTCCAAAACGTTGGCGAGGAGCGCGCTGGATAGGGTAGGATGCGGGAGACACACTCTTGCGCCGTGGTGGAGGCATGCCGTGATTCTGGCGGTTGTGGAGAGTATACCAGAGGCGCTTTTGAACTGGAGTATGGTGCGGACGACTAGGAATTTTATGGAAGAGGAGAAGAGCCTTTTGGAAAAGGAGAAGAGGAACCTTTGACCCGTCAGTTTGGCGGAAGGACGATCTAAAAACAATCTAGCCGGAGGGATAGCAATACCATCGTGTTCATTCTTTAGGACGCTATGTGCCTGGACAATCACAAACTTTACGCTTCAACATCGGGGCTTTGAGTTAACATTCGGAGTACTGTTTCATCAGTTCCCGCCATAAGCGCTCCGAGTTTCAGTGACAGATACAGCGCAGCGCAACGCATTCATTTCAGCACGTACCTATCAAATAAAGCATAACTGAGAAAGACAAGAGGAACAAAAAAGAAAGAAGCGCCGTCGATCGAATTCGGACCAACCTCCCTCGAACGCGGTTATCAGGAAGTGTTGATGAAATGTGGGCGAACGACATCAGTCCACCACGGCGGTTGCTGTACGAGTATCAAAACTGGAACACCTAGAGTTCAATTTCGATGTTGAAACAAGCATACCGGGATTGGCATTTTTTATAGCACGCCTACCCTGTAGAACCCAGAGCAATCTACATAAAGGTAAAAGCGCAAGAGACGTTTTTTTCTAGTAAGTATAATTCCGCATGACGTGACTTCCATCCCCATTTCCGGGGTCCGAATGCCGACTGCGGCTGTTCCCCCGGAAATCAGCAATATCACTTGTCCGGATGGCCCAGTCCCTGTTGCCATAAATGTAACATGCTTCATTTGGAACACACCAGGGGAAAAAAATCGGAACAAAGTGCAAAGATTAGATTTCGAACTGCCGCCCTGGTGCCAAAAAATTCATATTTGCCTCTCCCTTGTTGGTAGAACTCCGAATGCCGTGTTTGAGGCGACACGATGGCATCGGCTCGGCCGCTACACGAACCCGAAAGCTCCTCGGCGCGAAACTGAAACTTGTATCCGACCTTGGCAGCCGGATATATCATGTCCGATACTTTTGACGAATCGCCCACTTTTCTTTTATTGCCCTTCCTCTCAAAATCAAAAATGAAGATAACTGGAAATGCGGATGAAAACTTCAAACAGGCCATGTTAGATCTCCCGAGCTTCATTGACCTAACTGGCAGATCCCGGTTTGGGGATTCGATAATCCAGGGCTTGGTAGTCACCCATGCATCGGTTGACAAGATAGCGGATGAGCCGCTGAAGACAGAGTGGAAGGTTATTTGCGAGCTCGTGGTAACAGAGGGCGGGTACACAAACATCGCGCCGTTCCATCATGGCTGAACTCTGCATAGATATGCTCAACGGCTGGGGGAATGTCCATGGGGGTGCGTGCTATCATCGCGGCAAAGTCTTCCGAGTCAATAACCCTGAACAGGATGTTCGGCATACCTAATAGACATGTGCGCCCCGCGTTGTCGCAATGAGGATGAATTGGCTGACTCAATTTTCTAGGTGCTCTACGTTAGTCTTAATGGCCTGCGGGCACTACGTGCACGTCTCTCAATCGCTTAATATTGTGTACCATTCTCCGGCGACGCTGTAAGTTCATCTCCCTCTCCATATAAAAAGAGCCCTTTTTTTCAAGCGACCCTGCTGCATCAGCGGAGAAAAGCTGCGCATAATCAATACCACGATGACCATCGGCAGGCGCACCATGACTACTAGAACAGAGGTGCGTAGTGCTTGTGCTTCAAGCTGCCTTGGTAAATGTTTGGGTACTCAGATATGGAATGTCACGAAACACCGCCTCGTCGCATCCGGAGTGCATATCAAGATGGTTCCTTCGCCCTCCCCGAAACTGTAGAATGGGCGATAGTAGAAGTTGGATCATGCTACGTAGATACACACGGCCGACGAGCGGCACGGCCCGCTATCAGGATAATGATACCGCTCGATCCAATGTCAACGCGGTCCAAATTTCAGCTCATGTGAGGCTACTGCAAGTATTTGCAAATTCGGGGTTGAATACTGACTGGAATATCGCTAATTCGAATTCGGGTCTATTTCAAGAAGAGCCGCAAGAAGTCAATGAAGAGAGTTGAGCCGAGAACTCAGGTCAAACACCTGGCAGTAATTGTGAGAACAGAATGTCTTTGAATTAGGTTTCCCAGCGATGTGGTTGATCTTCGAGCACAGCAGAAATTCGAGATTGGAGACCGTTTCAAGGACACTAAGTTCACTGAGGAGATCTCCAAGTTAGAACATTGGGTTATGGTTATGGCTCAGTGCGAGTGCTGGGAAGGTTCGGTTCGGTTCAGGTTCAGGGCACTTTGCTCTGAACTCCGCATTCGAACCCCACGTTCGGTTCAGGCGAGTGCTGAAACTTGAACCTGAATCCGCGTTCAGGTTCAGTACTGAATAGCCCTCTTTCGAAGAGAATAACCGCCTTACCTCCCCCTTGCACAGTGAATCACAGTGTCGTGTCTGAAACGCGCGAGGCCGTTGATACATTCTCTGCGCGGCTGATGTGGCCGAGGTCTAGGCCCAGTAGACACAGGTCCGTGATATTTATCACTGCCGACACGTCCGCGGAGAATCTGGGCATGATCCACGAGTTCAGAGGTTGGAAAATTTTCTCGGAACAGGAGAGGAATCAGGCTATCGAACGGCGCCTGCTGGCGGGCAGTCCGCGTCCAAAATAGGCTCAAAACTACGAGGCTCCGCAGCGAGCGAGAGCGACATGGATTGATCAACGCTGGAAGAAGATCAGTAAATGGACCGCGGTGGGTTAATGCAGACTAGCAGTTAGCCGAAGCAGAAAATTTACAGAAGAACTCGAGTCATTCGTCTGATGACAAAGACGCCGCTCGTCGTGAACCTTTGATTCACTCCTCGCGGCCTCATTGTCAATTTTAATTCTGTTGTGATTAAGCTTTACGATAGCTTGTGCACACGACTGTTAGGTCAATGTTTACAATCCACTGGGGCTTTAGGTCCCAGTGTCTGGCTTATATACTGTACAAACTTGTATCTAGAATATTCTACTAGGTACTTCACTCTCGGGGTACATTAGTAATATATCAGTAAGCCTTACTCAGCCCTTCGGGCACTTCGGGCTCATATTACAACAAATTCTATCCCTAATGGTGGCCGGCACTCCCACATTTTTTCTACGGTGTTCAAGACCATTGTCTCATTCTGGCTGCCGGATTGAATGGTAACCAGGCCTTCTGTCACATCCACCTCAACCTTTTTTGGCCCAGGTGAATTTGCTTCATTCGAAGTGTGCCTCCATACAGCGCTTTCGACTCCTTAGCAATTGTTTTAATTGGTATCTTTATTGCCTCGACCTGCTCCTGCCAGTTTTCTCTCAAATTCCTCTTGAATGTCTTTCTTGCCGGTGATCTAACTCTGCAAGTGAGACGATGTTGAACTTAGGTTTGTGGAACTCAAGTGGGAGTTACTCACCGGCGTTGAGTACTCAAACATGAAGAATAGCTCACCTGCGAGAGTTTTTCCCACGGATAAACTCCTTCGTCTTAACCAGTTCCCCATACTGTACCGCCGTGTATGGTAGCAACCGGTAACGCGTAACGAGGCCTTAAAAGTTGTCTAAATCGCGCCGTAACGCACAAAAATCTGACTTCGGCGACCGTTTGGGGCAATTTTTCGGCCCTGCGGGGTGCTAAATTACCATATATGGAAGCTCCGGACCCATATATGGTAACCAGTTGCTAACTTTTGAAAGTTGGTAAGCGTAACGCACCTCAGGCGGTTGCTACCATACACGGTGGTACAGTATTCATTTTTTAAGTTTCTTTCCTTCGCCTCGTTCACCTGCCTTCGCGTAAGGTTCATCTCATTGATGCTGATCATTCATACAGTGTTTGGTGTTCAATGCACTTGATATGTTCCGCCCAAGCATACAGCATGCGTAAAATGCTTGAAAAGGCAAATGTTCGACATCGCAGCAGTTTAAAAATAGCAATCCAACAATTGAGTGGAGATAGACTCCAGGTCGTCGCAAACATAAAGGCAGCCGGTGAAGTGCTGGAGCAGTGGACGGCGTGCAACACTCAGACAGCCAATTACAGCAAGCTGCAAAAAACCCAAGAGCGTTTTCAAAAAAACTTGACGCTTGTTGACATCGCTTACAGTGCACGCAGGTGGGGAGCGCTGTGCTTCAAAAGGAAATTCACGTCATTGCTGAAGCTTTAGGTTTGGCAACCCTGGAGAATTTGGATTTCGTCCACTCTTGCTACATGTACAAACAAATTCAGTCACACAACATTGGTCATGGAGAAATAAAATCGAAAGAAAATGGACAAAGACCTAGAAATAGATCAAAATGCAACGGTGTGTTTTTCAACTTCTTACTTGCCTTAATCCTCTTGCATGACCCGTTTTATCCCCTGGAACCAAAGATATGCTCTGGGTGTTAGTCATTTCTGCTTTGTGCTCGGGCCAGTGTCCGGGCGCAGAGAATATTAATCCCCGAGGTCAATCGGCAGTTCATGATCTCGCCAGTGATTACCCTCTTTATCCTCTTTATAAAATTACAAGGGGCTGGTCGGCCGCTTCGCGGCCTCCCATCCCCTTTTGTACAACTTATTTTTTAACACCCGCTCCTTTTTCATGTGCTAAAGTCATTAATTGAGATTGATATTAGTATATTGTGATTACAATAGAAGCCCCTTCCAAATGACATCAGTACCTTGTGAAGAATCACCATCATACTTCAAAATCAAGATATTGTCTGCATCTGGTATTTGGGTTATCGCAGAGTATAATTGGTGATGTAGAAGACAGGTCTGCATGGATCCACAGCTAGACCATCTAACCATTGAAGGAGAAACTTTTGGTTTCCTATGGGCATCGGTGTTGCCTGCATGTACACTGCTGTCTTGAATGGCACATCACTCTCGTTTATTCTCACCTCAAGTATGTTCAATCAATGCCAATTTCTTTTAGTATTTGATCCATTGAATAAAAACAGGTCTTTGATTGTGCAAATACTTAGTCCAAGGCCACATAAAGGGGTGGAGTTTGGACGACATGGTCAGTCCGCAAGGAGAGCAGAAAAGCTACCTGACTCTACTATGTTCCCTGGTTGCAGTCTAGCCATCTGCCCCAACCTCAGACTCCTGCAATTACTATTATTGGTTGAAGCCGATCCGTGGCATGAGTTTTTTGTAAAGACCGTCCCATTTTCGATGGGATTAAGGAGGAGACAGAATAGTTGGAACTTGAGACTTAATAAGCCAGTGGAATGTGGAATGTGGCGAGGATCAGTGCTGTGTTGACGCTGAGAATGCCGAGCCTAAGGTAGGAAATGCTCCTAGGTTGCGGGATCAAGAAAGCAATGCAATGCCGAACGCGGCAAGGATTAGCGCTGGGTTCAGCTCGGCATATCGATCGCAAAGAAATCCATCAGAGCTCGAAAACCCATCGATTAGGTCCTCAAGGACGTTAGGAAATAATTAGCGCTTTACGGTGTGGAGTGGATCTGGGGGTTCGAGTTTATCTGAGAGATGGCCGCATAATGGACGAAGTGCGGCAAGGGATTAGCGCCTGTTGTGGGGCCGAAGGCGGCAAGAGCGCTTACCGTGAGAGTATCCAGGGTTTTGGTGCCGTACAGTTCCGGTGGCGTGCGAGCACCCCACAGTTTCGGGATAAAAGGCCCATAAAAGGAGCGTAAAAGGCTTCGGACAGACACCTGTAATTTTATAAAGAGAGAGATGTCTGTCTGTCCGTCCGAAGCTTTTTAAGCTCTGCTCAATCTCTGCCTGTGCCGCATTGCCCGGCAGCTCACCGTCTGCAATGTCGGGTTCCTGAGTCCACTGGCCTCACAGGCAATCGACGTTCAGCATTGCCGGCACCCTCGCCGGCATCACGTCACCCCTCCAACAAACTTTGAAAGACACTGCCTTGGCGCTAATATCGACAGATGGCTCCCACCTCTTCGAAACAAAGGCTGCCGCGCCGAATGTCGGCATTGTTGCACTTGGCGGAAGGAGATTCTGTCGGGGCAACATCGCGTAAAACAGCACATATGATCACACTCGCTGAATTTGAAAGCGGACAAAAAGCAGACAGGCTCAACTTTTATAAAGAGGGAGGCAAAAATACCTACAAATCAAGGCTTCAAACACAATTCACTGTTTTCTTCTTGCTCGTTTTGGCTCACATATTCACTCTTATGTAACATCTCACATGTCAGCGTTGAATCTTTGTTTGCTTGGCTGGTGCAGGCACTAATTTTATTCAATGGCAGGTAACTCAGGAAATTGAGGGTCAGAAAGTGAACAAAAAAGAAAAAAGGACTGAGATATTTCATCAGAGGTGGAATGAAGGGGAACCAAGTGTTATGCTTCTGTCTTATCTAGGTATTGGCAAAGCTCTGATAATTTATCCCGTCCATACACTGACTACCTGCACTGGTGAATTGTCAGCTTAACTCTGTTCAATTTGACCAAGTGATATCATAATTTTGAATGGTGAATCCGCTAAGCCTCTTGCTGCTCCTATGACTTCATTACATTCAAATAAGGGGATGGGAGGCCGTGAAGCGGCCGACCAGCCCCTTGTTGACTTTTCTTATTAGTAGCCCGGCAAGATACTGACGGAGTTTGAATATCATGATCCGACCGGCAGCTTCCTCGAAGTGGCAGTTGGTTGATGGCTGCTTCTCCGCCTCATATCTCGCTCATTTCTCGATGGAATCCCACATTTCAAAGCCCCCAAAAAATCGTGGATGTCCCAAATACCCTCGAAGTACTCACATGACTCTCCCAATGCTGTCTGAAACATAGATTGCAAAGAAACGTGCCTTGTACGCATACATCGAATTCAAATGCATTGATTTTGAGCTCATACTCCTTATTCTAGTAATTCAACCCTCGACAGTGAACTTGGAAAGTTGAAGCCACTGTTTTTCTGATCTCTGACCCACTAGTGCAAGGCAGTAAGTACCTCAGCAATTCAATTCATTTTTATTTCTCATGGAATTTATGCTGCAATTTATACAAACCCTCCTGATGTAGACAGCTACATTTTAAATTGATATTCCAATCGACGGGGTGTAGTCTGAGCTACCCAAGCAAGAGAATGAAAAAGTTGAACTCGCTTCCTTTGTTTTGTTTTGTTTTTAGCATCTTTGTTTTATTTCCTTTGTGCCTATGGCGTACTGTAGAATTACATTCAATTCGGCAGGGGGTGTGACACGTGACATCTTGAACATATTCGTCAATTCGTCAACGGCCGAAATCGAGCGTGACATGCGGGAAATTTCGGCGACCTCTCAAACGGCTGCAGGGTAATATAGGTTGTTGAAAAATCAAATTGGAGCAGCTTTTGACATTCAGTTGCCTTTCAGCTGAAGACATGGTTCAAACAAACTTTTCCTGCATGATTCCAGTCAATTTTAGCTCAAAACTAATGTTCTGCCCTTTAACCATGCTAAAAACATGTGTTGCAACTGCATTTTTAAGCCCCCTCTCACAGGAATATTATGGCCAATTCTTCTACAGTTTTTGAAAGGTTTTTTGACTTCACCGTGACACCCCGACATATTCGTCAACCGCCGCCGTGATGCGTGACACCGACCAAAGTTCAGCGCCGTCAACCCCCACCGTGACGCGTGACTGCCAAATTGAATGTAATTCTACAGTATGGTAGAAATAATACTAGCTACTGTAAGTATCTGACAGTTTTTAATGGTATGTAAATGGCAAGGGTGATTCTTTGTAATCAAAAAGCATACAATCTGTGGCGGGACAGTTGCGCTGCGGAGAAACCGCCGGGGTATGTGATTGAGGCCTCTACATATAACGTAGTTGTTGGGTATGGTCTGTAGTAGAGAACAGTAAGAGTGAAAAGAAAGGAAGAATCTAATAGTAAAGAAGGTACTTAGCGGCAGGTCGTTGGAGCGGTTTAAAGTCTCCGCAGATGGTGTGGAAGTGGCCGATGCGCTCCATGAAGAGGAAAGGTCCAGAAGAAGTTTGGGGTCAATTAGGAGACGTTTGGAGTAGGCGGCTAGATGGTTGGATGTGCGAAGGATTCGCTAGGCATGGTCGTGGGCAGGGCAGAAATGGAGAAAGTGGTCGACAGTCTCCTCGTGTGACCCGCAGCAGGAACTCGCTTCCTATTCCAAGTAATACGGCTAGCATCCGCGGGATCCGAGTTTGAGATATTTTCGTTCAAATGGCACGACACGACACGCACTTCAAAAATATCCTCTGACTCTGTATTTCTCGTCAAGGACCTCTAGCTTTCTGTTCATCCCGTACATTGCCACCCGCGACGGGGCGGAGCTGCGGGGAGCTTTACTGTAAAGTGCTTCAAAACACAATATCCGAATTGTGTATTGAGAGATTCAACGGGAATCTAACCGGTATGTCCTTGCCTGGTCCGGGTGTTCACATCAACGCGAAAAACAAGCTAGGATCTCTCCATCGTTTGTGTGTAGTGGTCCCCTTGTCTCGCGCGAATACCGCTGTTTCAAGATAATAATTCCCAATGCAATTCACAATTCATTCCGACATCTCGTAGTCTACATACTACGCGCAAGATGATTTCAGAACGACTGAAACAGGATTCGTACACGCGCCGCCCACTGTGTTGGTGCTCGTTAGGTGGCCGTCTGCTTCCTGCAAACCCATCAATAATCGATTATTCTGTGGTCTCAGTAATTGTAATTGGCGAAGAGGCTTACCCGGTAGGAGCACGTCGCAGCGAAATTTGGATCCTCTGGGGACACGTAGCTGCAGAGGGGTTCAACGTACGGTTCATCCTTTATCCCAACATGGGGATGTGAGAATGAATACTGACCGGCAATCCACGACGTTCTCCCCTCCAGCCGTCGGCACCGTCAGAGTCCGTGTGAGGCCTTGGTAGAACAGGGTGGGTGGGCAAACTGCGCAATTAGTCAGGACTGCCGCAGCGCCTGTGGAGAGCGAGACGAGTGCGGCAGCGAGAGCGATAGTGAGACGAGCGAGCATTGAGTGCAGGGCAAATGGATGGTCTTCCAAGCCCATTAACGCGGGCTTTTGTACTCCGGCATCCAGGAACCGGTGTAGCGTGTAGCGGAGCTGATAAATATCTAGGCGCATTTGTCGCGAATTCAGGGCGGGGTCGGAATTGCAGCGTGTCACTGACATTGGGCGCTCAACCGGATCTAGCCTGCCGCGTGTTGCAGCCGAGCAAAGCATATACGGCTTTAAAAAAAATCGTCCTCCAGCTGCCTCCCCCTTCCATACAGTTTAATTTAATATGATAAGGAGAATGGGTTTCCCACTGTCCCTAACGGCGGGTTATTTTGTGCGCAACGCAAGCACAGCCGAGTCCTATACGAGAATTTTTGAGCCTAAATAGGGGCTTGAGCATGTTTTGAATGTTTCGGCTGGGATGACATGTCGGCTGCGGGTATGTGCCTGCAGAGTCGTGGAACCCACACCGGCATAGATGCAGGATGTACAAAGCTGAGGAATGATCAGTGTGTACCTATACGCAAGGAGATGTATTTAGCTCGCCAAATTCGCGCTCCGTTTTTAAGTCGTTTATGTTCTACCGCCATTGAGGCGATCATTAACGTACGAACGATGGATTCGTCTGTGTCGAAAGAAGACGAGCGAAAACTATAGATGGGTCCCATAATAAGACTGTCGTATTACGCCGGAGGAGGCAGCCACGCGGCTCCTATTTGCTTCAGTGCCTTTATTATTATGACAAGAAGCTCGTCGGAAATCGCTGCGACCAGTTGTCCGCTTGAGGTATGAATATACCGAAAGGTGGTCGTAACATCAGGGAACGATGTTCGAGATTTCGAACATTTGTAGGAGAGTCAAAGAATGTTTGGAATGACAATTATTTAACTTTCCGCACATTCCAGTGAAGCCATGAATGACTTCCGTATTTTATAAGCAAAGTGGCTGCTCGGCCGCTTCGCGGCCTCACATCCCCTCTGTAAAATGTGAGTTCCAAGTTACAGGCTACTTGCTATGATGTTTTTTTCATGGTTAAAGGTGGTTTGAAGTAAATATATAAATTGCGGAAGATCCTTGTTAAACATCGAGCTACTTGTCCGAGCACGTGTCCGCGCCAAGCTAAATTATTTTACACATCACGTTTTACTGGTTCTTACGACGAACTTGACACCGAGGGCATCCACCGACGCATGCGAGCCCCACATGCGCAACAAGGGCTACAAAGCCTCCCTTCACAGACAAAGGGGGGCTTTGTCACAGGCTTGGTTTTTCGGGGGTGGGAAATCTGACCTGTGACAAAGCCCGCCTTTGTCGGCGAATGTTCCACATGCGAACCACATGCGTTCATTGCATGTGGGGCTCGCATGCGTCGGTGGATGCCCCCGGTGTGAGTGAAAGGTACGTCTATTCCACTAACTAATTGTACTATACACCTACTTATCTTTTACTTAGTCTGTACTGACTGTGTCCTACAGGCCTCCGTAGTTCACAATCCTCGGGCAAAGAAGCTGATTGACAGATGGGGGAGTTTAAAACGGCTTCAGACAGACAGGCCTAATTTTATAAAGAGAGAGATGGATATCCCACATTCGATATCATGCGCAGCGGAAATCGGAAATGGCTCTGAGAAAACACTTCACAATCGGTGGCCGAACCAATACAGTTGTATGGATTTAGTGAGCAGTTAGTTTAGTATGGCGGTCAATGTGCACTTTTATTAAATGCAGGATAAAAACGTTGTTTTAGAGGAAAATAACTGTTATTTTTACCTGATACAAGTGTCTTTGATGCCGGAAAGTTGAAAAGGATCCAAACTTACCTTTATTTTGTCCAAGAAGTTGACGCCGCGTCCGAGAACCTCAAATCATGCTTAAATACAGATCCACACAAATCTACGTAGATGGCTGACCTAAACTTTGCTGAACTAGCAAACTGTATCTTCTCTCTGGATCTCCGATTTCCCATTTATTCCCAGTATTTGAGTCTTTGAGATCAACTGCAACCACGCACAGGAACAGCCCAGGAGCGATCTGCACAGTCCATCTCTGGAGTAAATCAATGAGGCGTCTCAATCTACGATAGCTGTTTAATTTCGGCGCATGCCATGCTGGGAGCCAGCACAATAGTGGGAATAATGAATCCTTCAAGGCACAGATAAATGAACGTAAAAAGTCATTCCGGAGAAGAGCTATGCACATGCTAAGCCACTGGGTCGAAACTTCAGATCCCTTTGTTGTATTTTGTTTGAACTTTGTCCAGGGTTCGGCCATCTCGGGCATGAAAGTGCACTGCAGAAGGGAAACCTTTCGCAAATGAAGAATACCATTGTTCCACATCCAGATCATAGAGAGCTACTCATACAACAATTTACATTCATATGCTTACTATAAGACGACATGACAGCTTGTTCATTGCTGAACCTTTAGGTTTGGCTACCCTGGAGAACATGGATTTCGCCCTTTTTTTAGTCATCCATCAACAGTCACCACACAACTTTCACATGTCAATAAATATACTTGATAGAGTGTAGTTGCAGTTGCCCTTTCGTCCAACAGTACAAGAAATTCTGTCTTTGCCCACCGCAGTCCAAAATCCTTGTTCATTTTGTGATCCTGAGTAGGTCTTGACCGGGTCTTTTTGTTTGCACCATGTGCGGTCTCGGAGTATTTCTGTCCCCGACATCAACATCATTCTCGGTACTCGGGGTAACCCCCGAGATCGGTTGCCGCATCATTACCGCTTGCTTAGCTCGCCTAACCCTCTTGATAATGGGACTTGGGCGTGGCGTTGATGATGGGACTCGGATATCAATTGAATTTAAGCCACGTGGATGCGGCACAACTTGGACTTCCCTCTCAAAAACATGAACTACATGCCCCAAAAATATCTTTAAAGGTCCACGCAGTGGCCTCGCGGCGAGCGGAGGCCCGCGCCAGACTTAGTTTTAAACAAAGATTAATCTGAAAAAATGCATCAACTGGGGAAAAGGTGGGTCTAAAATTAATCAGATGTAATGTCAGGCCATCTGGGGGAACATCGTTCCCCCCAGCGATGAACATAGCCCTAAAATACTTTTAAACACCGCAATTAAAGCACCGCAGCCGGATGGGACTGCCATCAAGAATGGGACTCACTTAAATTGGGTGAGTCCAACTCCCATTCCTCTCGTATATACTCCCCCTTTTCCCACCTTTGCTTTCGTTCTCCATGTAGTCCCTGCCCTCGCTACCTTCTGCGGTTTGAAGTGTTCGATCTGGACAACAACGCCTGACAGGTACAAGTTCTTTTGCGCCATATAAAAAGTGGCCTACTAATCAGTTGTCAGAGCCACCAGTAGCCGAGTGGCACCTGTTCGTCGGCGCTGTGTCGTATACTGAGCGTCAAACTTCAAGTTGCCTCAGAAAGTATTCCAGGTGCTTGAGACTCGAGGCAATGTAGTAGCCGGGGAAACACAGGGACAGTTTATTTTGATGATATGATGATTTTGAACGAGTGGATTGAATATATAGTCGCAGTTTCCGTATTAGTGGCAAGGTATCAGCGGCCAAGTTTTGAGATCACACACAAATATGATGGCATCAATCACATATAACATTGCATTTTCCAACTTATGGGGGCTTCTAATTGGGCCCGTCAGATATGGCCAGTTCAATCTAACCTGCTCCTTGAATGCTCTCGATAATTTTTATGCGAGCTCTGAAAAGCAAGTCGACACACTGTGAGAAAGTATCCATCGGGCCGATGATAAGCAGGATATTGAACCACCATTGAAATCGCTTGTTTTTGCGGTTTCCTTATGTTTAATATTCTGTATATCATGTATCTGTTGTATCGAATGTATCAACTCTTCCCATAAAAGAGGCCAGTATCATCTGAGTAACGGGATGATACTTCTGAGGGATTATCTCTGGCATGTGCTCGCTCCGAAACATGTAGGAGAAAATGTAGCACAACTCAACCTACCAGTCGTATCACCAGTTTCTTCTGTTTCCTACAACGGTTTGAGTGGTTTCTGACGTTTCGGGTGTATCAGAGTGTGGATCAGGGGGGAAATCATGTTGGACATAATTGCATGTGACAACGGGATCGTCGTCCCGCTTGTTCCAGGTACGCGGCTATGTCGGGTATGATTTCAAGGAGATAAGATCAGCTGGGTCTTGTGATCATCGATCTCAGAACCATAGCAGACGCCAATGGGATAGTAAACTCTAATCTTCATCGGTCTCGTTTAATGGTCTCAAGGAAGTGGGGTATCATTTGGAAGCTATAGAACAGGGCTACAAGGTCCGGCTATACCGATCTGGGGGATACTTCAGGAACGGGAGTTCCAAAACTCAAGAAACACTTGGCGAATATGGTTTCAAGTATCCATTGCATCGCCATGTGCAAGGACATTACTAAGAACGGTCGGAATATACCCGGAATGACCACTCCGACCTCAACAACCAATGAGACACTTTGTAGTCTTATAAATACTCCGGGAACACAGGAAATAGGACGGATAAACGGACTCTTTTACATATTTTCTTTATTGTCATAGTCATATTGTCGTTTGTATAACTAGTCAGAGTAGAGGGGAGGTAGGCAGCGAAGTTTCACCCGAGAAACCCTCACGTTATTCGAGTTTTGCAAGTCTTAGATACTTGTAAAGGGCGAGTCTCGTACAACTAGGAAGGAATAGAAGTTTGGAAGTTTGTGATTAATTTGAATCTGGTTTTGGACTCAGAAACATTGTGTGATTGGATTTGGAAAGATACTGCGACTGAGAATTGGCATTGATTGGACTGGAAGCTGGATATTGGGACTGGGATACTGGATTTGGATTGACTGAAAGGACTCTGGGACTCGAGACTTGACTGGGACTGGTTGGGAAACTGATAAAATGCACACTATACACTTTAGGCAACAACATTATCGACGTGGATCTTCGGGATACGCAAGAAACTGCAGAAACATCACTGTTTCTTATGTTTCTTAAAACTTGGTTATCATATATCGCATCAAGGAAGTTCGAAACAGTTGTATCCTTTGGATCTTCGGTTTCGCACGTATCGTAACACAATCTTTCGTTGGACTTTTACTTTGAGCAATCAACTTTCCCTTTCAACCTTTTAAAGGCTCTGAAACTAGGGACTGACACTCGTCGGCTACCTTGGAAGTGATCGAAGCAGCTATCATACATCGTTTCTGGTGTTGGTTTGGGATAGGCTCAGTCTATCTTGTCCAATATTGGTTCTGGTTGTTACACCAATTTCAATCAAATCCGCGTCCAAGCCTGCATCACCACCACCATGAAGCCAACCGGCATAAATGCATTGAAGCAATCAAGCCATACACCGGTATTTGAGCTCTTCATTGCAGGGGACACGCTGCCGTCAATTGTTGCAGATGGTGAGCCGATCACTTTCACGGTGTTGGAAGGGGGTCCCCAGACATGGTGAGCATAAACAAAGCCAGCAGAGGAGCCGCATCTCTTGTATACTGGGTGGTGGGAGCAGCAGCATTGAGGATGCAGTTCATCACTGACCCGCCGGCGAATTGGCAGTTATACCCGAAGCCCGGGTCAGGGTTCTCGACCGGATTTAAAAAGGTGTCAACATAGGTCAGTGTGAAGCCACCGGGACCTTCGATCAAGGTGTCTGTTTTAGCATCTAGTCAGACAGAGAAGCGAGGGAGGTGGTGTACATACATGGGCCCGGATCGTCGGCTGCGGAGTGGAGAAGTTGGTATGTGGTGACATCCCCAGCAACGCCGAGCACCGACGCTGAGATAAAGGCTGTGTCGAAGGGGGGAGGATCAGGGAAGGGCATCGGAATTGCCGCGCCGAAGAGTGTAACTGGGAAATCTGGAGCTGGAGCGGCCCTCACTATGTGTTAAATTAGTATTAGCAACTGTATTCTCAGGAAAGGTTTCACTAGCCTAAGAGCGGAATGAATAGCAGGGAGTAAGGAGAAAATATCATGATGGGAATGAAAAGCACGGAAGGCCTTCTACTATGTGCACTTGATATAGGCATAACGGGGATCAAGGAATGGGCGCTGATGCTCAGTGTAATTCAGTCCATAGGCCGAAGACCCCACCATTGACCAATGAGTGCGCGGACATAGCTGTCCCGGGGGGTAAAACCAAGGGCAGTAATCAGACTCATTGAGGTATGCATCCAGCGGCTCCGAAGTGCATCCCATTGTTTCAAAGGGCGGCATTTGAGCCACTGAGTGCATGCCAAGTGCCGCCAATGCGGCGCATGCGCCAGCCTTGATTTTGGAGTGCCGCTCTTCCAAATCGGGCATGTGAGCCGCATTTCATTGGTCCCGGTTTCGAACAAGTTTCGAATGTTTCTCTTTCCAGCTCAATGGTAGTCTCTCGTGGACAAGACACTCCATACATTTGAAGCTCGTACCTCGCTGTATAGAGTTTGTTGGTTACCGCGGGGGTCCAACCGGGTAGCTGCGCTATTATGTAATATGTGTAAGCCGTCGTTTGAATCCTACTGCAAACACTTTTTGAACTTTGAGCTTGGACTAGTTTCTTCCATCGGGTTCCCCAGGAATGAAGCCAAAACATATTCTAAAGAGGTTTTTGAGAGCTACCAATTTTTTCTCCATCATGATTGTTAAGGGTGTGTACGGCAACAGAATCTTTTGAGATTCTGGTACTTTGATGGGAACTATTCCCTTTTCAAGTAGTCCAAACTTTTCTCAGTCACGTAGGAGTCACAGCTCTGATGCATCACCACCGCATCGTTGACTGCCGTGCTCATCGTGGGCGACGACGAGAACAAAAATAAAATTTGTCGCAAACCGCCTCGCTTTTTATCTCTGCCCACAGCTTGTTAAGGGTAATCATCAATTGTATTTCTCTCAAAGCCCGAGGGTTATCCTGACGCACGGAATGTCGAGGGCGGGCACTGGTTTGACAACGCCAAGAGGGCGGGAAAGGCGGGGCACGGTGAGCGGACGCATTGGATGCTGTTTGATGAAAGATGCGAGAAAGTCACGCACTCGGCAGCTGACTACTTGAAAAGGGAATAGTTGCCCATCAAAGCACCAGAACCTCAAAAGATTCTGTTGCCGTACACACCCTAATTTGTTGCGTTCGGCCGAGATTCGGATGGGAGTCACATGACAAGTGTGGTAATTTTGAAGCGCAGCCACAGGGCCATTCAGAATTCTGAGCAGATAGAATTGTAGATACAGCTTCTTTAGTACATTCGAAGATGTGGCTGAATGAAATGTTGTGTCGTTGTGGGCCGGATTTCGCGATTCGGAGTTTGCTTACGTGAGATTACATAATAACGCCACTATGCGGTCTGACCCCCGCGGTAACAACTAGACTAGCTCGATGGGCAATCTGGGTGTTGGAATCACTGCCTTCGGACATCTCGGGCAAGCCGCCAGTGCTAACCTGTGCAGTGTAGAGCACTGTAGATTCACTTATAACATCGTAGAACAATGTAGAATATTCTTATGACTCGGTACATGACTCACCGAGGCTGTTCACTAGTATTTAAGTCATTGTATTTCTTACTCACATCGGGGAAAGCAAAATATTGACCTATGTAGAAATGTTAGCCTAAATTAGATGTATTGCAAGACAAGAATAAAATAATAGATAGTTGTTATTTTGATTGTGTGCCAAACCACGACCAAGCTAGTCGGATTTGGGGGCCGTTTCTCAACTCGGAATGACACTTAGTATCGGCGAGTATACAATGGCTTGCTGAAACAGGCACTTTGGGCGCAGCGGTTTCCCCACCGAACAAAGGAAAAATATTGATGTCGGTACAAAGAGCTACCAAAAGTTTGAGGGAATTTTGCGATTGGAGCGGGAGATGCCGACCCAATAGCAAAAATCTCGCAAGCTTTGTGCGAGCCTTTCGACCAGGTCGATAGTTCTACTCTATCCGGTGTGCAAACAGCTGCCAAAAGGTCTTATTTCACCAACCCTTTGTTACCTCACCAACATGAAGTGCCTTTCCGAGTTCATAAAGGGCCTGTAAATCCACCTAGTTTGGTCCCGGTTTGCCTGCAATCAAAACTACAAGTATTTAATTTTTTTTCGTCCAGTGATACATCTACTTCAGGCTAACATTTGTACATAAGTCGATATTTTGCTTTCCCCGGTGTGACTATGAATCTAACTTATTTTGATTACAACTACCATCTGCGTGAAGTCGGACGTCTCACTGAGTCCAAACCCCGTCCTCAATCAGTCTACGCCAACACTAGGTATTTTGGCGGCCAAAGGATTCATGGCTGCGGGCATCGTAACAAAAATCAAGGATAGTGGAAGCTTGGCTCAGCCAGATCGGTTGCTGGTGCGTGCTGCATCGCCACATCAGTGTCTCTCTTCCTTATCTTTCTCCTCGAATTTTCAAACGAAGAAGGTACGAGTTACAAAGGCTTTATCCCCCCTATCGCTGTAACGGCCATGCTTGCCCATCTAAACCAACAAACTTCTAAATGTTTTTACTGGGGATCGATTTCCGACTTCCACCCAAACAATCAATTTTAATCCTGCACTAGCATGGTTATTGAAACCGTCCTCCCACTCCAGCTCGAACAAGAAATATTAAAAACAACGGCTCTAATAACGATAAAGCTGGTAAGGCCGACGAGCGGCATGGCCTGCTACCAGAATTCGAGAGCAGGAGACACTTCAAATAGCATTAACATGTGCGGTAACCCACATGATTTTGGTAAGTGAGATCTAAGGAGTGGAATATGAACATATTAACTGCCGCACTGATCAGAAATCAACGAATGTTCAGCAACCGATTTGATAAAACTAATGATCTCCACAGGGGCTTTGTGACGATTTGGATCCGAAATTATTAAACCCAGTGGCGAAGGCCTCGTCCCTTCCCCTCCTCTGAAGAGAGTTCATCTGGGAATAGAACTGTTACTCTGTGATTGTAGGAACAACCACATTCAATGCTTTATCGTCTCCACGCTTGAGGATGCGGAGTCTGTCAACGAGCGCATGCTATATCTAAGGCACCTTGGTCAGAGAAATATAAAAATTATGTGTCGAGTTACACTGCTCCGTCTTTTTTATCCTGGATGACATACCTTGCAAGGGACGCCGTGACGATGATGAGGACCCTTTCAATTAGCTTATGGTAAAGCTCGGACGGCGCGAGCAGTGTCCCACTGTAGTCACATTACGTCAGTTGAGCCTTGTCGTGCGCAAAGAATGGCCCCCGATCATCCGAAAGTGCACTGGTGGGGTCCTTGTCGCCAACATCGCGTTCCGATGACTGACTGGCTAGCCATCGAAAAGTAAAAGAATCTCCTCAAGCTAAGTTATCCGTGACCTCTGGGACCATCATGTCAGCATCCATCATCTCGTCCATTTACGCACATGAACTTCCATATCGATGTTCTGAACAGGTTTCGAGACCTGAACATCTTGCATTTCAGGAAATTCGCTTGATGACGAGAATGCGTCCCGTAAAGCAGACCTGTCATTGGCCGAACACGAACATTGTTGGCAAGGGTGGGAGTCCTTACTGTGGCACAAGATACACTCTTCTTCGATAATTCACGACAGTCGATGTATGCCTTGCACAATGCCCACACATCTTCAAGATACCTATCTGTTGCAAGATGAGTACATACCATGTGGTTGCAATTCATCCTCCATCTGCGTACTTGAATCTACTTAAATGGTGGCAAAGTTTGCTTCGGTAATCGGTTCAAATCTGAACCAAACCTGGACCGGACGTGCGTCCGGTGTTCAGGTCCAACGTTCGGTGGGGAGCAGGTGCGTTTGAACGCCGAACCTAAAGATTGATTAGGTAAGTGATTTCTACGCGAGTCTCTTCATATCCCGTGTAGGCAGAATACCCTTGAAACCTTCTCTTCGAGGCACATTCAAAGCAATTTCGATGTTAATCCATGACAGCTTGTTGTCACATAATTTTCTAGCAAACTTGCGCGAGGATAATTTATCATTCGTAGGCGTCTTAAGCTTGGTACTAGCTAAGGCATGTGCTATTCCTTTTCCAACTACCAGGCCGCCCTCCTCTGTGTATTCGACACACTCCAAAATGGCCTCATCACCGAGTCTGAGAGTGGGATCTTGCAGAATGTTGCTGAGGAAACCATGCGTGGCGGGAGTGGGTGGTCATGCGAGGAGAAAATGCAGCGAAAAGTCAAGTCCGAGATTCAGGTACAACATTCAGGTACAACATCCAGGTATGTGCCATTTGCCTGTCAGTGTCACTCACGGAAATATTCCCGCTCCGACAGTAAGCAGGATTATGAGCTGCCCGACGGCAATCGACCGGCATGAGCAGCGGCACGAGCAAGCCGTCAAATTTTAGCAGAGAGAAAAGGTGATTACACGAAATATGCTGATGAAGATGTGATGCACAGCCAAAATCGAAAAAATCAGGCTCTCTAAGACCCATACCTTACGGTAGCGGGAATCCCTGTGCTGCTGCGGCTTGCTCGGCGTGTTCTTGTCTGTTCCGTTTGCTCGGGCACTCCGATTTTTCTTAGAGCAGTTTAATCCTGAGTCAGGATTGAACCTCTACTGTACCGAGTAGTCATATTTGCGATGGACGAAACTATGACAGTCAGGGATGCAGCAAAATCCGGAGTTCCTCAGCGCCGTGGTCCGCTACCTTGCCTTGGTGTAAGGTCTGCAGCGTCGATTGAAGTCGAGCTGACCCCCAAGAACCTCCAAGAACCTTCAAGAATCGATAATAGGGGCAGTCAGAGTAGCAGGATTACGAAGGATTATAAGCAGATTATGCAAAGGATTATGGACGGATTATGGGATTTAAAATGGCGTAATCACCCATAATCCCACCCGTAATCCCACCCAATTCTGACCACCCCGAAAACATTTGGATTACAGTGTGATTATCTCCGCCTCTTTGCTGCCGAGTACCGCACTCAGAGTCATCAAAATACTCCAAGTCTCCCGATGCACAGGCCGCACGGACGTGCTGTAAAGGTGTACTATGTGCACAACAACAAAGAGCGCCACTGTCAGGGGAACCCCCGTTTCCAACCCCCGATCCTCCGATCCGACCCCCGGATCCTCCGATCCGACCTCCGGTCAGACCTCCGCTATCCTCCGACGTTCCCCCCGCCGAGCCAAACCCCATCTGGACGGATCCCCGCACTCCGCATGGCACTCCGCATGTGATCGTGCCTGGGATCACTGCCGTTCACTACGCCATCAACAAACCATGCGCAACCCGTAGTTAGCCCTAGCTGGTATATAGGCACGCACCTGGCCGGGGAATCCTTAGACTTTCTCCTCTTCAGATCCCCCCTGCCAGGTGCGCTTCTTCCTGTAGTAGTGTACTTCAATTGACTTCGGATCCCCCCTGCCAGGACTCTTGAGATATTTCGGGCCGCCAGGGTTGCCCTTACAGCCACATCAGACTTTTGACATTTTGATTGTCGTCTTTGACCCGTTTTTTGGCATTTTTGCGCTGTACACCAAAATCATTCGGAGTTGTACATAGGCGTGGGACAACCTGTGCTCCTGAAATTGGGCATGGTGACTGGGATTTTAGTGGAGGTTCTCTGAGAGGTCGAAGGATGTAACACTTACGGCCCGTTTTGACGGTATCAGCCGAAGTCGGTCCGGTGTTGTCAAAAATTGGCCAAAAATTGTTGGTGTTGTCACTTCCGGTGATTTGGGCTGTTTTCACGCATTTTTTGGCGTTGTTTGGTGTTGTACAACATCACAATCAAAATGTCAAAAGTCTGATGCAACGTCAGGCACTGTTGCGGCGTTGTGCAGCAGCCCCAAAGCAGCCCAGATTCGGCGAGAGAATCTACCCACCGCCAGCATGTCTTTTGCAGCCTGAGCTTTAAGGAGCATGATCGATGACGGAGAGGGAGCGCACAGGGCAAAATGTTCTCTTGGTCAGCATAGCCAGAAATAAAATTGTAATGGCCTTTTAAGATAGAGGAGAAGGACAATCCATAATCCTGTAATCCACGCAAAAGCGCGTCCAGAGGTGCTTCGAGGATTATGAAGGATTATAATTACAGGTGTTTGCGGAACATAAGGTGCGGACAGTTTTTTTTTTCTGTTTTGCGATATTTTTGTTAGAACAGTCACTACGGGTTCAATTCTTGTCAGCATTCTTTTGGAATGGGTGCGTTGGAATTCCGCTGGAAATCCGCAGGGATGAAATACCGGTTTCTTGATGTAGTCACGTAATGAAATTTCTTCGGAAAAGTCGTGGCTTCCACCAGAACAGCTATAGCACAATGAATACTGGAATGATTGACCGAGTTTTTAAATATGCTATACATCGGAATTAGGACCAGGCGACTATTTGGTTCACAGACATCTGTCTGGCCAAATTCACATGGTGAGCTCGACTTATGGTAGTACGCAAATATTGTCTTCAATAAAGTGGGTGCTGAATGACGATCAGTGAAGGTATTTCCCATATAAATGGCACATCCCCAGCAATAGTCAGCAATAGTTCAGATGCGAAACATATCCGAAAATATTGTTTAAGGGGTTAGGTCAATAGTCCCTCTACTATAGCGGCTGGTGGCACTTAGCCGTAACACTGGGGACAAGAACCGATGCATGCGACAGCTGCATGCGTTAAATGCACGGGCTTCGCAGGTAATAATCTACCAAACAAAAGATGTGTGACAGTTCAGCAATCGTTCTTTACTAGACAAAGGAGGGACAAAGAGTAGCCAAAGAGCAGACAAAGGGCAGGAGAGGTTTCCTGGGTGCAGGGAAACCTCTCCTGCCCTTTGTCGATCCTTTGTTTATTCTTTGTCTGTCCTTTGTTGAGCAAAGAAGAATTGTCAAACTGTGACATGGGCTTTGTTTGGCCTTTAACTGCCTGCAGAGCACATGTGTTTAACGCACTCATGCTCCGCATGTGTTGGTTCTTGCCCCCAGTGTAACCGAATAGATGCGAAATTCAAGCTCCGATCATACCATATTGGGTTATCTCCGGCTTACAGACCGCCATCAAAGTGCCCCTATTTAGCTGTCTTCGCTATCGATCGTGTACTTTCCCTACTCCACTGTCATGCCCGCTCAATCCAAGGTCCAGAAAACTGTGGGGAGTGAGCCCAAGCCCCCAAGAATAGGGGCAGTCATAGTAGAATTGAAAGGTGTTTCTGAGGTTGTTTCTGAGTCGTTTCTGATTAAATTAATTGTGGGAGAAACACCCAAAACCAGAAAGGACTCGAATGTAGAAAAGCCTCTGGAGCTGTTTCTGCAGTGTCGTTTCTGAACAATTAATTTGGCCGTTCATCTGAGGGACTCTACCTATGGCGATAATTATGATTGTGGTGGCAGACCAATTCCCGCCCTTGGGCGTTGCAGTCGGTTCTTCACGATGGCGCATAAAGAGCCGCAGCTACTTCTGCCAAGGATCAAAATGCCGCTGAAGCAAAAGACCATGATGAAGCAAGAGGCTTGCAAGCGCCCCATGTTGTTGTTGCCACTGGAGGATTTTCAAGAGATTCTTGGCGCACCCGCGGCGTCGGGGCAGGCGGGAAGAGTTGGACAGCCACACATATTTGCCGCTTGCTTATTTCCTGATTTTTAACTGTAGAAACAGCTCAGAAAAACCTTCAGAAATGGGTCGGTCAAATCTCAAGTCGTTTCTCCCACGTTTCTCCGTTTCCAAAAGATGCAAAGCAATAGTGGTGGGGTTCCAGGTGCAGAAACCTACGAGGTGCAAGTTTGCACCAAGCAAGTGTAGAAGGAAGGACGTGGACCTACGAGGCGCAAGCTTGCACCAAGCAAGTCAGGAGTTGGAAGGAAAGAGAGTGAATAACCGGACCGCTGCGGAGCCGAGATTGTATTAAGTTGATCTGATCTTAATCAGTCAGGTGCTCGGAACCAACCATTCTGTCTTTCTTCTCTCCCACCACCACCATTTGTCGGGGCGACTTCACTCTAACAGATGCCTCATCCTCCGCCCCTGCCGCTGTGCCCGCCCCTGCCGTGGGTGAACCCTATGCCTTGAATTCAGTCGTCCTTGTCGCACTACCTGGTGCATGCTTGCTGCCACATAGTTGCTAATGCTTCTGATTCCTCCAGATCGTCAGTGCAGACACCCTCCTACCAAGATCTGCTGAAGGGTTCGTACGATCGCTGTATTTCTAGCCAGCTAATGTAACGGTCCTCACAGTTGACGGGATGTCATGAGAGGGTACGTGAGCTTGGAAATAAAAATGCGCGAATATTGACGACATTTCTTGTTCTTAACCACCACCACCACTAGATTTTTATCCAACGCATCCATGGCCAGAACGGCACCAAAATCCAGAGGTAAGCCATTACCTATCTCTCATCACGTGTGGCTCATAGTCTGTAGGTAAAAAAAAGGTGTCGCCACAGAAGAAGTCACTGAAGAAGGCTATGCAGACCAAAGAACACACTAAGACTCCTGTGCAGAAGGGGAGGACGAGGGCGAAGTCCAAGTCTCCCGACCCGTCTCCTTCTACCTCGCAGTCACGGAAGCACAAGATCACCCAACCGAGGAGGAGCTCGATGACATGCATACTCAGTTCCTGAACAGAAAGAGATGGACACTGAACCACAATGGGGTCCCCATAGGTAATCTAAATGCGTACAGTGAGTGGTGGCTTGTAGAACATGTCTCCAACGTGTCTTGACGACTCTCTCTCACGGTATCTGATCAAATAGCAGAGAAAGAGAAAGGAGGGAGCAAGAAAGTTTGTGTCCTCAACGAATCCAGTAAGTCATAACCGATCTCACCGTCTCTTGTAGCCAACGTAAAATCACATTGACCACCTCACGTCTGGAGCGCAAAAGCCTAAAAATACAATCAAACCTGCCCAGGACCTCCAAGAGCCAATCTGCGCTCGACGCCGAACCGGTTAACGACCTTGCCCCAGCTGCCCCCGTATCTCGTCAGCATGAGCTGGTGGAAGAGGATCGTCTGTTAACAGTTGTGGGAAAGCTGCCACAAAGGTCGTCGCTCCCAACAGTTCATGAGGCAAGTTCTCTCAATCTTTTTTACTCATTCGTAATTCATTCAACATCAGGAGGAGCGGTGCAGCAATTGGACCAGAGAGAGGCTCGTCTCATCGCAACAGGTGAATCTTCATCCTTCTGTTTTGAATCATCTGATCAAATTGTGCTGGAGGATTTGTCCAATTTGCAGAATGAAGCTTCTGCCAAGACATGTAAGTCTACCGAGTGATATTGTACCGTGCTCAATGTCATCCAGATAAGCAGTATTGTGCAGATCGGCAAAGTCAATCCTCGACGAGCAATCATGCTCGCAAGTATCATGACAGTCCACACACTCTGCAGAAATTTATATCAACAGTGCAAAACAGAGGCACCTCTCAAGGCGGGCCCTCTGGCCGAGGTAAATCTATCCAGCATAATTGAACCAATGCTTACCATCTGTCATCCAGCCCATCAACAGCGCCCTCCCCTGTACGAGGAATCTCTAGGCTCCACAATGCAGAACAAGGGCGTCTCTCAAGGCAGTGTTCCCTACAGCCAAGGTAAATCCATTGAGCATCTTCGAACCGATGCTTACTGTCATCCAGCTCAACAAGAGCGTGCTCTCCAGTACAATGGGCCACCACGCTCCACAGTGCAGAACGGAGGTGTGCGTTGATGTGCGTGCTCGGAACCTAGTGTGGAAACACAAGAAACAACAAAAACCAAAACAACAAAACCAATATTGGATGAGATAGATCGAGTCTATCCACAACCGACACCAGAGACGATGTATGATAGCTGTTTCAATTACTTCCAAGGTAGCCGATGAGTGTCAGTCCCTAGTTACAGAGCCTTTGAAAGGTTGATGGGAAAGTCGATTGTTCAATATAATTGTTGTACAAAACACTGTGTTTCCGATACAGACAAAACAGAGGATCCAAAGGATACAACTGTTTTGACCGATGAAAATACAATTTTATCTATATAAGAATTGAACACCTTAAGCGATTTGACTCGGGACATTTTGATTGGCTGTCGCACCTTTTGTACTCGCTCCGAGAGCTCCGAATGATGTCAGCCGCTCCACAGTTCCACCTAAATGCTCAAATTTCCACCGAAATGTTGAGTTTCTATTTATAAATTGGTGAGATGTTGAATACTTGACTGTCGAAACATAAACCATTGAACTTCTGTGAATAAAAGCTAAATGAAGATAAGTATCAGGCCAATGGACATCAAATGTGCAGACCAAATATTCTTGTGCACACTGCAAAGTGTGTTCAGGTATGAGGGCATTGGGTCACAATACTGATGAGATGAAGCCCTTGGTTGAATGCCTTTGTATGCAGAAACCGTGATCTGGGCTAGATATGTGGCACTGAGAAATATCTTCAGGCAGGACATTGGGTCATACTATTGATGAGATGAAGCCCAATAACCGGTTATCTGGGCCAGATATGAGAGTTTTGAAGAAGGAAGGGAACAGGGAAAAAAAATGATAAACCATGGAACTGATGCATTCACATTCAAGCAGGATGAAGGCAAATTTTACCTCGCTTGGATGAAGCATGAAGCCAACCTTAAGTCGGACTGTAGATGAAGAGTTTGCTCACCGTCCGAGTAGTCCAGTTATTGTCCACTAGGCCGTGAGGAATTAACCGGAGGTTGATGATGAGCGGCATCTTCAGTATCATATCACTTACTTTCATCCTTTCGCTGTCTGAATGTATCCACCGTAGCGAAGCACGGGTTACTGCTAGTAGTAACCAAGTTGAGAAACACAAGAAACAGTGATGTTTCCCGAAGATCCACGACGATAGTGTTGTTCCAAAAGTGTGTAGTGCGTGTTGTGTTGATTCCAAGTCCCAGTCCAAGTCCAATCCAAGTCCAATCCAGTATCCCAATCCAATAATCCGAGAATCACTTCCGCCAGTTGTCGTTTCCCTTGTTTCACTTCCGCCAGTTGTCGTTCCCAATGTCCAAATCCAAGATCCAATCCAAAATCACTTCCGCCAGTCTCGATCACACGAGTCCCGAGTCCAAAACCAGATATCCAATTCAATCACAAACTCCAAACAGGTATTCCTTCCAGGCTATACAATATTTCGCCCTTCACAAGTATCTAGGACTTGTGAAACTCAAAAGACCGGGAGTAGCTTCCTTTGGGCACAAGTATTGCTACCTGCTAGTGGGGAAACTACTCGCTGCCTTCTACCGAAACTACTCTGACTATTTATACAAACATTATATGACTATGACAATAAAAGAAATGTGTAACAGTGTCTGTTTATCCGCCTCTTTCCCGTGTATCTGTGTAGCAATACAGAATACAAAGTGTCCCATTGGTCTCTGAGGTCGAAGTCGTCATTCCGGGTATATTCCGACCGTTTCTTGGTAATATCTTGCACATGGCGTCGTGATGGGCACTTGAAACCGTGACTGCCAAATGTTTCTTAAGTTGTGGAACTTCCGTTCCTGAAGTATCCCTTGAATCGGTATAGTCAGACCTTGTAGCCCTTGTCTATAGCTTTCAAATGATACCCCACTTCGAGGAAACCATGAAAAGAGACCGACAGGAATTAGAGTTGACTATCCCCATCGGTATCTGCTATGGTTCTGAGATCAACGATCACAAGACTCGGTAGCTATTAACCCCGTGAACTCATGTCCGACATAGCCGCTGACTAGAAACAGCCGGAACGGTAGTTCTGATGTCACCTGCAACTATGCTTGGCATGCTTTCCTCAATGACCCACACCGAAATGCTCAATACATCGGAAACCACTTGATCTGATGTTGGGAAACAGCAGAAACAGCGGAAACCAGTGATATGACTGATATGTTTAGTTGGGCTACACCGTCTCCTATATGTTTCGGAGCGAGCACTTGCCAGAGACACTCCTGATTACTCAGAAACATCATCCCGTTACTCAGGTGATACTGGCCTCTTATGGGAAGCCAGTCGATACTGTAGAAACATGATATACAGGATATTGGAAGTATGAAAATCGCAAAAACCAGTGATTTCACGGGTGGTTCAATATCCTGCTTATCAGTGTATCTCAAGGCGGCATGTTCTACAGCCAAGGTAAATCTGCCGAGTTCTCTTGTACTCATGCTTACTGTCATCCAGGTGAGCCACAGCGCACTCGCAAGGCCGAAGAACCTCCACACTCCACGGCGCAGAATGGAGGCGCCTCTCAAGGTGGTGTGTCCAACGGCCCAGGTAAATCTATTGAGCGTCCTTGAACCAGTGCTTATTGTCATCTAGCCCAGCAACACTTCCGCGAGTACGACCAACCAGCGCGCCCCACGGCGCAGAATGGAGGTGCCTCTCAAGGCGGTGCGCTCTACGGCCCAGGTAAAACTGTCGAGTGTCCTCGAACCGATGCTTACTGGCATCCAGCCCAGCAGCAGTGTCCCCATGAATACCATGAACTAGCATGCTTCATGCCGCAAATGGAGGCACCTTTCAAGGCGGCGTGTCCTACGGGCCCAGGTAAAACTGTCGAGCGTCCTTGAACCAATGCTTACTGTCATCCAGGTGAGCCCAGGATGGACGGGTTAGCCAATCACAACCCCAGATACGTGGCACCCGCGTACAATGACACAGGTAAACCTACTGTTAGTGCCGTTGTACTTGTGCTTACTCCGACATCCACGACCAACAGGCGATCACGCCGCTCGGCGGAGTTACGCACATCACAATAAGGGCCCCACTGCTGCACAATCGCCAAAGAGGCTCGTCAACCATGTCTCCGACATCCACGTCCAAGGTACACCTGTCTGACCGTCATGTATTGATGCTCACTGTATTCCAGACGAGCCCACAATGGGCGATATGTCCGAAGTCATTGTCTCCAGGTCGCAAGTCGGCCAAGGCTGGAACTCGGATTCCCTCAACTTCCATTCTACGTGTTTTCAGGAAACTTAATAACCTGTAATGATTATGTCCACAGCTTCCCTCGTCCAAGGTCATCATGGCGAGTACTTCCTCATGCAGTTTTCACCGACTGACCACTCATTAGTGCCAGACGACTTCGACGACCCTGCTTGTGAGTTCTTGTTGATAACCAAAAGTCCTGTCTGATGTTTCATGTATCAGCCTTGTTCGATGACGAAAATCAAGATTTGTATGAGCCAGGTATTTTACATTTACCATCTTTTGTCCACCGCTCAACGTTTAGCAGTGTGGCAAGAGGAGGATGAAGGTATGTGGTTATTCTATGCTGTCTTTCACCCACCGCTCAATGCTCAATGATCAACAGCGTAATCAGGGGAAGATGAAGGTCGGCGGTTCAACGTATATCGGACACTTTCTAACCAACTGGACCAGAAGAGGATGCTCCACCTCCACGCCCCAGCCGCTCGCAGGACCGAGGGGACGAGGGTGAAGGTATGTGGTTCAAGGTACTTCGAAACCTTTCTGACCGTCTGCCCATCTGTACCAAGATGTCGTGCATAGACATCGAGCCAAAAACAGGGTGATGCGTGCTCCTGACCCCACAAAACTCCTTGAGCATGGGAGGATACATGATGACAACGAGCATCGTTGGTGTGATAATAGGAATGGAGAGAGCAATTGATTGTTTTCGCGTTTTTATTGCTCACTATGAAATGGTATACAGAGAAAATATGCGATGTTCCATACTACTACAGAGGATATCCGGGCTGCTACAGAGCACTAAAGAGGATACTTGGGCTACTACAGAGCACTACAGAGGATACTTGGGCTACTATGGAGCACTACATAGGATACCCGGCTACTATGGAGCACTACAGAGGAGACTTGGGCTACTATGGAGTACTATGTAACAAAAGACCCGTACTATGGCACTATGGGCACTATGGCGCTACATAGTACTATATAGTACTCTGTAGTTCACCCAGGGTTTGCTGATGTGTGTGCTCTGCTCTCTCTTTCCGCAACCACTACTTTTGCCGAGGCCTAGTATCAACGACAACTTCTTCGCTCCTCTCCCCACATTCTAGTTATGCCCCAGCATCTGGACTCCCGCCCCTCTTGACACCTTGCGTCGGGACTCAGGACATGCACTTCGGTGCTTCTGTTTTCCGTCCGGCTGTTGGGTTTCTCGTCCTCTCACGCTGTTGTGTCATGTTTTTGGTGTGTTCTCGTGTGCTTTTCTTCTTGTGATCTCATCCTCTCATCACTGAAGCATCACATCCAGAATGACTGTTATCAAGTTTGTCTTTGTCTTGTCTCTTCCGATTTCTAGTGATTGATTCCATACAACAGTGCATACAAAAGGGTGAGAATATACCTTAAGATATGCGAGAAACACTGTTCTCATTTCTGTGGAACTCGTATCCTCATCGACGACGGAAAGGAAATCCACGTTTCCGGCTTCCTCCGCATGATGGATGCCCTCACAAATGATTACCACATGATTGTGAACTAGCAGATTTTCTTCAATCCCCTGATGACCTCAAGCCCGTGTTCAATTTACGCAACATTTCGGATAGCCCACATAATCATATGGCTGGCTTCTGTTTTCTCAACCACCCCGACAATGGTTTTTGCCAATATACCACCACCTACTATTTATCTTGGGCTCAGTTCTGTGGGCAGACTGGTGACTGTACATTCAAAAGTGTAGCTTCAGGGGGCTCGCATCCGCAGAAAAGTGTGTGTGCTGCCCGCGTGAGTGTCGGGATCTACTTTTGCCTGACTTGGTGAGTCCATTCCTTGAGTAAGCTTCTAGGTCGTGACTAATGCGAAGATTTAGGAGTCTACCTGGATGCGTGATACATAAGATGATACGAGCGCGGAGACGTCAAACTGGGTGCTTCAATCTGTACTTATTGTCAGCAACGGCCTCTTAGGTCAGCTTGACAAGAACCCAGTGTGAAATACCCCAGCTGGGATTTGACTCGAAACTAGTAACTGGTGCGCTCGCCGAGGAGTAGGATCAGTTGCACGGCCTCTTCGTTACGAGGGCAGGTTCCTCTGAGACTAACCCGGGGTGGAGCGTGAAAGGAGTCGAATGTGGTGTGGTATCCACAGAGGAAATTAGTGGATGGGTTGCAGGCGACGCAAAATGTTGCAAGCCAGAAGGAAGCCAGTGGAGAAACAACCCATAGTCAAGCCGAAGTAATGCCTGTGATTAGACGAGGTAGATTCTACTGTACAAGGATTCTACTGTAGGTTTATATACTCTATACTATAGGGTTTTTGTGAAGCTAGGGGCAGGGGCTAGGTACAACACCATAAGTTAGGGTGACTGGTTTGATAGGGTTCCGCTAGGAGGGTCTGTCTCCTCCTAGTGGGATTTCCGCCGTTAGGGTTAATTGTAGACAGAGGAGTATATGGGGTTTTACGATAGCCCAGTGCCTCATGAAGGATAATCTGAACCCAGGTTTGAAAAATCTGGTGTTGGGATTCAGCTTGAAAAATAGGCCAGTTCCTGACACTCATCTCAAATCGCGAAACGGGGACACTGGCGCCAGTCTGCAATCGTTGTGCTTTGGATAATTCTGTTACTGGAATTCAACCAACGGTCAACCTCTTTCATCTCCAAATTTATTCTTGCAAAAGTAAAACAGATAAATTCCGGGCTTTTTCTGAGCTGGACAGAGACTTATCTGTATGTGCCTAGCTGGAGAGGACTGCAAGGGATTGGTTAACGCGACCGAGAGATTGCTGGTGACGTCTCGGGAATCCAATCCAAGCCATGCTTTTATCCCTCCACTGATGCATACCCACGAAGGTAAACCCGTCTAACTGCTGAGCCATCTGGCCATCGTCCTGTTAAACAAAGATCTGGCCTACGGAGTGCGGTGTCTTCATCGTGGCCAGCCGCTCCCTTGTCTTCACCGCATGCCCGAAATACACCCCGGCGTACAAGACTCATTTTCAATCCGAGCAATCATCGCTCGCAACTAGTTTCAACTTCTCACAACGCGCGTCACAAGGAGGCTATCCTCCATTCAATTTCACCCCGCCGCAAGTTAGAATTTAGTTAAACACCAGAGTTATCGCCGAGGCGAGTATCTGCCTGCTGGGGCCGCGATCCCGTTCGGCAACCATTGCGACACCCCCGTAGTCCACGACAGCGGCATGGAATTTCTTTCGCTCGCCTGGCAGGTGGGGCTCCGTTTGGAAATTTGCGTCTGTTTCTCAAGAGAATCATCATTGAATAAATAAATCCTAGGTGACACTCTACACGGGCCTTACGCCGTTTACAGAAATTCAAACGTCGTGAATAGCCTCAAACTTGGTTCCGCTGTACTCGGAGCGAGAGATGCTGGATAGAACGATCGTACTCGGCTGCTCGGATGTCGAGTTTCCATTTCCACGGAAGGCAAGCACTGTGGAGTCACCCTGACCCTGCCACGTTGTATCGGGACGTGATAGACCAAACGCCACTCGGGCCACCAGCAACGTTGGGGCCATTCCCTGTGTAACTTCAGTATGAGGAAGGTTGGTTCTGGTTAAGCGGCCAACCGTTAGCTGTGCCACCAGTGCTTGAGGATACGCCACGTTGGCTAAACCCTGGATCGACAGTGGGATGTACACCACCAAGGCCACAAAGTACAGGGCCGCAGATTCCACGACCATTTCTATGACATGGCCATACCCCATTGATTTTCTGATAGATTTCTCGCTCATCTTGTAGATCCGAAAGATAATCAAGAAAGTTGCCGAGGTCGTCGTGGCCAGGATCAGGCCGAAGTACGCGTTTCCGAAATTGATGTATGTTGTCGGGCTAGAAAGTGGATCATGCACAAAGGCTACTTGTGCCGCAATGCCTCGGAATCCCAGCCCTAATGAAATTAACTGGTCAAAAGCAACTTCAGGAGTAATGGTACCCACCTGCGCCAACCACGGTGCAGGTAAGAGGCAGAGTGATTATTTTCCAATTACGATTCCAGATTGTCCAGCACCTCCAGATCTATGTGTTCGTGTAACGAGCGATGTCAGGGACGCACCATAATTTCGATCTTACCAGAACAAAATCCGCAATCATCGTGTTTATCGTGAGGGCTATGACCCCAAGCAGCGACCGGGGCAACGAGGGTTGTGCGATATAGGCGATAGAAGACTCAATGGTATCGCCGTGTTCAACGAAGGCAAACTGTACAAGTACGGCCCCATTGATAGCATGGATGCTTGAGAGAATGTACATCGACGTGAGTGCCAAGAATAATCCCCAACTAAAACCGTGTGTTCCCCGTTTGAAGGCTACCCGATTAATTTAGTCTAGGGTGAATTCTGCTGGAGGAAGGCAAGGCGTACTCAAAGCATAGAGCGTCATGATGTATAGGCCACTGTAAAGGCCTGGATGAATAATGATGAGTTTGGCAGAGGAAAAGAAACAGGTCTCACCATTGAAGACAAGTTCCACATATGCTGCTGGAATGAGAGCGGCACGCAGCGGACGAAAGGCGTCGATCAGGGCAGAGTCGGAGGACATCGAAGGATGTTGTTCATTCTGTGGGCAGCATGGCAGCTTTATATTATGTGCCCGCGGCGCTGGGAATATACACCACGACAGAGAGATAGTTACGGCGCAGAAAAGAATGTCATCTCGATCTAGAAGACTATTTTTAGCCAATACTGTACTATTTCATCCAAATGTTCACGGGGTCGTTACGTCACCTAAGATGTTCACTGGATAAGATGATCATTCCTCGGCAATCATGAGAAACTTACCCTAAATAATGCCGGACCAGATATTTTCGTATTTTGGGGGCGTATTTGGGCCCCAAAATCTGATTGTCACTCACTTATACCAAAAGTGTTCAGCTCATGACCCTCTGTCACCCGTCACCTGGTCGAAATAGTACAGTACATGCGGTCCCACAGCTTTCGTGGGACCCAGTACATTAAAATAAAAACCATCACTGTGTCATTCTGTGGGCAGGATGGCAGCTTTATATCATTTGCGTGCCCGCGCTGGGAATACATACCCGACAGAGAGATAGTTACGGCGCAGAAAGAATGACATCTCGATCTAGAAGACTGTTTTTGGCCAATACAGGCGGCGGTCCCACGGAGCCTTCGTGGGACCCAGTACATTGAAATAAAAGCCATCACTGTTTCATTTTCTGGGCAGCATGGCAGCTTATATTATTTGCGTGCCCGCGCTGGGAATACATACCCCGGCAGAGAGATAGTTACGGCGTAGAAAAGAATGACATCTCGATCTAGATATTTTAGACAATACACGCCGCTCCCACGGAGCCTTCGTGGGACCCAGTATATTGAAATAAAAGCCATCACTGTATCGAAGCCAAAAAAAGTGAATTCAAGGCGGATAGACATTTGTCACCGCTGGCGCTGTTATCGGACGTTCGGGAGGAGTTGGAATAAGCCGAATGAAAGAGGCAGGGTGCGGTGCCATTCCAGTGGTATTGTTCAACTTTCAATTACGCTTCTGGCTCCGGTAGGGTGTGCACAGGATTAAAGGAACCATGTGCACCAAACACCCCACCCATCTCTGAGATATGGTCTACCACTACCAGTCACTCGACCGGGCTTCCGAGAAATCTGGCCTGCACTCGTCCAGGCGCCTGCAAGTTCTTTGCACCTTGTTGGCCATCCTGAACCTGTCATTGCTATTGCTGGTAATCGTGCACCTGAGTGGTGAAAGCCCTAAACATGAACCGTACATATACTGTGAGCTGCTATTTCACCATCGAATGCGCTCAACTCACCTAAGAGCGCAACCAAAGCTCCTGCAGAGGACTTTGTCTCACATAAACTCGTTAAGTTCACCCGAGGTCTTGCCGGCGATGTGCCGATATACGAACGCCGCCGGTCGCCCGCCGTCGATGCAGCCTGGGAGGCACTATATTCCGGTGAGCTTGGGAGAAAAGCGCATTCACTTGGATCGCTCACCAGCTTTCAGTGGCTCAAATCAAGATGCCGACGTCTGAGGCCGTGAAGATGCCCAACAGAACATGGCCCTTAGATCCTTACCCGGGGTATTACACCTTTTCTCTCGATGTGTTCCATCAGCTCCATTGTCTGGTTCGTACCCATTGACATAAAATGTGGAAATGGCTCACTCAGTACGGTAGGACACTCTGCGCAAAGAACTCCACCCAGGGAAAAACTATACCCGAGCGCCTGCCTTCCATATTCGACATTGTATTGGCGCCATTAGACAAGCATTGATGTGCTCGGTGGATGTCACTAGTGTCGTATGGCAGTGGTCGGACGATCTTAAGTCGGTGGAACAGAGAGACGACGTTGTGCATGTCTGTCGCGATTACGACCGGATCCGTGACTGGGCGAGCCAACGTATCTATCCGCCCGAAGACTTTGATGAGACCGTCTATGTTGTGGATGACTGGTACCTGGACAACGAGAATGGCGGGATTTAGTTTGCACAGTTGGCGCTGGCATTGGGGTTATCTCGAGAGGACCGTACGAGGATCGGGTCCGGGATCATGTACATCCGTGTTATTTTATATAATTTATCAGTTGCAGTAAGCAGACCGAGTAAGAAGAGGCCTCCGTGACCAGGAGATACGTAACGTGAGTACCACAGAGAGACAAGCAGAAGAGCGAGAGCCGAGACCAAGAATACTTCCAGACTCCAGTTCATGTCCGGCTCGAGCTCAAAGAGTCCAATTGCCAATGCTATGTAGGGCACAAGCACTCGATGAATTACAAGGATGACGGATGCGGCGTGAGATGAGGCAAGCCTGTGCCTGAGCAGCTCGGCAACGAATGATTACCAGTCCTAAAATTTATTTTTAGGTCTCGTTCTTGTGATTCTGTTCCCGCAAACTGAAATTTGAGAATAGGGAGGCTAGGAGGGAGTCGAGTTAGTCGGGCCCTTGGTCACGCATGATGAAAACTGGTGGTGGCGAGCTAGCGAAGGGAGGTTGATCGGATCATGCGGTTTGAGGGGCAGTGCTTCGCATGGCAGTAGGAGTCCGGTCCTTTTGGAGTTTCCGGGAGTCTGGGACAGCGGAGTGTGCGAATGAAATTCCACCGAGAACCAGGGAGCTACGCCCAGCCGAGCATCTTTCGCATCAGCAAGAGTTCACTTAGAAACTCGAGCACACACTCACCAAGCATGCACTCACCTGGAGACTTTGCAGCAATACTGGTAATGAGCAAGTCGAAATGTTGGGTTAGCAAACTTGAACAAGAAATGACGTGATCTGGTCCTTGAATCACAGCTCTCCTCCCGATCAAAATCTCATTCAAGCACATTAATGAGATGGCTCCCACAGTCTCCGTAGATCCGTCGTGTAAGAAACAGATGACGCTTTGGTCGCGGTTGAACTGCGCCCCAAAGGCTGTTGACAACTTCCTAGAATATATTCGACGACAAGGCGGCTCAGAATGATGAATGCGTGCCGTGAGTTATTGGCGTGCAAAACTTGAACGGAGGCTGTGGTAATTATTCCGAATCAGGCTTGCCCTGCGCAATGACTCGCGGCTCCCGAGTTGCCGGAGCGAGGCGGTGGCGCATCTTGTCCTTATGCTAGAATAGACGGGTTGGTACACACGAACGGGATTCCTAGCTGCAACCCGTGATCCCGCTCATCATTGGTGTGAAATGATGATATGAAGATGGGAGCGGGATGGGAACAGAGTACAGATGCCCTTCGGGAGTTTCAGAATGTCGGCCAGCATCTGAAATGTACACTGCCTGGAGATCTCGGGAGGTAAGGAAGATTGGAGCATTCCATTGTATCAACCGAACGACTCTTCTGAGGGACGGCAGCGCGAAGATGTGTCTATTCAAACTGGGGAAATACATTCAAACAGTGCCCGGATGAAACTGATGGGCAAACGATCTTCGAGATATCATTATAAGCCACAAGATTCTCCTGAGGGACGGTAGTTACGACGGCAGCCTAAGTCCGGCCGACAAACGTGGAGAGGCGAGCCGATAAGTCAAACCTATAAGCGCCGATAGTCTTTGTAGGACCTTGCGAAACGAATTTCTGATCTGATCCTTCCACAGCTGTTCATTTCAGGATATATGGACAGAAGAATCATCCCTAGAGTCCGATTCGTCGGGAATGATTCGAGACCCTACAATAGAATGCATACAGGTGGTTTAAAAGCGGCCGACAATTTCGATTATGAACACCTTTTCAGGCCTTCACTCAAACTTTTCAAGGATGCATTTTGCCGCACAGAATTATCTTCGCATAATCGTCTCCATTGCAGTCTTGGTGAGGGCCATTGTCGGTTAGTGTAACTGTAATAATACTGCCCTTGTTGACCTCCTGGATAGTCTATGGAACCCCAGTCGGTCAGGGTATTTCCGCGAAACCTAGCCCATCCTAACAGCCTTCTAGCAAACACCGCACCTGCTGTCGAAGAGTATGACTCCCTTATACATTGCCTACGCCTGCTAACGGGATAATATTAGGGTGACGGCACGAGACGAGATTTTGGAGTGGCCACGCAGAGTGCCCGACGAGTATGACTCCCTCGTACATTGTCTCCGTCTGCTAATGCATGATAGTAGGCTGAAGGCACGGATATTCAGCTGGCCAGTTTCGGAGTAGGTGGCCGCCAACCATTGGTGTCCTTCATACTGATCATGTGTCATGATAGTGTTGGGGAGCCTGAGGACATCGAATCAGAAGCAATCTCGAAGTAGGTAACACTTGGTGTCGACTTTATATTCCCACCTGGTTGATGTTTTCAGTGATGAAGATGTCAACTAGGATGTGAGCGGTGATCAGGCACAAGTTTTCCTCGGATTATGTTGCATGGATCCAAACCTACATTTCACGGCTGTACTTTTGAGATTTGGCTGAACTTCGAGTTTTCATTGTGCCACTGCGCCTGGTAATGGCCCCATGCTTCTCGTGGTCGAACAAAGTTACATCTATCAGTGCATGAACGCAAAACACCGAAATAAGTCGCTGTCAGGTTCATCAATCATGGCCGCTTCTACTTCCAGATTGAAAGCAATGGTTTTGATTTAAACAATGATGTTCTGAGCGTCACAGGCCCACGGGTTCTTACTTGTCCCCAGTTGGAAAGTACTTTTTTCTCTCCCGAAATCCCATCCTCCGCATCAATATGGTTTCTTCGGATAAGGTCCCACCCAAAGGCGATTGCCCGACGGTATTCAGTGTCCAGCAACCCACACGTAGGAGCTCTTGCACCGCGTAGATAAAGCCATTCTGAAAATCTCTCTGTCCCAGCAAAAGACCCCGGGCCATCCACAATTATGACAACATTTCATGTTTATCTTCTATCGATGCCACGGGCCTTGCAAATACAGTCTTGAGTAAAGGCTAAGGCTCCCCAGGGGTAGAGGTCAACCTCCAAAGGTCAGAGGTAAGGTTCAAGGAGGTAGAGGTAGAGGTCAAGGCAAAGTTGTACCTCTCAATTCAAAATCAAGATTTTTAAGTCTGTACCCATTCTCTGGTGGAGTAATAAGCTAGAGATGATGCTTTAACATGTTAAATTACGTCTTAGAGGTCTACAAGACGTTTAAAAGAAACTACCTCTTAATTTACCTTCCAAGGTCAAGAGGTAGGGTCAAAAGAGGTAGAGGTAGAGGTTGGCCCATTTGTACCTCTACCTCTACCCCTAGTAAACCTTAGTAAAGGCGGCCTATCTACTGTAGATGATTGCCATTGAAAAATCGTTAATTTACGCATCAGACCTATGTATCTGCCCTGAATTGACTGACTGATCGACTCCGAGAATTGCCATTTAACCGTGATAGGATTCAAAGCGGCAGCATACCAGTTGGTGGAGGAGATCCACTGGAAGTAAGGAGATCATCTTGCAGCTTGAAAGAGGATAGGGCGTACAAAAGGTGTAATAAGACTAGCCCATCTTAAGTTCTGGGAAATTTTTGCCCCCGCTGAACTTACGTTCGGCGTGAACTTGAGTTGTCATCGGCAGTGCACCACACGTGTACAGTGGTTGTATGGTGTCCCTTCTCCCGGGACTTGAGTCCCACCCACTTAAGTGCTGGCTTGCCCTTCTGTCTCACCCACAGCTCAAGTTCTGCATTGCATCTTAAGTTCAGTCCAACGACTTGAGTCCCAGAAATTACAGCAATTTGCAGTACATAAGGGGTGGGCTGTTTTTTTTTTTTTTTTTTTTTTTTTTTTTTTTTTCTGGATGATTTTGGCTAGAACAGTCGCCACGGCTCAGTTTCAATTTGATTAACTCGGGCGTAGGCGCGTTGGAATGGCACTAAAAATCTGCAGGGGTGGAGTACCGGCTTTTTAATGGGATCAATAGATAAACTTTTTATCATTTTCATCATGTTTTTGCATAGGACAGCTGTAACTTTGATTCTTGATACTCAATTAACCTGGATTTTTGATGCTGTATCTTCCTACATATCCTCTAGGGGTGAGACACTCCAATAAGGAATGTGACCAAAAATTGACTCCCCATTGCTCCCTTTTGTGGGGGCATAAATTTTCTGTCCCAATGTGAAGCACTCTCTATAAGTAATGCTCTTCATGACTTCCCGTCAAGAGTCCCATCTACATATACAAAAGAAGGCTGTCATGTGTAGTAAACAGCGTCCAATCAGGTTATGGAGACAACTGTCAAAATGGTGGCTGTGATCTTCCGTCAGTGATCGCGACTGTGGCTTCTGGTAATGAGTTCTGTTCGCCTCCAATGTAACCCCATGGTTTGAACATCTTGAACACGTCAAGCCAGAACGAGACAACCCCCCTCAGCAAGACAATAGTTGAGACAGCCAGGTGATTTCACGTGAACCGAGAACGAGAATGTCAACGCAACCCGGAACGAGACAACCCCCTGGCAAGACAATAATTCAGACAGCCCTGGGGCCTGTGTCTTGAAATTCAAATATCATCAAGCAAGTAATGTGTGCAGTATTGATGATAGTACTTGACCCTCCACACAAGTGCAGGAGAAAATCAATGTTTTAAGTTCTGCGAGCATATTAGAGAACAGGATCTGTGACACGAGAATATGAAGCCCATTGGAAGGCCTTGAAGCATTCATTACGGGTACATACTCCCAGTGATGCTTCAATTCCGACATTGGCTCACAATATATATGTGTTCCATACTTTCCGAATTTCAATACTTTTTTCTCTCAAAGTAATCCGAGGCAAGATGGGGGACACGAGGAACCAATCGCAGGTTGGTGACGAGTGTCCATCCGGTGGAAGATAAAATGTATTTATACTAGCAGTAGGCCCGTGCTACGCTACGGCAGAAGCAAAAATTTACAGAAGAACTCAAGTTATTTGTCTGATGAAAAAGACACCCCTCTGTGAAACGCAGTCTATCATTTAGATAGGTACTGCGGTCGAGCGTAAGTCGATAAGTATTAGGCTAAGTATTTTACATACCTGCGGTCGAGCGTAAGTCGATAAGACTTACGGCTATCGACCGCATAACTATATACGACTAATGATTACGTGTATTTCTAGTGAGCTACTGATAATTCTAACACTCCCACCTAACGAGATAGAATATACACGTTAATAAATCCCCAACATAGAACGAAATTCTTCCACTTTAATACGTCCCAGAGGCTTCGTCATGAGATCCGCGGGCATTTGGAGTCCAGGCAAATGCAAGATATGAATGATTCCACGGGCCACGGCTTCGCGAAGCCAGTAGAAGCGAAGATCTAAATGCTTCATACGTCCGTGATGCTCTGGATTTCTAGCCACAGCAATAGCAGATTGATTGTCGACGTAGAGTGTCGATGCACCAGGAATCTTGTATCCAAATTCGATGAAGAGATTGCGAAGATAGATTATTTCCATTCCGGCTGTGCACGCGGCGACGTACTCTGCCTCTGTTGTCGACAGGGTAACAATGGTTTGTAGGCGACTGTGCCAGCTGACAGCGCCAGTGCCAATTTTCACGATCATTCCCGAGGTAGAACGTCCGTTGTCCGGATTTCCCCCGTGATCAGAGTCCGAGTACGTGGTGAAAAGCTCGCCAGTGGGATTGTCGGTAGGTGCGTAAGTCAGCATCATGTCAATAGTCCCCTTGATGTAACGCAGTAAATGTTTCACTGCCTTCCAGTGCTGAGGACCGGGATTGGAATTGAATCTGCAGAGAACTCCCACCGCATACGCGATGTCTGCCCGCGTAACATTAGCGAGGTAAGACAGGGCGCCCGTCACGGGAGCGTAAGGTTTATCGCGCATGTAAGCGATGTCTGCCGCAGACTGGGGAGCCATAGAAGTCGACAAATGGATACTGGGATCCATCGGCGTGGATACGGGATTGCAGTTTGCCATGTCAAAACGATGGAGGATATCGAGGGCATACTGACGTTGGGATAGGGAAATGGAGCGAGCAGGTCTGTCGCGAATCACTTCAACTCCGAGAAGGAAGGTAGTGGGACCGAGATCGCGAAGCTTGAAAGATTTACGAAGGTCATCTTTGAGCTGCTGAATCCCGGATTTCGATTTGGAGGCAATTGTGATGTCATCCACGAACACCGGGACCATGATCCGGTCCTCGTCTCGTTTCCACACCCACACGCTGTGCTCGCACTTGATCTGCTCGAACCCGAGGCCTTTTAGCGTTGCGTCTAGTTTCTTGTGCCAGATGCGCGATGCTTGGCAGAGGCCATAGATTGATTTGATAAGCTTCCAGACCCAAGATGAGTCTCTTTCAATGAAACCCTCTGGTTGACGCATATAGACCTCGGCATCTATTTCCCCATTCAAGAAAGCCGACGAAATGTCGATGCTTTCAAGCTCCAGGTCCTCGAGTGCGCTAATCGCAAGGATCGTGCGAAGTGCTGCCCATTTCGGCGTGGGAGCGAAGACGTCGGTGAAATCTAATCCCGGGCGCTGGTGGTTTCCCATGGCCACAACTCTTCCCTTGTACCGCTCGATGGACCCGTCGGCATTGCGCTTCACTTTGAAGACCCATCTACTTCCAATAACCTTCTGGCCTGGTGGAAGCTGGACAAGCTCAAACGTCCCGTTCTCTAACAACGCTTGAATCTCTTCGCATGCGGCATTGTGATACCGCTGCCAATCCGGACGTTGCATGGCTTCGCGATACGATCCGGGCTCCTGGGAAGGCGGGATTTCATCAATGAGCCGTTCTGCCTCTGTACGCCGCCGACGGTCTTGCTGTGGAGGGGACTGCGGGGCAGTCTGAGGAGATGCCAGAGGTGTGTCAGGAGGTGTTGAGAGAGGTGACGACCCGAACGGCGGCGAGTCCGCGCGCGGAACGGTAAGTGGATCTACAGTAGGATCATTTGTGCGTATTCCCCCCTGATCCTGCACTGGGTCCATCGGCGTGTATACCGACGGTACAGGCGCTGGCACGGGCATGATATCGGCGATTTTCATGGTGTTTCCCGGGAAGTACCTCTCATCGAAATCTGCGCGGCTGCTGATAATTGTTTTCTTTGTTTCAGGGTGGTAGAAAAGCCATCCTGGATACTCCTGTGGATAACCAAGGAATATGCACTTCTTAATATGTGCCGACAGGCCACGGCGCTGGTCCTTTTGGACGTGCACATACGCAGTACTGCCGAATACCCGCAGACTTCCTGCCGTCATTCCATGAAGGGAACGGGAGACTGTTGTCTGGATTAGCAGAGGTGGGTGTTCTGTTACGGACGTGTGTGAAACAGTCGACAGCATATCCCCAGAATGACGCAGACAGCTTGGCTTCGGTGAGCATTGCTGTGACGTGGTCTGCCATGATTCGGTTCCCGATCTCTGCGACGCCGTTCTGGTGCGGCTCGTTACGGTTAGTATGCTGACGGCGTATGCCATGCTCTTTGCAGAATCTGTCAAGCTCTTTTGACATGAATTCCCCGCCCTTGTCTTCACGCATGGCTTCAATTACGCAGCCGGTGAATTTTTCAGCAAATGCTTTGTACACTTTCATGCACTCATAGAACTCGCTCTTGTTCTTCAGCTTGAACGTCACCCACACACGCCGAAAGTCGTCAATGAACGTTGCCCAATAACGGTGTCCCTCCGGTGTTCGAACGGGAAGCGGCCCTTTCAGGTCAACATGTACGAGCTGGAGCGGCCGTGTTGCGCGGAATGTGGTGTGTTTGGGAATTGGTCCGGGATGCTGTTTGCCTGCGATGCACGGCTCACAGATGGGGTCGGGCAGGATATTTGAGCTGATTTTCATGCCGGTAACCAGTTGTTTACGAAGTAGTGCTTTGATGTATTCAATAGCAATATGCCCCATGCGTCGATGCCATAGATCAAGCGTGAGCGGTAGCGTGGTCGCCAACTCAGCGTACTGGGAGATAGGTACTGTATGGCCATCCAGATAAGCGGTGTTATGCTTGTTGATAGTCGCCGTGAAAAGGAGCTTTCGATTACGGCGGAAGAGAAGCTTGTCGGCATGAATGGTGACAACAAATTGTTTTTGACGTGTGAGGAAAAGAACAGCGAGGAGATTACTTCGGAGCGCGGGAACATGTAACACTTTCTCGAACTCCACCAAACGACCTGGTTTTCCGTTGACCACTGTCTGGAACCTCACGCTGCCAATGCCCGCGGAATAGATGATCTGATGGTCTGCGAGTCGGATTGGCACAACGTAAGGCGTGTAAGTGTAAAACCAATGTCGGTGCGGCGTCATATGCGAAGTGGCTCCCGTATCTGTATTCCAGTCAGCACCGGCTTCAATAAGAAGGGGCGATGAATCGGAGGTGTAACTTGCATTTCCGGCGAACTCTGTCACGGTTGCAGCACCAGCTGACTCCGAGGCATCGGCTGTCTTTGCCTGGTTCTGCTTTGGAGCCGTACGCCTCTTGTCTTCAGCAGCGCGAATCCTCGCCATGGTACGGCAGTCCTTGGTAGCATGTCCATTCCGTTTGCACCAGTCACAAAACTCCTCAGTGGTCACTCCTGCTGCAGCAGCTGCTTGCGCAACGTGTGCTGCTGCCGCTGCAAGGGCAAGCGCCACCTCGGATTCCCTGGCCTTCTGTTCTTGACGATCTGATTCTTCGAGGAGGAAGGCTTCTGTGACGGTAGCTTGGTCGAGCTGTGGTAGCAGGAAGAGGGACGAGCGGAAGCTCTTGTACTCCTCGGGAAGTGCTCGGATCATTGCCATGGACGCCAGTTCGCCATCCAAATCATCGAGAGTATGAGCCGGGGGGCGAAGATCTTTGATGAGGCTGACTGCATCGTCGACTCTCCCCATCAGGGTGGTAAGCGTCTCGTCGGGATCCTTGCGGATGGAGAACAACGCATTGTATGCAGTGAAGCGTGCACCGGGCTTCTTCTGTCTGTGCTTTTTCTCCAAAGCTGACCACATTGCCACTGGATTCTCCTCCATGCCCTTGATGTGTACCCTCTGCGATGACTCGATAGAAGCATAGATGGATCCAGCGGCTTTGCCGGAGTCTATAAGCCATTTGCGATTGGCTTCGGCATCAGTGGTGGCGGGCGCCACAATGGCTCCTTTTACGATCAGCCAAACTCCAAGTCTCTGAAGCTCTGCACGCTCGTCGCCACTCCAGGTGCTGTAGTTCTTCTCGTTGAGACGAGGGTAGCTGAGTTTGTGTACGACGTCGGACATGATGTTGTGAATCTGGCCGATGAACAGATCAAGGTGAAAAGTTTCTTTTCGGCGATTTTACGGATTTACGATCAGTAGACCGGGGCCCATAACCTGTGAAACGCAGTCTATCATTTAGATAGGTACTGCGGTCGAGCGTAAGTCGATAAGTATTAGGCTAAGTATTTTACATACCTGCGGTCGAGCGTAAGTCGATAAGACTTACGGCTATCGACCGCATAACTATATACGACTAATGATTACGTGTATTTCTAGTGAGCTACTGATAATTCTAACACCCTCGTCGTGAACCTTTGGTTCACTCTTCACGGCCTCATTGTCAGTTTCATTTTTATTTTTAATGGTGACCAGCACTCATGCATTTCTTCCACAGTGTTCAAGACCATTGTCTCATTCTGGTTGCTGGATTGAATGGCAATCAGGCCTTCTGTCACATCCACCTCAATCTTTTTTTTTTGGCCTAGGTGAATTTGCTTCATTCAAAGTATGCCTCCATACAGCACTTTTAAGTCCTTAGCAATTGTTTTAATTCGTATATTTGTTGCCTCGACCTGCTCATACCAGTTTGCTCTCAATTTCCTCTTGACTGTCTTCCTTGCCAGTGATCCAACTGGTTGGGTTGGGATTTTGGTCAAAATATCGGTGAATGAGAATCGGCATGCTCAATGTGACTCAATCGGGTACTTATTCAACAGCCGACTCAAATGGAAAGTGGTTCTCGCTCCCAAAGGATATGCACTCGGAGTGGGAGAGTTATGGATTTGGTGTATTCTTGTGTAAACGACCATTTTCTTCAAAGTCTATGGGTTATGGGTGACCAGGTGTATGGATTAGGACAGAGGCACCTGTACCCTCTCGGCTTGCTGCGATCGATGCCGCTTGGTCCCGAGATCGCTTCCTTAACTTTGGCGTCAACGCGGACAAAAAGCGACTGTGACCGATCAATGCCAGCGCTTCGATCAACCGGCAGCCTTATATAGATTTGCCGTCAACGCTGACAAAGGGCAGCCGTCGCCAATGCCAGCGTGTTTCGATCCCTCGGCACAGCCTGCTGGCATCACTCAAGGTCACTTCCGACTTGGTGTTCGCAAGCCAACATCGGGGAAATGTATCACCTGTGATAACTTGGCCTGCCGGACAGAAGGAGTTGTTTGGACATGAACTGAACATTATAAACATCAATACAGCATTTCAGTGGAGCTCCTGCAGAGATATCGAGATCTCGACAGTTTTCGTTGCGTCAGTGGAGCAGATTCCGGCATTTAGCATTGCCGACAGCCAACACGAATGTATGTTTGTCTATTTGTCTTGTCTGGCTTACACAAGGGGTCTTCATTTCTTATATAGATTTGTCTGAGAGGGTAATATAGCTCAGATCTGTTTGCAGGATTCACATAATCTGTGGCAAAGCACGGGTTCCTGCTAGATCCTTAGATATCATGCATGGATATAACATATCCAAGATTTAGGTCAATCTGAGATCTGTGTCCCGAGTTACAGCTGTCCTATGCAGAAACATGATCAAAACAGCAAAAAGTTTGTCTTTTGATCGCATCAGAAAATCCAGTACTCCATCCTCTGTGCATTTACAGTGCGATTCCAACGCGCCTACCCCCGAGATAATCAGATCAAAACTGAGACCGTGGCAACTGTTCTAGCCAAAATCGTCAGAAAAGAAAAAAAAAAAAAACCGCCCACACCTTATGTACTGCAAATTGCTGTAAACTCTGTATGAAAAATTCTGGAGATACCATCCTCTGCGTATTCAGAATTCGCAGCATATGAGCCTATGTACAAGTCAAACGGACTAGAATCAAGGCCGCCGCAACCGTCCTAGTTGCGGTCTATTTGCCTGCTCATCAAAAATGATGATGTATCATCAATATTGTGCATTCAGATACCCCCCTGCAGGCCCCATCAAAAATCTCAGGAGACCATCCCCTGTGTATTTGAAGCGCGGAGAGAATGAGCCTATAAACAGGTGAAAAGGTAAGGAATTGAGCTCAGAACAAGTGTCCTATTGAAAAAGCGACACAAAAAAGATGAAATTCTCGCTAGGACACTCCTATAACGATGTTAAACCCCACATGAAAGATTGTCCTCTGCGTATTTGAAATGCACAGCGGATGAGCCTATGGACAAGGAAAACAGACGAGAATTGAGGCTGCCGCGACTGTCCTAGTCGCAGGGATCAAAAAAAGCCCAAAATGGAAAAAAAATTGGTCCGCACTTTATGTACCTCAAAGAGCTGTACTGTAGTGCTACAATCAATTCGTCAAGGGGTGTGACGCGTGACCTTAGATAAGGTTCACCAGGGGTAAAGGTAAGGTACAATTTGGCTAACCTCTACCTCTACCTCTGAAACCCCTACCCCTGGGGGAGGTATACCCTACCTTGCCAGAGGTTTTGAGAGGTATGACCTTTATACCTCTACTCCATACCTCTGTGAGAGGTTTACCATATAAAATGGTCTAAAACAGGCCACAGGGGTTAGATGTTAGTTGATCCTTGGAGTAAGCCCATTCTATACCTCTTACAAAACATTTCATGAGCTAAGGTTACATTCCAAGGAAAATAAAAACTTGGTTAACAATTACCGAAGCACAAATACACATGGAATGCTGTCAGGGGAACCCCCGTCCCGACCCCCATCCAACGCCCTTCCGACCCCTCTGATCCTTCCGGTCGCTCTCCCGGTCACCGGTCTACCGGGACTGGTACCGGAACCCGGCACGTGACCCGGGGGAATCCCCGATGGCACCTTGCGTGTGACCAAGCCCGGGACATCTGCCGATCACTCCGGTCACATGGTCTTAGCTAGTAGCTTACTTATACCCACGGCTGACGTGGGAATCCTCAGAGTTTCTTCTCTTTGGATCCCCCACGTCAGGTATGCTTCTCTGTATATTTAGCTACCGTCAATTAACCTTTGGATCCCCCACGTCAGTCCCTGAGTACCTCGGGCCTTCGTGGTTGCCCTTACAGCAGAAGAAACTCTCTAAGGGATTAACCGGCCAAGATTGCAGGCTTTGGTGTGAACGGCTCGGACTCCTCTGATAGTGTCCCGGCCTCCCCTACCCTGAATCTTGCCCCCTCCTCCTTACCTGTAGAGCACTCCATGGATGCTGCGAGTACCGCCGCCGCCGCTGCGCAAGCAGCAGCTGAAGCCGTCTCCGCCCGCATGGACAGGCTCGAGAGTACCCTTGAGCGAATTGCACAAAAAATCGACCCCACCCGTACTGCTTCACCTGCCCCATCCCTTGCCGGCCCGGCTCCGGACCCGGGTACAGGATTATTCCCTCCAGCAGTTCCCGGCTCGAAATCGGCCCTCCGGCCGAACCCCCCGTTCGTCTTTGACGGCGACCGGAAACAAGGCCGGGTGTTTCTCCATGCCGTCCGGTCGTACATCCGGTTGCTCCCGGAGGCGTTCCTCGAGGACGGCAGCCCCTCCGAAGAGAAGGCGGTCCGGTTCGCCATGTCCTTCATGGCCAAAGACTCCACATCGAAGTGGGCTGAGCGCCACGCCACCAGAGCCCCGTTCCCCTTCTCCACCTGGGACGCGTTCGTCACGGAGTTCCAGCTCCGGTTCGTCGAGGAAAACGAGCAGGACCACGCGCTACGCACCCTCGAGTCCCGGTCGTATCACATGGGCGCGCGGGATGTCTTCCGGTACACCGACGACTTCGAGGACCTCGTCGACCTCGCCGGCTTCGAAGACCCGATCATTAAGGTCACGAAATACCGGACCGGTCTTAACCCAGCGATTAACCTCGCTATCACCGTGTCAAGCGACCCTCCGGACCTGCGGGACTACCCAGCCTGGCGCCTCCGGGCCTACCGGCAGTACGAGTCGCTCCTCCGCGCGCACGAGGCCTCCTGCGAGACGACCGGTTCCGGTCGCCACCAACCGGCCGCACGCTCGGGAACCCTTCCGGTCGCGGTCACTTCCGTTCCGGCACGTTTTACCGCACCGCAACAGAGAGCCGCTGCCACCCCCGCGCTTCCGCCTGCCGTCCCGATGGACGTCGACCGGACGCGTGCCCGTAGCGCCCCGCACCGCGGTTGCTTCCGCTGCGGGGACCCGAACCACTTCGCCCGGGACTGTACCGCACCGGTCGACGTCCGGTCAATCGATGTCTTGGACGAGGTGATCCGGCAACTCGGGGGCGACTTGCTCGACGAGCTCGTTGCACGTCTGGCATCGACGGAGGCTGCCGCGGAACACGCCGCCGCCGCCGAGCCGGAGGATTTTCTCCCCTGCGCAGAGTGAGCAGTGCGCCCTCTGTCGCGTCTCCTAATCGTTTCGCTGTCCTATGTAACGAGTGTGACAATATATCTCTTGCATCCACCGAACCAATAGATGCACCCCTTAGACCGATCGAGACTCCGGTCGTTCCGGTCGTTCCGGAACCCCGACCACCCCTCCTGCGGACGCCGCGCCCCCAGAAGAAAACTGCCTGGGAGCGCCGCCTCCCGAAACACTTTACCCTTGCTGCCACCTCGGAGAGCAGTAACTCCCTCTGGCTCCCCCTCGAGATCGAATCCACCACCGACGCCGTGAAGCTCTCGCTCAACGGCCTGGTGGACTGCGGGGCTACTTCCGAGTTTATTGACATGGAGTACGCCACCGAGCACAAGATACCGGTTCGCCGGCTCTCGCAGCCCATCCCGGTCTACAATGTGGACGGTTCTCCCAATGAGGCCGGCTTCATTCGGGATGTCGCAGACGTGGTCCTTCGCTACAAGGGCCACAGTGAGCGTGCTCAGTTCGCCGTCACCCGCCTCGGGAAAGAGAAGCTCATCCTGGGCTACTCCTGGCTCCAGAAGCACAACCCGGAGATCGACTGGGCCAACCGCGAGGTTAAGATGAGCCGCTGCCCTACCGGGTGCTGTGCTACCTGTGTCGCCGAGGCGCGCGCCGACCGGAAGCTTGCCAAGGTCTCCGCTCGGATCCTCCAGCAGCTCCGGTCCGGTCCGGTCCCCTGGATATGTGTCGTTGACACGGATGAACGTTCCGGCGAGGACGACGACACGGAGTTTGACGAGGACTTACCGGAACTCGGACCGGATGACAGGGAAGATTCGGATGATGAGGACGACCCCGTCCGGGAAGGAGATCGGGTTTTCTACACTCGGTTCTCCCCCCCGGAGGACATCCGGGCGACCGGTACCGTTTCGCAACGGCTGGCCGAAGCGCATGCTAAAAACTCCGCGCCCGGTACGGAAGAAATTCCCGAGTGGGCACGTGAGTTCGAAGAGGTCTTCAACCGGGAGTCGTTCGACTCGCTCCCGGAGCGCCGGTCGTGGGACCATGCCATCGAGCTCGTCCCGGATTCGAAACCGGCCAACTGCAAGGTCTACCCCATCTCCCCTCTCGAGCAGCGTGAACTCGACGCATGTATCGAAGAAGGGTTGGCCACCAGTCGGATCCGGCCCTCGAAGTCCCCGATGGCATCCCCGGTCTTCTTCGTCAAGAAGAAGGACGGAGCGCTCCGGTTCGTACAGGACTGCCGGGCGCTTAACGCGATGACCGTGAAGAACCGGTACCCCCTCCCTCTCATCAACGACCTTATTAATCGTTTGAAAGGAGCCCGGTACTTCACGAAACTCGACGTCCGGTGGGGCTTCAACAACGTCCGCCTCCGGGAAGGCGACGAGTGGAAGGCCGCGTTCCGGACGAACCGGGGGCTCTTCGAGCCACTGGTGATGTACTTCGGCCTGACCAACTCCCCCACAACCTTTCAGACAATGATGAACGATATCTTCCAGGATCTCATCTTGTCCAGAGACGTCATGGTATACCTCGATGATATTCTCGTCGCGCACTCGGACCTCGCCCGGCACCGAGAAATCGTCCGGGAAGTCCTCCGGCGGCTCCGGGAGCATAAGCTCTACCTGCGACCAGAGAAGTGCGAGTTCGAGAAATCGTCGATCGAGTACCTCGGGGTGATCATCTCGCACGACCACGTCGAGATGGATCCGGTCAAGGTCGCCGGTGTCGCCGCTTGGCCGGTGCCGGAGAACAAGAAGGATGTGCAGCAGTTCCTCGGCTTCACGAACTTCTACCGCCGGCTCATCCGGGGGTTCTCCGACGTTGCCCGGCCGCTCTTCGACCTCACGAAGAAAGGCTTGGTGTGGCTCTGGACCGAGAAGGAGGCCGCCGTGTTCCGGAATCTCAAGGACGCGGTGACCACCGACCCGGTCCTGATCCTCCCGGACAAGTCGCAGCCTTACCGGGTGGAAGCAGACAGCTCGGACTTCGCATCCGGTGCCGTCCTCTCTCAGCCCGGCGCCGACGAGAAGTGGCACCCAGTCGCCTTCTTCTCCAAGAGCTTGAGTTCGGTCCAACGCAACTACGAGATCCATGACAAGGAGATGCTCGCAATAGTCCGAGCCCTCGAGGAGTGGCGACACTTCCTTGAAGGCTCGCAGCACCCGGTCGAGATCTGGACCGACCACAAGAACTTGGAGGACTTCCGGAAGTCGCAGAACTTGAACCGGCGGCAGGCGCGGTGGTCCCTGTACCTGTCCCGGTTCGACTTCACCCTGCACCACAAGCCCGGTCGCTCGATGGGTCGACCGGACGCACTTTCCCGGCGACCGGATCACGGCTCCGGTCAGGACAACGAGGACGTCACGCTTCTACGCCCCGACCTGTTTCACGTCCGGGCTCTAGAAGGTGTCATTGTTGCTGGTCCGGAAGTCCCGATTCTCCGGGACATCCGCGACGCGCTCTCGCACGAACCGGACCTCGAGGACCCCGTCGCCCTTGCGGCTCGCGAGCTCCTCAAGGTTCCGGGCCGCCGGTCCCAGTCTACCCGGTCGGACGAGTGGCATGTCGATGCCGGCTTGCTCTACTTCCGCGGCAAGATTGTTGTCCCCCGTGACAAGGACCTTCGCCGCCGGATCTTGGAGCAGCACCATGACACCCGGGTCGCCGGTCATGCCGGTCGCTTTAAAACGTTGGAGCTCGTCTCCCGGAACTACTGGTGGCCCCAGTTGTCCCGTCACGTCGGCCGGTATGTGGCCACCTGCGATCTGTGCTGCCGGACCAAGGCACTCCGGAAGCTTCCGGTTGGGGAGTTGCACCCGACGGAGCTCCCCGAAGAACGCTGGAGCACGGTCTCGGTTGACTTCGTCGTCGAACTCCTGGAGGCCCACGGGTACGATGCGATCATGGTTGCGGTCGATGTCCTCGGTAAGCGTGCCCACTTCATGGAGTGTCACACCCAGATCGACGCGGTCAGCGCCGCCCGGTTGTACTACCGGAACGTCTGGAAGCTCCATGGCGCGCCGGAGAAGTACATCTCCGACCGGGGTCCGCAATTTATTGCGGAGTTCATCACCGAGCTCTGGCGCCTTATTGGCGTCAAGCCCGCGACCTCCACGGCGTACCACCCGCAGACTGATGGCCAGACGGAGCGCGTCAACCAAGAGATGGAACAGTTCATCCGCATCTTCACCAACTACATGCAGGACGACTGGGACGACCTCTTGCCGGCCGCCGAATTCGCCTACAACAACCACATCCACTCTTCCACGCAGCAGGTCCCGTTCATGACCGACACCGGCCGGCTCCCCCGGATGGGGTTCGAGCCGAACGGGCTACGTTCGAAGCTGGAGTCAGTAAATGAATTCCGCGACCGGATCGCTTCCGGTGTCTCCGAAGCCCGGTCCGTGCTGGTCAAAGCCAAGGAGGAGTACAAGCGGTACTACGACCGCCGGCGCACCCCTGCGCCGGAGATCAAGGTGGGTGACCGGGTCTGGCTCGATGCGTCGACGACTTGGACCCTTTAAGGTCATCAAGGTCATCGGCTGCGGCGCGTACAAGCTGGAGCTCCTGCCCCAGCTCTCCCGGCTCCACCCGGTCTTCCCGGTGGTGAAATTGGAACTCGCTGAAGACGACCCTTTCGAGGGACGGCCCGGCTACGACGAGCCGGCCCCGGTCCTCCCGGACGCACCTGGTGATGCTCCGGAATGGGAGGTCGAAGAGATCCTTGATGCAAAGGTGCGCTGGAAGTCGCTCTACTTCATGGTGCGCTTCAAAGGGTATGACGACTCGCACAATCAATGGGTCAAGCACTCCGACCTCTTTGCCCCGGAAGCTGTCGCCGAGTTCTACCTGAAATACCCAGCCAAACCACGCACCATTGCCGTCGCCGCCTTCGACTCCCTGCCCTTCCGGGATCCCTCCCTTCGCATCCGGTCTATGCGTCGGGGCGCCGCATTCCAAGGGGGGGGTGATGTCAGGGGAACCCCCGTCCCGACCCCCATCCAATGCCCTTCCGACCCCTCCGATCCTTCCGGTCGCTCTCCCGGTCACCGGTCTACCGGGACCAGTACCGGAAACCGGCACGTGACCCGGGGGAATCCCCGATGGCACCTTGCGTGTGACCAAGCCCGGGACATCTGCCGATCACTCCGGTCACATGGTCTTAGCTAGTAGCTTACTTATACCCACGGCTGACGTGGGAATCCTCAGAGTTTCTTCTCTTTGGATCCCCCACATCAGGTATGCTTCTCTGTATATTTAGCTACCGTCAATTAACCTTTGGATCCCCCACGTCAGTCCCTGAGTACCTCGGGCCTTCGTGGTTGCCCTTACAAATGCAGTCGAGAAATTGATATATGACAATAAGACTCTGTTTCCTATCTTTCAGGTCAATTTCCACCCAAGTTTTATACTCAAAGATGTCTGAAATTGCAGTGTACACCCTTCAGACCTATACCTCTCTGGACCTCTCTACCCTGGGAGGTTGGGTAGAGGTTTGCCAAAGGTATAGATCTTGCAACCTCTACCTCTACCTCTTTTGTACCTTATACCATACCTCCAGAGGTATACCCTTACCCCTGGTGATCCTTAGTGACCTAGACCACCAATTCGTCAATTCGTCAACCCGTCCCCGACTGCGTGACGGAGGCGAAAATTTTGTCAAGCTGTGGAAACACTCCGAAAAAACCCCGTATCGCTTACAACAGACTCGCAGATTTTTTCCAATCAAACTCCGCTTCGGAGCCGCCCGCCGGCTGTGTATTTGTCGCATTTTGTGCATGTTTGCCAAGAGCTTCACAAATTTTCACCTTCTGAGCTGGCGCCAGCACTTGCAGCAGCAGCATGGACCTACAGCCCGCCCTGCTTATACCACCCGATGCCAAGTCACAACTCCTACCTGCGAATGACTTCTCCGTCTCGGACTTCGTGTCCTTTCCCCTTCCTAATGCAGCACTCTCGAGCCGCGCTAACCAGCCCGAGCTTGGCGACTTTTTCTTGACTAACAGCGCGCGACAGATCACAACAGATTTAACTGAGCTGAGCAGCATCCTCGCGCCTCCCACGAGCCTGCTGTCCAAGCTCTACGAGCACGCTAAAAAATTGGGCCCCGAGTCTGCCGCCTTCCAGTGCTTACATCTCACTTGTCCGTGGCGGTTGACAGTCTGCCCTCTGTGGATCATAAGTTTTGGGGTTCATGTCGAGGACCTTCGGCCCGCTAAAGCGAAATGGCAGCGCGCGAATCAAGCGCTTATTAACCGAACAAAAACAACCCGGAAATCGACAACCGAGTCCACTGATTTGATTGAGCGGGTATTTGACGGGCTTGGGGCTATATATTGGTCGGGGCATGTGATGGGATTCGATAATCTGGAGGAAATAGCGCACCTATCTCTTTACGCGACAAAGGAATGGTTCACTGACGTCCAAATGAGTCAAATGCTTGATATCCTTCGATATGACGTCCTGCTCAATGGCACCATCCTCGATGACGACGTTCCCGAGATCTGGATGATGGAACACATCAAAGATGCATACAGGCGTCGCAACATTTATGCGACTGAGCCTGACAAATTTCCCCGCGCTCATGCATTCGGCAAAGTGCTCGAGACACGGTCTCGGAATCGCCTCGGGTTCATGGGCAATTTACGCAATCTACACTGGGTGGGTATCGTGTTGGACGTCCAACGGGAGGAAATTCGATGCGGGGACCCCTTCAAAACTGATCCAGATGAAGAGATCAGGTCTGCTCTTCTGTGGTGGACCAGTTTTCATACAGGGACGACATTTACATGGGGAAAGCTTCTGATGGCTCATCAACAAGATGGGCACAACTGCGGGATATTATCCTTTAATGGGATCGCACACGATTTCATTCCCGCCAAATATCCGCTTATCTCAACTCACGGAAATGGTCCTGCCGATGCGAAACTCAAGTTCTTGTTGCGTATAATTGATCGCCATCTCGAGGTAAGTACAGTTGAATTACGGCTTTAATTTACCCATATCCATCGCAGGCTTGCAATGAGCAAACCGCCGCTTCATCCCTCCGTGAGGTCGAAGTTGAGAGCAAGTTCGTTGGTACCACAGAACCCACTCAGAAGCTGACCGCCTCCGAAACCTTCTCCGATACTGAGAGTGCGGTGGATAACGATACGAGATCGCAAATCTCTAGCTCACAAAATGATTTTCTTACCACCTCGAGACCGCCTTCCTCGGCTTCTTCAGCAATGAACACCGAATCGGACAATGAATTCCCGGTTAACCTTTGCACTTTCTCGGATGCCGTAGACGACAATCCGATGTCGCAATTTGCGAGTTCCAATCCCGCCTCACCTATCGGCAGCCTCGGATTTGACAGTGATGATAGCTTCGAATTCCCAGGTACTATCCTCTTGCCTGGTATAGTCTCGAATGCTAATCCCTTGCCGTCTCGTCTGTCAGATCACTTTATGTCTCCGTCTCATAACACTGTCGCCCACTTGCCTGAGGGCTCACTGTCCTAGGTCTCCGATGTGGGTTTTCCTGAGGAGCGAGAAATATCTCCGTATTCCACCGAGGATCGGGATCGAGGATACAGTGCCCACACATCCTCGCCAGCGTCGTCGGCATTCTCCCATTCTTCTGTTGAGGCTAAGTCGGATTCATCTCCCGGCTTATTGACACGCATCCGTCGCAAAGTGAACAAACGCATTCTTTCCACCCCGCCACCGAGCCCTGAGAAGAAACGGCCAAAAAAAGATGAGGCGAGTGCACGGTTACCCGTCACTTCAGCGATCCGAAGCGGCCTTGAGCAAATCCGGGACAAGTCTAGTCCGAAGGGTTTGTTCAAATTTTTCAAAAATCTGGCGACAGAGGAAGATAAAAAGGCGACACGGCAACAATGGCTGGAGGGTAGGGACGAGACGTACACCGAGGTTCAGGGCTTTAGGGAGAAATCTGATCAACAAGCAGCGGCTCGACAACAAAAGCGACGTGAGTTGGCTAAAGCCCGCCAGCGGAAGCATCGGAACCACGTCAAGAACGCTGAAGTTTTAAGGGGCGAACGCTCACCAGGAGGCCGCAAAAGAAAGGTCGCATTTTAATTCCTTAAATGATTCAATCCCTCATTTGTTTTCAGACGCTCGAGATAGTCTTGAAAGCCCCCTCGCAGAAGCGCTTCAAAATGTCTGTCGCAGAGGCAACGCGCCCCAATCGTGCTGCTGAAAGTCGGATGCGGGACAACTTGAAGCGCAAGAAGACTGAGAATCGTGGGCGAAAGTCTACGAAGCCACAGAAAGATGCTGTTTATCACAATTGGTTTACCCCGTTGGCATGGACACAGATTGAACTCGCGGTAAAACACCCGTCGGTCGGACCAAAAATGAGTGCCACTGCAATCCGGGATTTTTTGCGTCGATGCGATCCCGTTATTTTTGGGTCAATCTCCCATTCCACCATTGATGGTTGGATGGACCGAAGCGGCGAACGGCCCAAATGGAAGGACCGTGTTATGGCTCGTGCTGAGCAGGGCAATTTTCAAGGGCATCCAGATGGCGGTCGACGCGGTGCACTAGTGAGTATTGAAGACGATACCGCGGCCGCTTTAACTAACATCTGTGTAGCTCAATTACCCCGATGTTGTTAGCTCACTTACGACGCGCCTTAGAACAATTCGGGACGCTGGGGCTCCAGCATCAACTGTGTCCTAAAACACTCGGTCAAGCGTTCCACCCACGCCGATATGGTCAGCGAAATGATTACCCAAATTGAGGAAGCGGAGGCAAAATCTCAAAACGATGCAGTGATCTCCGTCGACCGCACCGAGGGCTACTTGCGCGATAAAAGTCCAGGGTGCTTGTGGGATGCTTACCAAGTGGTCAACGAGCCCGAGATCGTCAAAAAGGTGCGGTTCGACTCGTTTCTTTCAGCTCATGTGCTCAGATTTTGAAGGCATTCGAGAGCTGCAAAGTCAGACAGTGGAATCTTTCGTACGAATGTTTGACCAGTTTCGAGACCCGGGAGGCACTTCGCAATCTCAAGACCACCCAGCCGGAATTTTGGGCTGAACTAGAGGGCGGTAGAGTGCGATCCTTAGATGAACACAACGAGACCCATCCGGAGGTAGCCATTGACGAATCACTTGACTTCGAAGACGATAGTGATATCACCTGCGGGGCGGTAAAACGTGCAGTGATCGCCGGCAACGGGGCCAGCCTTACATCGAATGGGCTGGAATCTGAGGCAATCAGGGATGATGAAACCTTGGATGATGAAGAGGGGATCCAGCTCGAGATAAACGCGGGCGTCGTGGGAGAGGAATCCGGAAAGAGGCGGCGCAGAGCAAACACGCGTTATGCAAACTTTTGGCGCCACAACGACGAGGATGACTCAGATGTAGAGAATTATACGTAGGAAGAGCCCGTAGAGTTGTATAGGATAGCTTTTGCATGCTTCCCAGGCGTTTTTGCGAACCAAAATGTCAATTCGTCAGACCCTCGCGTGACGCGTGACCAAGTACCAAAATTCGTCACGTCAAGGACCTGCGTGACGCGTGACTGACGAATTGATTGTAACAAGCAGTTGACGACCCGCTCCGCGGGTCGTCCCCCCCTTGGTTAAACCCCTAATTCCGAAGCATTTTGGGACTGAAATTTAATCTATGAGCGGTTGCACAGGTTGGCATTCCTCCTGCAAACATAAAACATGTACATTGTTAGTTGCTTTTCAAAGTATGAAATTACAATCAAAGCTCGTTCCAAACAATGTTAGTGGTGCATGTGAATAAATTGCCTTCGTACTTCAAGATTTAAAAATTTGCGCAGGTCATTGCAGAGTATAACTGTCTGTGTGAGAATATTGGTTGTTTGAGATCAAGCCCAAGTCGCTGAACCCTCAAGCCCTGAGAGCTTTTGAAGGTAGTGGCATAGCAAAGAGCAAGGGGGATCTGTTATCGATGAACAGTAAAATTGAACACCTGAGGTGGAAAATGGAAATCAATACATTGTAGGTGCAGCCAGATCTGGTACATCATTTAGCAGTGTGTGAGCTAGTTGGAAGTAATTGACTTACTGGGTCAACCATTTGACCGGCTACAACCCCCGAGATGGTCTCGATCTCAACGGTGTATCGCAGTAAGCTGCTGACAATTATCCGAGTATTCTCCGTAAGGCCCGCGATGCATCAAAGTTCCGGGTGAGCCTGGATATGGTCCCAATTTTGAAATTTAATTCATGTGGCGGAATCCCCGGCTCTTCCAAAGAGTTTAGAAACTCTGGATCCGCCACACCGTCGTAGACGCCCAAAGTGGTGAGGCAGAATATCTGGTTGAACTTCTGAGAGAGAGAGTGGCAGTTAGCATTCAGAAATTTACTCTTGCAATCCAGACTGGTGAATTGATGACCCTTACGCACCCTTATGCCACAATGTTTGCAAACCCTGTTCCAGCGCAATCCGAGCGGTTTTGGAATCTGCAAGGAATTGAGGTGGGAGACTTAATCCCACCAGCGACTGGTGGAAGCCTGAGCTCCAGTGCTGCGAACTGCTGTATGGGCCGCGGTGTCGGCTGTGCAGATCCGTTCCCTGTCCACATCAGCTAGAAGACTCCGTGCAACTCTGCGGGCGCCACTAGTTTGGTCCCGTGTGCGATTGCGTTCCGCGGTATCCTGATTTGTACGCCGACTTCGCTGTGCAGCCCGGCAATTTTGGCGATGCTTTTCGGCGCTAATTGCCGCGAGCAACCAGCCTCCAGGTCACCTATGATGAAAACAATCTCCATGAATAATTGGAGGGAGCTAGAAAGCGGGATCAATAGAAACACTATCCCGAGTCTTATGTCTCTTTTACTGTGGCCGCAGAATTGGGGTATAAGCATATTTGAGCGATCCCATGGCGCAAGAGCTCTAAGACATTGTCTCTCCAGGTTTGAGACTAATTGAAAGATAGTCACATTATCGAACAATGACGTGGGAATCCAAGGCGGCAAGAACCAGATTGGCGCCGATGGAGTCCTCAGGCGCCGTGAAACGAATTGGCGCCTAGCGCTTGCTGTGAGAATATTGAACAATGATGTGGGAAGCAAGAAACAGATTGGCGCCAATAGAGTGCTCAGGCGCTGTGAAAAAAAAATGGCGCCAAAGAGGACACGAGAAAATCCACAGATTCGGGTCAGTAAGACTATATGCAGGGCGTCAAAGGCTTCGGACAGACACCCGTTATTTTATAAAGAGAGAGATGTGAAAAAGAAGGCGAGAATTGGTGCCTACTATGGGAGTATCCACAGTTTCGAACCGATTTGCAGATGTATGTAAAAAAGAAGGCGAGAATTGGCGCCTGCTGTGGGAGTATCCACAGTTTCGGGAACAAAAGACCAAATCTAGGGCGTTAAAGGCTTCGGACGGACACCCGTAATTTTATAAAGAGTAGGATACTACAGTAAATATAATCAAGGTTTTACATCTTTACTAAGTATACACGTGGGAACATGAGTTCAACGAGAACTTGAGCTTTTTTCGAACTTGAGTGCTATTCGAAAAGACTGTCGCTGCGCAACCAGCTGCAAGAATGTAGCTACTAGCGACCACACCGTCAACGGTGTTTCTGCAGGGAGGGGGGGAGAGGAGGTGAACTGCATGAGACCAGGAGGCCTCCGAGTCGATGAGGAGATAACAGCAAGTGGTGCATATCGTGCTTATTCCTTTGGCTGTTAAACTTGGAAGTAGGCCTGTGTAGCTGGGTTTATTCAAGGTCGGGTTGATCTCACTCAGTCCGAAACCACTTCCAGACGACGCAAGCAATGTACTGTCGATCCTCGCGGCACTCGTGCCGCGCGGATGAAGTTTCAAGTCGGGTTTTCATTGGGCTTGGTACTTCCCTGTGTGCTACCTTGCGGTCCTCAGTGCATGGTGGATTCAGACTTCTGAAGGTTCCTGGGCTTGCGAGGCGCAATTTCAGGAGGGGGCGTCGCTGGCACACATTCAGACGAATGTGGGAGTCGATTTTCCCCCCAATCCACTCCTTATGGGTGCTGAAGAAACAGTCTTAGAAACTAAGTGTATTTACCTGACATGCACTGGTGGCGTGACTGGTACATCTTGTAGCCTTTTATCCGAAATTTCAAGCACAACCAGATCATGGTCACTGACAGGAGGCCCGTCCGCTGCCATCTGCTAAGCTGCGAATTCTGGGCTTGACAGGTGCTTTCCCACCAGCCTACTAAACATATAGGGAATCCCCGTCAACCTCAGTCAGGCTGTTTAGACGAAGCCGTCCCAGACTCCACTCTGCGATAGGACCAGCTCAAGCTCAAGCTCGAGCCCCTTTGCCTCGAGTTTGACGGTTGCTTTCGCCGTCTTGCCGGCACTGCGTGTCCGCCGAGCCGAGCTGCATGCAGACCGCGCCGGCGATATACAGGCCGCCGATGGCGATCGCGACGTTCGCGACGATGAGGAGCGAGTGGATCCTGACCAATTCCTCCAATCGACATGCAACCAGTGTGGTCTGACGGTTGGAACTAACCGAAGCCAGGCACCAAACGTATGAATTAGAACTTTGTGAAGATTCGAAGTCCACTATCTTTCCCCATGGACTCTCCGCGGATGCCATAGGCTTGCAGTCCCGTTTCATCGCTTCCAAAACCTATTACTTCTATTTTTCCTATATATGACCCTTGATTTTACAGTTGATTTAAGGAGATCCAAGCTTTCTTCTGGTGACGGTGATAAGCAGGATATTGAACCACCACTGAAATCGCTTGTTTTTGCGATTTCCTTATGTTTGATATTCGGTATATCATGTATCTGTTGTATCGAATGTATCAACTCTTCCCATAAAAGAGGCTAATATCATCTGAGTAACGGGACGACACTCCTGAGGAATCAGGAGTATCTCTGACATGTGCTCGCTCCGAAACCTGTAGGAGAAGATGTAGCACAACTCAACCTACCAGTCGTATCACCAGTTTCTTCTGTTTCTTACAACGGTTTGAGTGGTTTCTGACGTTTCGGAAGTATCAGAGCGTGGATCAGTGGGGAAATCATGTCGAACATAGTTGCATGTGACAACGGGATCGTCGTTCCGCTTGTTCCAGGTATGCAGCTATGTCGGGCATGATTTCAAGGAGATAATATCAGCCGGGTCTCGTGATCGTTGATCCCAGAACCATAGCAAACACCAATGGGGATAGTGAACTCTAATCCTCATCGGTCTCATTCAATGGTATCAAGGAAGTGGGGTATCGTTTGGAAGCTATAGAACAGGGCTACAAGGTCCGACTATACCGATCCAAGGGATACTTCTGGAACGGGAGTTCCACAACTCAAGAAACGCTTGGCAATTAGGGTTTCAAGTAGCCATCACGTCGCCATGTGCAAGGATATTACCAAGGACGGTCGGAATATACCCGGAATGACGAATCTGACCTCACCAACCAATGAGGCGCTTTGAGGTCTTATAAATACTCCGGAAACACGGGAAATTGGGCGGATAAACGGACTCTTTTACATATTTTCTTTATTGTCATAGTCATATCATCTTTTGTATAAGTAGCCAGAGTAGAGGAGAGGAAAGCAGCGAAGTTTCTCCCGAGAAACCCTCACGTTATTCAAGTTTTGCAAGTCCTAGATACTTGTAAGGGCGAGTCTCGTACTATTGGAAAGGAATAGAAGTTTGGAAGCTTGTGATTGAATTGAATCTGGTTTTGGACTCGGAAACATTGTGGGACTGGATTGGAAGGATACTGGGATTGAGATTTGACTATTGATTGGACTGGGAACTGGATACTGGGACTGGGATACTGGATTTGGATTGACTGGAAAGACTCTGGGACTGAGATTAGACTGGAATTGGTTGGGAAACCGACAAAATGCACGCTACACACTTTTGGCAACAACTTTATCGACGCGGATCTTCGGGATACGCAAGAAACTACAGAAACCTCACCGTTTCTTACGTTTCTTAAATTTGGTTATCATATATCGCATCAAGGAAGTTCGAAACAGTTGTAGCCCTTGGATCTTCGGTTTCGTACGTATCATAACACAACCTTTCGTTGGACTTTTACTTCGAACAATCAACTTTCCTTTCAACCTTTTAAAGGCTCTGAAACTAGGGACTGACACTCGTCGGCTACCTTGGAAGTGATTGAAACAACTATCATACATCGTTTCTAGTGTTGGTTGTGGATAGGATCAGTCTATCTTGCCCAATATTGCTTTTGTTGTTTTTGGTTTTGGTTGTTTCTTGTGTTTCCACACTAGGTTCCGAGCTCGCAAATCAACGGTTTGTCATTTAGATCCGGATCAGGCCCTCCTCACGCCACAGTTGTCTACAACTAAGTTGATTCAATGTCATACCAGGCACTGTTCGTGATTGCGACAAGATGTGTCACAATTCAATTCCAACAACTTCTCACGCGCTCAGAGCCGCGTCGCCGTGATCTCGTTTATCAGGCAGTTTTCAATTGAATCACATGAATTCGCATTTAGACACCCTAGGTTTACAAACGCAGGACTGTTTGCCAGATGACATCCGCGGGTAGACTGTCATATGAAATTATTTCCAGCTGGAAGTCCCAGTAGCCAGGAGGTACGCCATAGCTAGAAAAAGTATGCGACTGCCCTGCCTCAGACGCATGATGCCCACGAGCCCCCCAAACTTACTCCTCTGCTTCATTGCTTCCAAAACCTGTTACTGTGCTTCTAATTCCTTGAGCCTACGGCTAATGCATGAAGATTCAGGTTCCTCGCTGACATTTATGTCCTGGCCGGGCTCATCTGCTTACGACTATAAGTCAATCTCATACCAGGCACTGTTTGTGATCTCGACACGATCGAGATCCAACTAAGTACCGTCGCCAGAGTATAAGTAGGTCGCTGAATTCAGCATCTGCATTCACCCATTGAGCCCACTTTCAGGATGTCTTGTCCCCCCCAGAATCAGCCCACGCTCCTGTTCGACTTTCAGAAGAACGTGCTCAACAATTCGAACGCACTCACAACCCCAAACGATCCATTGATTTCACAGGTTTTCAATTCCCCAATCTCCTCTCTGGCTCAGGCCGTAAATTCATTTCACATGTTCCCAATGCCTATGGCTTATTTCTTCTACCCATAGTGGATATTTCGCCCGACATAAAGCCCCATCATCTTCACTGTCGCAAACGGCGTCAACGGCGGAAATGCGACTTACTTGTCCAATCCCGCGGCCACAGGCTCCGACGGACTCAAGCAGTTCTCGCAGGCAGACATACAGCCTCTACTCAACGCTCTCTTTTTTCAAGTCAACTGCACCTCAGCCACTACTGGGTTGTGCGTAAACCCCACTTGACTAGGCATATGGATCCTTTATCCACGTCGTTAGCATTTTGGAATATCCCGTCTCGCATTGACATCTTGGGCTTTGCAAGAGGGATCGCCGACTACTCCGGTAATCAGAATCTTGCAAAATACTATTCATATCCTTGACCTGATAATTCTTCAGGTCACTTATGAGAAATTTACCGGGCGTCCGGAGCAACTTTGGGAGTTTGCAGGCTTCAATTGAAGTAATGACAGGCCTCGAAAGGGAAGTTGACGATGAGAAGGTTAATCTACGAAGCGGTTAGGGAATCGGGATTTGAGCGGAAGGGGAGAGAGCTTTGACGGTTTTAGTCCAAACAAGTCGATGTGAGAGGTGCGGTAGTACTTGAAGATGGAATGTTCCGACCTTCGGTGGTCTATATGTGAGGCGGGTGAATCCGACGTGTCGGATGAAGAGCAGGATCCTGCGAAACCGATGTTGAGAGGTTATTTTCTTTTGCAGAAGGGTAACTGCACAAGGTAAATATGCAGGCAGACGAACTTTGAAAACATTTCAAATCTTATCTTATCGGCGCATCTCGTCCGCGGAGATCACCGGAGCCAGTAGACCCGGATGCGGATACTCTACCGATCCTCCAAATGCACTAACCATTTCTTTCTTCATCCGCGACGGGTTTTGGACCCGGACTGCGTTGGGCTGACCTGAGTGTACGATGCACCGCACTACTGGAGCATCATCATCCAGACGTGGGGTCGAGGCTTCCGGGGACTGTCGTGCACGCGTGCGTTACTGCCGGGCGCTGGGAGGCCATTCACATTGTTCACGGTGAATTTTTACATGAGCCACTGCATTCAAGGGGGACCTGTGCTCAGTCAGCAGAGGTACGTCTAGGTGGCTATGTAGGCCCTATGTATGTCAGTGTATGTCAGTGTAGCTGCCTGTGTAGCCACAGTGTTCCAGTATAGACCCGCGTCCAGTCCCGAGATATTACAGAGAATTCATTGTCCACTTATTCCTCCTCTCAGGATAACTATAAAAGCTTTTTTCGTCAAAAATATGTACAGGTGGTGTTGAACCTCTAACATTCTACACGTATAAATCAACCCAGACATGTATAGCGTTGTGTGGACAGGCACTGTAAATTTACATTATACATGTACTCTCCACTCGTGACAATGTGCAAGGGACTTTCTACTTTCCGGGTATTACTGGCAGAGTTGTACAGACGAGATTTCTGCTTCAACACATTAAATTGTAATGTACTGGACAGATTTGTATAATTCAAAGTGAAAAAGTTACCGTACGCTGGTTGAAATACCTAGCGTATGGAAGCACCGACGAGAAGGTCAGCGGTCGGCTCCAAGACGCAATTGTCGATGCTGGCAAGGCATCATCAAGGGACAAGATTCAAGCGCAATTGCATTGTGTTGCTGTACATACTCGGAGCGATGACTTGGCCAATTAGAAGAGTGAATACTCATGTCCATGTCTCACACCTGATTGCCGCCAACTGATCGTATGTGAGAATATCCTCTGAACCAGAAAAGAATAAACTGTTTCTCTAGGGAAATTGGGTGACTTCCCGTAAGACAAATGTATGTAAAATCAGATACTTTTGCTCTTTTGCCGGGATGCCAGGGCTCACATCAGGACCCCATCGGCTTTGGATCTCGCTTATACTCCCTCAGACCCTCGTATACTTGAGTGTCTGTTCGGGGGGTAGGGACCCTCCCTACAGACATAAATCTGCTCGAACAAGCCCAAAGTGGACTAACAGATCAAGTGAAAACCGGTCTCGATGACGCAGTGCTGCTAAAAACTTAGCAGCACTGCGTCATCGACTGGCTCGAGCATCACGTCACACGGGCTTCGAATTCTCTCAAGCTCTCTTTCGTCTTCTTTCGTCTTCGTCCCAACCCACTCGCAGCTGGCTACGCAGGCAGTCCCGCACATCGCTCCTCTCCAATCAGCAATCCAGCGCCCACCACCCTCCACCACGCGACAAGGATTCACATGCTGGCGCTGCGCCGTCGCGTACCTGCACATTGGTGTCTTGGTGAGTTTTTGTCGCCCTCCTTGAGAGCCACTCTGACCAAGGCCGACCTGCAACGCTGCAGGACGCAATCCGATAGGCTCAACCTTATTTTTTTGGGCGCTGTTTCTTCACTGGCAAAATTTTCCTTGAGACAAGGCCGAATGTCGCCGAACGCACTTGGATTTTAGGCTATAAAGGTGTGTCCCCACTCTCTTTCTGCTCATTCCAGCTTCATGGCCCACCCAGGAGATCTCCCTCCACCACGTTTCAGCGTTTCAAACGTCCTCAATACCCCCACCATCCACCGAGACCCCCAAAATGGACCTCCGCCACATTGGCATGGACATCCGTACCCTACCATGGTGAGTTTGTGGGTTTAAGGTGCACAGCAGGTTATTTACCTCGTCGTAGCAGGCTGCAGCACATTTCCAGACGCCCAGCGTGAATACAAGTTATGCTGATCAAGGGTACCGCGGGCGCGATGGACGTGGACCTGATGGCCCCGTTCATCCAGAGGTGCGTTCACCCTTTGTGTCGCCCTTCCCTACTGACCTTCCATCAGGAGCAATACCAGTTTTCCCTTCGGCCCGTCGTGAACTCCGCTGCGCAGATCGATCCGACTCTACTGCGCGACGATCGCGAGCATGGTCCGTTTGTTCATCCCAAGCACCGTGTTGAGCACGAACACCGGCCTTGTTCCAAGAAGGAGGTTCGCGCGAAGCCCTCACATAAGCCCAAGAAGAGCAAGGGCAAGGGTAAGGGCCGCGTTGGCTCCTCTGAGTCGGAATCCGACGCCGATGACGCCCGTGGAAAGACTCGCACCGGTCGTGGTGGTGTCCAGAACTACAACAAAGTCGCCAAGGACCTGCTATTTGACACGGTTGAGGAAGTACTGCCGACTGGCGAGAAGGGATGGAAGTCGGTAGAGGCGGTGTATAATGCAAAAGCGATGTCGGTGGGGCGTCCAGAACGGGCTGCAGGGTCTCCCAAGACTAAGTACCAGTCGGTGCGTTGCTGTATTCATTTCGGCGTGCATTTACTAACTCTTTTACATAGTATACGAAGCAGAAAAAGCCCACCGGCACGGGTGAATTTCCTCCGGAAGTCAAGCGGGCACACGAGATCGAGGATCTCATCAACACCAAGGCCGGTACGCGCGACCTCGATGACGACAGTGAGCTTGACAACGACGACAACGACGACAGCAACGACTCAGACGTCCCCAAGGTCGTTGAGCCCGTGCGCTCTGCTGTTGCTCGTCGCGCAACCAGCCCACCTCTTCGCCGCTCTCACACCTCCGCTACCGATGCTGTCAGCAAAATTGTACACAGTCTTGACCCGGCGACATTGCGGGTGCGCGATGAAGCGCGGGCCCACCATTCATTCGAGAGAACACAGCTCATGACGCTGTCCGCCCAAGTTGATGGCCTTCGCAGCCAGCTCTCTGCTGTCCTGCAGGAGAACAACAACCTCAAGCGCGAGCAGGATCGTGCCGACATGGAGCGTACCTGGGCTGCGCGCCTCGACAAAGTCACACGCAGGCGATCTTATGATCGCTCGTATGGGCGGTCTCGCAGCCCCTCCCACCATCGCCGTCGTGTTCGTCGCCGGGGTCGCACCACATTTGCCGAGCGCGATGGCATACAGTGTGTTGGTGGGAAGGTCCGCGTTGAGCACCAGTTTTCCGACGGTGGTGCTGCGACTTTTTGGGAAACGGAAGCATCGTCAGATGCCACTGATTTTGATCACCGGCTGAAGAAGAAGCAGCGCAAGCGCTCCCGCACCCCCTACCGTGGGCGCACTCCCACTCCGAGCCCTCCCCATCCTCGCCCCCTCAGCCGCCGTCGCACACCCACACCCGGTCCCTCGCAGCTTCCTTTCACCTCCAACACAACCTCTGACGCCCTCGTCTCCGGCAATGCTGTAGAGCTTATCGTAACCCCCCGACGTGGCGGCGCCCCGCTCGGGTTTATCATTAGCCCAACCACGCAGCGAGACTAATCTTGTTTACATGTCTCTATACAAGTTGTATACCCTCCACACCTCGTCTCTCGTATGATTCCTCGGGCTATTGATACTTTCATTAATGTTTCTTACTCCTGTCCAACTCATGTCGCTCCTTAATTTGAAATCAAAACATTCGTTTTCCTACAATTAATCATATACAGCAAAATTGTGGAATCGTGCAACACGGTCCTTGCGGCGCTGCTCAGAGAACAGCATGGTTTCAAATCCATCCCACACTTGCTCGTCCTCCATCGTCTGTCGCCACAATGGCATATAGACTGCACGGATCTGATTATGCCCCACTCTATGTGTTCGGAAATTGTGAAGTCTGAAGCAGGTTTCGAGCAAGTTTGCTCGCCGTTCTGCATTGTCAATGTCCAAGGGTAATCGAAGTCTCCCAAATACGCCCTGCACACCGCGCATCCCCCATTCTGCCGTTTGACGATATGACAGCAACTGGCGATCAAAAGCGAGCTTCCTCTCGATCTCAGCAGTTGTACCTCGAATGGTCTGCCCCGTTTTGATAGGGGCACGAATCTTACCTTCGATCTGAGCTGCGCCACGAGGGAATGCAGTGTCAGCAACAAGGTAAAAGCCATCGGGTGTTTGTGATCGTAGCTTCTCATATATAGGCCGTGCAACTCTCGAGTCATGCCAACTTCCAGGCGCATTCAGCTTTGCTGCAATTATAGTCCCTGATACAAAATCAGACTCCGGATTCAGCATACATGAAATACAGTACAGATACAGTACTGACCTTTTGGGGAAAATACAAGCACAGAGCTCATGAAATGCTCGCAGAGCCATCCATTATATGTGGCATTCTCCACCTCAGGATCATCCGCAGTTTGAAGGGGCAGATTGAGCCCGTCAATGCTTGCGAATGCTCCCTCTAAGAGTGGATGACGTGTGATGATCAAGTCATTTAATGTCTGGAACTCCTCGACGTTGGACGGCCATTGTATACGAGCATCAGGAATTTGGCGGAGTACGGCAAGTAGGATGTCGAGGCTGAAGTGGATGTACCGCGAGACAGTGGATGGGACTAACGCGAATATCAGCTGAAGACTGATCTCCCGCATTGTGGAATTGAGGAAGTGTAGAGCGAGGCCTAGCGCACCGGCTGCATCCAAAGAACGTGCCCCAGGTCGTGGATTCCCGGCGGCCGCAGTATCCCCCTGCAGAATTGGTGTCATATCCCAAGTGCCACTGAAGCCGGCTGCGAGAATGTCCTCAAAAGTCTGCGTGTCAAATCCCATTGTCGTAATGAAGGCGCGGTCGCTCTTGCTCATGTACAACACCTGCCATGGTGTGTCGCGTCGTGGGTCCGGCAGAAGCTGAGCTCGCATCAAGTAGAGCCGACGCTCGAGCCGCCGTTCTGTGCGCTGCTGACGCGCCACCAAAACCCCTGCCACAATTGCGGCTACTGCATGGCAGTAAGCTCCCAGTCCATCTCGTCCTCTTCCTCCTCGTCAACCAGGTCCATCTGGTGCATCAACGCGTCGGGATTCATGCAGAGGTCGATGTTGTTTGATGGTATTGATTGACCGGGCCTTCGGTAACTCCTTATTTAGTTCCGGGCCCGCAAAAGTGTATATACACATATGTTAAGTGTCTTACGGGTCCCAAACCACCTATACAATACTTTTTCTACTCATACTTGCCATCACTGGCACCGCGAAGTATCTGAAAAACATAGATTTGTGTGATGGGAAGTCACCCATTATTACAAGCTTTTATACTCTACAGAATATCTAGAACCTTCTACCTAAGCGAGTAATCAATAGGCAGGCTTGGTAAGTGAAACCTCGTGATCGGTGAGCATCCCGGGCGGATCATCAATACTCGGTGATGGTGGGAATACAGCTTGATATCCCCCACTTAGATTACCAGCCCCGGACGCCATCCCCAGTTAGCTAGACTAATTACCTGTACGTCGAATAGTGCTAGTGAATGGTTCTTGAGACGCTCGCGCTCTATTGCAAGCTTTCAAACAGTTCAAGCTCGAGGTTGTAGTTCAACCGCTATCTGAATTCATGATTTTGAACTGAATGTTGTACGCCATGCCTTTCCAATACACATTCGCTCTCTCTCTGCTTTCCGCTAGTGGCTCGGATGAGAATTTGAAAATTCCGTGCAATCGTTATTCATTTAGCTGCGGCCTTCGATTATAACAACTCGTCCTTTTCCTTATCTATCACCTCACTTGAAATCTGAGACAGCTGGAACAGGCAAGTACTTGCGGACTTACACTCTTTCTCGAGTGCTTACTGTAGTATTAAATTCAACTCGGCAGCGGTGTGACCTGTGACCCGCTGAACCAATACGTCAATCCGTCAACTCTGGAGGTGTACCGTGACATGCGGAAATCTTCGGCAAGGGCTAGATTAATGGAATTCATGGCGGCTTGTACTTATCTGCAAGCACTCCTGCAGGCAGAATCAATGACAGGAAACAGAGCTACTCAACTGCAGTACAGCTTCAATTTCCATGCTCTCACAGTGCTAAAAATCAGCTAGAGAGTTCAGAAGCAAAGAACCATTCAATGCTATTGAAAATCTTGTGGAGACCAGGCCAATTGAGCAGCAAACTGGCTAGTCAGTTATAAGTCTGCAGCAAAGGAGACCATGTTCCAAAGAAAATTGCAGTAGTTCCATTCAATCAACATCAGGAAAAAAACATTTCCCTACGTCGCTAAAAGTAAATAGATTGTTTGCGCAACAGCCATTGGAGCCCTTCAATGGCTTTTTGACGTTGCGCAAACTGATGGCTCCACCGCCAAAAAATGACGTCAATGGCTTCGTGGAGCCATTCACCTGCCATTTCTGCGCAACGCCAAACAGCCATTGAATGGCTCCAATGGCTGTTGCGCAAACAATCTAATGTGCAGTAGCTTTGGTGGTTGCCGAGTGGCTCCTTGTAGCCCTGATAGCTGCACACCGGCGATCCATAGCCCTTGATAGCTGCCCGGTGCGGATCCGTAGTTATAATCAGAGCTCGAATCTGAGGTCGATCGTCCATTGAGACTAGAGTTAGCGATTAAATAATCGGTTATCGCCTCCGCCGGTAAACTTGTAAATAATCCTCTGTGGTAAGAAATTTACAGTTCGGGTGAGTCGGGAAGAGTTTAGTAAAAAGGCGATATTCAAATTCATGCCATCGGGAGGGCTCGAACCTCCGCCTCCCCAATGTATTCGCAATACATAGCTACCACGAGATGAGGGCAACCGACCTTGGTCTACGACAGCTTGTTCTCGAATGGTGCGAAACCTGAACAAACCAGAACGCAAGTCAAAGCCGCCCGTTTGAAGAAAGAAAATAAGGAGGGTACTTGCATTGGTTACGTCGCCAAATCAACTTGCCAGACCCGACGTTTCTTCACGTTCAGATCGGTTGCGGCAATGCTAGATGAAGGGAATAAAAAAGAGGGAAATTATACTTTCATGCCATCGAGAGGACTCGAACCTCTGTCTCCCTCGCTGGAGGAAATGTCACTAGACACTGGACAAGGGCGACCTATCCTCGGTCTACGACGGCTTCTGCTGTTCCTGTGCGTTGTGCATTTTATTGAGTCGTGGAAACCTTTATTGCAGGATCACAACATTAAATACGCACACGTTTTTTTTGCGTCGGGACGTATCACGCAATTACGACTTGATGAGGACTCGACGTTGACACACACGCAAATCTCGCCCAAGAAAATCGTACATTGAGCCCCGCGCAGATACAGTCCCATCGATACACGTACACTTTCAACCAGACACCCCGACACAGTACTTCAGTCTACGTTCGCCACCGGCGCGTTTTCCTTGCCCGCACCGCCTTTCACCACCGAATTTGAAATGGGGCGTGTCCCGGCGTGGGTCTTGGCGGTGGCGCTGCCCGTCCCGTCCTTCGCGGCGCCGTTGAAGAGAGCAAGCGAGAACGGGCGCCGCCTGCTGTTGCGCTTGACCTTCTTGCTATCCACCGCTGAATCATTGACCAAACAAACGCTGGACGGCAAACTCGCGAAAAGCAGGGCTGCTCCAGGCGCTGCGCACTTCTTCCCTGGAGCCAGGTGGGGTCGGACGAGCCCGAAGACGTGCGTGGCAGGTACCCAGGGGAAGCGGTGGCTCTGGTTGCTACCAGGATTTGAGGTCTGTGCGTCGACTTCGCCGAGTGCGGGAGCATGGGTCGTACGAGGGAGACGGGCAGCGAGAGGGACGGCGAGGGGGTGCGCGCCGACAAGCGCGTCGGCGGTGTGGTGGAGGTGCGCGAGGGCGGCCCAGATTGCTGGGGTTAGTGGTGGTGATGATTGGTGCGAGTGTGCGGGTACTTGCTGTTGCTGTTGGTGCGGATGCGCAGAGTAAGCCTGAGGCAGGCGCGCCTTGGCGGTGCTGGTGATGGTGGGGCGGCGGTGCGCATGTGCGACGGTGGTAGGGGTCCGTAACGGTGGCGGCCGCGGTGCGAAAGGCGTCACTGGAGAAGACCCCACGTCACCGCGTGTGCGGGTGGGCTATCGAAAAGCAATCACACAAATCAGATCAAAAAATGGGCGACTGCAGAGAAGGAATGCTCGTACATGCACAGGACGAAGAGCCGGACGCCGCGCGCGTAATGCAAGCTTTGGGACGGTCACAAGCGCGAGATATGAAAAAAGCAGGAACGCCGAGAGAACGCCAGCGCCGCGGAGGAAGGCGTGTATTTGTGCGGGGGCGTAGACGTGGCCTGCGATCGTAACTCCAGCGCTCACGGCGGTAGACGGGAGCGGGGTCGAGGAATTGGTGCCTTGAAGCGTCGGCATGATAACGAGCCTGATGGCTTGAGCAAGGGACCGACTAGGGAATTTGGCAAAGAGAAGCTTGAAGGAGCGTGTAGTACGCCAGGGAGGAGGGACTGTGGGGTAAGGAGCGTGGGCACTAAGCAGGCGTGGTGGTGGTACGGGAAATAGAAGCACTGAGGATGACCATGGCTTACCGTCAGCCACCCGAAACCCAACATGACCGTTTGTGGCAGGTGCATATTTGGCGCTGCTGAGCACAGACGGCATCATCCTCAACACGCGCAAACAAATCGCGACTCTCTCCATGTCGTGTCTTCCCTCGATCTCACTCAGGCTGGCAGCCGTCCTAACTTTCCGCGACTCTTACTGCTGAATCAAATTTCTTGGTTCATCCGTTTGTGGACTGGTGCCGATGAAATTTCCGAAAAGTCTCTGACATCATGATTGTTTTTTTCATCCTGGCCTTCGATTTACTCTCTGGAATGCCGGTCAAAAGAAGAAAATCAGGAACAGGAGCTCCGTCGTGCTTCCACACGTGTGGCATCTGCTCAGAATTCCCTGCGAAGCCGAGCTCGACATGCGATTTCCCACCCACTGCTAAAGATAGCAGGAGTCTTGGTGCAAATCCCACCGTCAGTCTCCATCTTGTTGCTTACGCACGTCGCAACGAAGTGCCCCCAAACCTTGTCAGATATAAAGCGGAAACATGGCTAGCTCTTCGACCTTGACAAGCATCTTCACCGCCCTGGGTAACTCGATAGCCACATACTACACCTACAATATCCTTTCCTTCCTCCATCTATACATTCTGCACCGCAGCACGCTCTCCCGCTATCTCGCATCCGACCCCTCAGCCTCCGAAACCCACTCCTGAGCCCTCATAACAGGCGCAAACGACGGCATCGGCCTGGGCTTCGCCCACGAGCTCGCATCACACGGCTTCAATATCATTCTGCACGGTCGCAATCCCACCAAACTCGCCGCCGTCGAAACTGCACTCAAAGCCCAATACAAATCTCCACCGGTCTGTTCGTCCTCGACGTCTATCCTTCCAATCCCGGCGCGATCGACGACTACGTCCGCGGCCTGGCCAATGACGGCGTGCGCGTCCGCGTCCTGGTCAACAACATCGGCGGCAGCACGCTCACCAGTCCCGCGTTCCGCCCGTTGACACGTCTCACGGCCGTCGATGTACAAAAGCTTTTCGAGCTGAACATGGGGTTACCCACCCTGCTAACGCGCGCGCTGCTGCCCGTGATGCAGCAGCCCGCGCTGGTGCTGAACCTCGGGTCTTTCGTTGCGAGGGTCCCGGGGCCCATGCTGACCGTCCAAAGCGTTCAACATGTCGTGGAGTAGGAGCTTGGGAGTTGAGCTGCGCGTGGAGCGCAGGCAGGTGGAGGTCATAGGACTTTTGGTGGGTGAGGTGCAGTCTTCTAAGCATCGGGACCTTGAAGGGCTCTTTGTATGCACTTCCAGGGTCCTAGCAAGGAGTGCGCTGAATAGGGTCGGATGCGAGAGGCATACTCTCGTGCCGCGGTGGAGGCACGCCGCCATCTTGGCACTTGTCGAGCGCTTGCCAGATGCGCTGCTGGACAGGATAATGGTGGGTTCGAGTACGACGCGTATGGAAAAGGACAAGAGGCTTCTCGAAATGTAGAAGAAGAACATTTGAGCCGTTGGGGGAGGGACGAGTGCAGAGCGTAGACGATGCTATGATCGTACTTATTCCTTTGGCTGTTAAACTCGGAAGTAGGCCTGTGTAGCTGGGTTTATTCAAAGTCAGGATTTTCCGTGCACCTTCAGATTCAGTGCCGCAGTACATCAAAGTCCGAATCCTAGCTCACAGATTTCGGTCAGCACAAAGGAGAGCAGCCCAAGTAAATAAGAACAGGTAACTGCAACCATCCTGCCTCCGACAATTGGAACCACGGACATGAGACGAGGGCACCCACCTCGGTTCCTCTTTGGTAGAGTTCAGTTAAGTGGATTGCCTGTGGAAAAGATGAGCAAGAGGAATCCCCAGCGCTCGGTATGTAAATGCAGGAGGGATCAGATCGCAAGTGAGCCTTTTTCACTTAGAATTCCCGCGCAGTTCTCCTTCGCGCAGATGCGATAGGCTGGGCGATAAAAAATTCAAAAAAAGGAAGAAACGATCGGACAGACTCGAACCACCTCTTCTCTGAGAGGAACCGAAGAGGCGCACACGGGGAGACGGCGGCCGTCCCTGATACGACGGCTTTCCGGGAGTTCTAGATGCTCAAATATCTTCAGATTTTTTTTCTAATGTATTCCTCGTGCTACATCCATTTCAAAAAATTGATTAGCAACACTAATTGACACCTTGATTGACCCGCACAAGTAAACTATGCCTTTTCTCTCCTCGACCTCACTCAGTCCGAAACCACTTCCAGACGATGCAAGTAATGCACTGTCTACCGATTCTCGCGGCGCTCGCAGATGAAGTTTCAAGTCGGGCTTGATTTGGGTTTGGTGCTCCCCTGTGTGGTACCTTGCGGTCCTCAGTGCATGGTGGATTCAAAATTCTGAATAATCCTGTGCTTGCGAGGCCCAATTTCAGGATGGATGTCGCTGGCACACAATCAAGCAAATGTGTGAGTCGATTCCGCCCCCCAGCACGATATCGATCATTTGGTAAAGACTCACATGCTGCGTCGGCGACTTGAGTCTGGCAAAGAAAAGTCTCTGACTCTCGTCACACGGCGTCCGATTCTGCGACACTATCTCACGATTGTGGCGGGTCCCGTTCATTGGACCTTCAAGTTCAACTGGTCGCAGAGCCACAGATGAATTGGTTTTGACCCTCATCACAGTTAAAAGTTCTCTTAATTTGCCTCGTCACGAAGATTCCCATCATATTTCTATCCAATTCCGTGAAGGATTGAGTACTTTTTCTGGAGCTTCAAGTTGCACAGACTGATCCGCTAGCGCTTGTAAGAATTGATCCGACTTTCAATCCCTCACACGTACTGTACCACTACACAACACTGTTCCATCAACTCAAAACAGCAGATCATATTTCACTTGTACAAGAACATTCTGTAATACGCCAAAGATTTGAAAAAACGCCAAACATTTCCCAACTCCTATCCAACCGTACTTTCAGGACAATCCGCAGTGGCTACCGCGGTCTTCAAAGTCGTAACATTGGCTGCAAAGAGGTGGTACACTTGGCTGAATGTGAAACTGATGGTAGTATTTGGGTCATTTGGGTTGTCCACAGGCTTGTTGGGCGAGATTGCGATGTTGAACCATGCAAGCTCTGTGTTGAGATCAAAGATATTTTGCCCGCCCCAGCTGAAGCAACCAGCACACAGTACATATGTGAAGCCTTGGCCAGGGGCCGTACTGGTAGGGACGAAATCAATGATTTTGACATTGTTAGAGACAGCGAAAATTCCGGTGTTATTCGCGCGATTAACCGATCTGATGCAATTTGACACCCAGGTCGTCTCAGCCGGACGGAAAGGACTCACGCAATCTCATACACATTGATCATCAATACTCCCTGGGGAGATCTCCAACCAATTACACATAGCCTGTGCGAAGGCTCAGTAAAGGTACCCAGATAATAATTTCGACATACGGAGAAGACTGAAAGGCGCCGTAACAGATTCCACCCCAGCCGTTTTGGAATATGGCCAGCGATCCAGCGAAGGTTCCCGAAAGCGACAGTGGACCAGGACTCAGAGACGTTAGTCCAATTCCGCCGAGGCCAATATTTATGGGGATTGCACCGCGTTTGCAGCAGAGAAATGAATAGTTCGAGAGTAACCACGAAAGGCTAGCTGCAGTGAGGAAAACTTCGGAATTTTAGCTCCAGAATGAAATACTTCAACCTCCGGATTTTTCACTGAGAAATTGTCGGTGTACGACATAAAAATACGACTCCAATCCACAGATTCCTTGACCTGGGCTTGGATGCCAAGCCCAATATTTCTGTCGCACGCTGGATGTTATTCTTACGTACGGTTTATCACCGCATGGGTATCAGCCCATTGAGCCGAGTGAGTGTTCCTGGTGCCACGGATTCGTTGACAAGGGAGAAGTCTATGATAGCTTCACGTAGCCTATTATACCCGAGCTGCCATAGCAAACCGACGTTCCGCATAGAAAGGTACCCCCCAGTTTGAAATCTATAGCAGTATATAACCCCTCATAGTTTACAAGTCGTCTATTATAGCATATAGCATCCATAGCCTCTCAGAGTGCTTACAGCTAATGTCGGAACCGAAGGCGTGGAGGAAATTTTCTTGTTTTGGAATGTTTTCAAAGAATTGTGAATATCTCGATCAGTTTTGGACCAATTTGCATAAAAATTAGATAGATATACTCAGCGAATTCATACGCAATTAGTGACAGAGAGGAATTTTTGAAAATATTAGGTATTAGGTAATCTGTGATTTGGGGGCATTTTCATGCAAAATACCATTTTTGTATGTGTAGACCATGCCGCAGGGGCCTAAGATTTTGTGATGAGCAATATTCATACCGAGGGGAGGATGTGACAGAGCCAGAATTACACATACCTTATTCAAGTTTTTGTACCAGCCTCGGGGGCATTCAGCATTTTCCTGCATCTGAAGATCCTGCGAGAATCACACTTATCTGAGCATTTCATATGATTTCAGCTCTGTCACATACCTACCTAGGTACATATGTTATTCTGCACAAAATATTGTGCCCCTGGGACATGTTCTAGACATATAAAAACAGTATTTTGTGTGGAAATGCACTGAAAACACAGATCACCTAAGACCTAATATTTTCAAATTTCCGCTCTGTCACTAATTGTGTATGAATTCGCCGAGTATATCTATCTAGTTTTTATGCAAATCGGTAGAAAACTGACCGAGATATTCACAATTCTTGGAAAACATTCCAAAACAAGAAAATTTCATCCGCGCCTTCGGTTCCGACATTAGCTGTAAACAAGGTCATAGACCCTCAAGTCCATACGCCAAAACAATGGGCAAAATTTAATGTATTAGAAAATCTACTACGACAGCCACAGGTGTTATGTGAGACCTGCATATTCGGATTTTTAAGGGAATGTGTTGTCTTGACGCATGAATAGTGAGTTGTTGAGACGGTCCACTTGTCTAAATGCGGCCTGACTCTTGAGCGGTCTTGCAAATTGAATCCTTTGTCCGCGGCATGAATCAGGAACAAGTCGAACCGGTTGAAGTTTCGAGTACCGGAGACAGTGGTAGATCGAGCTTGAGGTACCTGGTACGTCCCGAATTTGATGCAGAACTCGCGAGGTTTGATGCCTATCTGCTTGCGTGAGCGAGCTCCCCTCGATGTTTTGAGAAGTGTATTTACTCTCGAGTCATTTGAATGGCGTTGGGTTTGAACTTGCGTAGTTGGTCTCGATTAGGTATTGGAAATCGATTCGAAGCCCTGCCTGTTTGGCCAGACGACCAACAGAGAAAAGAGGCGCTACCATACCGACGAAACCGCGGCCGGCGGTTGTGCAGCGTTCATCACGGTTCATGCACCAGACCCTCATTCTCGCTTCCGCTTGGGGCCAATATTTCGTCGAGGTAGGTGATATGCTAACATTTCGAGTTGCCGATTTTTTTTGTGAGCCATTGTCCTCGGTTTCATCGCTTCCAAAACCTATTACCTCTATTTTCCCTATACATGACCCTTGATTTTACAGTTGATGTACGGAGATCCAAGCTCTCTTCTGGTGACGGTTTGTCATTTGGGTCCTGATCAGGCCCTGCTCAGGTAACAGATGTCTACAACTAAGTTGATTCAATATCATACCAGGCACTGTTCGTGATTGCGACAAGATGTGTAACGATTCAACTTCAACAATTTCTCACGCGCTCAGAGCCGCGTCGCCGTGATCTCGTTTATCACGCAGTTTTCAATTGAATCACATGAATTCGCATTTAGACACCCTGGGTTTACAAAACGCAGGACTGTTCGCCAAACCTCGCCTGATGACATCCGCGGATAGACCGTGATATGGAATTATCTCCAGCTGGAAGTCCCAGTAGCCAGGCACAGGTATGCCATAGCTAGAACAACTATACGACTGCCCTGTCTCAGACCACGAGCCTCCCCAAACTTACTCCTCTGCTTCATTGCTACCAAAACCTATTACTATGCTTCTATGTCCTTGAGCCTACGACTAATGCATAAAGATTCAAGTTCCCTCGCTGGCATTTATGTCCTGGCCTGGCCTATCTGTCTACGACTATGACATACCAGGCACTGTTCGTGATCTCGACATGATCGAGATCCAACTAAGTACCGTCGCCAGAGTATAAGTAGGTCGCTGAATTCAGCATCTGCATTCACCCCTCGAGCTCACTTTGAGGATGTCTTGTCTCCCCCAGAATCAGCCCACGCTCCTGTTCGACTTTCAGAAGAACGTACTCAACAATTCGAACGCACTCACAACCCCAAACAATCCATTGACTTCGCAGGTTTTCAATTCCCCGATCTCCTCTCTGGCTCAGGCCGTAAATTCATTTCACACGTTCCCAATACCTGTCGCTTATTTCGTCTACCCATAGTGGATATTTCGCCCGACACAAAGCCCCATCATCTTCACTGTCGCAAACGGCGTCAACGGTGGAAATGCGACTTACTTGTCCTATCCCGCGGCCACAGGCTCCGACGGACTCAAGCAGTTCTCGCAGGCAGACACACAGCCTCTACTCAACGCTCTATTTTTTCAAGTCAACTGCACCTCAGCCACTACTGGGTTGTGCGTAAACCCCACTTGACTAGGCATATGGATCCTTTATCCTCGTCGTTAGCATCTTGGACGCCATATCCCGTCTCGCATTGACATCTTGGGCTTTGCAAGAGGGATCGCCGACTACTCCGGTAATCAGAATCTTGCAAAATACTATACACTTGAACTGATAATTCCTTCAGGTCACTTATGAGAAATTCACCGGGCGTCCGGAGCAACTTTGGGAGTTTGCAGGCTTCAATTGAAGTAATGACAGGCCTCGAAAGGGAAGTCGACGATGAGAAGGTTGATCTACGAAGGCGTGAGAAAATATGAATTTGAGCGGATGGGGAGAGAGAGTTTACGGTTTTAGTCCAAACAAGTTGATGTGAGAGGTGCGGTAGTACTTGAAGATGGAATGTTCCGACCTTCGGTGGTCTATATGTGAGGCGGGTGAATCCGACGTGTCGGATGAAGAGCAGGATCCTGCGAAACCGAAGTTGAGAGGTTATTTTCTTTTGCAGAAGGGTAACTGCACAAGGTAAATATGCAGGCAGACGAACTTTGAAAACATTTCAAATCTTATCTTATCGGCGCATCTCGTCCGCGGAGATCACCGGAGCCAGTAGACCCGGATGCGGATACTCTACCGATCCGCCAAATGCACTAACCGTTTCTTTCTTTCTTGTTCACCATCACATCCGCGAAGTGTTTTGGACCGGACTCTTTTGGGCTGACCTGAGCGTACGGTGCACCGCACTACTGGAGTATCATCATCCAGACGTGGGGTCGAGGCTTCCGTGGACTGTCGTGCACGCGTGCGTTACTGCCGGGCGCTGGGAGGCCATTCACATTGTCCCCGTGAATTTGTACGTGAGCCACTGCATTCAGGGGGGACCTGCGCTCAGTCAGCAGAGGTAAGTGTAGGTGGCTATGTAGGCCCTATGTATGTCAGTGTATGTCAGTGTAGCTGCCTGTGTAGCCGCAGTGTTCCAGTATAGACCCGCGTCCAGTCCCGAGATATTACAGAGAATTCATTGTCCACTTATTCCTCCTCTCAGGATAACTATAAAAGCTTTTTTCGTCAAAAATATGTACAGGTGGTGTTGAACCTCTAACATTCTACACGTATAAATCAACCCAGACATGTATAGCGTTGTGTGGACAGGCACTGTAAATTTACATTATACATGTACTCTCCACTCGTGACAATGTGCAAGGGACTTTCTACTTTCCGGGTATTACTGGCAGAGTTGTACAGACGAGATTTCTGCTTCAACACATTAAATTGTAATGTACTGGACAGATTTGTATAATTCAAAGTGAAAAAGTTACCGTACGCTGGTTGAAATACCTAGCGTATGGAAGCACCGACGAGAAGGTCAGCGGTCGGCTCCAAGACGCAATTGTCGATGCTGGCAAGGCGTCGTCGAGGGACAAGGTTCAAGCGCAACTGTATTGTGTCGCTGTAGATACTCGGAGCGATGACTTGATCAGTCAGAAGAGTGAATAATCATGTCCATGTCTCGCACCTGATTGCCGCCAACGGATAGTATAGTGATGATATATCAAGCACTCCTGATCAGAGATGTGTCGTGATATATCGGGACCTCTGATTCACATTAAATTTCTAGGGCAGAGGCCAAAAAGTCAGTGCTGAGGAGCTTACTACGGGGACAAGTTGGTGTCGCGATGTCGCGGAGATCAAGATCTAGAAAACGGCGAGGCGGGATGCATTTTAATAAGGAATAACTGCGTACCTCCGTGATTGTCAGCTTGCTGGTCCTGTTTATAGCCGTGGGCAGCCAAAGGATCCTCTTTGTGTTGGCATCGCTGGGAGCTGAAGGAGTTATGGGCTAAGCTTAGAAATACGAGAAGACGAAATTCAATGCATAGGGCGGGCTTGGAGACTCTCAGCTTTGTCGGCATTGATGGGATGAGCTGGGAAAAATCAGGAGAAACCAGTTTACCTGTTGGACATAGAGTCCACCTCAGGCGAAAATTCACGAGAACGAGCATTGATTAAGCAACGAATCAGATGAGAGAAAATAACCACACAAATAGAGACTTACGACGGCGCGTGGCCTTGGTCTTGTTCGCAGGTTTGGGCCTTGACTCCTCCACCTTCGAGATACAAATGAGGAATAAAATCATTTGATACCGAGGTGAAATGCTTGGAGGTAAGATAGATACTGACGTAAGAGCACGCTCAGAAGGCGACTAGTTAGAAAAAGTGAAAGAACGAAATCGACGTTAAGCGTGGCGCTGCCTCGGTAGCGCTAATCAAACCTAGTGAAGGTGGAGGCGAGTGAGGATCTTCTGTTCTCACACCAGTGCCGTAGGTCGAAGGGCCTACAGAAAAGAGACGTCGTCAGCGCGCGGTCTTTATGGTGCATGGAATGAAGACTAAGAAAAAAAGACGGACGTTGGGTTCACAAAAAGCGGCAGCTGCGGTGACATAACGCGGCCAGAGACATACTTGCCCGCTTTGATTCGAGCATCGATGAAGATATCCTGCGCCGTTTTGCGATACAAAAGACAAATATCAAAGCCAAATAGTAAGCCAGTGGCAATGGTTAGACCTGTAGCTTCCGACTACGGCCAGCGCATGGCCTAAATATCTAGAAGGTAGACCCATTGCCAAGAGTGGAGCCGGAAAATCACCTTCCACATGTACTATCCTTGGTCCTTCCGAATCCGACTCGGATTCTTGCTAAAGTTGCACATCAGCAAACCCTGATTTTTCTGCACTATGGACCACTATGTAGTGCTACAGAGTGGCCCATAGTGGACTATAGTGGCTGTAGTGGCTGTAGTGAAGGTCTTTTGCTATGTAGTGCTATGTAGTGCTCTGGAGTACTACGGGAAAAATCAGGGATTGCTGATGCCCCCAGTTTCACCAAAGTTTCACCGTGCACGGTCGCGATTCAGTACTCCACCGCGAACCTAGATCGCGACCTGTGCGTCGTAGCCGTACGCAAGTGTAGCCATACGCAAGTGTAGTTCCCAAAGCCCGCCGAAATCTCGTCCTCGTGGTCGCTTGTACGGTGCTATGTGCATGTCTTGGTGCATGCTTGGCAAAAGCGTTGGAGGATTGATTGGCGGCTGATTGCCGAACATAGCCACATGCCCTTTATCTGGGCACCAGGGAACAAAATATTGGATTTGAGAGTTATCCCAATTAATTATGAGGAGTTTATGGTCGTCAAACTCCGTGGCGAAGCAAGGATAACTGTCAGTCTGGAATAAAAGACAGACTGGATTTATTTGGTCTGACCATCTCCGGGCAATCGTTCAAGAATTTTTTTCGAGAAAATGCAAGGAACAGGATAAACTCAGTCGCGCATGGAATAACCCAGTATAGCATGCGTTGAATGGAACTCAAATTTTCAATCTCGACTGAGTTAGGCAACCGGTAAACCCAAGAGCCGGAAGCCGGACTTGATGAACGTGACCATGTGGCCTCAATCTTGTCATCTACTGCTAGCGCGCTCCTCGATCCCCAGCGGCATCCAGCTGAAGGACGAGCCAACGCCAAGGTTTGCACCCCTCCTTGTAAGCAGCAATGGGATTTGGCACTCATCAATTTTCAAAATCGGATTTTACAGACATGGAATCCGCCAATGTCGCACTCCCCGATGCCCAGAGAGTTTACCTCAAGGACCAACCAACTCCACGGGACCAAGGTTTGCTTACCTAGCGTCGGTGATGTTAATTATTGACGGATTTTGCGATAGTCTTCCCAGCAACCGAACTACCTGAAGACATCGTCCGCGAGATCTTCATCGCAGCAATGCCACGTCTACGCGACGTTGACAATGGGATGAGCCCAAAAGAATGTCCCCTTCTATTATGCCAGATCTGCAGCGCTTGGCGGCATTTGGCGTTCACGACACCGCGGCTGTGGGCCTCTCTGCGCATTCGAGTCGACTTGGTCGATATTTATGCACCAGACCGAATGCAGCAGCTCGCAGACAAAGTCACTCAGTGGCTCTCCCGCTCTGGGGCCCTCCCATTGTCGATTTCATTTTACAGCCAGATAATGGGCTCCGGCTGCGACGTATCGCCTCTATTCAGCGCGTTGGCGGCCTTTTCCTCGCGATGGAAAGACATCGAGGTGGCACCTCCTTTCTCTGATAGTCTTGAGACACTTTCTCAACTTTCAGTTGACAAAGTCCCTATGCTGACCTCAGTGTCACTTGAAAAGTGGTGCGAAGGTGTCCCCCTTCCGTGCCATCTACTTCCTCTATTGACTGCGCCAAGCCTCCGCAGTCTATGTATAGTGAACGAAGACAATTTGGCCGCTCTGCAGCTCCATTGGCCGAACCTAACCCACCTTGCGCTCCTTGGGCTGGAGAGTTGGACCTCGCTTAACATTCACACCATCCTCGCGATTCTGGGTCAATGCTCGCAGCTCGAGACCTGCGAACTGGACCTCACCGGTTTCAATGATGACGACGATTCAACTCTTGCAATTTTATCTCCAGTATCACTTCTACACCTACGGCGTCTCACCGTCAGCGACGCGATTGGCCCCGCTGAGAGCAGCAATTTGTTCATGAATTTGCAGCTTCCAGATGTGCGGTCCTTAACGTACATTGGCTTTAGTAAGGAAGGCGATCCCGGCCCCCCATCGCACATGCTCTACCCCTCCCTCGAGCACCTCAGCTTGAGTATATCGGGGCTGCTCACCAGCAATCTCATCTCCGCGCTCCAGAGCGTGCCATCACTGTGCGAGCTCGGCCTGTATGTGGAGCCAGTCCTCCCGCTAGCCATCGATTTTCAAGAGCCTTCACTAGACCCAGGCTTCCTCGATCACTTCACAAATACTTCTGGACCCTTATTGTTGCCGAATCTCTCCCGCCTCCGTCTTGAAGGGCTGTACGCCGTCTCGGACAATTCACTCCTCCACTTCATCGAGTCCCGTTCTGCCGCGCCGGGCTCAAAACTCGTGCACATCGCTGCTCAGTTCGAGCGCCTCAAGCAGGGCAATATCGAGCCGCTGCTGGCTGCGGCACGTGCTTCTGGCATGAAGATCCAGCTTTTATTTCGGCGGCCCTCTCCCCCGCCTAGCATTTTCGAATAAATCTTCTATCAGTGCTCAATGCCAGTGCTCAATGCCTGTGTGGATCGGACGTGATGGACCATTCCGAGTCTTATATCGGAATTTCATTGCTCTATCGCTCGGACACCGCTCCTGCACAGACGTATTATGCCTCGAACATTTGACATTGCTGATTGACAGCCCAATCTTCGTTCAAATGAAATTCGTTCCCATTACCGGCCTCTTTCTTTTCTAGTTACAATGTTCCTGTTCTAAAATGTTTCTGTTCTACAATCTCATTGCTATGTTCACCTTTTCAGTTCGCGTGCACAATTTGGTCGGCCGTCGTGTTCCTTTGAGGATATGCAATATTGGGCCATGCTAGTGAATGGTTTCTTGAGACGGTTGTGCTCTATTGCAAGCTTTCAAACAGCTCAAGCTCGAGGTTGAAGTTCCACCGCTATCTGAATTCAGGATTTTGGAAAATCTGAATCATATAAGCTTGAATGGACTTTGGTTTCCCGAGATTGGCCGGTTTGGCGTGCTCCCGCTCATATTCTCCTACTGCCGCCCGGGTTCGCAGCTCCTTTTTGCGTGAATTCTCATGACCCTTGACCCTGTCAGATTTGGCGCGAGACACCATGAGAAGTTTGGGCCAGTTTTAGACAGCGGATTGCGGCAGCGACGACGCGAAGAAGGAGATGGCTGTCGCGTCAACAAACGATGTCACGCTTTACACGTGCCTCGACTTCCACAAATTCTACAGGTCGCATTATTCAGCGAATTAACTCAGAGTCTTGGATAAAATTACAGCCAAGAAGGGTAGGTATCATATGGAAATTTTTGCGAGCCCAATATTGGCCAGAATTGTGCCGCATGAGGGAATCGGAAAGTCCATCACCGTCCGATCACACACTGATTTACATCGAAACGCGTCCCCTTCGAGCTTCATTCCGGTTCTGGGGCCAGAATTAATTCCCAAGGTGTGGAAGGACTGTATAATATTACTTGTCAGAGGATTTGAACCTGCGAGGTGTGTGGGGTTATTTAAAAAATAATTATCCAAGGATGTGGCTTCATCCAAGGACCGGCACGAGTATACTGTATGCCTTTCCAATACACATTTTCTCTCTCTCTCTCTGCATTCCGCTAGTGGCTCGGCTAAGAGTTTGGAAATCCCGTGCAATCGTTATTCATTTAGCTACGGCCTTCGATCATAACAAATCGCCCTTTTCCTTGTGGAATCTGAGACAGCTGGAACAGGCAAGTACTTGCGGATGAACATTCTTTCTCGAGTAGTATTAAATTCAACTCGGCAGCGGTGTGACCCGTGACACGCCGAACCAATACGTCAATTCGTCGACTCTCGGGATGTACCGTGACATGCGGAAATTTCCGGCAAAAATGCTCCATCAGCGCGGAAGTACTTGAGAAATTTTGGTTCAGTAATTTTTGCAGACAAATAACAATTCTCTATCAAACATCTTGTCTCAGTGGATTTCTACCTGTTGACGATGCTCAGGATATCATTTTGTGGGGTTTTAAGTTGAAAACAAGGTGAAATAGGTCCTGTACGACTAAATTTGAGGTACTTCCCTCGAATCAATTCTTTGAGCTATATTCGCGCATTTTTCACCCCACTTTGCGGCAACCCGTGACGAAAAACCTATTCTCGGTGACCCGTGACACTGACCAAAATTCGGCGCCGTCCGTGACGCGTGACTGCCGATTTGAATTTACAGGCGTTTGCATAATTCCGTGTGGGAACCCACCGTCAGCAGTCATGCTGTCTAGGCGAAGCCGTCCCAGACCCCAATCTGCGATATGACCGACTCAAGCTCGAGCGACTTGGCCTCGAGGTTGACGATTGTTCTCGCCGTCTTCGGCTCCTTGATAGCGGCCTATTATGCCTACCGCGTCCTTTCTTTCCTCCACCCCTATCTCTTCCACCGCAGCACCATCTCACGCTACCTCGCCTCCGAGTCCTCCGCCTCCGAGCACCGCTCCTGGGCTCTCATAACCGGGGCGAGTGACGGCATTGGCCTAGGCTTCGCTCACGAGCTCGCCTCGTACGGCTTCAGCATCATCCTCCACGGACGCTCTCCGACCAAACTCGCTGCCGTAGAAAGCGCGCTCAAAGCTCAATACCCACGGATTTCCACTCGTCTTTTTGTCCTCGATGTCCACCCGTGCAACGCTGGCGCAATTGACGACTACGTCCGCGGCCTGGCGAACGACGGCCTGCGCGTGCGCGTCCTGGTCAACAACGTCGGCGGCGTGGCGATCCTCAGTCCCGGGTTCCGACTGCTAACGGACTGCACAGCTGTCGAGATACAGAAGCTCCTCGATATGAACGTTGGGTTCCCCACGCTACTGACCCGCGCGCTGCTGCCGGTCATGCAGGAGCCCGCGCTCGTGCTGAACCTCGGGTCCTATGTCTCCAGGATCCCCGGGCCTTTGCTGACGGTATACACCGGGTCAAAGGCGTTCAATATGGCTTGGAGCAGGAGCCTGGGGGTCGAGCTGCGGGCGGAAGGCAGGCAGGTGGAGGTTATGGGGCTCTTGGTGGGTGAGGTCCAGTCTCCTGGGCATCCTGTGCCCATAGGCCCGATTTTTTGCAATCCCAGGACGTTGGCGCGGAGTGCTTTGGATAGGGTTGGATGCGGAAGACACATCGTCGCACCGTGGTGGAGACATGCAATGCTTTTGGCTCTTCTGCAATGCTTGCCAGATACGTTGCTGGATAAGCTAACTGCGCGATCCCATACAATGCATATGGAAGAGGAGAAGAGTCGTATGGAAGTGGAGAAGAGAAATGTTTGAGCGACGAGTGCAGAGGGCCTCCCGACATTGGATTTAAGTGGCTCACCCTCGGTAGTTCCTGTGCAATTATTGTTAGGCGAAGTACCGGAATGAGAATCAGTTCGATGTCTTTTGAAAAGTATTAGCTGCCTTTGTAATTCGGGGTGGTTCTGGAGTACTGACCTTGCCCATCTCCAGAAACCCACACAATTTTTTTTGGAGGAGGAGGAGAATTGTCTGCGCGGTCCTAAAATTGAAACAGCAGGTAGCCGTGCAACATACATAAGACCCAAAATGTATGCTATAGATGTCCCTCACCGCCGCCGTTTTGAACAGTCCCACTCGTCATTGTCACTTACTCACTCGTTGCCAAGAAAAATAAGTACCGAATCGTGTTACCGTCTCCTGATCATTGGTGCTAAAGACATGAAGAGCCAGGTCCAGAATTCATAGTACGTCTCATGCATTTCGAACACAACAGTGCATCGAGACAAGCATGGTAAGAGTTGTTGCAACAATTAAAATTAGCAGGAGACATGCCCCTCTCAAATTCCTCCAGGCTCAGACTTCAGAACGGCTGAGAACAGTAATTAAAAAAGTTATGCAAATTGTGGCCTTTGTGCACATATCGGACTTTTTTGGGACCTCCTGTTTGACGGGAATAACCAAAGAAGTGAGGAATGAACAGATTCCAGGACTATACACGGGGATCATAACCAGATAACGTGTACTCAAACATTTGAAAGATATGCTGAAAATTTTTACAATAAATTTTGCATGTTTAACGCCTCAACATACAAAATATGTTCAAAATAACTTCTCAGTACCCAGGAGTATGAGGAAGATATCCTGATCGTTGAGAAATTATGTTGAATATCTTCAGTCTCAAACATCCGAAAGTGATTGTAAATGTTTTCAGCATATCTCTTAAATAGTTTAGGATACCTCTGTGGTAAATGCCATTACAGGGAATCGAACAGGTTCTTCATTACATCCAGTTTGGGAAAATCCACGCATTGGAGGTGATCAGTCAACGACAGCTTCGTTCATAGGTAAACGTGCGGCAAAAAAGTATCACATCTCTCTTAGTATGCCTCCTCTCGTATTATGAATAGTTTGATTCAGTACCAAGAAATTGAACAGCATGTGGAATGAATGGGAATGTATCAAACCCTGCAAATCCCCCACTCGTCCCACCGTTCACTCCCAACACCCGCACCAACAATGAACAAATCGTGAGGATCATACCTCCGTTTAATCGCGCTCAACTTCGCATAGTTCGGGCCGAAGAACGTGTGTTGAAAGTCCGGCTCCAGAACATCTGCTTCGTTTGAATATGCGCCAGCATTCGGTCCTGCGAGCACTTGGAGGATCGAAAGTTGAGTTGTCTGGAACTGATTGCGGATGCTATGGATCTCTGCGACAGATGCAGAATCGTCCCACGCGTTTGGGACGAAGATCTGAAGAGAATTAAATCACTTCGATCAGACTGCTGAAGACTGTATGATTTGCTAACGTGAGACTTGGCACTCCGCCATGCGGGATGAATTGCAGAAGAGATGTTGGCGTTTTCAGCAACTTTTCCTGTTGTTAATGAAATTAGATAAATGGGCGATTGTAATGCAGTATGATGCTCTGACTGACCGCCTGCAACGAACGCACCCACAACACTCAGAGGAGGGATGAGTTAAAGAAAGAGGCGAATGGGAATAAGGAGCTTACAAGGCGGTTCCACAATCGAGAAGTTCTTTGTAGACCTTCCCCACCTTCTCTGGCGACTCGCGATAAGTGGCCGCCGGAATAAGTCTTGAACCCAATACGGCGTTGAATCCAACATTATCGTCCGCTTGAAACAATATGTCGTTGATGTCAGTATATTGAAAAGACTGCTGTTCAAGCAAGAAAACACCCGGAAGCGCCAATGAAGCGTTCACAAAAGATGCTAAACACGACAGCTGAACCGGCTACTGTTGACTCCTCCTTTATGAGCGAGACGTATTGGCTTGCATGGACAGAGTCCCAGTCGAAGATGTGGCTGGCATGAAGGGTAGCCAGTTCGCCGGCGACAGAGTTATTCGTTGCCGCCAACAACGTGGTGATTTGCGTCGCGTTGAAGGTTGGGAATGTCTTTATGGTCACAGAGACGATGACGCCCCAACTGCCGGCGCCTCCGCCACGAAGAGCATAGAACACTAACACATTTGATTTAGTAATGGAACGAAGCGCGGAAGACAAAAAAAACTGACGATCTGGATGAAAGATACTATTGACTTTTAGAAGCTCTCCATTGGCAACAACGATTTGAAACTCTACTTGAGAAATTAACTAAAAGATCAAGAAAACCGAAAGTGGACCTTACCGAGCGCATTGTCCGCAGCGAGTCCCAACAGCGGCGACAACGCCGAGTGACCACCGCCCTGAATATAACCCCCTGCAGGGACAACGGTCGCTGCTGCAGCCGCAACCACGATTTTTCGGTGGGTCTTTGCATGCTCGTAAAGCTTATTTGCGTGGACTCCACTCCCAACCGTCACCGCAGATCCCATGTTCTCATAGCCCACGAAAAACGCATCAGTAAAGGAGAGATTCTGGAATTTCGACGTGCGGATAAGAAGGGAGTTGAGGCCGGTGGAACGTCCCAAGAGGTCGTGTCCCGAAGCTTTGACGGCGAGACGAAGATTGTGGGTGATGGCGAATTTACCGCGGACTAAATTCAACGAATGGGTTTTCAGATATATTTGGGAGAGATGCCGAGAGAGATGGGATAACTGACCTGGATATCTTCAACCGTCTCTGCTTCAACTGAGTAGATCGGGACGTCTCCTTGCCCGCACGTAGAAGTTCCATTTCGCAGACACAGAGAAGGAGGTTTTAGATCATAGCCCTGCCAGTTATTAGTTCAGCTAAAAGAAAAACAAGGACCTGCCGATGCAGACACACTTGCTCCCAGTTCACCTAGACAACTCATAATAAATAAAAAGACAAATTGAAAATGGGAAAAGAGGTGAAATTGGATGCGTACTTGGTCCATCGCCCCAGGAATAGTACCGCGAAACAGCGCGCTTGTCCATTGCTCATCAGTGCATGCACCGCGGGGAAGACTCTCGCAGTATGTTGCAGATGGCACGACAGGGACTAGTTGTCCTGATATTGTCGAGTTGAAAGCGCTCCATTGCACGGGACTAGGATATCCAGAACTGCCTGGAATGTTACGACACGCCGACGACGACGTTGACGCAGCGTTGCCGAATAGTGCAAAGAAGAGCACAAGAGAAGCAGTGCGATGCCACATTTCGCGTCTGTAAAGCTGCTAAACCGACAAGGGGCATTATATACTCTTCTTTCAATGCGATATCAATCATTCTCCGCACTGTCTGCCCGGGTCAAAATGAATTAAAATTCTTGGCAATCCGCATCCAGCTCGACTCACCACTATGAACATCGGCAATGGAGAATCCAATATAGTCAAAATGTGATGACTGTCAACGGCACGAGTTAGAGGCCGACCTTCTGTTGCTGCTACTGAGCCGAATAAGCTGAATAAGCTGAATATAAGTGGAGTAATGGGGAGGGAAAGCGCTGCTAAAACTCCAACGCCACTCTTCTGTTTCCTGCATCGGTCGTATTTCTGGACCAAGGAGCCGCTGCACAACTCGAGGCATCGGAGCAATTCCAAACGAAATTCGGACCAAACAGTTGCAAATCGTTGGTGGGGAGCGCGCTACTGATGTTATGAAATCGGTGGTCAAGATTAGTGAGGAATGAGTGGGTGAATTTAAACTACACAGCCATGGATTCTTCGAATGTTTAATCTCGACGGTGATGCCGAGTGGTGCCGTCTGGAAGTACATGTGTTTTCTTGTGCTTGAGACGGTTTCTCCTGACTCCTTGAATTTCAAGAGCCAGGGAGGGAATCAAAACCGAGCTCGGCTTATTTCCGGCTCAAGATCCAAAGATTTTATTTAACTGACAAGTTGAATTAGGTGCATGGATAAGAGCAGCGATGCCGTGAAATGGAGGGCCGCTAGGTTGAAACAGAATAAGACTAATTCCAGCATTACGATGACACAAGGAGCAAAACGAGTGATGCTGTCACGACAACTGCAGCCATTCGAGACCTTGTGGAGATCAATAAGCGGCTTTGGATTTGAACAGGCGATGGTAGCGCGCACATTTTTCTGCTCGCACTAGGGACACCATTGGGCGGAGACGACGGAGAGGACAAGGAGACGGCTATCCATTGACTCTGAGGTTAGGCGGATATTGTCATTGGCAACTCGTGAAAATGCACTCATCTCAGATCTGTTGGTTCCCGTGGAGTTAGCGAAGATCGCATTCGATTCCGGGTTATTTATGACCTGTGGGTCTGGGTCAAACTCGGTGGCGTTCTTGAACACCATATCTCCATGATCCGTGACCTGTGGATCCGGCTCAAATTGTCCCGAGTTGTTGTGGTCGTTCGTGACCTGAGGGTCCAGACGGAACTGGCCGTTTTCACCTTGTGCAGAGTCAGGAACCGGACTGTTGATGACTTGTGGGTGCGGCGCGTACTCGGCGCCAATTTTGTTCTTGGTGAAATTTTCGGCAGTCATAATGAGCGTGATGTTTGTACCCCGAGGGAGCGGGCGGTGGATAACCCGCGCCGACGGCCCTGCCTGAGAGCGATAACAAAAACCCTGTGCTGAGAAGACTCATATGAACCATTTTGCGGGCTGGAGCTGCTGCCTGATAAGTTGTGCGTTAATCGTTAAGAAGAGAACCAGCCACAGACAGCCACAAGTTTTTATCACGCCAAACCTCTTCGCCTATCGTGACGGTGCCAATCTTGAGCTAAATCTAATAGAGCTGCATCAGTAAATGACGACAGTCCTTGTCCTGAGTCAAAGGAGACAGTCCCAGTCTGCCACCGAGGTTTCAAAAATAGTATCCTTCAGCTTATCGATTATCCGGGTGCCGTCTCCCTCACGGCTCTATTGTATCCCCCCACGAGATGAGGACGGTGGATCTGGGTCAAAAACTTGTAAGGTGGTGAACCTAAATGAATGAGAGTTCAACACGATGAATCATCTGCCGAGAAAATGAAGCCATGGTAGCCTTTCAGGTTGAAACTTAATTCACATCTGCCTAGGCCACCACATGGATACTTGGAAGTCTTCTACGGTCGAATCACTACATTTTGACGGCCCCTCGGCCGACTTGATCGAGGTCGGCTGAGGTTGGCCAACATGAAGAAAGTGTCTTACTCAGCTGTGTTCATCATTCACTTGTGACCTGATTGTACATTCAGTGTCTAGAAGCTACTTTCAGGGGGCTAAAGCATTGAAAGAGTCGCCAGGAATGCTCAAAGGTTATGGCACCGGTGTTGGAAGTTGAAGTCGTTGCGACTCGGAAGCAATGCATTATATGCCGTGAACATGTACGGGTCGGGCCCCTCAACTCCACAAGCTACGGCATTTAGCACACTTCCTCAAGATGTTTTGAATTGAAATGGAGCTCTTCAGGCTGCTCATTTTCACTCGTGAACCTAGAACCAAGCAGAGAACAGCATACCTACTGCGCAGCTTGTACACGGAGTTTTGACGTCCAGACGATGCATTTAGACGATAAAAGCCCTAGAAAGGTCGAATTGGGATCTAGCACTGTGTGTGGAGGAAAATAACGGTCGCGCGGCACTTCTATTTTTTTGCTGCGGCAATATCACAGCCACCGCCGCGTAAATGCGCAGTACAAATACAAGTTGCCTTATCACGAACAAAGCACCTACTATAATTCACTCTGTTTATTGTGCTGGTTTAAATGTGACTCTATTTAGGTTGATTCTGCAGTTTCCCGAGCAGAAATTTGTCTGATAAAGATGATTTAGTCCAAGTTTAGTCCCCAAAATGGGGGATGATTTAGGTCTTCCAAAAACGAAGCTCATCAAGGCGTTATTGTGGTTCAAATAATGTATTGGTACGAGTAAACGTCACGTAAAGTGGATCCAAGACCAGCAAAGGCCTGTGCAAGAAACAAGCGGTTGCGCGGCACTGCCGCGGCAAACACAGCCACCGCCGCGGCAGTCGCGGCAGTCGCGGCAATGATCGATTGCTTGTCACACCCGCCAGCAGCAGCCCGGCCATCTCCGACGCGATCTGCACCGATGTGACAACCTCAAATCTCCCACAACCACCACTCCTTCCGCCGATGTCCACAGCGACCACGCATGCTCGCTCCTCTTACACCCACACTCCCAAGTATTTTTTGCGACGCAACGCCGCACTCGCAGCCCCAGTCACCTTGGTCACCCCTCCTCTCGCTCTGCGCTCCTTGAACTTGTCGTGCTCCACGTCGCGATGCGTCCGCCCTCTCAGTCCTTCGCCAACACTACACTCAAGATGGAATCGCACGCTAGAGCCAGCCTTTTCCGACCTGTGTCCCTCCTCGTTGAGAGCGGATTAGATGCAAAGGACCGGGTGAGACGCGGCAGCGCTGCATTAGGCCTGCGCAGCGCTGTCCGGATATGGTCAGCCTGTCATTATGATCCCCCCTAACATTTTGTTCTCTCTTTTGTTGTATGAAAGACTGCCAGCTCCCATCCTTTGGCCTGCCGTAATATGCTAGCACCAACGCAGACCTTCTCGAGGAGATGGTGACCGAGGGGCGCCGCGGTACAGCGTGAATTATGACCTCGTCGACAGCTGTTTGTGGAGGAACACATTGCGGTGGTATGTGACTATTGTTTTTGAGGGATCTCTTTCGAATTCCTAATCCAGCTTGCCGTCAGGCCATACTAGCTAGGCACATCCCGAGGCCACGTGGCACGCAGAGACTATCCACAGACTTTTCTGCGCGCTGGTGGAGCTGGCATGTAGGCCCTCGAACCGCTGCAGACTGAGTTCGCCTGGAGGCCCGCGGAGGGACTCTGCCCCGCGGATTTTTCTGCTCCAGTTCCAAGCCGATGACGGTCTTTCCTGGATCGCGAGGTGCGTTTACCTCTGCATCATCTCCTTATCGCTGACCATGGACCTTGCAATCGCAGCCCAGGCACAGAACTCTCTTTGTCGACATATGTGTATCTTTCTTCCGTCCTATCTCCTCTTACATACCTCCTGCGCACCACACTGCTGCCGTTGGCAGTAAGACTGGCTTATCGTTAGCCGAGTGGCGAGGCGCAGCTAGGCGGCTATCAGCCGTCTCGCATGATGCTGCCGAGGCGCGCCGCCCCACCACCTCCGATTGGCCGTCTACACCGGAGATCGACGGGTCTCGGCATTTGCTGTGTCTAGGCGACCTAGATCAGCGCCGGCTACGTAAGTGGAGCCGGCTCGCCGGGTATAGCCCGCGCATAGCCATCGGCTCGATGCGTCTCAACTTTTGACCGTTTTAGGACCGGGTTGAACGCAGTGATTGTCTCAAAATACGTTGACATCGCCAGTAATAGGTGACCCAGAGTTCCACCCATGATAATTTATTCAGGATGTTGTACCACTGCTGTTGGGGGAAAGAGCAATGTCTGTTGTTTAGGCTAACCTCGAGATAGGCCGTACGAAGCGCGTCCGCCGCATATTCGGTCCCACAGTGAATTCATGAAAGCTGGCATGGATGCCATCAACATGTTCATTGTCGAATTCGAGGGCACGGCCTGATGGACCAAAATAAAACACAAACGTAACGAGACTTGGTGAATGCTGGGTCTACGATGCGTGGGGCATACAGAGTGCATGGGGTAGTGTAATCAGAGGAGCCGCCGCTGGGCGGAAGGTCGATGTATTCGCCTTCCATGGAGTACTCTTGATGTGGCTGTTGGCGGATGCATCGATGAGTTTCCGCCCGTTTCCACCCCTACACGCAATGCCGGAATTTAATGTACTTGTTCCTTGCTCCGACAAGCTAGATTCGCATCTAATTATAGACGGTAATAGGTAGTGTTACACGGCACGGTCCCGCTTAGGAACGGCGGGGCCCAGAAAGTAAATGAAAATCGCGTCTGATCGGGTCAGCCCGGCACAAACTGAATGGTTTCTGTGCGAACAAACCATTATTCTTTCCGCTTGTGTCACTACCACATTAACCCCAGGCATTACCAATTTTCCCGCCCTATTATCCACCTCTGGCCACACAGGAAGGGGAAATAAGCCTGGGTTTTTCACTCCGATTCACCCAAAAAGGAGTGCCTCTGGCCCACTGTTCCATCTGGAGGCAGTACAGAGACCTCAGTCCGTCGAATGAAGAGAACTAAATAGTTGCTTTATTTGATATTTTCGCTTTTGCAGCACGTACGCAACGTCGGTCTTATCACCAGGTGGATTTGCCTATTCGGTTCGCGGGGGGACTCTGAACATCAATCCTCCAGTGAGTTTGAGATCAAGGCACATTGTGCCCGTATGAGATTATTCCAGCTCATGGATCTCCTGTTGGGGTCCAGTCGTCCGATGCCATCGGCTCAAGCGATGGAAGCGGACGTGTATACCGTTATATGAAGGGATTCTTGGACGCAATGCATTAGGAACATATCACGGAGCTGGATGATACCATTAATAGGACGACCGAACGTATAAAAGCGAGGATCGTGAATCCCCCACAGCAAGACTCTGCCGCCGACAAGCCATGAAACTCCCATTCACGTACTTCCTCATCGCCTCACTGACACTCGCAGTTAAGGCCTCAGCCGTGCTATCCCCGGACTCGGGTGTAAATTTATGCGTCGCCAAATGTGAGAGCAATGCGGACTGCTTAGCCTTAGGATGCCTGAACCATACTTGTTCCGGTGAGGGCAGTAATCCTCTCAAGCCGATGGTGACCTCTCACTCCTCTTTAAATCTGAAGATAGACTAATACACATCTAGGGCATTTGTACCATCCTCCCTTCATGACCTAAGTTATGAACGTGTCGGGTGCAGCGCACGGGGTCACGGTTCCAAGGTACTTACGAGGCGGGGAATATGTAAAAGGAGCTCAGGGAAGGAGAAGGGAAAACGGCCAAATGGCCTAGCATTTACGAAGTATCAAAAGAGTTCTCATGCTGGTCGGCGAAAATTTAAATACGGACGAGGGATGAACTTCGGGGTCGAAGAGGCTTGGAGAATGGAAAGGGATCGGGGAGAAGGGGGAACAAAGAAGACGATGGGGTAGTGTTGCCGCGGTTAGGTTCACAACCGCTTCCGAACCTGAACCGAACGGCGGGTGCGGTTCAAGGTTTGGGCATTGGGGATTTCTTGCGAACCAGAAAATTTCCAGGGGCATTTGGAGAGGATTCAGAGGTGATATTTCTCGGCTAAATCCACGCAACAGCAGCCCAAATAGCGCACACTGAACCCCACGAGTGCCGTCGTCGCGGTTGCTTCTGCCTGGCCCACACTGCGGAAGGTATCGCCCGCGGTCCAGCGGCCTGCCAGTGTCCCTCACGGCGCCGTCGACCTCGAAGCTTTTATGTGGCTTACAGATCTGGATAAACGGTTTCAAATGCCAAATTAAAAATCTGAGGAGCGCATCCCTTGCGCATTCCAAATTCAAATCGAATGGGTCAACTCCCAAGGCAAACGGACCGAAACTGAGGGCAGGATGAGTGTTCTAAGCAAAAAGATCAAAAAGTGCCCAAAAAGGCAAAAATCTCGGTTCGTGCCTTATGTTCTGCAAACAGCTGTAAAGATGCGCGTTTAACATCGTATACACACCATATGGCCAGCGGCATCCACGGTAGCGAATGTGAACCCCTTCGCACCTCGTGTCCTTCCAGCTCTCTTGCATCGACGTTCCACTCCCTGAGCGGCTGCGAACTGAACTCCGCATGGCCACTCCATTCGAGCGCGAGGGTCCAGGCCTCGTTGCCGAGCCAATTACATATCCAGTCGTAGGTCCCGACGTAGATCAGCACACGCACATCGCGCTCGAGGAGCGCGCTGACGTACTCTGTGGCACCCTTCATCAAGTCGAGGGTAAAGGCAAAGTCCAACTCGACCGTTTCCGAGCACGAGTCGTACGTAGAGACTTCGACACCGAGGATTTCTTGCACGTCTTGTCTGTTGAGATATTTGGCGATCTCGCTGCAAGCGCAAGCCGTCAGCAGGGGTGCAGGAGAATACAGAGAACAGAACCCTACTCGATTTCTTCATAGCAAAAGTCACTATCCCCACACTTCTTGGAAAGGTCGTACCTGTTTAGACCTGCCAACCGGTCGTTCAATTAAATTAGCCACATTTCAGCAAAGAAAAAACAAACACCACTATGTCGACGGAGGGGTCCGATATGGACTCGGAGCAGAACCAAAGGGCGGCTCCACAGTTGATGAAGTCGAACTAATCCTGGCATGATTCCTTGATCCATTTTGTGCACCGAGGGACCTTCAATTGGGAGTCATTCAGAACTGTCCACAACTGTCGCAACGAACACACCCTCGCTTTCATTTCGACACATGTTCTGTCCTGATCAGTAGGATCCGGAACAGCTCGTAAACATAAAGCACATACTTGATGTCGTGAACCGGCGGGAGGGAGACCGGAGAGCATTGCATTTCGTACCTGGCCAACGGGCATTAACGTAAACGTTCAGGCATTGAATAGAGATATTTACCAGGACGGTAACAGAGTGGGTATATCGGTCATCCCATTTCCTGGGAAGGACGTGTAAAATATGCCCACCACCAGGCGAACAATAATCATACCGATCATGACAGAGGTAAGATTAATAGGTGGAATGCCCGCCTTCACGAGACGTGGATTTTGGTCATAGACTGCGGCCGCGAACACAGGGACATATCTGCCCTGGAATACGTTACAGGATTTAAGCTTGGTCGAAGCTGTGGTCGAGGGGAGAAAAACATACACCGTACGATTCGCCAGACATGTGGAAACCACGTCCTTGGAACTTGGTAAAGTGCGCAAAGAATATCGCAACGAAGGCGGCGATGTCTTGCGCGGCCTCTTCGGTAGTGCTCTACAGTGCATGAAATTAAAAACGAAATTTATTTCTCGAACCGTTGAACACATACCACATACTCGCCGTATTCCGCGTAAGAAAAGCCGACATTGATTGGTTGATCGACGAACATGATGTTCGCGTTGGAGTTCCACGATTCCGGGTGGTGAACCGTCCCGTTGTCTGCGTTGACCACTCGGCATGGGCCCAATTCCATGAACAGCCCTATCCCCGGCGAGCATCCAGGGCCTTTGAATCGAAAAGTCAGACACGCAATGCTGCAGAGATGGCACAAACCACAAACCTCCGTTGGTCCAGAATATGACGTCGTCATTATCCGGGTCATTCCTGCTCTCAAAAAAGTAAAAGAACAATGACGGGCCTGGATGTCGATGTAGCCAGTATATGCACTGTCCACCAAGTCAGATCCATCGGTAGCAGTCGTTTTCAGTCCCTCACTTGGCACCCTCATCGCAGAACTTGCTCTTTTTGATGCGCACACCATAGCCGGGGAACTCGCGGTGAGTGAGCGTCGTGAATGAGGTCTCGGAAAGAGCGTTGAGCGTCCCCAGTGGCGCAAAGGTTTGGCCATCATTGATACTGGCGGAAGTACTGAAGACTGCCTGCATCGCCCCGGCGGGCCAGCATGCAGAGAGGAAGGCTACAACAATAGTCGCAATTCGGAGAGACATATCTAAGGGCAAGCTGTGTGAACTGCGGCCAGCAGTGCGAGTTGTGTGAAGCATCATGATCATCATGGTTTCGGTCCAGTTTTAAAGTCCCCGGCGATGAGAACATCGGGACGGAAAGGAGCAGAAGATTTGTCGTGATAAAGACTTGATGGCACGGCGACTGTCATTCCGGTCACAGTATCTGGGACTCTTTGGCTACAATACAAACAATAAAATAAAGCATCGGACCGTGGCGGAGGCTCTCCAAGAAGACCACCCCTCATTGCACTGCTTCCGTGTCATCGAGCTTCGCCAGACGAAGGCGCGCCCAGAGCCAGCTTCCCATTCCCCAACGGGTGCACCTTCGGCCCAATTCTCCTACGGAATTTATCTCTTGAATGAAGCCCGTCGAAGGTGAGGATGGTTGTGGGGACAAGTGGCGCGCGCCGATGATGAGCGCGAGCGGTGAGAGAGGTGCATGCTGCCGAGGACGTTCCTGGGACTTCCAAAACTTGACGCTTGACACTTGATGACTGTCCGTAGTTGAAGCGGCTTGAACGTGTCTTGACGTACCCCGTGTCTCCGGGTCTTGGCGTCCTGGGGCGTGAAAAGCGTGAGAGTGGTACTGAGATTTACATACGTTGAAGTAAGGCCAGCTAGCAATCAATGGTTAAGATTCACCTCGAAATTATGTGGGCGACCACATCTATTCCGTAGTACAGTACCTGAGTTGAGCCCAGAAGAAGCATTAGCTCGCCTCTGGCCTTTCCACACATCGAATTCTGTCGACTGGTAGGCCGAATAAGACCTCGAAAATGAGTAACAGATAGGTGTTTAAAGACAACAGGTGTGAAAAAACAGTGCGCGGCAATTCATGGCCTCGGGAGGATTCGAACCTCCACCTCCCTCACATATCCCTGCCGCTGTTCAACTGGGGATTAGGGTGACCAACCTTGTTCCACGAGGGCATGCTCCTGTACGGTATGAACCACAGTACGTAGCGTTCAATCAGGTGTGAGTACCGGAATGAATGGATACGAGAACCACTTGCCGCTTGAGTCATCAGCTCGCGTGCTGGTCTTGAAGTTTCTATATGCGTTGACTGTATGCTGAATGAATTCCAGCTCAGGGAGAACGGCCGAGTGTAAAAAAGTCAAAGTGGGCACATGCCATCGGGAGGATTCGAACCTCCGCTTCCCTCACACCTCCTACCTTCCGCGCAGGAAATGAGGGTGAAAAGCCATGGTCTACGACGGCTGCAAATAACTGGGCGTCCAAACGGCCAGATAAGATATCTGCATATGTTGGAGAAATAAGCTTTTGTCGGTAGGAGCGTAAATTTTGGGAATAGAACGAAGACCATTGAAAGGGAGTGAATTTTCAGGAAAGGGGCGATCAGCCCAAATTCCAAGCGTGAGTTGGAAGAGAAGTTAGAACCACCGGTCGAATCATCAGCTTGTATATTAACCTGTCCATGTGTCCGATTCAACTTGGAATTAACTCCTATTTCACCGTTAAAAAACGGATGGGGAATTCACCATATGCCGTCGGGAGGATTCGAACCTCCGCCGCCCTCACGTAACGACAAGTCACCATCCACACGAATTGAGGGTGACCAACCTTGCTCTACGGTGGCTTGCTCCTGCGGTTTTGAATCTGAATCTGCCAACGTTCAACCGCGGTCTACGACGGCTTGTTCCTGTACGCTGGGTACATCTGAAATTCAGTGAATAAGCCCAGCGTGCCAGACGACTCCACTCACCTGTTACAAAATAAGCTTGCCTCCTGGTTAAGGTGTGAAACCCGGGCTTGAGAAAACGTGTTCCTGAGGAAAGGCGGCAAGATAGGACGTGGCCATGTCGCACTGAGGCTGACCATGCCATGACCGTTCTGAGCACGAGGATATTTGGCGCTGTTATGCACAAACGACGTCAGCATCGCTTTCGCCTCACACATCCAAACAAACCACGAAATCTCCTCCTCCCTTTTCATGGCCAAGTCTTCCGCCAAGTACACACTCCTTCCCTCAGAAGACGAGCCCCTCCTCAACCCCACCTCTGACGACGAGGACACCCAATCTGACTCGGAGCGCACCGCTGTCGAGTCGCCTGGGGAACACCCCGCGGATGACGAAGACGGGGCGTCCTTCCCGCCCGTGGTGGACCCGCGCTTCGTGCAGACACCTCCAGCGGCCTGGAAGCGCGCGGGGCTCCTGTTCTTGATTCTTTTCTGCTTCTGGCTGGCGTTCCAGATAAAGGGACATAGAGCGACACCGCAGGTCGTGCATGCGCATCGGTGCGTGCTCGTTTTGTTTTGTGTCCTTTTCGTTTCGTTCCTGCAACATCGTCCTTCTTCAGTCTGATCTCGTCTCGTGGCGTTCGCTGCCTTCCTTCTTGTCTTATGCTAATCGACTCCCTGCAGATACTCCAAAGAATTCAAATACCGTCCCGCCGCAAGCCCCATCGTCACCGAGATGCTCAAAGATGGGCGCATCCGCGTGCGCGGCGCTGCCCCCACCTCTAGCGCCACGCCAACGCCCACCCCCACAAAACCCAAAACCAAGAAGAGGTCCGTAAAAAAGCGGGGTACGAAGAAGGTGGCGAAGAAGGGCAAGGGGGGGAAGACGAAGTAGGCATAGAGCCCCTGTGTTTGTGAAGGTGGGAGGAATTTGCGGGGGAAGGTGCGTTGCCGCTGCTGCTATAGTTGAGGGAGACGAAACAGACGCTCACTGCGAAGGTGCAGGTTTTTTTGCACGGCCGGGTTCGGTCACTCTACGGACAGGCGTCATCGTTTCTTTTGTTACGTCCTTAGACCCTCGATCTTTACTGTCTATAATCTAATCCAGGAATGTATATACCCATCCGCGGGCGGATTCGCGCACGCACTTTTCACTTTCGATATTCATATATACACGGTCTTTTCTCTTGAGTCCTCCGCCGACTCTTCCCTGTTCACCGCCTGTGCATTCCGGGCTCCGTAACGTGCACATCCTTGAAAGAATCTTAGATTCGGACTCGCTCGCTCTCTTCCGAGCTCGCTGCCACTATGGACAAGTGCATTCTTCCAGTGAGAACGACTACTGGTACTACTAGGTGGAACGAATACGCCGTCGTAGTCCGACGTTAAGCCTCTTCCAGGGAGTCAACCGAAACTGTACATGGTCTAAAGTGCTCAGAGCTGGTGGTTCGAGTCCGCACGATGGCATGCGCGATGCAAGTCGTATTTTTGACATCCTTACCTTTGAATGTGAAGCATTTTCCCGCTGGAAATGGAAACAAACGACTGCTGGACTGACCTTGTTTTCGGAACCACTGCAACATTTCAAGGCGAGTTCATGGATCCCACCTATTCGTTCAACTGTCGATTCACTGATTTGAACTCCGGTTTATTCAGGTTCTCAACCGTGCATGGAGCGCTATCGTAGACCTTGGTTGGTCGCCCTCTTTCCGTAAGATAAAAAAAATCAAAAGTCCTTTGAGGGAAGCGGTGGTTTGAGACCACCCTATGGCATGGGTGGGTTAAATTCCTTTGTTGGCATGGAGTCCGCATTCGCACAAAAAAGGAACTGTGAGGCAGCAAGGTATGTGAAGGGCACGCCGCCGAGTCCCGTCCGGAACTCTCCGAAGCTCACACGGCGAGTGCCTACATCCCGGTTCTTTTTCCACTGATTTGAACTCTGACTTATCCGGGATCTAGAATTATATCGCAAGCTGTCGTAGACCAACGTGGGTTGCCCTCTGTGCGTACGGGTATCTTCAAAATTGGGAGGGAGGTGGTGGTTCGACTCCGCCCGACGGCATGAGAGTTTCGAAAAGAGTTTGTTCTTTCCTGCGCGGGAAAGAGAGACAAGGAACTTCTGTGAGATGATTTGAAAAGGGATACTGAAATACCCTCGCACACTACCCCGAATTTACCAGGCCAGTTCATGCATCCCTGTTTTTTTTTTTCCACCTAGTCGAGCTATGGTTTATTCAGGATCTAGAATCCTCCAGAGAGCCGTCCTACACCAGGGCTGGTCGCGCATTCGGTGAGGAAAGCGGTGATTCGAGTCCGCTCGATGGCATGGTCGCTCGCAGTAGGGATTTTTTCCCTCGCCATCCAAGCGCGAAGCATTCTGGCAAATTTGAACCACTGACTCTGCGGCGCTAAATTCGGGAGCCAGACTCGACTATTTAATCGTTCGCCTCCACCTCCCCACCCCATCGTAGGCGGTAAACTTGATTCGCTGCGGGACGAGTAAATGCCACGAGCACAACTTTGGCCCGAACAAGGTACACGACTCTTCTCGTGTCCTTCCTGCCACTTACTAAATTAGCAGCTCACCCAACACAACAAGGCGGCAACTGTCATTCGGGACCATCTAGGGACGTGTTCTCTTCTGCTGATTTCAGGGTTATTTAGCTATAGTACACTCGTATGAAATGACGCCGTGGACCTAGGTCGGTGGCCCTCTCTCTGTAAAACAATCTTATGGTTGCTCTGATACAATATTGTTTTTTTGCCCAGCTGGGTCGTTATCCATCTGGGTTAAAGCTGTTCAATTTTTTGTAGGAGGATCTGAAAAGGCAGGTTGTCGAATTTCGACCACAATCTACATGGCTTGCTCATAGATTCAACAGACCATTCTTTGTTTTGATGCTGGTTTATTCAGTGTCGAGAATGCCACGATTCGTTTTTCTTCTCCGTCAAAAGGAATCATGTGAGGAATGTACGCGAAAGGTGGGTTGTCAAATGTAAAGCATTCGGAGCCACCACGCCTCACCTGGCTTTGGAATATATCTACAGCCACGAAAGCTCTCGTAGACCAAGGCCGGCCGCTCTCTGTCTGGAAAAACCTCGTTTATCTGAGAGAGCTGGCGGTTCGAATCCGCCCCGATGGCATGGGAGGTCTTGAGTATCTATTCTTTTGTTGATGCATCAGCGACTCGCGCTCGTACAGCAATTGGGGATTTTAAAAATGCGAAGGGCGAGTCGTTGAATCCCACTCGAGAACTACACATGAGGCGAGTTGATACATCTCCATTGGTTTTAATGGCAAGTCTGTCCGATTGGACTCGGGGTTGTTTAGGATCTAGAATCGTACAGTGCAACAGGAAGCGCGCTGTCGTAGACCAATCTAGGTCTCCTCACTCTATGCGCCGCCTCAGTCTGTTTGAGGAGGTGGTGATTCGAGTCTGCCCGATGGCACGCGTTACCCGATCCACACTTTTTATTACTGTATTCTCGCGAGGGTTCTGGGGATCTCCCAGCCCAACAAGTTTTAAACACTGACTTCTTGACTGCTCTAACTCACGGCAATTTACAAGGCGAGTACTGCATCCCAGTCCTTTTCGGCTGATTTTCACTCTTGAGTTTGAGTCGTGATTTAGACTGATACAGGAAGCCGTCGTAGACCAAGGTCGACTGCCCTCTTACTGTGTACATGGGCTCGTTTAAGGGAGCTGGTGGTTCGAATCCGCCCCACACTGTTGTACCTTTTCTTCTCATTTACCGCAAGCGCGATATAATCAGCGTATGTTGCTGCCCAAGCACTGGCAGTAACCGAGACCTTCAAGCTCTGAGTATTTGACTGACTTCTAACTCGGCCTGTTCTCGGGACCACGCTTATTCAGAAGGCGAGTTCATGCATCCCAATTGTTTTTAGCAGGCGATCTACTGATCTAGAACTCTCCTTATCCAGAATCCAGAATAGTACACCAAGCCGTCAGAGACCCGGGCTGGTCGCCCTCCTGCTGTATGGGTAGTCGTCGATTCTTCGGAGGGAGGTGGTTCGAGTCCACCCGATAGCCTGCACGGATAGGAAGCATTTCGTTTTTCATTTTGTACCTTGCTAGTCTTACTGTAGTCTTTGCCCAACCGGAATTATGCAGGATCAATATTCTCAAGATATGCAAGGATGCACGATGTTGAATCAACGATGTTACGAATCGAAGCCACGCCCTCAAACTAGATTTAAACACGTTGAGTGGTCAGAGACTCCTCTTCTCCGCTTCCAAAAAGTCCCTCTCCTGATCCATAAGCGCCGTGTTCATCTGCATCATTATCCTGTCCAACACCACATTTGGCAAACAATCAATGAGCGCCATTATCACCGCATGTCTCCACCACGGCGCGACAATGTGCCTCCCGCACCCAACCCGATCCAGCGCACTTCTCGCCAACGTCCGAGAACTACATACGAGTGGTCCTTCGGGCACTGGATGCCCAGAGGACTGTACCTCACCCACCACGAGCGCCATGACCTCGACACTCTTGCCTTCCGCGCGGAGCTCGACCCCTAGGCTCCTGCTCCACGCCATATTGAATGCTTTGGACGCCCCATACACTGTAATCCAGGGAGCAGGGACACTCGCGACAGAGGAGCCGACATTCAACACAAGCGCCGGTTCCTGCATGACAGGCAGCAGCGCGCGTGTCAGCATTGTGGGGAACCCAATATTCAGATCCAGAAACTTGTGCACGTCGACAGCCGAGAGACGCGTTAGCGATCGGAACGTGGGTTTAATAATCGCGCCGCCGCCAACATTGTTGACCAGAACGCGGACGCGCAGGCCATCGTTCGCCAAACCGCGGACGAGCTCGTCGATGGTGGGGGCGCTGCATGGGTAGACGTCGATAACAAACAGTCGGATAGAGATGTGTGGGAATTGGGCTTTCAGCGCGGTTTCGACGGCCGCGAGTTTAGTGGGAGAGCGTCCGTGCAGGATGATGTTGAAGCCGCGGGATGCGAGCTCCTGGGCAAAACCAAGGCCAATCCCGCCGCTTGCGCCCGTTATAAGGGCCCAGGAGTGGTTCCCGAGAGCAGAGGACTCGGAGGCGAGGTAGCGTGAAATTGTGCTGCGGTGGAGGAAGTAGAGATAGAGGAAGCAGAGGAGCTGATAGGCGTAATAGGTGGCTATTAAACTGCCGAAGGCGGTGAGGACGGTCGCCAAGGTGGAGGTGGGGTTGACACTGAGGTTGAACTTTGAGCTCGAGCTGGCCATGATGCAGATGCGGGGCAAATTGGAGCGCCGGCTTAAATAGACAGCAGGATGTGCGCTGAAGTTTTACTACTGTTTGACCACGACAGCATTGGTGGGTCCAGAGGATGAAAGCCCAACACTGATGGGCTTTGGCGATTGGTTGGCAAACACTGACGTATGATCTTCCCACCGGAAGGAAGGAAGGAAGGAATTTCAAGGAAGGATAGAGAGGAAGGAAGATGCATTAGTAGTAGGTAATTTGAGCATATGCGACCGTAGTTTTGACGGGTAATACGGTATACGGGGGCAAAAATAATTCGCCGCGCCATGTTGGCGCGGCGATGATGCGAGCGGCGACGCGGCGGTTGACGCGGCGATCCAAAATTGGCAAGCGTCGATGACGCTTTCTGGAGGCCGCAGCGGCTCTGTATAAACAGAGGATGTACTCACCATGTACCCGTGTTGGACGGCCAAGGAACGGTCCTGAGGGACCGTGTATACATCGATCTTTGCTTGACGCCATGAAGTAATCTTGGACGCGGCGGTGACGCGGCGGTGACGCGGCGACACGCGGCGATGACGCGGTGGTTGGTGATTTCGCCGAGTCACCCCTGATTGACCGGCGCATCTTCAACATGACGCGGCAGTCACACTTTGGACGCGGCTGCTCGGTTCATTGAGATGTAAGAAATTCGGACAGACCCAGTCGAGTAGGCTTGCAGAAAGATTGGCGTTGTGCATAGAAACTGAAACCCGCTAACAGGCGTCGTAAGAACTGGCAGCGGGATTACGAAACAAAGACCCACCTGTCGAGCGAGCCTAAAAGAACAACTGGAATATAAGGCTGTTGTGCTCTTGTTTATTTGGGCTGTAGGAGCTTGCCGGAATTACGTTAACAAGCCCGTGAATGGTTGCGTGAGAATGAAAAGATTTACACAACGCCATCTCCGCTGCATTGTTAGCATTGTCGTGAATTGTAAAATACTTGTGTTGTAATCCAGTGAACTGCAAGGTGTCCGTCGACCAAGATCGGCCACTGTACTTGACAAGTTTACCGGCCTATACGACGATGAGAGCTCATCCGTAGCCAACATAGGATTCAATCGCATACCGCTACCGGGGAGCTAGAAAGTCCAGGTTGATATACGCCATTAATTTCTGACACGGCTTCTGTGACGCCGAATCGGAAAACCATAGTCAGAGATAACAGCTATGCAAGGGTTTCGCCGGGGGCCTACTCTTCGATATAATCAACGGAAATGTTTCGAGAGGAGTTCGCTATAACATCGCCGGTTAGGCGCAAACAACACCAGCGCGTTATGACCCACGGATATCAAACTGCAGTACCTATAGAGAAACGGATTGAAATATAAGTAATCCAAGTTGCAGCTCGAAACACAACATGCCTGTCACGCGATTGGGGACTGAGGTTCCATGGTCCTGTTGTCATGCGGTTGCTTGGAGTTTCTAGTTGTCGCCGGCTTATCCAGCGACAATGTCAGCACCATCCTGAAGAAATCAGAAGTTGAATACAAGCTATAGAGCTTCACACGCACCTGGACTGGGGTTTAAAGACGCCTGATCGCACTACTAGTACTGGTGTAGAACGTAAGTGTTTTGGGGCTATTAGCAGATTCAGTGTCCAGCGAAAAGCGGGCCCGGGCTTTTCATGATTATGCTTCGAGACCCGGAGAACTCTTGCGTAATAGACCGCGATTTCATTCCACTAGAGTGCGAGTCAAGGCTATAATCAGATTGGCCGTTTTGGCTCCTTAGCCCAAGTAGGTATAGCTTCGGCGCCTAAAGTACATACTTGCTATCAGCCATTGATCACTCCCTCCCAACTCCATTCGTGAGCAATTTTTCCCACCAAAAGCTGTACGCAATGCCACATTCAGGGTCGTGCCAAAGTATCGGCTCATGTCCCATGTCTGTGGATGACGGCCATAATTCAAGTTGCAAAAAGAGAGGAAAAAAAAGGGGGGGAGGGGGGGAAAGCGAGTGAATATCTGGAACTTACTGCAGCTACGGTCCGAAATCCCGGCGCCCTTGTCAATTCACTCTCTCTTTCGGTAGGATGTACTGATTTCGTCCAAAAGTTGAACGAGGAGATGCGTGTATGCCATTCAAGTGCACTCAATATTAACCGACCCACCCGGATCCCGAGCCTATGGCTGCATGACTCGACGGGGTATACGCCTTCCAAAATTCATTTGATTCAGTGCAACACACTCGGCGGTAATTCATTTGAAGCTTCCGCTTAGATTATTCTTCCGGATCGCGGTGGAACATGGCCCAAGACTAACTATCAGGTCTAACCCTTGCATGCACGCTCAAGGCTATCGCCGGCACCTTTCCGTCACCCATCCAATAATGAATTTGCCGCAGCCATGGGCAGTGTTAGATCGCCACAGTAAGTGCGCTGATAATTCTTGGATCAGCTATTAATAATTACAAGAGAAACGGCCAGCCTAGTTTGAAGGGGAGTAACGGGGCTACTCGCTGAAAATTCTAATCCGGGAATCCGGCGAGCGGTACCATTTGAAGGCTGACTGATTTACTTCCAATTCCAACCACATGCTACCAAACAACATTGTGGGTGCGTTCTCTGCGCGCAGGTCGCACTTCTTTGTCTCTTGAACCGGTGGAATAATCGGATGTAGTGTCTATGACATGTCAACCCAATTAAGCTTCCACCTGAATTATTTCCCTGGCCGACCGCGGTATTTGCAAACCTTAGCCAAGTGCGAGCGAGCCGGGCCACCTCGATTTCGCGCCTATCTGTCATTTCGAAACTAGAGAACCTTACTCAAATATCAACTCTGTCTCTCAATCTCGGTCTCGGCCGCGCAATCGATTTGGTCTTCCATGCCACACGACGTCTCACGCCTCTAGAGGACTTGAAATGAAACTTGAGGCGCCTAACGAGAGGATTCGACCTGTCCTTCCATAACTAAGTATACTTCTGGGCGAGTAATTTATGTTGTAGGATAGCGTCCGAAGCCTCCAGAGCACTATACCCGGCCCGACTTCCCTGTCCTTATGACAGCAATAGATTTCTATACAGGTTCATAGCGCCAATCGACGACTTCGTATGGCGCCTAAAGTTTCATTTCAAGTCTTCTAGAGGCGTGAGACGTTATGTGGCAGGAAGACCAACCGATTGCGCGACCGAGATTGAGAGCCAGAATTGATATTTGAGCAAAGTTTCTAGTTTCGACATGACAGATAGACGCGTACTCGAGGTGTTTTGACTTGCTCGCAATTGGGTAAGAGTTTGCGAATACCGCCGGTCGGCACGGGAAATAATTGAGGTGAGGGAAATACACAGGAGCCCAAATCCGGGCATTGCTTATTAACAGGCTAGATGTACGCTATAGATAAATTTAAACACATACGGCTTGGCACCTTTCTTCGTGTCCTAGTTGCAATGGCCTCTCTAAGAGTCTAAATCCGTACCTTGCACGCGCTCATTTTGCGCGCCGAGTGTTCAAGTAACGCATAAGCCAGGCCTCTGAAATGAATACCTCGCGTACCCGTAACGGTGACATCGAGATTTTGAAGCTCAAATAAGCTGAAAAATGGCAAAATTTCTAGTCCGGCATTTGCCGGACTACTAGTTACCGTAATTCTCCCACGATTGCAGATAAATGAACACCTAGAAAAATGAACAGCGTAGGTAACGCGTAACATGCCATGAACACTTGGTCGAAATGATACAGTATGTTCAAAATCTGGAGCCAATTAAAGCACTTCCAAGCGGAGTAAGATCGGGTACCAACATTGCCCGCTGTAAACGGTAGACAGAAGGCACGGTCGGCATGTATCAGTTGCGCGGTTGAAGACGCCGTAAGTAAGTTTATCTTCGCACTGACCTCGTGTTACGCGCCTAGTCTTCCGCTCAAACTTCCGCTCCTGACACTCGGCGATTTGTTCCATTCCTCTGTGCATCTCTACTGCTACCTTCGCATGCGTAGGTCCTGCTCCTGAACTCGATTAACCAAGTTATAATTTTTCTAGTTCTCCGAAATTTCGCCGTTGCTGCGCTTGTGGCCAACGCCGCTGCTCTCGACTTCAATTCATCTACCTGGATCTGGACAAACGACTCAGTGCCAGTGACTGGTGGCGGCGCGACTACTCCTGGAGCGCGCGCATTCCGCAGAGATTTCACCCCTCCTGCCGGAAAGACCCCCAATTTTACCGACATACTTGTCACTGGGGACGAGAGTTTCACTTTCTATGTGAACGGTGAACAGCTGGGTACCGGAGCAAACTGCCAACTTGCTTACGCCTTCCGTACCCCCTTGCCTGGTTCTGGTCCTAACGTGTTCGCCGTCACCGCGACCAGTGGCTCCAAGAACCCGAATCATGCGGGCGTGCTAGTAGCCATTCAACTCACGTATAGCGATGGAACCACAGATAACATTGCTTCCTACGCCACTTGGCGCGCCTTCACCAGTGTTCCCGACGGTTACCAGAACCTCACGTTCGACGACAGCAGTTGGCCAGCTGCAGTTGGGGAAGGCTCATACCACGCCTCCGCCTGGGGACCAGTTAAAATCCCTACAGTTCCTCCGGCACTCGTTTTAACCAATGTCACCAACTGGATCTGGACGAACGAACCGGCTAACGCTTCTATCTCTGCGCCTTCGGGGTCGCGGCCCTTCCGCCTCACCTGGACGCCTCCCCCTGGCCAGACGGCCAGGTCTGCGACCATCAGCATATGCGCTGACGACGAATACGTGTTCTTCGTCAACGGCAATGTGGTCGCCGGTGGATATGTTTACCATTCGTCTCAGCAGTTCTCGATCTCTCTCGCCCCCGCCGCCAAAGTGGTGTTTGCGGCGAACACTACGAACGACAACGGACCGGCAGGGTTCATAGCGGAGATTCAGGTCACCACCGCTGGCCCATCTGGATGTACTGAATGCAGCTCCAGCTCGTTCGTAATCACGGACGCGAGCTGGAAATGGACCAGCACTGTCCCTGCGGGATTCGAGGCCCCCGGATTCGATGATTCCAGTTGGTTCCCCTCTGTAGTGCAAGTAGGGTACCCCGTGTCGTTTCCGTGAGCAAAAATGTCTCGTATGGAAAAATTTGGGACCGAAATCCTTCCGTTTCGCTTACACTTATTTCCTGTGACGGTCTTTTTCTCTCGCTGGTGTAATAGCGTCTTTTAAATAATGAAGCAGTCAACAGAGAAATTATTGAAGTATTCCTTCCGAGTTTTTTACTGTACATTGGACTCGCCCTTGCTGACCGTGATTCAAGGGAGATATGGTGCGCTCCGCTTAGCCACCGCTTCTCGAGAACAAGTGTAACTACGCCTTCAAATTTTCATGTAACCTTTTCCCCTTTTGCCAAACGAGTCTTTTTTAGAAGAGGAAGAATTCCTAAGATGGATTCATATTTGAATTTTTAGAATAGATAACGCGGGATAGAGTCGACGGTTTCACACCGGACTCCGGTGCGAAGGGGGCAGGCTTGACCTGCCAGGAAGCCAGGTAAATTTAACCTGCCACGGTGATTGATTGCCTCCGGTGTGCAGCCCTCGACTCTATTTGGCGCCAGTTATTTGACCGCGTGGCGTCCCACAAACTCGTGTCCCCTTTATCATCAACGCACACCGGGGGCAAAGGACAACGCATGTGGAAACATTCTGCTTCCAACGCATGTGGTCCGCAGTTGGGTGACCCATGGAACAAAGGTGCAACAAAGGTGATTCACACCTTTGTTCTATGGGTCACATGAATGCAGACCACATGCATTGGAAGCAGAATCCTTCTACATGCAACGTCCATTGCCCCCAGTGGCAAGACGCTGATAGAGCTGGGCATTCAATTCATCCCCGATCGTGTTCAATATTTTTTGGCATATTTATACCTCGTGTGCATTTATAGGACCCCTTATCATCCCTTAGGAGGCCAGATCCAACGTTCGGAAAAACATTGACCAAAGATTTTAACTCAAAAAAATCAAACGTGTCTGCCTGCGAGAAAACCCGATTTTCACGGTCTCAGAAAGCGTGGGAAAGGTTCGCGTTCGGACATTTGCCCAGGATCTCGGGATCTAGCCTTCAAAGGATTATCAAGGATTACTGCATTACTACCTGCCGTGACACCTCTGTTCATCCTGTCTGAAGGCAGGTCGTTGATAGACGCTGGGCATCTAATTCATTAACGATCGTGTACTTATAGATTTTGATAACTCAACAGCATCGACCACGTTTTAAAACGCTTGGGCGTGAGACCCTCAACTGCGATGCATCCCTCGTATCTTCCCGTCCTTCTACCCTTACTATCCCTCTCAGCCGCTCAGGTGTAAGCCCTCCCCAAAATCTCTATCGTCATGTTGTTCACCTTGTATCAGCATCTTTGACGGCAATTGGACCAACGCTCTTGGGGGACCATGCGGCCCGCTCACACATGAACCTGGTTCCAGCGTAGTTTGGAATTTTAGTGGTCAGCCTCTTTTCTCAAATCAGAACCCTAAATCGATGTGAGACGTATAGGCACGTACGTAAAAATCAGGGGACCTTCCCCTGCAGACCCGGCCACCGTTGCCGTGACTTTGGACGGCACGCCCAGCTCACTTACTCCAAGCGGCACAGGCTGTACCGCTTTTCTATACCAAAACACATCTCTGCCTTTGGGTTCACATACCCTGAACCTCACATTTGTCGGGCCAGCCTCGAATAACCTCTCCATTACTTCGTTCGCGTGAGTCTTCTTCCCTTGTACCGAAGAACAGTTCACGATGCAGCACCATAGCTGTGGAGTAGATTCCAGCATCAATCTGGCCCCCCCTCCCCCTCTGGCCTTGGCTGCTCCCTCTAGCACCTCAGCTGCACCCTCCAACACCTCAGCCGCTCCCTCCAGCACCTCAGCCACTCTCTCCAGCGCTTCAACAGGCGCAAAATTGGGTGGTGCTCTCGGCGGTGCTGTTGGAATTGCAGCTCTTCTGGCTGCAGTTCACCTATACTTTAAAGTTCTGCGACTTTTTTTCATGGCGGTAGCGCACTTACTGAGCACTCCCAGGCTCCCAGCCCCGGCGCTTCTCCGGATTTTGATTTTTTCTTTGTATTCCCATTACCAATCACATTCCGAGGCAAAGTATTACAGGACGCCCAGGTGAGGAGGCCTTGTCGCCACAGATCGCAATGATACTCAATTTTGTCAGATCACCGTTGTATTGCAGCCTGCTCACTTGGACTTGACGGATGAAAAACCCGGAAGAGGGTTCACCTTCCATGGTTCCACGAGTTACGAGCTGGTCGCTTGGAAGGTACGGACACTCGTGAAATTGTTATATGGGTTTTCTTCACATCGAACGTTCAGATTTTTATGCTTTGTGAGTTGATCTCCTCCTTAGCAAAATGGTTCCCGACTTGTTTCTCCCTAGCCGCAAAAAAAGAAGGCCAATCGGTCCGCTTGCCGAAGGAGTGAGTTTAAAACTCATTATTGTTCAACGAATTTGACCCATGAATTCACCTAGTCTTGGGTTTGGAGACGTGGAGGAGTCTGAAGGCATACTTATCAATCGTTTTTACAATTTTGCTCCTGTATGTTCCACTGCTTTTTCTTTATCCCGTCCATGCAAGCGGATAACCCGCCGTGATATTATAGTTGAGGACCCTCGTCACGAAGACGGTGTCAGCAGCTTGGAAATCGGCGCGATATATAATTCCTGGCCTAGGGGCTATGGTTGTTGCGAACAACGCTGCGCTCCAGCCTATCGATTTTACTTTAGGTGTGTTCGGTTTTAGGTGCTCGACTCGATCAAATATTTCCAATACCACTATTTAATAGGCACATACCACGCCAAAAAAGATAAAATGAAGGATGATTTCTGCCCTTTTGTCGTTGTTCGTGGAGTCCTGTGGGTCGGAAATGTGTTTTGCGAACTTTTTCTAATCTTTGTCCAGAAATTCGCAGTTTTGCGTTGTCCCCCAGTGTGACGAATTAGTCGTAAATGCATATATTACACAGAATATCGGCGGTGCGCTCCTACCCTACATATCGACGGATCTGAATTTATGAACCATTCGGTATACAGAACACCAACTCCTCCAAACGCTCTTCCCCCCAGCTGATTCTTCTTACGCTAACGTATATGGTTTTTCTATCTCAATGTGTCTTCCAACATCCTCAAAGCCGTTTTCTAGTGTCCTATCCCTGACGGCCCTTCCAATACCCAGGAAGATCCCAACGCCGCTCCTCGACCAACCATCGAGGACGATGATGCGGTAAATCAATACGAATTATGTTTCCAAACCAAATTGATTGTTGAGGTACATAGGATGACCAGCGGAGCTCTAAGATTCTTTCACGAGCCCTTATCGGCGAAAATGGCAAAGGCGAGCTTGTTTCCACCCTTAAGCATGTAGGTAACCATCAGTTATTTGGGAGAATCGCCTCACTCATGCATGTCAGAAAACTAAATGGCATCTTGTCGACGACAGTCATGGCTTGAGGCTCAAAATTGTCACCGATGACTCGGAGAATATCACGGAGACAACTGGTCTGCTGGAGTATAAGGCATAGCAAGAGTTAACTCGCAGGTGACCATGAGTACCTACGTCTAGAGTATACAAGAGCGTGGCGGGGCGCTTTGCGTCCCACCACTTCGGTTGAGGAAGAGAACACTCTCCTTTGCCGGGGCGAACTTCTGTTGAGAATAGAGAGTTTGCGCAGGAGCCATTCAAGCCATCTGATGGCTTTTTTGCAGTGCGCAGCCAATGGCTGATGGTTCGTATGGCCTGACTCTTCCTTCGGGATATCCATTCAAGAAATAGTGTTCATTGAAATGCATACCTGTGGAGTCAATTAGAGATGCTTTTCAAATGCCATTGCACCGTAATTGACTCAAAATCAGCCAAAATACACAATGTTGACCTCAAAATGGGACCACCTGAACCGACTTCGATGTTGAGGTGAGGAATAGCTCACATATAGTCAGAACTAAGGTAAGGGAGCTCGACATGAGCACTTGGTTAAAATCCATACGAGCCATTAGCCATTGGCTGCGCACTGCAAAAAAGCCATCAGATGGCTCCAATGGCTCCTGCGCAAACAGGCTAATAACGTCCTTCATTGCGAGTTTATCTGAAAGAGAAGTGATACTATGACGTCAACTGCGGCATGTGTGCGGAAGATGATCCGCGAGTGGCCGTTTGATCTGCCGGTCAATTCTCAAATGGATGTAGCAAGGAACCATTAAATCACGCAGCTTGAAGTAGGCATGGATGAATTAAGTGTTTTTAGGAGCGAGAAACGTTTGAAATACTCTGCTAGAAGGCTGTGAAATAAATTGCGGCGACCGAACTCGAGAAGCGGATATTGGGGAGTTTAAAAGGCTTCGGACAGACAGAGAAGCGTAATTTTATAAAGAGAGCAACTGTACTATTTCGCTCAATTCATAAGGGCATGTGAATTTTAATTTTCTCCGACAAATGCCCGAAATCCGCTAAAATCGAGAAAAGAAAATTGCAATAATTTTCAGAAATTGGGTATGACGCGGCGTGACATACGAAATGAGCGAAATAATCACCTCAGGCTACGCCTCCCGGACCCCCCATGGGCCTATTTTTTTAGTAGAGAATAACTACGACAAATGAAGCGAGATAAAAATCTTGGAATGCCGTGGGCAAGCTGTCGAATCGTGGCAAAGCTGCTCGTGGGTACTTCGAGTGTTGAAATGCGGCGCAAGAATAGAGAAGAAAAGGGGGGGTTTGGCCGGATGGGATGAGACCAATAAGACATAAAGAATTGCGAAGGTAATCGATCGTTAAAGAACAGTTAATAGAGTCACCGCGCCGGATCATGATATCCTCGATCCGAACCATGCACTTGGCTTCGAGGCGATGTAACGTCCCCAAGAAACCGAAGGGCATATGACATGTCCACAGGGTCAAGTGCTCGGAGCAACTTGTGGATTTCCCAGATTTGGTACTGCTGCTACAACCTTTGAAGAAATTTCGGGCAATCTTGAACAGAGTGGCGAGCGAGTTTCCACAGTTAGGAATCTGCCGAGCGTTGAAGAGTTAAATATCAAGTTACGATCATGTTTTTAGTTACCTGGGAGTTAGTAACACCGTGAACTTTTAGCTTGAGCTGGCCCTGTTGCAGACTCAGGAGGCGCCAGTTTAAATCAGCAGGATTTGCGCTGAAGGTGAACTAGGGCCTGACCACGACAGCAGTGGTAGGTCCAGACGAAAGCCCCGTACTGATGGGCTTTGGCGATTGGTTGGCAAACAGCATCAGGAAAATCCCAAATGCTATGGGCTCTATGGACAGCTACACAGACCTACACAGACACTCATAAACGTCATAGAAACGTTGCTGTGGCCTCTATGGCTGCTATGGTGTCTATGGGTGTCTATTTGGTAGCCCATAGCGATTTGGCTTTTCCTGATCCATTGACGTGTGATCTTCCCACTTGGAGTTTGAGAGGAGGAAGGAAATATATTAGGTACTGCCGATGTCCGTATAAGGAGTTATGTATTTGATTTAGGCCTGCGATATTATCATACCAATCGTAAAAGCAGCCACTTTACTACATAGTACACGCTTCCAATCTAGGCTACGTCAACCTCCCAATCGCTGTGGTTGCCGTCGTAGCTCAGCGTTACGTGCCTTCTTCCTGTGAGGCGAGTGAAACTGTGCACGATCTGAAAGAGCTCAAAGCTTAGACTGGTGGCAGTAATGGTTTGAGTCCGCCCGGTGGCATACCCGCTCGAGGTCGTATTTTTATTATTCTCACCTTTGAATGTCAAGCATTTTCCGGGTTTGCTCGCTGGAAATTGAAACAACTGATTGCTGGACTGACCTCGAACTGGGCCTATTTGCGGAACCACTGCAAATTTCAGGGCGAGTTTATGGAGTCCACATATTCATTCAACAGACGATTCGCTGATTTGAACCCCGGTTCATCCAGGCTCTCAATCATACCAGGTTGTTGCCCTCTTTCCATAAACAAGACCCAAATCGTCTGAGGGAAACAGTGATTCGAGTCTACCCGATGGCATGCGAAAGTTGCGAGCTTGTTCTTTTTATGCGAAGGTCACGCCGTTGACATAAGCTGAATCCCTGGAACTCTCTCGAGCTCACACGACGAGTGCCTACCCTGTTCTTTTCCACTGATTTGAATACTGGCGCTATATTCAGGTATATTTACAGCCCCTAAAGCAATCGTAGACCGAGGTTGGTCGCCCTCTTTCTGTGGAGCCGCTTTATTCGATTCCTCTGAGGGCCTTGGCTATTCAAGTTCGCCCAACGGCATAATTTAAGCGTTTTAAGGATTTTTGAGCTGTTATGGAGATTGAAACCACTGAAACTGAACTCTTGACCAACTTTTCAACTTGAGCTGTTCCACAATCAACTAATTTACGATCGAGGCAAGTTCATGCATCCCACTTTTATCCCTCGAGCGTTTGATACTGGGTTTATCCAGATTCACAGGCGGGACATTTTTGTTTTTGTTTTTATATTTGCCAGCCTTAGTCCTTGCCCAACAGGAATCACACAGGGATCAATATCCTCAAGATATGCAAGGATGCACGACGTTGAATCAATCATGTTACAAATCGAAGCCACTCTGTATGCGCCCCACCCTCAAACTACACAAAATTTAAACTCGTTGAGTGGTCAAAGACTCCTCTTCTCCGCTTCCAAAAGGCCTCTCTCCTTTTCCATAAGCGCCGTATTCACCCGCATCATTATCCTGTCCAACAGCGCATCTGGCAAGCAATCGATTAGAGCCATAATCACCGCATGTCTCCACCACGGCGCAATAATGTGCCTCCCGCAGCCAACCCTATCTAGTGCACTTCTCGCCAACGTCCTAGAGCTGCATACAAGTGGCCCCTCGGGCACCGGATGCCCAGAGGACCGTACCTCACCGACCACGAGCGCCATGACCTCAACACTCTTACCCTCCGCGCGGAGCTCGACCCCCAGGCTCCTGCTCCATGCTATAATGAATGCTTTAGACGCCGCATAGACTGTAATCCACGGAGCAGGGACACTCGCGGCAGAGGACCCGACATTTAGCACAACCGCAGGCTCCTGCATGACGGGCAGCAGCGCGCGCGTCAGGAGGGTAGGGAACCCCACGTTCAGGTCGAAAAGCTTCTGCACGTCGACAGCCGAGAGACGCGTTAGCGGTCGGAACGTGGGTTTAATAATCGCGCCACCGCCGACGTTGTTGACCAGAACTCGGACGCGCAGGCCGTCGTTCGCCAAACCGCGGACGAGCTCGTCGATGGTGGCGGCGTTGCATGGGTACACGTCGATAACAAGGAGACGGGTGGAGATATGTGGGAATTGGGCTTTCAGCGTGCTTTCGACGGCCGCGAGTTTAGTGGGGGAGCGTCCGTGCAGGATGATGTTGAAGCCGCGGGATGCGAGCTCCTGGGCAAAACCAAGGCCAATCCCGTCGCTTGCGCCCGTTACAAGGGCCCAGGAGTGGCTCCCGGGGGCAGAGGACTCGGGGGAAAGATAGCGTGAAATTGTGCTGCGGCGGAGGAAGTAGAGATAGAGGAAGCAAAGGACGTGGTAGGCGTAACAGGTGGCTATTAAAGTGCCTAAAGTGGTGAGGACGGTCGCCAAGGTGAAGGAGGGGTTGGTGCTAAGGTTGAAATTCGAGCTTGAGCTGGCCATGTTGCAAATGCGGGACAGTTTGGGGCGCCGGCCTAAATAGGCAGCAGGATGTGCGCTGAAGTTTTACTACCGTTTGACCGACAGCGGTGATGAAAGCCAACAGCTTCTGATGGCCTTTGGCGATTGGTTGGCAAACATTGACGTGTGATCTTCCCACCTGAAGGAAAGAAATGTGCGGGTCTGCGGGTCTGCGGGTCCCTGAGTACAAGCATGGGATATCGTAACAATCGAAAAAAGCGGCCACTTTACATCAGCAAAATCCCAAATTGCTGCAATACTCCCTTGAATCTTCATCGCTTATTATACCCGAATGCGGAGATTCGGATCGACCCCGGATCCAATAGAATGCGGGGCGTCCCGTCTACGCAAATGCTCTTCATGTTCGGCAGCAGGGAACTCGTCGATGGACCCTGTTGGTTGTCAGGACTGCCTGTTAGGTTCCTGGATTTTCTCCGAGACAAGGGTCGGTGCAGCGATGCGGCCGTGATGCCGCCGCCCAAAAATTTGCCCTGCATTCCCTTTCCTCGCGCCTTCGGGTATTTTTATCTTCCAGTTTTTTTCATTCTAGTTGAATTGTGGACCTGCTTCGGTTACTCAGTCCTTGCTGTCGGTCCGACAAAAATTGAAAGTAGGGCAACGCTCTTCTTCCTTTGTTTGCCGAGATCGGGTGAGACATTTGAACACATTCAATGGCATATTCGATTGTTCAGTATCGTACGTATAATACCCGCAAACGGTGTCGAACCCGTGTATCTGAAACCAAGCTCAAATGGGCAAAATGTCAAAGGTAGGATGCCGGGAGAAACCGATGATCCGAGCATGATGTCGAGAGGAGTCGGCATTGTCCGATGCCGATGATTGCCTTTCATATCATAGGCCTGGCAAAAGGAAATTTTAGTGCTGCACATCTCATCGCAGCTGGTAAACGAGACCCCACCTGGAGTCTGTCAGTTTGCGGTAATTCCAAGTGTCAGGATTAAAACCGCGAAAGTCGGCTGCTAGGTAGACTGGCATCCAGGTCCATGTTTGTGAAGGAATATAATCCCACCATACCATCGGGTTCCTGGATTTCGTACGAGACAGTACACGGGTAGGCTTAAATTTCTCCGTCAAATGTACGGCCATAGCCGTCCGTCCGCAGCGTTACTACCATATCCTCGCGAGTACTAGTTCCGCCCGGTACGTAACAGTCAGTTGGAAAGTATATTAACCCTGCTATAGAGGGGTAACTCAACAACTACACCCAGTTGAACTACTCAGCTCCACCCACATTCCACCCTCGCCTATCACAATGTTTGTCAAAACTTCCGTCCTCGCTGCCGCTCTCCTCTTAGTGAGCGGTGTTCGTGCGCAGTGCCCCAACGGAGGTGTCGGTGCGTGTTGATATTTGCATCAGGCCTATAGTGTCTGAGCTCTAACTCTTGATTCATAGGCGTTGGACTGAGCCAGTTCTGCCTCATCGGGAACCCGATCAGTGGACCTTGTAGGTCCCGTTCGTGCATGGCTATTTCAACGTACTCACGAACCCTCTCGACTAGCCTGTGGTGATCTAGAAGGGTTCATCACCTCACGTTAGTACATTTTGAATTTCCACCGACCCATTGACTTATGCTCGCATGCGTACTTAGCCGGGACGTGTAAGTCCGGCTCCTGTTTATACTCTTCCACCGACCGCTCATCATTCTTAGACTTGCTCAGTTAATACTGTGGCGACAAAAATCAATCTGGACTCGAGCTCTGACCTCTGTGGACTCGGGTGGAGCGGTGGTGCCCGTACGGCATGCGATGGTAATGGGGTCGTGATCTCGGTCAATCCACCTGGCGCTGGCACTTCCGTCTGCCATGCAGAGGGTATAAACGTTCCTGTACGTGCTGTGCATTGCATCGCATAGAATGTACTGAACCTCCCTCAGGGATCGAGCACTTTGGGGGTTTCCCAAATTTGGTTTTGCTGCTACAACCCCTGAAGAAATTCTGGGAAATCTTGAACAGAGCTGCAAGCGAATTTCCAAAGTTGGGAATCTATAGTTGAAGAGTTAAATATCGAGTTGCGATCATGTTTTAATTATCTGGAAATTAGTGACAGCGCCTTATGTCCAGATCTCACCGCTATTCTACCGTTGTGCTGAATTCCTTTTGAACTCGGTTCATCTAATTCGAATTCACACCAGTACAGGCAGATCAGGCTTGATCATTCTCCCTCCACAGATCTTTCGTCAGAGAGAGGTCGTTCGAATCCACCAGATGGCCTGGCTCATCTATCCAACAATGTTTTCTAGCTACTCGGGATCAATGGTTGGATACAGTGTCTCGATTACTTGCCACTTGCCCAGCTTCAAGTTATATGTTCGAAATCAGAACCACCGGAATTCTTAACCCGCTCGATTCCTTTGTTTTGGGAGACGGTACACCTCACTTCACTGTCGTTTATTGAACTTCCGCACCCTGAGGAACAAGCTGTCGTAGACCAGGTCTGGTCGCTCTCTTCTTCATTACTGTGAGCGTCAGTTGACGAGGAAGACGGGGTTCGAGTCCCGGCGAAGGCATAAATTAGGTCCGTGGTATTTTTTTCTGTTATCTGATCTATCCTCGGGACGAAAGAGATTTGGAGGAGTTCCCGACTCATGATCAAGCAAGTTGAATAGAATGTCAAGTCTCAGTCGCATAAATCGATGATGTGCACACGCAACAAACTCTGTGTTTTTCTGATCTCTAAATAATCGCGTTTATGCAGAAAGGCGTCTTAGACTAGTAGAGACTAGGTTGGTCGCGTGTTCTAGCGAAAGCTCTCCATTATTAAGGACGTAGTGGTTCGAGGTTGTCTAGATCTTTTTTCCCGACTGCTCCTGATCAACCTATTTGGGTGCGCCTTGGAAACAATGCAAGCGGAAGTTAGGAAGTCGGAGGGTGGTTGAATCCACCCGCGGTCGGAGTTTTGCACCCGAGTGTCGTGAGGATGTTATATATGAACGACTGTGCCGATTCTTGTTCCCCGCGAAGGTTGATATCCGTTTGTTGAGGTAAGATACTGTCCTCTCCTGACGACCCATGTTGAACAAACCAGGCTGTTTCCAAATTTTACATAACAGTCGAAAGAATGCACGATCATCACATCCTTCTGGTTTTTTCCACTCTAGACTCCTCCATCACCGAAAGGCTCAAAGCTTCCTCTTCTCTTCTTCAATAAGTCTCTTCTCCCGTTCCATACGCGCCGTACTCGACCCAACCATTATCCTGTCCACCAGCGCAGCCGGAAAGCACTCCACAAGCGCCAAAACGGCGGCATGTCTCCACCACGCCGCAACAATGTGCCTGCCGCACCCAACCCTATCCAGCGCGCTCCTCGCCAGCGTCCTCGAGCTGCACACAAGCGGCCCCTCGAGCGGCTGGTACGAAGAATGCACCTCGCCGACCAAGAGCCCCATGACCTCCACCTGTCTGCCCTCCGCGCGCAGCTCAACGCCCAGGCTCCTGCTCCACGACATGTTGAATGCCTTGGACCCCGCATAGATCGTCAGCAAGGGTCCAGGGACCCTCGCGACGAAAGACCCGATATTCAGTACGAGCGCGGGCTCCTGCATGATGGGCAGAAGCGCGCGCGTTAGCAGAGTGGGGAAGCCAACGTTCAGGTCGAAAAGCTTTTGCACGTCGACGGCGGAGAGGCGCGTCAGAGGTTGGAACGCAGGGCTGATGAGCCCGCTGCCGCCGACGTTGTTGACCAGGACGCGGACTCGCACGTTGTCTTTCCCAAGGCCGCGAACGTAGTCGTCGATGGCGGCGGCACTGCATGGGTAGACGTCTAGAATAAAGAGTCGGGTGGAGATGCGTGGGTATTGAGCTTTGAGCGCGCTTTCTACCGCAGCGAGTTTGGTGGGATTGCGGCCGTGGAGGATGAGATTGAAGCCGTGTGATGCGAGCTCGTGGGCAAAGCCTAGACCTATACCATCGCTTGCGCCTGTAATGAGCGCCCAAGAGCGGTGCTCAGAGGCCAAAGATTCAGAGGCGAGGTAGCGTGAGATGGTGCTGCGGTGGAGGATGTAGAGATGGAGGAAGGAAAGGATATTGTACGCGTAGTATGTGGCTATCAAGGTGCCGAATGCGCTGAGGACAGTCGTCAAAGTAGAAGAGCTAGCCATATTTCCGCTTTAGATCTGGCAAGACTTTGGGGCACTTGGTTAGCAACAAGACGGTGAATGACGGCTGGGATTCCCACCAATATTCCCGCTATCTTTAGTGGTGGGTCTTCGCAGGGAATCTTGAGCAGATGCCACACGTGTGGAGCGGGCGGAGCTCCTGGGAGTTCCTGATGTTCTTATTCTGAATGGGGTTCCGGAGTCCTCAAAAGCGAGTCGTAAAAGTGTAGTAGAGTGCAGTCCACAAACGCAGGGATGTCGCCTGCAGGAATCGACTGAGCAGGAAAAGTCACGGAAAGTGAGGAAAGTCGTGGGCCGTGGCACGTAGACGGTGATGCGGTGATGCCGTCTGCGCATCATTGATCAGCAAACCTTGATTCCGTCATAGTGCCGCATAGTGCTACGTAGTACAACTGACACTGCCTGGGAAATCAGGGTTCACATTGTGAACGCTTCATTGGCACTTCCGGGTGTTTTCTTGCTTGAACAGCAGTCTTTTCAATATACTAGCATCAACGACATATTGTATCAAGCGGACGATAATGTTGGATTCAACGCCGTATTGGGTTCCAGACTTATTCCCGCGGCCACTTATCGCGAGTCGCCAGAGAAGGTGGGGGAGGTCTACAAAGAATTTCTCGATTGTGGAACCGCCTTGTAAGCTCCTTATTCCCATTCGCCTCTTTCTTTAACTTATTCCTCTGAGTGTTCTGGGTGCGTTCGTTGCAGGCGGTCAGTCAGAGCATCATACTGCATTACAATCGCCCATTTATCTAATTTCATTAACAACAGGAAAAGTTGCTGAAAACGTCAACATCTCTTCTGCAATTCATCCCGCATGGCGGAGTGCCAAGTCTCACGTTAGCAAATCATACAGTCTTCAGCAGTCTGATCGAAGTGATTTAATTCTCTTCAGATCTTCGTCTCGAACGCGTGGGACGATTCTGCTTCTGTCGCAGAGATTCATAGCATCCGCAATCAGTTCCAGACAACTCAACTTTCGATCCTCCAGGTGCTCGCAGGACCCAATGCTGGCGCTTACTCAAACGAAGCAGATGTTCTGGAGCCGAACTTTCAACACACGTTCTTCGGCCCGAACTATGCGAAGGTGAGCGCGATTAAATGGAGGTATGACCCTCACGATTTGTTCATTGTTGGTGCGGGTGTTGGGAGTGAAAGGTGGGACGAGTGGGGGATTTTCAGGGTTTGATATATTCCCATTCACTCCATATGATGTTCAATTTCTTGGTACAGAATCAAACTATTCATAACACGAAAGGAGGCATACTAAGAGAGATGTGATATTTTTTCGCCGCACGTTTACCTACGAAAGAACGAAGCTGTCGTTGACTAGTCACCTCCAATGCGTGGATTTTCCGAAACTGGATGTAATGGAGGACCTGTTCGATTCCCTGTAATGGCATTTAGCACCGAGGTATGCTAAACTATTCAAGAGATATGCTGAAAAATTTTACAATAACTTTCGGATGTTTCTGCCTGAAATATACAGAAGATATTCAACATAATTTCTCAATGATCAGGATATCTTCCTCGGGTGCTGAGAAGTTATTTTGAACATATTTCGCAGCATGTCTTTCAAATGTTTGAGTACACATTAACTGGTTATCCTCTCTCTGTATAGTTGTCGAATCTGTTCATTCTCGCTTCTTTGGTCATTCCCGTCAAACAGGGGGTCCCAAAAAAGTCTGATATGGGGACAGAAGCCACAATTTGCATAAATTTGCTACTTACTGTTCGCAACCGTTCTGAACTCTGAGTCTGGAAGAATTTGACAGGGTCATGTCTCCTGCTAATTCTAATCGTTGGAGCAACTCTTACCATGCTTATCTCGATGCACTGTTCTGTTCCAAATTCATGAGACGTACTATGACTTTATGGTCCTGGCTCTTCATGTCCTTAGCACCAATGGTCGCGAGACGTTTGGTACTGATTTTATTGGCAACGGGTGAGTAAGTGACAACGACGAGTGGGACTGTTCAAAACGGCGGTGGTGAGGGACATCCATAGCATACATTTGGCGTCTTATGTTGTTGTACGGCTACCTGCTGTTTCAATTTTGGGACCGCGCAGGCAATTCTCCTCCTTCAAAAAGAATTGTGTGGGTTTCTGGAGATGGGCAAGGTCAAGTGTTCCAGAACCACCCAAATTACAAAGGGAGCTAATGTTTTTCAACAGACATCGAACTGATTCTCATTCCGGTACTTTGCCTAACAATAATTGTACAACAACCACCGAGGGTCTGCCTCTTGAATCCAATGTCATGAGGCCACTCTGCACTCGTCACTCAAACATTTATCTTCTCCTCTTTCATACGCCTCTTCTCCTCTTCCATACGCGTCGTATTGGATCGCCAAGTTAGCTTATCCATCAACATATCTGGCAAGCATTGCAGCGGAGCCAGAACTATCGCATGTCTCCACCACGGTGTGATAATGTGTCTTCCGCACCCAACCCTATCCAACGCACTCCGCGCCAACGTCCTGGGACTGCAAACAATTGGGCCCATGGGGACAGGATACCCAGCAGACTGGACCTCACCCACCAAGAGCCCCATAACCTCCACCTGCCTGCCTTCCGCCCGCAGCTCGACCCCCAGGCTCCTGCTCCAAGCCATATTGAACGCCTTTGATCCGGTGTATACCGTCAGCAAAGGCCCGGGCATCCTAGAGATATAAGACCCGAGGTTTAGCACGAGCGCGGGCTCCTGCATGACCGGCAGTAGTGCGCGGGTCAATAGCGTGGGGAACCCAACGTTTATATCGAGGAGCTTCTGTATCTCGACAGCTGTGAATCCCGTTAGCAATCGGAACCCGGGACTGGCGATCGCGACGCCGCCGACGTTGTTGACCAAGACGCGCACGCGCAGGCCGTCGTCCGCCAGGCTGCGGACGTAGTCGTCAATTGCGCCAGCGTTGCACGGGTGGACGTCGAGGACAAAGAGACGAGTGGAAATCCGTGGGTATTGAGCTTTGAGCGCGCTTTCTACGGCAGCGAGTTTGGTGGGAGAGCGTCCGTGGAGAATGATGTTGAAGCCGTACGAGGCAAGTTCGTGAGCGAAGCCTAGGCCGATGCCGTCGCTTGCCCCGGTTATGAGAGCCCAGGAGCGGTGCTCGGAGGCGGAGGACTCGGAGGCGAGGTAGTGTGAGATCGTGCTGCGGTGGAAGAGGTAGGGATAGAGGAAAGAAATGACGCGGTAGGCATAATAGGTCGCTATCAAGGAGCCGAAGATGGCGAGAACAATCGTCAACCTCGAGGCCAAGTCGCTCGAGCTTGAGTCGATCATATCGCAGATTGGAGTCTGGGACGGCTTCGCTTAGACAGCATGACTGCTGACGGAGGATTCCCACTATTTTTAGTATGGAGGTGGGAAATCGCCTGTCGATCCCTGTCGAGCCCAGGCCTCGCAGGGGATTCTTAGCAGATGCCGCACGTGCGGCAGCGGGCGGGTCTCCTGTAGCTGATCCTATTTTGGTTCTGCTTGAAATTCCAGATAAAGGGCCATAATTCCGTGAACATGCGATTTGTTTTTCCGCGCCATCACGTGGAGACCTCGGAAGCCCCAAATCGTGGTCTCTGGGTTGGGCTTGTTCCCATTAATGCTGCAGAGCAGATAGAAAATGGGTCCTATAATATTTTGAGTACAGGCCCGAAGCTTGGGCACGCTCGGCATCGTGCACGTGACGGCGCGAAAAAAAAAATCGCGTGTTCACGGAATTATGCAAACGACTGTAAATTCAAATAAGACGGGCCTCCACTTCGCTCCAGTATCCGAGGTCTAAGTAAATGAGGCCACACGTATTATTGCAGTCGGACAACATCCTTATAGCGTTAAAGAACTGACTCCGAGACAAATCCTTCAATACAGTGGACGATTCATGATCAATTGAAAGAAAAGACAAAGGCCTTCATCATAAGAAAGGAGCGAGGAAGACAATCTGCTAGACTGTCGAGGAATTGGGTAGGCCGCCGTAATATTGTGCCTCCGAAGGACAAAATTGTCTTGCATCCAGCCTGACTAGCAGAACAACCCAAGCCGGCAGCGGACCGGATACTTTGCAATATATCAGATAAAGGAGAGTTTTGCTCCGAAGGGTAGAGCGGATTGGAGGCTGAGCGAGCATACTCGTCCGGTAGATCATCGCGATGGCACAGAAACGAACCCATAAATACAGAGGCCACAGAGGCCGTTAAATCTGGAAGGAGAGAGCGGAACAGGAGTGGTTGGCGACATAAACACAGAATAAGTTGCCGGCAGTCCGAAGCACGACGAGACTTATGAACAGCGCCAAACATGCTCCTCCGAAAAGAAAACGACGATGTTGGATTTCAGAGAGCTCGGAGCCCCCTACGTAATGATTATGTAACACGCCAAAAATGGTAAGTTCCATCAATTTTGAGGTCCGCTTGCTTGCCGCCCTTCTTCGGCCCTCACAACACAGTTCTCGCAGATCCATGTCGAAATAGGAGTGTCATTCAGTGCAACACATCGCAAGTGGAACTTCAATTTTGTCAGACGATACCCGAGAGATGTAATGCATCCGTACTTTTAAACCACAGCCAGTTTGCGTGCATTCAATCCTGTTAGCAGTGTCACTTTGCGTGTACCAAAGATCGGCACAGGCTTTGGGGCGGGGGTGGTTGAGTTCCCGGAATCGTCGAAACAAATGTTTGGCATCAACATCCACGGTTGTCAGTTCCATATTTACGCAGAGAAATCTGAGCTGAAGGGAGACACTTAGTGACGTGTAGTTAAAGGCAAAGTGTATGATGCTTGACATTGATCGACGTGGCGCCGCGGAAAAGATCCCTGTTGTCGTGATTATCATGATCTGGTGATGCGCCACCTTTGCCTGTGAAAAAAACCACCCAAAAAATCACGGAGAATCGGTAAAAAAAAATCAATTTTTTTCTCGACCCTTTTAAATGTGTTTTTGAAAGAATCCGCAACTTTGTCCAAAAAGTGAAATAAGCCGTCCGAGACCCCCCCCCCCCCCCCCTACCCGATGTCTCGGCATTCTCCGGTGGGTACCTCTTGCACAGGCTAGTCCTGTTGTTACCGCGGGGGTCCGATCGGGTCAGGAACTTATTACACGACGTGGGATTGGGCCTCTTCGAGGCGGGTGCTGAACCTTTCGGAGACTCTGCAAACATTGCTGACAGGAATTTCACTCACATAAATCCATTCTGTTGAAACTCACTGATATTTACTCGCTATCCACAAAAGTAACCGGAAATTCGCCTCTGATGAACGCAATTTGTAGCATATTGTGGTTCAAACTATATGGGTAGGTTCTTTGGGATATATTGTGGCTCTTCAGTCCAAAGTTTCACGGTCAATGGTCAGTATGAGCTCGAGAGATTGGCTAATTTTATTACACGTGATTTTGCCCCAAATGGCCAGGTTCTCGTTGAACAGTGCTTACTGTGTGGCTAGTTGTGGCCGGTAATCACCCAGGCATGTCTGAATAGTGCTTAAATTGTATTTCGTGCAAAAAGAGGCTCACTGTGACTTGTTGGGCACAGTCTGAGGCATCTGAGGGTCACAAAAGATGTTCAAGAATGCTTCCCAGCACTCAGTCAGAGTTAGTCCAATGTTCTGAGCTGATCCTCAGCTGTTTCCGTGCGAGATTCCGTAATGAGAATCAGCACAACCAATCTTTTGATGTCTCCTGGCTGGCCTGTGAACCAAATTATGCCGAGAAAACTATTGTGTCAGCTCGGAGGATCCATAGGCATCTACTGATAATAGGCTGTTCACTTTCATCCACAAGGTGCTGCTGACCAAATCAATTTCCGGTTACTTTTGTGGATAGCGAGTAGTACCTATCAGTAACGGGGTCCGGTTCCATCAAAGTTACTGAATTCATGAAAGTTAGTGATCAATTGAAAGACACTGATGTTTTGACCTCCCAGCATGCACTGTGTGGTTGAGCTAGACAGCGCGTAGCGTACTTTGGCTGTATTAGATGTAGATGGCTGTCTCTCGGCAATCATCTGGGTTTTCTCCTCCGCTTCCACCCTCCCGCTGCGAGCCCCGCTGGCTCATCTTCCCTGAGAGGTCATAGACCCTCTCCATTTGGTGATGAGAGTGTGATTCGCTCTTCTCCACGTGTCCTTCAGCCCAGATAGGCTCTCTGCTTCCTAGAGCATCATCTTGGCAGCTTCTCATCGAGTTTTCTCGCACTCGCTGCAAACAGATTTCCCGGCCTCTTTTTTTTTTTGACCTCCCCCCTCATCCATCGACTCTTTGGTTTATCCCGGCACGGAACCTCGCACCCGCCGTGTTTCTCGACGCACATTCCCGCACCCATCGCCTTTTCGTTGTTACGTTACACTCACACGCACGTCATGACGAAACCATCGGCGGCTAGTGCTGGCAAGGTTCGGTTCGGTTCAGGTTCAGGGCCTTTCGCCCTGAACGCCGAACCTGAACGTGGCATTCGGTTCGGGCAACTCCCGAACCTTGAACCTGAACGCGCATTCAGGTTCAGTTCGGCGTTCGAACGCGTTCGAACCTAAGGCACTTCGGCCATCTCGGGCGGCTGAAATATCACTGAAAATATCACTTACCAAGATTTTCAGTGCTCTGCTGGTTGGAAAAGGTATCTCACATGCCTTGGCTAGTGCCGAGACCCCTACGGATGATAAATTATCCTCGCGCAAGTTTGCTAGAAAATTACGTGACAACAAACCGTCATCAATTAACATCGAAATTACTTTGAATTTGCCTCGAAGAGAAGGTTCAGGTGTGTTCTGCGATGGATAAATATCCGGGTTATGCAATGTGAGGTAAATAGAGCACGAACAGTGGAGAACTCGTGTAGAAATCACTCACCTGACAAATTTTTAGGTTCGGCGTTCGAACGCGCCTGCTCTCCGCCGAACGCTGAACCGAACTTTCGGTTCAGGTTCAAGTATCTGCTGAACCTGAACGCCGAACGCGCGTCTGGTTCAGCTTCGGTTCAGGTTCGGACCGATTTCCGAACTGAACCTTGCCACCACTATCGGCGGCACAAAAACGGAAGAAGAGAGCAGAGAGAGAGGACTTAGAGAGAGTGGAGGAAGTGAGGGCACAACCCCCCGTAAGCACCCCCAGATTGTTGCCTACGCCTGCACCGCCCACCGTTGCTCGTGCTCACTCCATCCATCCCTCGGCCTCCCATTACGTTATCCCATCACCCACTATTCCCCATTCCGTTCGCGCTGTTCCCACAGCCCCGTTGCCCTCCGTAAACTCCCTGCTGCCGTACTACACGCCCTCCTTTCGGTTCCCAGAGGAATGGCTTTACGAGAACGTCCAGCCTCCCCCATCACAATGGCCAGAGCACATTCGGGACTACGTCTATGGTCCCGCTTCTCCCGAGCCATCGTCGTGGGCCGATGATGTCACGGAGCCCGCCGCTGCCCCAACTGCCATCATGACCATTGCGCCCGCGCTGCGCTGGCCCGCACTCCATAGCCTTGGTGGGCATCCCTGGCGTGCCATTCGTCGACGCAAGCGCCGCCTCCGTGCGGATTGCTCCTGGCAGCAGCCCCCTTTCGAACCACATTTCGACACCCCCCCAGCAGCTCCACCATCATCGCCGCCACGGCCACTAATACCCGAAAATTGGGTGCATGGCCGATCGCTACAGCCAGCCGAACTCCTCGGTCTACAGTCGCTACACTGCGACACCTCCATCCACCCTGACAATGTCCCTCTGCTTGATATACCTGCCCCTTCCCTTTGTCTGTGCCCGGCTGACCATTTGCCACCACCCCCAGCACCTGCTCCGAGTTTCCCCGCAGAAACTTCTTATGGTTCTGTGCAGTCAAGCCTTGCTCTTGCATATGCCACAGCCAGCGAGAAGGGGTGTTTCGCAGCTATCACTGATGTTGTCAGCCTGGTTTGGGGATCATCCGGAACCTACTTGGAGAAGGGTCTGTTAGCGAGGCTACCGGGGGACCAGTTGATCTTTCTGTGCATGCTCGCAGACTTCGTTGCGCTCGAGCCCGTTTTCACAACCTTTCTACATCCTGCAATCACCGACTTTGCCACCGGCTGGATTGAACACTGTCAACGCGAGGATGCTGGAGGCGAGGTCAATGGCACGGGGTCGCGCCACGTCCCTCGCTTTGCTTGGACGTTTTTTGGAGGGGGGTGACTGTGGTTGAGCTAGACAGCGCGTAGCGTACTTTGGCTGTATTAGATGTAGGCATAATAGTAGAGCAATTAATCGCCGCGGATCCCCGGCAATTGATCGGGAGATGTGACAAAGATCGCCGAGTCTGACAGCCGGCCGAAGACCAGCCGGACCGAGTGAAAAGGTTTTTACAGGTTAAATTGCACACAGAGACTATATTTTGCATCCAGCAGATGGAGGCGAGCCCCACTAGTACTGAAACTCAACTGCGTTGCACTTTTGATTTTTTTTTGGCCAAATTTCATTGCTTTCTGTGAAATGACCAATCAGCCATGACTAAGTGATTGTTTAACCGAGGCCGAAATTCATGTTCCCCAGGGTAGCCAAACCTAAAGGTTCAGCAATAATCACATCTCGATAAAAAAAACTCACTGAGAATAAAACTCGCTGGATTCATTCAAAAATATGCTAGGATAGATTGCCTTGCCTAGAAATCTGTTGTGGCAGGTCCTGGAATTTTTTTGAGCACCAGTTGCGGTCGAGAGCGATTTTTCGTTCGGGCTGCTGACAAATGGCATCAAATGTCGCACGGCTCTGAAGCGCCGTTTTACTTACATTTTCGAGCATTCTGAGGAGACAGGATGCTTAGAGAAATATACAAGAGCCCCATGAGGTGAAAGTGGGTGAAGAGATGCCTTTTTAACAAACCTTGAGGTGCGGTGGATTTCAAACTCCGACGATTATGTAATAAGATTCTGACCCGATCGGACCCCCGTGGTAACTAACAGACTTCAACAAACGAGGGACGAGTTTCAATGTTGAAGTGTCTGTCTACGAGAGACTAGTCACAGGCCAAACAAAGCCCATGTCACAGTTCGACAAACTCACAATTGTTCTTTGCTGGACAAAGGTCAGACAAAGAATACACAAAGGATAGACAAAAGGCAGGACAGGATTCCCTGCACCTGGGAAACCTCTCCTGCCCTTTGTCCGCCCTTTGGCTACTCTTTGTCCCTCCTTTGTCTAGTAAAGAACCATTGGTAAACTGTCACACATCTTTTGTGTGGTAAATCCTTATCTGCAAAGTGGATGCATTTAACGCATGCAGCTGTCGCATGCGTCGGTTCTTGCCCCCAGTGCGATTCGACTGCTTCGCACGCTTTCCTGAATCCTTCAACCAATGGAGCGATCGGTTACCTCCATCCTCGCATTCATAGGGCTCTATCCCGGAGTCTTTTCTGTAAGTAGCAGTTCCCATGAAATGTCTCGCTGACGTCCTAGCACTTTTTGTGAAAGAGCCGCCAACTCCCGCCTAACTTTCTGCACCACAGTAGAGTGGCCGCGATCTCGTTGAGTTCGTTGCCAGTCTTGGGATGAAGCTCATTGCGCGTTATGTTACTCTGTCTCACGGCAAGTGGAGATTAAATTGTGGAGTGCAACAAAATTCATTTCAATACGCAAGCCTAATCGCGAGCACAGATTCACTCGAGAATCGCCAATGGCACGCACTTAGCGCGGCTCAAACTTTTTCACCTGCATCCTTTCTAACTTACCTCGTTCGGACTTGCCACGTAGATTTTTGCCACTTTTAGAACTTTATCCTGCTGATCTCCCCCTCGAAGATGAGAAATTCTGGGACACTGGAATACCTTCGACGCTGTGTCCATCCTCGGCCTCTCGCCCGGCCACCATCAGCTTCCCTGTGAGTTACACGGGCATCGGAACATAATCCAGAAGCAACTACAAAGCAACAAAACTTTCAATTTGGGAATCCTCCTTTGTTGCCTTTCAGAGATCGCTACTTTTCGCCCCAGAACGTGCCGCCAAAACAGGCACTGCCTGTTTTGGCGGCAATTCGCGTGTCATATTTGCTCCTCGGCCGCACTGCATTCAGTAACTAGATTGCGAGCCGCTCGTCCTCGCTCCGCTGGTTCGATTCCCGACATGAGCCATTGTTCCCCGGTGGCATATAATTCCACCCCACATCATTATTATTAGAGTTATTTAGAATGTATCTGAGGCTTTTTTCTCGCCTGTCATTGGTGAAATTCCACAGATTCGGATGAATTAATTATCGCGAGAGATGTACAGGAGGATAATTGTAATAGTGGGGATACGGAGGATACGCTACAGGGTACCCGTGGAAGGGGCGAAGTGGTAGAGGGCACTGAGACTTCACATGATGCGCCCGAAGGCTTGAAACCATGTCTGCATTTGCACGCGCTGTGTCGACGTCGTACTTTTGGCACAGACGTCGATGAGCCTTATTCGCCCGAGTATTGCCGAGGTTGTTCTCGTGATACATATGCTTGGTGATATTTTTGAGCTGCAGACCGCATTCAGTATGGGATAAGTGGCAAATTGAAAAGACATTCATACAATTTTCTTGAGCTCCACGCCCAGCCGTGACATTTTTTTTCGATCTCTTTCCGTGTTTCCACATCGAGACGCATGTATTTGAGGTTCTCGTCGCCAATTTCATGCATAATATGCGACGATTTGTAGAAACCCAACACTTCCGAGGTACCGGGATACGTTTTAACGGTGAGTCGGCATGGGCAGCCGGTGTGCTTGGAAGAAATCTTCCGTGTCCAGCCCTTGGTGGTTCGATATTTCGATTTTCCACCACTCCCCTGACGCGCACAGACATATATGTGGGTGTCTGTCCACACCATTATGTCGGGATGGCGAGGGCGGGCATTTTTCTTGACAAATTCAATTGATTTGTCACGACATTCCTGCTTCATCCAGGTTTGCATGGCGGACAGGGATGCCCAGCGAGATCATAGTCGGGCATCATGAACAGAGGGTCAGATCCAGGGTGCTCCCCAAATGATTCTGGAAGTGAGTCGGGGCATCTGGGTGTGCTCGACGCGTCGGAGAGCGTGTTCGACGCGTCGGCGCCGGCAGATATGCGGAAAGACGATGCTGACATGGTTGCAGATGGAACGGCGCGAGACTCAAAGGATATTGCATGTTGAGATCCTCCATTGCTGAGAGCAGCAGAAAATGGCTAGAAAACGGTTCAGCTGCACCGAGCTGACCATGACTCACCTGCAATTACCGTTTAGGGGTGAGGAACAAATATGGTCTGTTTTGGCGGCACGTGATGGGGCGAAATCTCGGCACGTATTGACATCTCTTTGTTTAGCACGTCTTTATCCTTCCTCTCTCATCTAAAAACCCACGTAGACTTCTCCCTCATGGCCTCCCCACCAGAAACTCGCTCGCGCAGACGTAAAAGGGAGAATGACGACGACCACGAGAGCATCAGCGCTCAACTCCCCGCAAAGCGACGTCAAAACTCCAACGGATAAAGAGTTTCTCCCGCGAATGCCACTGCACCTCCTGCCACCGGTGTACCCCGTACATCCAACCCTCCCAGAGAAAATGCCGTCGTCGAGACTTTGGTCAAAGATGCTCAGTTTTTCAGGGAGGACGGAAACTGCATTCTGCGCGTAGTAGATACGCTCTTCAAGGTGCGCTATTTCACGCCCAACCGGATCTGAGCCTCAGTCGACGGCTTGACAGGTCCACCGTCATTATTTGTGTCCAGCGAATGAAGAAACAGGATTTACCGGGCTCTTCGCGCTCCCCATTCCCGGTGCGGCACCTGAGGGCCAGGGTGACGAGCGTCCCATCAAATTGGAAGGGGATTCAGTTGACCAAGTGCGCGCGTTCTTCGGATATGCGTATTCGAGGTGCGTGGCATTGCAGTCTGTTTCACGTTACCATTATTGATTTCTTGAAGTCCTCTGCAGCTGGGAGCCGACCGTATCTCAGACGGAGATCTGCAGAAATTAATTGACACCGCGCGATTCGCCCACAAGTACCAACTGCAATCTTTCGAGGACTGGTCCAAGGATACCATCACCAAATTTGCCTCCAGAAATGACGAGAAAGCTCTCCGGAAATGCCCACCCGCGCTCTACATACACTGAGTCCGAAAAAGTATTGGATCACGTGGATTTCAGAAAAGATTAAGATCGTGCTCAACGCTCAACGTTTTGACTGGGTATTTTATGCTAAAATGATAGTAAAAGGGATGTAGTGTACACATACAAAATATCAAACATATACACTAAGAACTTGGTGTTGTATGTGGGATTGAAACTGTCAGGTGATCCAATTATTAATCTGTTTTTGATCGACTCGGAGAATTCGAGTCAGAAAAATCCCCAGGCGTCGAAATAAAATAGGAAAAACTCACAGGAAGCTAAAAGTAAGTTCCGTAACTCTTTCCCATCCACAGTTTATGCACTCAATTGGGCAGACTGTCGTATAATCTGTCAATAAACTCCTGTACAATGTTTTCCCCGTCTCCTTTAACATAAGCCAAAGCTTCTCCTGGTTGTTCGGTAATGGGTCGCTATCATGTACCATACACCTGAGAGGATCCCAGAGATGGTCAATAATGCTGCCGTGGGGTTAATTGGGCCACCAGGGATGCACATCAATGCTTTTGGAGTCAGGCTAACCCTTTGCACGGTTGAACTCATGCTTTGAATTGCCTTAAATCACCATCCTAGAAGAAAACAATGGTCCAACAGTCCAGACTATGGGATTACCCAATGCGTAGAAGGTATTTGGAGAGGATACCGGCATAAATGAAACAGTCTATGATGCCCTCGATGCGAATGAAGTGTTTCAACACGCACCTGATGACACACCCCCAGATTTTTATGCTCCCCTCACTATAATTGATGATATATTTGGCGGACATGCTGTTATTTAAGTCCCCCTTACTCCTCCAGCACCACTCCTAGCCATCAGAACAAAAAATATTGAAATTAGAATCATCGGAAAAATATTACTGTCTGCCAATTCTCTTCGCTCCGATAACAACGGTATTCCACCTGCTCATTTCGCTTTCCCTGGTGACCTGCGATGAATGGATATCAAGATTGACACACACGGTACTTGAGAATATGTTTTCTGACGGAATTTCAGATAGTATCTACTTGTATACAGGGGAAAACTCCTGCTGTAGGTCTGATTCACTCTTGGGTTGACCCAAAGAAAGCCTCTGTAACGCTGTGCAGACATACCTCTTGTTCCATTTAAGATGCAAATTCCCCTTTGGTGCTTTGAAGTTGCAATTATGAGTTGGAACATACTGCGCGTCCATTCCAGATACCGTGGAGGGTGCAATGTTCTCTGATTCTGCAATCCGTCAGTTTGACATCTCCACACCCTTCATCGCAATTATAGCTGCCTTCTGAGTATCAGAAGTGTCAGAAATATTGAAGAGGAAGCTGTATGTGGAGTTATACGGCAGTGCAACGCGGTGTTGTCGTGATTTGAGAGGAAAAACTTGATGCTTTCTAAATGCGGAAAAAGAATTGGATCACATGTGCGCGTGTTTACGTTATTTCTCTCTAATGGCATCGCGTTGGATCCGAACTTTTTCCTGCTAAATAGGATGCCTTAGGGTGTCCCTAATACAGTATAGATTTTGTTCAATACATGTGTCTTTGTGGTATAGGAGAGCCCCCAAAAAATTAAAACAGGTGATCCAATACTTTTTCCGAGTCAGTGTATCTCTTCTAGAGCTCAATGAATTGTCGCCAACACTCGGTCTCCAGGATCGGGTCACAGATGCGTGGCTGGCACGTCTCCGTGTCCCCGCCGACAAAAGAGATGTCAGGGTGGCGCAGATGCTCGATGCCGGTTACAGGTTCCAATTACGTGCGTTCCTGGGCCAGGTGTTCTACCACCAGCTGAAGACGATCAATGCTTCCCGCTTGCCCGGCGGATTAACATCACCAACCGGATGTGACCTCAGGCTCAACGACTACTACAAGATGCGCCTCCTCATAGGTCATCGTTCGTTGTCGCTCTTGTGGGATCGTCTCATCGGCACAGTTCCTCTCTTGACCGCCGCTCTCTGCGATGAAGATGCGAACTGCAAGTGTAGAGCGCGCTGGAGCCGGATGTGGAGCACTGCGAGGAACGCTATATTGTCGATAGGTTCGGAGTTGCACATTGTAGCCAAAGTAGCTGACCTTCGGGAACGTCTATACGCCGTGCGGAATTCCGTTGACTACCCTGCAGTGCGTCATGCTGCGCGTACGGCGCTCGATGACGTGTACGAAGCGCTGACAACCTCGCTGGAGGATCATTTTTTGGGTCCTCCGTGATGGGCGGCTTTGGGTGAAGTTATACGCAAGGTCGTTACGGTTAATTGCAATTCCATACAATATTTATTCACTTTGCCGAGTCCGTGTGGGTCGAAGACGACTGATTTCTCTGTTGGAATGAGCTGCACAAATGGCCATGACCAGTGGGATTCCTGGGGAGTTTCGATACCCTGCCTTACGTCGTGAATTTTGAGGGGAGAAAGAAAGGGAAAGCGACTGCAGTTGTGAGATTGAACTACCATCTGTCCCTTCATGGGAGTCCTCTTGGCACTCGTAGATGTGCGTACTTAGTGTGCAATTCCTGCGCCAAACATGGAGTCAGTACTAGTTCATAATGTCCGCAAGGTGACCGAATTTCGTGAGGCCATCAACCATTTGGAGAAACGGCGCGCAAGATCGAGTACTAAAGATCGACAAAGAAAAGAACCCAGGAGATCGTCGATCTAGAGAAGAAGGAAAGAGTTGGCGGGATGACCTGCGTCTGAGTTGAGCGTGAAGGGTGGCTCACTCGCGCACTGCCTGTGAGATATACAACCCTTTGTCTCAACAGCGGGCTATTCTAGAAAGAAATTGGATATGGTGCGCTGCGGCGAGTTCCACCGACCAACAGTGAGGAGAAACGTCTCGACTTCGCCGGGCGTGCTGCGAGAAAGATATTCAGAATGGAATCAGAATCGGAGGGCAATATATGGCATTCGAATTACTGACCGACGGTGGGCGGAATACGTGCCGTCGAATGCGATGGTGAATTGGAATGTCTACCTATCCCCGTGCACGAGAATGAGCAGAGGGGAAGCGCGCGGGATGAGACGATATCAGAGCACGAGGCAGGGTAAGGGCGCTGTATGAATCACCAGGAAATCTTTAGGAAGGGCTGTGGACGGCAAAGCCCATACAGAATACATAAATCCGTCGCCGAACCAGGGCGGTGTGAATCTAGCGCAGGCGCCGTGACGTCCGGGACTCGGAATACAGCTGATTGCGAAGGACATGAATATACGGTTCATCCTCCTGGGAACAGCGAAAGCTATGCAGAACAATGGGTTTCGCAAGGGTGAACTAGTAAGCCAAGCGAGCAGGAGCCGGGGTCCCGAGAGGTTAGGTATCGAACATCACTAAACAGGGTCTGCGGACATGGATATCTCCGCATTCCCTTGCCCCGCCGCGACGTCCATCCGTAGTCCTCAAGCGAATTTGTGGTCGTGGAAGGCAAGAGAAAAACGTCAATGATCCATCAATCTGATCGATAAGGTTGATCAGATTTTCCCACGATTTTCCTCCCTCTCTCCACATCCCGCTTTCAATCTGCTCAACTCTCCGCTTCATGTCTTACGGCCTCTCCTTGGTTTCCGGGCTCAACTCTAACTTGTACCACCTCTGTTACCTGTGACGATCCGCCTTTTGGTGTATTCTTCTCCTCTTCCTGTCTTCCCTTCCACGGCTCAAGTTGCACTCAAATCTTCCTCGCGGGATGACATATTGATTCGGATACATCATATCGTCGAACTTTGGACTTGACATCCGCTCGGGATGTATTCGCGCTATTGCGCAATCCGAATACATGTAATGGATTTCTTCCTCGTCTGCTCTTTTCTTCCGCGGTTCAAGTCTACTTATTCAGAGGTTTCGCCAAACAGTGACAACGGTACAACGTTATTATGAGTACTCTGTCGCCATCGCCCATACTCCCGCCTGCCTCCGGGTGAGTACGGCTGCGACTGTCTTACCGCCTATGGTCGTTTTATAATCCACAAGGAGAAAGGTGGAAGCCAATCCATTGTCGGTACCCAATAGCATCGCCACATCGTCACGGTATGTGTTGACGTCCCACCTGACCCACTCGGTATCCTCCTCAGCGACCTCTGCTGCTCTCGCGTTTCCTGTGTACACCGACTCTATGGACGCCTGTGTTACGCTGTTCGCAATGTTGAACCGCAGCACAAATTGGAGGTCCGTCGGTGGCGCCCCGCCCTTGAAGGCCTTGTACAACTCCATGGCAATTATGTTCAGATTGATTTGGTCGTCTACGGCCACTGGATCTAAATTCCTGAATGCCGAAGCGACAGCCATCAGTCCAGGGGCAAAGACAAGTTGGTACGCGGGGTTGTTATCCACTTCTTCTGCCTTTCCCGGCGCGTGGCTTGTGGCCTGCTGAAATGAGGTGGGAACGTGCAGTGGGAAGGGTTGTTGCAAAGGGGGGCTATCTTCCTCCTCTGTAAGTTTGGTTAGCAGGTCGAAAACTTGTTTTCCCGTTCCCTTCTCCAAGCGCCGTCTCGGATTCTACAGCTTCATTCGTTATGGTCTCTGTTTTGAACAGCGACGCATATATAGCTTGGAATTTGTCGGTGGTCAGAGCTTGGTCGTTATCGGCGGTGGCGGCTGCAACTTTAGCGAGGTTCGTCACACCTCTTGCCCTGGCGTCCTCTGGGGTAGTTACAGCGCATGAGACGACAAACAACTCGCGTCGATGACGGCCGGTACGGTGAACAGATGCCTGCTCCGGCGTCAAATTGGGCATCGTGCGTTTCTCGTAGCTAACCCACCTGCGCCGCCGGTTTCAACAAGAATGGGGAGGACGTAACTCCACTTTGCTGTGGGGGCTGGGAAGGACGATGAGCGACGTAACACAGTAAGAAAGAAGGAATTCAAAAGAAGATTGGTCATAACGGAGAGATAAAAATTTATGCTACTCGCCTGAACTGGGACCCCGAGCACGCCTGAAGAAACCCGGAGCCAAGCGATTATGACACAGAGAGAAGTGGTGTGCATGGTGTGATATTGAGAATGGGACAGACGAGGAAGATCGAAGACTATGGAAAAATGCAGGAGACCAGCTCGAGCAATTCGATGTCGAAACAGGCATTGGTGCTTTTATATCCTGTCCTCCGCAGGATTTTTTAACCGCCGTAGACCGCACGAGTTGATGATTTGCAATCGATGAACCCCTTGTTCCTATGTCCGTTCCCCGCCTTGTAACACACCTGCGGGTCAATTACAATCCGTCACCTTGAAGGACGTGCCATCCTCTCGCTCCGCGTGAGCCCACCGGACTCAAACCATGGCCGTCAAAACATCGGTAGGAGTTTGAAGCAGATAGCGCCGCTTATCCGGGCTGAGTCTTGGGAGCAAAACACAATTGGATTGTGAAGTTTTAAGGAGCTCGTGCTTCCTACATACTTTCGAATGCTAGACAAATCTGCTTATCCGTCCTCCGCTTCCTGTAACATTGCTTTTACAACAGCAAGATATTCGTCCTCGGTACATTTAGCCTCCAGTGCCAATGAGACAACATTTGTTGAGATTGTCTCCAACGTATTCTCCTTGCTCGCCCCATGTGCGAGCAGTATGGACATCAAGCGTTTCTTTTCCGCCGGAAGCGGCAAGCCTTCCCACTTTGGTGCACCAGTCAATCGTTTGGGACGAGTACGATACCGCTTTGAAGGCTGTCGCAAGCCCATGGCGATATACAGAAGATTCGAGCGGTGGGGATACGGCGCACCCCCATCGAGCAGCACGTATTGAGGATAAGTCACTGAGGCGTCGGCACCCTTGGCCAAGAGGAACTCGACGATTTCCAGCTGCCGACTGTGGACCGCGAAACCTAGCGCAGTTCCAAAATGCCCCTCGCGTTCCATGTGGGCGCCGTGCTCCAGAAGAAACTTCACTGTCTCCACGTGCCCCTGCGAGCACGCAAAGTGCAGTGCGCTCTCGTGGTAGCCGTCACTTCCAAACACAGTGTCAACAGGTGCGTTGTGATCCAGGAGCAACTTCATCACCGCCAGATGCTTGTTAATCGCAGCGTAATGCAGTGGCTGCCACTGGCATTGCGCATCCCACGTTTCCGCTGGATCTGCGCCGGCTACCAGGAGGAGCTCGGTAATCTCGATGTTGCCGGCTTTGGCGGCGACGTGAAGGGGGGTCATGTTGTCGAGTCCGTATCCGTTGGGCTTTACGGAATGTGGTGGAGAGAGAAGCTTGCGCACGACGTGGGGTTTGGATGCTGCCGCCCACAGCAACAAGCCATGTCCAACTTCCGGGGTAATGCGGGAATCGAGCTCCGACTGCAGGATTGCGTGTAGGCGTCGACAGGTCACTACCAGTGCCCCAAGTGATGCCGTTGAGAGAGAAGCGGGAATGAGGGAGATTAACTCGGGCGGCAGCTCGTCGAGATGGTTCATCGACTGAGAGTTTGAATTAGGGAGAACTGACGAGAGCTCGAAATTTGTTCCAGCGGCGTCGGTTGGTATGCCGACTAAAGTAGAACGCCGTTTCAATTCCGTTGAGCTGTGACGCTCAATTTTTTCGCCGTGTTTTGAAAGCGTTGCTGTTCGATCGTCTCGGCGGGGAGCACTTGTCATTGACGCCGACTGTTGTGTAGGTTTCCTAGCCCTTGACCTCGTGGTATTCGCGGGCACCTCCGCCTCGGATGCATCCGTCAGGCGGAAAACGAGATGGCGAAAGGTCGTGTGTGTTTGTGCTTGACTGCAGCGTCTAGATCAAGGTCTAGATCACACATCATCGATGCATCATCCCTCAGGCTGTTTGATCCCCTTTGTTCGTAACTGTCACCAGGTTCCCGCCACCCTCATCTTGGGGCTCTTCCATCCTCACTTGTTCCCAGGGAAGGTGCGCGGACCCGGACAGATTTGCTTCTAGGTCCTTTGTCTCAAGTTTCCGCTGTTGGCGGTGCTGTCACGATTCGGCGTTATTCAACAAATGATCGATTGTAATGAATTCTCCCCCAATCAACGTATACGAATGAATTGTCGTACGTCACCCTCATCTTACAGAAAGATAAAATGGATCCGCGAGGGTCAGTGCCCTGACGACTGGATAATCAACGGTCAGACCCACTTTCGTCGCCGAAATTCCATCAAAAACGGCGTTGGCGCCGAGTACGTCCTTCATCCCCAAGTCATCAATACTCCCAATACTCAGATTGGCGAAGGCCACTTTCGTCCGGGCTCTCAGGTCACGACCGGGTCCAACAACATGGGACAGCTCGAGCAGGATCCACAGGTCATAAACGATCCGGACAGCGAGACCGCCGAGGGAAAATAATTCAGCCCCGCCTTGCAAGTTAAGATTTACAGCAATACGGTGTTCAATAATACCACGAAATTCGACCCGGAACCGCAGGTCACAAATGATCAGAACCCTCCGGATTTGCCCATCTCCAATTCCTCGGGATTCAATGCATCTGAGACGAGTGGTGCCCAAGGATTGGCAATATCTGAGCAAGCTCCATAGAGAGCCATCTTCTCCGTTGCTCATTTCACTTCTTATACCAGTCCTATCATTTCTTTTCAGCGCGAACATTTGGTGGGTGCGGATATCAACTGTCTTCCTCATGTGCGTATGCACACATTATATATGCCGCGCATCCTAATCTGTGCTAGTGACACTCGGTACTATACGACATGTTGAACCCACACACACTAATTATTCAAACTTTTTATGTGTTGACTCCCACAGTCTGGTCCTATAAAAGCCGTAGCGAGGGACTATTCAATTTGCATTATATTTTAAATTAAACCATAACTCTCAGCCAGGGACTCACTCAACATGATATTATGCTTGCGAAGCCATCGGGACAACCCATCCAATAAAACCTCTCAAGCATAAGAAATGTTGACCTTCCAGACAACACCATGCACCCGGCATGCCGGAACTTGAACCACGTGTAATGTGCGACCTCCGGCCAGCAATGCCGGTTCTCGGTGGGCCACGGCATCAATCGACATTCCCTCGGAATGAAACATGTTCGGATAGTGCATGGCTGTTAAGGTTCGAGTAGCGCGTGAGACTTGCGAATTGGTGAGATATAAGCTGTGAGGCATGAACCCCTTAAGAAAATGCGCACTCGCTCAAAACCGATGACGCAGGAATTCCAATTCAACGCGTTGAGATGTAAATCATGTACTATTTGGGACTGGGAACTTGCACCTTAGAGGTTTGGGCATATTAGTAACCATCTTAAGTACATTATCCAGGCCTTATAGGTCCCAAATGTGGGAAGGGATGTGAGTGCGACTACTTTGGCGCAGAGGGGCTGGATCAGCACTAGCGCGAGATATGGTGGTGAGAGAAAAAAGAACTTCACGCATACAGTCACGGTCCGTCACATTTATCCCCACTCTTCCCTCGGCATTCCGTTTATCTGTTGATGCATAACTTATGGGGCTCGGGCGACGGGCATCCAAGAGCCGCAAAAAAACACCCTCCGACGGGGAAATCATGAGGGCTAGTAAGTGTTACGACTGTCTTACGCACCCCGTAAAAAGCCGAGGCTTTCCGGCTCGGCTTTGACCCAGTACAAAAGTCAATAAGCCGGGGTTTTGCGGCCTGAGGCCGAAGCCGACTATTGGCAGCCGTTTTCTTTTTTTTTTTTTTTCTTCTTTCTGACTTTAGACAACTAGTTACTATGTTTCGCGGAAGGTGATGGTTTAAAGTTTAAAGTAGCTGATGACGTCATGTTCTGTAGATCCGCTCCCGGGCCACAGCGCCACCGCAGCCAGCGCTTTTTTTTTTTTTTTTGGGCCGTGAGTCTTAAAAAGCCCAGGTCACCATCTGCAGCAGCTAACTGATCCCCCCCCCCCCCCCCCCCCCCCCACTCTACGTTCCTTATTTTAGAGCAGGGCTACTGCACGGGCAGGCTGGTCTTGCTGGTCCCAACCGATCTCACTTGGACTCCGCTATCGCGTCACCACGTCATTACGCTCAATTACAGCCAGGCGCTTTATCCTCAGCCGTGACCCTCCTTCCGCCTAATTCCATCTGATAATCGCTATTCAAGTATACGATTCCAGATCATTATTGATCCCGTGATCTACTTGCATCCCTCGAATTCCTCACCCCATCAACACCACATTAGCCGGCTGCGCTTAAAACTCAATTCCGCGCAAGGCTCTTTGCGGCTTACACTGTCAAATCATGACCGGCCGAGCCAGCGAAACCCTCAGCGTGCAGTACATCTCCGGTGCGAAGAAGATGGGTTCGGTCATGGAATCAGCATTGACTTTAACACCTAGGAGGCACTGGTGGGAGGGGCGGAGGCGGTGAAATGGGTGGCACAGGTGGTGTGGGTGGAGGGCCAACTTGGGATTCCCAGTATGATATCAACACCGAGACTTTCAACATGAATAATCACTGGCATCTGAACTTGGGTAAAGTGGTCCCATAACTCATCCCATTGACTGCTCTGATCTCATACGGCCAAGCAGACCAGGTGACCTTGGATGAGTTGTTCCGTCAAATGGCAGGTTCCGGTACGATTTCATACTTAACTTAGCGCTCAACGCTCACGAAGGCGGCATAGGAGGAAGAGGTGACTTTGGGTCGAACTTCCCCACACAACCGGAGGCTTTTGCAGTTTTTGCCGACGATATCGCAGTCCATATGCCCATGCCCACGCCAAGCTTTGATGCGGCCGCAGGCCACGCTCATCCTACTTGTCCTCTGCCGCCCGCCACGCCCGACGATGCTACTGTGCCAGCCCCCGTGTCCACGCTCATGCCCATACCCATTCCAATGTCCGCAGCCACGCTCACGCCCACGCCGACCTTTGACTGCGTGATACTCTCACGCCTAGCCGCAGATCACGCCTATCCTCCTTTTCCTCAGCCTCCCACGCCGTCTGACGATGTTAGAATCCCATTTCCTATGCCGATGCCGCCCACTCGCTCTTTCCGCTCACTCTTCCATCGTCTATGGCTGCGACTCCTTTGCCGCGGTTAGCTTCGTGATCGAAGCTGTGGTCATGTCGCCCGGCGCTGTCACCGCCAATGTCCACTGTCTCCAGCCCGCGCCAATGCCAAACCTTTCAAACCGTCATCCATTGGACATAACCATCATTCGTAGTTGGATTTTTCTTTCTTTTCCTCAGTCAGTCTTTTATATCCCAGAGCACTCTTTCATTTAGGAAACTGCATCTTTCTTTAATTCTCTGTCATTATCTCGGATACCTCTCCCTTATGGTTGACCTATTGTACCGCTAGGCCGGCCACAGCAGTTAATGTTAGTTTAGGACAGTCAAGCATTTTTGGAAGATGACTTCGCAAAAAGTCTATTAATGAGGATGGGAGAATCGGTGAGTATGGGGCACTAAGGGGTAAGAGATTCCAGACGGTAGGACAACGTCTGCGAAGACGCACGATAGAAAAGGTCTCGGCTAAGACTCCAGATCGGAAGATATACAGAAATGAGACGTTTTTTCCGGAAGTTTCTTAAATTCTATAATCCTGGAAGACCAAGGCCTATATATAGAGTAAGTAGCTAATTCTCTCTCATTATAAAATAACGGTTGTCCGTCCGAAGCCCTTCACGCTCCTTTTATGGACTTTATGGCCCCAGAGTGTGGTGAGGCTCTCACGGCGATTGTCACTAGCGCGGGAGGCGCTAATTCTTTAGCGCTCATTCTGCATCTCATCCTGTCCTTTGTGCCCACGCTCTTAACACAATTCTTCGCAGGCTGTTACCTTTTCGATATTCTTTGATCACGGACAAGGGCTCACTGGTCTTTCGAACTGTTACATGTCACCACTGTACCACTTGAAAATCTGAAGCGCTCATCCATCGTTAGCTCGGCACAGTCGGCCCCAAGCCCCGCTTCCCACAGGACACTGCAGTTGTGACGTTCTGATTTTTGTCAATTCAGCTTCTAGACTCCCAAACGCCCTGACTGCGCCAATCTCTCGAATAAACTCATCCCCTGGATCTGCTTCTATCACTTTACTCTCTTTACTCTCTTTGTAAAATTACGCACGTCTGAAGCTTTTTAAACTCCGATGACTCAGCGAGCTGCCGGCTTGATGTCTTACTGCCGAATTTGGTCCATGCCCTCTGAGACAATTGGCTCAGCCGTTCCGGACTCGTGCCGCCCTCCGCCATTCACGGCGGCTTGCCGTCATCTGACAACGATCTGACACTGACGTGTGAGTTTCTTCCCTTTCCTCTCACCCGCAAAGGTAACAAAGGGCTTGCTCGCACTTCTTGAAACCGGTCAGTCTTCAAATCTTTGAAGATAAAATCCGAGCTCATCAGCAAATTGCCCCAGTGGGCCACAGATCAGTTAAATGAATGCTCAAGGACAGAATTGAATGACGCATAAAAAAGGGAATGGGAGGCCGCGAAGCGGCCGACCAGTCCCTTGTTATTTATTACACTTTGTGCCTCAATATCCACGGTTACACTGTAACATGTTGGAATATCGTCGTTTTTATAGGGTGCTCAGGCTGGCCGCTGAACTGAATTTTTCTTACATACGAGCAGATAAATGGATATCTCGTGTCTCAAGGCGGAAGGAACATTCGCGTATGAGGGTCCAAATGGCCATCTAAGTGCGCAGCACGTTAACCCTTTTCATTCCCGTACTTTAAAATCTTCACCGGGCACGGACAGAAGTTGAACCGTTGCCGAGTTAAAATGTGTCGACTCGGACGATCAATGTACTGAATTTGGAGGCGCTGATCCATCTCTCCCGACGGCAGCCATCCTATTGTCTTCTTAAAACAGAAGGCGTGATCTCTCTCCCAAAGCAGCAAACACCGCTTGGACCGCGCGAGTATCACTCTCTTGATAATTCTATGCGGGACTTTGACAATCCGTCCGAAGCCATTTCAAAGTCCGCCATCTGCTAATCACCGAGCGCCAATCTTAGGTCTTACCTCTTTCCTTCTGGCCCTCTCGATCTTCTCACAGACACCGAGCGCCAATCTTTGAGAGGCGCTAATTTTTCACTGCCGCTCGGCCTCGCATCACAGTTCTCCCCACCGTCCGTGCGTCTATTACTGTAGCGATGACTGAAATGGTCTTTGGGCCGTTACAGGCTGACTCAACAGTTGAAACGGCTTATAAATTGCCCTTTTGAGGTAAGTGAATTGCCATAAGTGGGAGATTTGTAAGCACAAACGGGCCGCCATACGTGTTATGTTTCAGTCATACAGATTGTTACAGTATGCAGCGATCTCTCCAGGCGCTCATCACTTAACCGAAGTGGTGGGACGCGGCCTTCCGCGCGAGTATACTCACTAGAATAAATCCCCCCGCTTTCTCGGGTGGTGTGATATTACGTTATGATGCATTTTACCGCCCAAAACAAGGTCCAAAAGCCCAGAGAGTAGGCTGAGAGGGGCCCATTACACTTTCCCCACCATTTTTCGCCTCATCCCCTTCTACGCTCACTATTTGATCTCCCGGACCCACTTTCACCCCCACGGAACGTGTGGCCTGGTTTGCCTTGCCCCACCCCATCTCCTCAGCTCGTCCGTCCGTTACCGCTGTCATGTCATTACACTCAATCGCAACCAGGCTCTTTGCACTCTGCCGTGAACCTGCTACTCCGTCGTCCAACAATTGCTCATCCAGATCTCGAATCAGTATAAGTCGCAATCCAAGTCTCCAGCGCTGTGACTCGCCACGTTTCCAGCCGTCGCTCGCTTGGCTCTCGTTGACAAGCTCTTGAAGCCTACATCACTTCAAAGCTCCATGCCCGACCGGGCCAGGGTGCAGTACATCTCTGGTACGAAGAAAATTCTTTTGGTCACGGATCACCATTAACTTTATCTAGGAGGCACGGGTGGGAGGGGCGGGGGCGGCGAAATGGGTGGCACAGGTGGTGTGGGTGGAGGGCCAACTTGGAATCTCAGTATGATATCAACACCGAGACTTTCAACATGAATAATCACTGGCATTTGAAGTTCGGTAAAGTGTTCCCCGTATCGACTGCTCTCATCTCATGCGGCCAAGCAGATCAGGAAACCTTGGTTCTCCTCCGCCGAATTGGTACGCTTTCATATTCAACTAGCAATCAATACTCACAGGCGGCATAGGATACTTTGGGTTGAATTTGGCTGGGGACAGTGTTGCGGATTTCGCTGCCGACGATGCTACGGTCCCTATGCCTATACCCACGCCAAGCGACGATGCTACAGTTCCAGGGCCCACGCTCATACGCAGACCTACCTTCGATTCGCTGGTACAAGAACGCCTAGCTCATAGGGCTATTCCCCTGCCTCCCGACAATGCTACAGTTTCAATCGCCACACCCACGCGTACGCCGACCTTCGATTCACTGATCCAAGAACGCCTGGTCGCAGACTACACTAGAATGCCATTCCCGACGCCGATGCCCACACCGTATATCCATTCCCCGACACCCCGGCACCCAGCCGTAGACTTAGAATCTGCCCACCCTTGTTCAAATTTCTCTGCGCCTACCGCGACGGCGCCGCCGATATCTCCCCCAGCGCTCCGCCATGCACTGGCTCCTCTTTCCCACGCGCCCCCCACTGGCCGTGTCCGTTCGCTCTTGAGGCGGCGACGGAAGCCCAAGCCCCGCCTTTCGAGCGCTGTTAGCTTCGTCATGGAAGCGGCAGTCGTACCATGGATGTATGCCCCGGCGACGTCAATGTCCACTTCCCCCCAACCCGCGTCAAACTCCTCTCAGCCGTAATCCCATCGAGTTCGTTGCGCATAACCATCGTTCGGAATTTTATTTTATTTTCCTCCGTCGGTCTTGATCACCAAGGGCACTCTTTCGTTTCGGCAACTGTATGTATCTTTCATTACACTCTTTCCTTTTGAGAAACTCCATATGTATCTCTCAATTATCTCTCATTACCGCGGATACGGTATATATATATATCGTACTGATCGACGGATTGTACATCGTACCACTTTGTGTACAAGAAAAGAAAAGGAAATCATACTCAACTTTGCGTTCCAAAATCCGAACTCTCTATGGCCCCTAGCCAGTAAATAGGCCGGTGGCAGCTAATTAGGGTTCATTTTTTAACTCGCGTATGACTCCAGAAATGGCTACCCATAAGGGCGGATTCTTGGAAAACTAAGGGCCGGCGCTACTGTGGTACGCAGGCATGAAAGCGGTTAAGGCTTAACAAGATATGCCAGCTTTGACACAATTCGCAGTGTTGTGAGCGGAAATCAAGGGCTGAGTGGGAACATTTGTATTGCAAGGGGATGAATTCTCTCTCAGGGTGGCCGCCCTTGAGTGACGTTGCTGTGAAGATGAGCATGGAGAGAAAAACAGATGGGGATGAGCTCAAAGGAGTATGAGAACAATACAAAGAGATGTAAACGAAAGCGGGTCATTTCGTTAAATATACGGTAGACGGTAGATTGGTAAGGATGATCGGATGATAGGACCCGGCGGCGTACGTTACTACAAAGTCTCGGCCAGACTTGCGGCCGGGAATGCCGCTTGCCGCAAGGTCGCGGCATTGGACGGCATTATTCGGCATTCCCTTGGAATGCATAGTCCATGGCTGTTAAGGATCGAGTACCAGCGAGCGTGTGAAACTTGCGAATTGGGTGGATATAATATGTGGGTCATAATTCCCGTACTATTCAAGTTGACTTGTTCACGGCAGAAAATCAGCGACAATATGCAGGCTCTCGAGGCGATGACGCCGCCGACGGCGACTCGATATATGCCTGTGCGGGCAGTACCAGTGCAGCAGTGTCAGCTCGGAAGATGTACATACAATAGATCAAGGAGATGTTTTCTCGTACGTCTCTGCAACTTCAAGATTACAGACAGCAGTCCGACTCCGAATTGACTTTCGGTGAGGACCGAAATTATAAATGAACGGTAGGAACTTCGATCACTATTAAGTAGCCGTGTTTTCTTTATCATTTTGACATGAACTCGTTGTTCATGTTGTGGACCTAGCGAGTATAATAAACCCCCTCTCATGGAAGGTGCGGTTTTCAAGGGAGAAAGGGAGGGGCGGATTCAGAACAACGCCCGGCAACATACAACAACTAACAACTCCATATGGATATCGTTGATTGTTTAATCCTGGCTGTAAGCTTTGCGGCCCACAATCTACGGCCATACATCCCTGGGGTGACCAAATCGATTTCTCACGTAGTATGAAGGGAACGGTGGAGACCGCTCGGGATCTCTGGGGCCGGAGATGAGCCAACGGGGCTCGCAGCGGGATGGGAGTGGAAGCAGAAAACCCAATATGATTGCCGAATGACAGGGATTGGTACCTAATACTACCAAACTAAGCTACGCGCTGCCAGCCCGACCACAGTCACCCCCCTCCAAAAAACGTACAAGCGGAGCGATGTACGGGCGCGACCCCGCGCCATCAACCTAACCAAAAGAATCCTGTAAACAATGCGTGACCCACCCGTGCGCAAAATTCGCAATCGCCGGGTGCAGAAACTCGCGGAAAACGGGCTCGAGCGCAACGAACTCTGCCAGCATGCAAAGGAAACCCAGCTGATCCCCAGGAAGTTCCAGGAGGTGAAACTTCTGCGTCACAGTTGTGTGTGGCCCCCAAGCGATGTCAAAGACATCTGAAACGGCATTCAGGACCGCCTTCTCGCCTGCACAGGAAAGAGCCAGGCTAGAGCGCACCAGGCCGTATGGTGTTTTCGCAGGGAGGGTGGGGGCCTGTACCGGCGGAGGCAGGGGCACTGCGACAGGCGGCGGTGGTGGAGGTAGCATGAGAAGACTGTCGACGGCAAGGATGTCCACGTCCGGGGTGGAGATTATCGCTCGTTTTGGGAACGATTTGGGGAATGGGCGCTTTTCATGCTGTTCGCGCCACTGCGGCAACAACCAATGATTCCGTCGGCGAATAGTACGCCAAGGATGCGTGGAATCACCGCGAAGGGCCGAAAAGTCACGTGGTGTCGATCTTGAATCAGCGAGGGGGACGGCGTGAACAGGGTGAGTGGGCGTTGAAGGGGTAGGATGGGCTGTGTGGGTGATGGTGTGAATGCCAGCTGCTGCCCGTACCCGTGCCCTTTCTTCTGTGGCTTCGCGCCTTAGTCGCGCCATTTCCTTCCCGCCTGACCGTTTTCCCGTGGTACGGAACATTTCGGATCGTCCGGCACCGGACGTATCACGTGGTGCTGAGTAGTTCCCACGGGGTCAAGAGGAAAGAAAAAAGGTGCGGGTGCGTGTGAAGGTGCGTTAAAAAAAACGCGGCCGGTGCGAGGGAGCCGATGCCGGTATAGCCAAGAGTTAGATGGAAGGGGTGTATGGTCGGGGGAAAAAAAAAGAAGGCCGGGAAATCTGCTAGCAGCAGGTGCGAGACGAGTCGAGAGATGTCGTTCCAAAAGCGGGAGAAGCCTATCTGGGCCGAAGGACGCTTGGGGTAGAGCGAAGCACACTCCAATCACCAAGATGGAGACCGCTCGGGATCTCTGGGGCCGGAGATGAGCCAACGGGGCTCGCAGCGGGATGGGAGTGGAAGCAGAAAACCCAATATGATTGCCGAATGACAGGGATTGGTACCTAATACTACCAAACTAAGCTACGCGCTGCCAGCCCGACCACAACGGCGATTTGCGCGGGAGCCGACCGTTCCGGTATGGATGTGCATTTACAGCTAATGTCAGTACCGAGGGCGCGAACGGAAATTTTCCGTTTTGGGATGATTTTGATCCCGCGAAAGAATTACCTCTATCTCAATGAGTTCTGCACGGATGGACATGAAATATGGCTAGATCTTTTGGAATAATTCGCACGCAATTATTGATAGAACATAATTTGGAATAATACTTCATTTTTGTATTGTCCCTGAATCCGGTCCATGACCCGAGATTTCTGTCTACTGAGCCCAAATTGGATCCGATAAACCCAGTTCTTTGAGAGGAGAAATCGGTGCTCATTATGAAGGTTGTAATAGAGCAAAAACTTGGTACACCTCTCTACAAATGTGCTAGCTACATTTTGGACAAGAACTACATAATTGGCTCCAGCTAGCACATTTGTAGAGGAGTGTACCAGGTTTTCGCTCTATGACAACCTTCATAATGGGTGCCAATTGCTCCTCTCAAAGGACTGGGTCTATCGGATCCACTTTGGGCTCAGTAGACAGAAATCTCGGGTCAGGGACCGGATTCAGGGACAATACAAAAATGAAGTATTATTCCAAATTACGTTCTATTACTAATTGCGCGCGAATTATTCCAAAAGATCTAGCTATATTTCATGTCCATCCGTGCAGAACTCATTGAGATAGAGGTAATTCTTTCGCGGGGATCAAAATCATCCCAGAACGGAAAATTTCCGTTCGCGCCCTTGGTACTGACATTAGCTGTAATCCAGCGCGCACCATATTCTCACCCCCGCATTATGCCTTCTGGCCCTTATGTGATCCGTCTGAATTGAAAGTCATCCGCTGAACTATTGACGATTGTGGGAGGTACGTGACTGTGTCGCGCCCTGCTCCAGTTATTGTCGTGCCACCCCGTTTCCCTTTTACTATCAGCATGGTACTTATCGCACAGCACTCCGTCGTCTGTTTCCTTGTAACTACGCTACGGACTTTGGTATATATATTCTATGTATTCCGAGTCCCAAATATAGAGACTTGCGACCCACCTCCGCGAACCTAAACAGCTTCTTATAACTTTCGCGCTCACCTATTCTCATTCTATCAACAACGTAAGCTGGTACCTCAACAAAAATATGAACTCTCATTTACCTGAGCTTTCAAAAACACATTTTTTAAAAGGGGTGAACTAGATGGTCGCGAGGACGATGGACTGACGAATGATAGCACTTTGGGTGGCTGGGATTGTTGATGATCAGCTCGCATTTACCTGAACTTTCAAAAACACATTCTTTAAAGGGGAGAACCAGATGGCCGCGAGGACAATGGACTGGCGAATGATAGCACGTTGGGTGGCTGGGATTACTGATGATCAGCTCGCTTAACGACCTTCCAGCGATTGGATGGCACAAAAAGGGCATACACTTGTGGTCGCTACCGTTCATGAGTGAGGGAAATACGTAGGTCCTGTTCGACCAGTAGTTTCTGGTGGATCACATTGTCATCGACATTTGTAAATTTTATTCAGCGAAACCACTCTCTGCCAGAAGTGGGATCGATCTCATCCGATCACTTTATTGTTTGTCCGTAGCAACGGTGAGTTCCCCATCTGGACGAGTCTCGGGTGACGTCACATCATGTTCTGTGAGCAGTTTTAAGCCGAACAGTTCCTGCTCATCCTCATAATCAGAGGCGCATTCCGCTCATCCCCTCCCTTCTACGTTCGTTATTCTATCCCCGTCGCCGTCACGTCATAGCCTAACTCAGTCTGACAATCGCTCTGCGACTTACCGCCTCGTCCTGTGATCTACATCTCCAGCTTGTCTCCAGCGCTAGCCGCTCACCAAATCAACACCACATTATCGAGCGGCTGCACTTAGCTTTAACCTTACACTGTCAAATTATGGCCGGCCGAGCCAGCGAGCTCCCTAGGCTTCAGGTGCAGAACATCAATGGTGCGAGGAAGATTGGTTCGGTCGTAAAATTGCCATTAACATTACGTAGGAGGCACGGGTGGGCGGGGCGGCGATAATTGTGGCCTTGGGTGATTTGTGGGCGGCCCAACCTGGAAGTATGAGATCCACGCAAGGACTTTGAACGTGAATAATAATTGGTATCTGAGCGTCGGTGAAGAATTCGAAGTAATTTGATCGACGTTTTGAACCTATGCGGCCAAGCAGCGAATCAGGAGGCCTTGGTTGACCTACTTCTCCGCCGAATGGCAGATTCTGGTACGATTTTTATTCAACTAGCGGTCAACACTCATGAAGGGGGCACATGAGACCCTCAGATACAGGTCTCCGGCGGGAGACTGCTTGAGAACATTCTTAATCGCGACTGGGCCAAGCACAAGCGTTCGCACCAGCTGCTCCCTGTTGGCCAATCTACGGCGGGCTTGAGTCCTAATCGGGTTAAGGGTGACGCAGCGGGACAGTGGATCAATAATTATGGTACGCAAAATATTCATTCCGTTTCTTGCGGATCTCGCCGACGAGGCTTTTCAATCCCCCTCAAACTGAGCACCGATTCCCTGGCCGTGGACGACGCTTGCTGGAATTGTCACAGCCGCATGTCGCAGGTGACACGTCAGCCCGCGCAGAGCCACGTGAGCGCGACGGGAACATGGAGGACGCAACGTGGAGGTACACATCGTGGACGTGGACGCCACGCGTCTCATACGTGTCTGTAGGGCATGTTGCGCGCATAGCCATGGGCCGGAACCATGGAGACGCGTCCGGACGCATCTGTACTACGTGTTTCACGCGCCACACATTGTTCTTCAGTCGGAGAGTTCGAACTCAGCATTGTTTAGTTTGCTACTGTTCTAGCTATTCATTGTACTCCTTAGGAGTATAAATACTGGACTGTACTCTCACTAAATATACCAGTTTTTCCCTTCCCCGATTTACAACAACGCTCATCCTACTTTTCCTCCGCCCCTTGCACTTCCGACATTTCCCACGGTTCTCAGCTACGTACTGACTCCTCCTCCTCCACTTGCCGTCTCCACTCACCCTTTCATCGTCTGGGGCTGCCACGAAAACCCGCTCCCATGATCTACACCCTCGCCATCCCTTTCGACCACCGCTAGCTTCGTAATTGAAAGGGTGGTCGTACCATGGATCTCCGCGCCCTCGCCGTACATCTCCAACCCGGCATCGCACCACCTCGGTTACCCGGGACCAACCCAGAATTCGATTTTTTCTCCTTTCCTTTACTCGGGCTTTTGTATCCCAGGGCACTCTTTTGTTTAGTAAACTGTATCTTTCTTTGATTATCTATCCTGAGTCTTATCCTCTCCCATATAGTTAATCTATTACTCGCTTACAGTTGAACTATTGTACCACCTTGTAGTCAGTAGGCTGGTCACAGCAGTTAATGTTCAGTAAAGCATTTTGGAAGACAACCCCGCAAACGACTATCAATGAGAAGAGGAGAATCGGTGAGTAGAGGGCACTAGCGGGTAAGAGAGGTCAGACGTAGAACGGCGTGTGCGAAGACGCAGAACAGAGAAGTGGCTAAAAAATTCTGTCTTTGCCAATGAATTGAACTTTGTCGGTTCGCCAACTCTACTAGGACTAGGATGATAAATAAGGATAGACTACGACAGGGACTGTCTTCATCGACTGGCCAAGGCGCTATTAGAATTGCCGCGAGAATGACTCACTGGTGTGTTGGCGTGATCAAACTACGACTCTGGGTCGTGTTGATTCTCTTCTCTTCGGTAGTATATAAGACGTTATTGGAATCGCAAAATCGAGATCCCCCAATGCGATAGAATCCGCCATTTTGCCCCTCATTTCCCGAGGCAAGTCCCGACGTCCTACGACGTAGTATGGAGTAGCTTCCCATGGAGTTCAACCTCTCGTGAAGGGCAATTGTCCACAACGCGAATACAGCCGAAGGAGTGCTTGCATGCGCAAATACACTAGAGTCAAGAGGACATACAGGAGGTCAACAGCAAATTAAGCCTCTTGAATAAGGTTTTCTTGATAAATGACCCTACACAAAACTCCTTCTTTTAATCTTCAACAAGCGAGCTCTCGATGCACTCAGAAAAGACCGCTACAGCTGAGGCAGTGCGTCAGATCGGAAGATATACAAATATCAGATGTTTTTCCCAGAAATATCTCCAATTCTAAAATCACGGACAGCAGTGAAGATCGAGCTTGCACATGAACCGTGGGAACTTGGATCGGCGGCCATTCGCCAGCCTTCTTTCTTTTTTTTTCTGGCTTTAGACAGGTAAGTATGCTTTGGGGAAGACATTTTTGTGAAGGAAGAGATGAATGGATTCCGAACAACGCCCAAAAACATATACTAATTCAATATCCAAAACTTTAATCCTGGAAGATCACGACCTGTATATAGAGTGGCTAATTTTTAGATTACGCTTGGCGCCCCAAAATCCTCGGTTACACATGTTTAAATATTGTCGGTGGTTTTTATAGGGTGCTCATGCTGAACTGGATTCTTTGTATTCGTAATTTCTTACATACGAGCAAACAAATGGATCTCTCATGTCCCAAGTTGGAAGAAACATTCGCATATGAGAGGCCAAATGCACATGTAAGCGCGTAAAACATGAATATTTTTATCCCCGTACTTTAGGATTTCCACCCGTCACACACAAAAGTTGAACGAAGCCGTTGCGGAGCTTGAATGTGCTGACACTGCCGCGATCAATTCACTGAATTTGGGGGCGCTGATCCCTCTCCCCCGACGGCGGCTGTCCTATTGTCTTCCTAAAAAGGAAACGCCATTAATCTCCAAAAGCAGCAAACACCGCTTGGACCGCGCGAGTATACTGACCAGAATAAATCCCCGCTCTCTCGGGTGGTGTGATATCACGTTATGAGGCATTTTTATCGCTCACAAAGGCCCAGAGAGTGGGTTGAGAGCGGGCCATTACACTTTCCCCACCATATTTAATCTCATCCCTTTCTTCGCTCAGCATTTCGTCTCCAGGGCCCCCACTTTCACCCCCACGGGAAGGTGTGGGCTGGTCTTCCTTGGCCCAATCCATCTCCTCTGGTTCTCCTCAGCTTGTCCGTCCGTTGCCGTTGCCACGTAATCACACAATCGCAACAGGTTCTTGTCCTCTGCCGTGAAACTGCTACTCCGTCGTCCGATAATCGCTCATTCAGATCTTGAACCAGTATAACTCGCAATCCAAATCTCCAGCGCTGGGACTCGCCACATTTTCAGTCGCGACTTCGCCTGTATCTCGTTGACAAGTCCTTCAAATTTACACCTTCATGCCCGACCAGGCCAGTGAATCCCCCAAGGTTCAGTACATCTATGGTACGAGGAAGAGTTGTTAGGTTACGAAAACACCTTGACTTTACCCAGGAGGCAGAGGTGGGAGGGGCGGCGAAATGGGTGGTGCCGGGGGTTTGGGGGGCGGCCCAGCCTGGGACTATGGGATCAGCGCCCAGACTTTCACCATGATTAATCACTGGCATCTGAGCTCAGGTAAAGTTCAAGTCTGAAGTATCATGATCAACTAGTCGGAACTCATACGAGGAAGCAGCACCGCCTGAGGACGTTCTCAATACCGACTTGGATGAGCGTGATTGTCCAGACCAACAGCCTCCTGTTGAACAATTTACGGCGAGCTTGGGTCCGGACCAAGTTCGATCCCAGTACAGCGGCGGCGGCGCGAGGGGACACCGAATCAATGATCATGGTACGCAATACTTCTGCGCGTCTTGCGGATATGGCCGACGATGCTACAGCCCCAGTCCCGATGCCCGTGCGCAAGCCGACCTTCAATTCGCTGATACATGAACGCCTGGCGGCAGACCAAACTCGTTCTAATTCCCATTTGCTGCCCAACGATACTACGATCCCGTTCGCTATGCCCATTCCCGCACCGAGCGTCGATGATCCGATACTCGAGGGCCTAGCCGCAGATCACAACCCTCATCCCTTTCCGCTATCTCCGGCACCACACGATGATGCAGTCCCAACCATGCCCTTGCGCAAGCCGACCTTCGATTGACTGGTCCTTGAATGTCTGGCGGCAGACCACACTCATCCTACTTTCCCCCTGGCGCCCGACGATGCTACAATCCAATTCACTATGCCCATTCCCGCACCGAGCGTCGATTCCCCGATACTCGAGCGCCGAGCCGTAGACCACGCCCCTCCTCCCTTAGCCGGACGCAAGCCGACCTTCGATTCACTGGTCCTTGAACGTCTAGCGGCAGACCACACTCATCTTACTTCCCTCTTGGCGCCCAACGATTACGCTCATCGTACCTTCCCTCTCCCCCCCGAGGCGCCGACATTTCCCCCAGATCTCGACCACGCACTGACTCCTCCTCCGCTAATACTCTCCAGTCGCCCTCATCGCTCACTCTTTCAGCGTCTGGGGCTGCGAAGGAAACCCAAGCCCTGCCTTTCGACCGCCCTTGGCTCCGTAATGGAAGCAGCGGTCGTACCATGGATGTACCCTCCGGCGACGTCAATAGGGGAAGTCAAAGCGGTCGGAGGGCACCGATTCTGACACCGATTCTGATTCGATTCTCGGCCGATTCTTCGGACAGAATCGATCAAGAATCGGTGTCAGCTTTGACCACCCCGATTCTGAAGTCAATTCTGAGCTTAGTTTCTCAATGATTGAAAAAGCAGGCTGCAGGGTCGGGGGCTTCCTCATCGACACTGTCCTTACCACATTGGCCCCTTTCTTCTTTTTCCACTAACTTGGCTTTGCGGTTGGTTGGGTTCCTTCTATAGGCAGCAGCTTTGGGTGCAGGAAGGCTTTTTTCTTTGCAGGCATGGTCATTGAGGTCTGATATAGTAGAGGAGAAAATTGAAATAATAGTTTATTTCATTCAGATAAATATAATATAATATAATTGAATCAATGAGATAAGGGCAGGGATACGCCAAGGTTTGAAGCGGGCACCGATTCTCGAAGCGATTCTGCACCGATTCTGAACGAGTTCCTCCTTTGGAGGAGGAACACCGATTCTGAACGAGTTCCTCCTTTGGAGGAGGAACACCGATTCTGACCGATTCTGGGTTTTGATTGATTCTGCACCGATTCTGAACGAGTTCCTCCTTTGGAGGAGGAACACCGATTCTGACCGATTCTGGGTTTTGATTGATTCTGCACCGATTCTGGTGCCAGAATCGATGCGAGAATCGAGATCAGAATCGGTGTCAGAATCGGCCTCTTGTAACCGCTTTGACCTCCCCTAATGTCCACTTCCTCCCAACCCGCGTCGAACTTCTCTCCGCCGCCATCACATCGAGTTCGTTGCGCATAACCATCATTCGAAATTTGTTTTTTCTCTTCCTCCGTCAGTATTTTATCACCAAAGGCACTCTTTCGTTTTGGCAACTGTCTGTAACTTTCATTACATTCTCTCTTTTTGAGAAACTCCCTATGTATCTCTTAATTATCTCTCACTGATCACTAGTGCAGATACGGTATATATATTATATCTTTCTGATCGACGTATTGTACATTATACCACTCTGTATACAACGAGAGAAAAGGAAAGAAAATAGAAATTCTACTCAACTTGGCGCTCCAAACTCCGAACTCTCTTTGCCCCCTGGCCAGTAAATAGGCCGGCGATGGCAGCTGATAGAACTGTGATTACTTAGGGTTCATTTTTAACTCGCGTATGGCTCCAGAAATGGCTACCCGTAAGGGCCTATTCGTGGAAAACCAAGCCGCATGGCGTCCGGCGCTACTGTGGTACGTAGGCGTTATGGCGGTTAATAAGGAGGACGGGACAATAAGATGGGGCGTACGTTACTAAAAAGTCTCGGCCAACCTCCTCAGCTCGTTCGGCAGATTGAACCAGTGGTAAGTGTGATTTGAAACCAAGGCAAAAGAACGTCATGGCGTGTAGAATAACTAGAATCGTAGCCAGAACAGGATACCAAGACCCGTCGCCGTCGCCGACGATTGTCAAGATTCGGGCGCGGTTACTGAGATGGGAAGAGTGGACCAGAGAGAGTATCATGTAACTGCTCGGCGGCGCCGGTACCGCTCGGTTGTCTATCAAGGTTGACCTCGGAGAAGATATAGGCCGGGGAAGTGTTCGGCAGTCGATGGACTTGTCGACAAGTTCCTGGGGGAAATGATGTAGGGATGTTGAAGCCACAATCAGAATGCGATTTTTCAGTCAGTTTTCTTACCGGAAGGTGTTAGGTAAAGGCGATTACTGGGGCAAGAAAAAATTACTGGGATCCCGAACCGTTTTGGTCGATGGACTTGTCGACAAGTTCCTGGGGGAAATGATGTAGGGATGTTGAAGCCACAATCAGAATGCGATTTTTCAGTCAGTTTTCTTACCGGAAGGTGTTAGGTAAAGGCGATTACTGGGGCAAGAAAAAATTACTGGGATCCCGATCGATCGATAGCAAATCGTCGGCAAATCGATGGATCAGTGCAAATGTTTTGTTGGCCCTAATCCTAGAGCTTGACCGCGTTCTTGTATAGCTACAATCCGAGTCTTCGCAGTGGCAGCAGCAGCCTCTAATCACCCTCGTAACCCCAATGAGCGAGCGAAGCCAATCTCTCCGAGCTACGACCCTGACGGTATTCCGAAAGATTTTTAGCGGGCGGCGTTGTTGGTTATTCATTCCGACGATGATTCAGGGGGAGATTTAGCGAGCATTGGTTCAGGGAGGTCCTTATAAGTGTTCCCGACCAAAAAGGAAGGATGAACAGGGCTTGTCGGATCATGCTTCCTTTTGATATCACCTGGGCGGAACGCGTCGCTGAGAAAAATGCTGTAAAGGTGCCTGAATGTGCATCCGAATATAAAGAGGGTGATAACTTTCAGATGCATTTCGAAGCCTTCCGTTTCTTTAACTTTTCATTGGGTTGAACACTTTTGAGGGCCAAAGTGCAAAGATACATCGTGTTTCATTCGTGTCTTGACAGCCAGAAACCTGGACTTATTACAGAATGTGTATGTAAGGGTATATAGACTTCGATCGGATACGCATGCCTATTGGAGACAGATCAAGGCGGACGGAGCCTGAACAGAGCTGGGATCAGAGCACGGGCAGCGAGAAAAGCGACGAGCCGGGAAACCAAGTTTCAGCCTTCAATCGAACGAGTCGAAATCATTCGGCGTTGGCGGGGGTGCGCCTGTTTATGTTCGCACCCACGGCGTACGCCTGTTTAAGTTCCGCATCCGCACGCATGGCAACCGCAGCCGAGGGCCTGTACGTTAGGGCGTGCTGTGTCCGGGTCCGGCAGCGGTTCTGTTGGAGTAAAACATAATCGCTGAGCCTCCAGTGAAGGTAGTCACTTAACGACGCAATGATACTCGCCATCCTGATAGTGAAACACCAGAGCAAGTTGACGAGGAGACTCGCAGTATCCGAACAGCTGAATCGCCCATGGATTCCTAGGGAGGTGTCAGAAACACGCGATGGAACGGCGGCGAGCGGGTCTTACCTGATGCTGGAAAAGAGATGGAAGTCTTCGCGCCACTGCTGTTCGGAGTCATTACGGTGCTTGGACAAGCAGAAAGAATACCCACCTGCGAGGCATTTTCTCCGCGATATATACGAGCGGTCATCCTTACCCCGCCAACGAGAACGGGATATTCGATATGACCTTCCGGAATTTCAGCCGAGGGTACAGGCCGAGGCGGCGGGATAAGCTGCAGGTCACCAGGTATGAGCTTGTGAAACTGAGATGACATGAGTAATGTACAAAGAACGGGAAGGGCCACGCGTACATCTCTGAATTCTGGCTCAGCACCCGTGTCTGAAGAAGGCGGCGTCAATGCGGACCTCATAATCCGGAGGTCGGTGCGAATGGATTGAACGCCCAATCGTGTGCCCACTGCTGTCGTCAGCTATGAACCCACAAGAATCAGAATGGATCCCAACATTGCATCCGGACCGTACCATAAAACTTTCGATTAGACCATCGACCCGTTTTTGCGCATTGAAAATTGTGGGTCGGATGGAGTGGGCGCTAAAATACTGATTTACCCAGCTGCGGCGGTGAAAAATATCTTTGAGATCCTCTGCGACGCTGGACAGGCAGCTTGGGCATACATATCAGTTCCCGGTGAGCATACAATACGGCCCAAAAACATCTGAAACTCCCTGTCCTACTCACTCAATAAATTGGAGGCAGGTTTGAACAAAACGGGGGGAGGTGGCAGCAGACTCATCGGCGACGACCTCGGCGCGCAGACCCATCGTGATGTGTACGACTTTCTCGGCGAGGTCTCTGAATAGGCGGCGGTTGTGTTTGAGATTCTGGGTATGAGAGTCAACTTGACTGCACGAAGGAAATATGTCGATTGACGCTTACCTCGAGCGGCTCCAAAATCAAGAGTACAATTGAAGCAACACTAGACACAGGGAAAGGAGCAAGTTCACTAATCACCCTCGTAACCCCGATGAGGGAGCCAAGCCAATCTCTCTGAGCGACGACCCTGACGGTATGCCGAAAGATTTGTGGCGGGCGGCGTTGGGAGTTGTCCATTTTCGAAGACGACAGAGGGGGCAGAGACCGAAAGAGTATTGGTTCAGGAGCTTTTTATACAAGCGTTTTGAACCAAAAATGGAGAACTTGTCGGATCATGCTTCCTTCTGATATCACCTGAGTGCAATGCGCGGCTGTGAAAAATGCTGTAAAGGTGCCTAACTGTTCATTAGTATAATTTGGTATCTCAGAAAAACAGCTCTAGCGGCGTATCTGCGGAATGGATAAGCATCAGTCGGCCGATAAAAAGATCAAGTGGGATTTCTTACAGCTAGTTCCGGAGCTTCAAAAGCTAGGTGTCCGAGAGTGTGGACAAGTCGTAGCAGTTGACGGGAGATAGACGGGTGGAATGAAGGAAAGGAGGTGACCGCGCAGGTCAGAGAGTACGGAGATCGCCAAGTTCAAAACATGAACTCTTGAGGGCGGTGGAAGCAAACTAAACCAAAAAGAGCGTCCTACCCCGGGTAGTATAGAGTTAATCAGAGATAACAGCCTGTAAGAGCCAACACAGGTTGGGTACCGCGCCATCTTGTGAGACCCGGAGGATATATACACGTTATGCCGCCTTGATATCGCGCAATTGTTAGTCTATACATCATCGGGCGTCCAGGGTCCGACGCCATCGGTGAAATTACCTCGTTGAATCCGCGTGTTGAACAGTTTTATTTGATTTGATAGAAGCCTAAAATGCTGTGAAATGACAGATTGATTCCCGCGTCGGTCAGAGAAAATCCTACGAAAGATGAGTAATATGCAGATTAGCGTCACGTGATTCCACCCGCCGGGATGGAATATAGCGGCGGCAGTTTCAGTCGTTTAAAATATCTTGTTTTAGGCGGTTCGAGAATAAGATGCTGTAGGCGTGAGATCCGCTCCTGGGTTTCATCATGGGATTCTCGGGTTGGGGGGTGATTTGGAGAGTTTGAACAATTCGATGCATAGAAGCTGTAGTCTTGGGCGGGCCGGCATGTCAGTACTACATATATCGGTTCAGGTCTCGATGCCGCGCCGGGATGTTTGAGGCGAAAAAGAACAACGAGAGATAATACATCGGCATTCGTATCCGAAGCAAGTCCACAGGTTAACCGTACTATATGTACCGAGCAATCTAAACAAGTAACGAAGCCAGAACGGTAGGTCATGAATGAACGCACGTCGGCAGATCCCGCGAATTGGCCGCCACCAGCACCGCACCTCCCAGTGGCGTCACAATGCTGTTGAAGCGAATGGAAACGTACGACTGTTATGGACTTCTGTGGCGTCTCCGGACGGCGACGCCCGAAACGACCCAATAAACGCAGACCTGGAACCCAGAAGAGACACAAATCAGCGACAGACTTTACAAGATATGAAGGAGACGAAAGGATGGAGTGGCTCAGATACAGTAGTTAGTTTCATGACAGACGTTCGTTGCGATTCTGAAATATAATCATCGCAGCCACCGCGAGAATAGAGAGATGGGAGGAGGCGTAGAATATGAAGTCGAGTCTCACCTTTGAATCCACGGTTAAACAAGACCATTCCACCAAGTCGGCCGGATGCCTTCACTGAGCCAGCAGGGACACCACTGGCACGGACCAGACGGGAGATGATAAGAGGGGGAAGAGAAAATAATTGAGGGTCGTGTTTGCCAATGACACCATCATTATGCTGACCAATGCACATCATTGTTTGGCGAGGGACAAGTGGCATGACACGCGAAACTCTGTCACAAACCTCCACATCCGTCCAACTGAGCAAAGCTTGAAGTTCACGGCGCAGGGATATGGCGCACAGACGTCCGAGCCGAATAATCGCGAAGTTATACCTACCTTGGTCCCGCATAAGAAACTCGGCCGGCGCTCAAGTAGTGACTGGATTTAGACTGGTTTCTTGCTGGTAGTGATGCCCAGGGCCTGGCTTGGCCCGAAAGCCCGGGCTTGGGCCTGGCTTGAGTGGGCTTGGGCTTGAGATTCTTCAGGCCAAAGCCCTAGGCCACCATCGGGGCTTGGCCTGGCCTGGCTTGGGCCTAGGCCAGAACCTGCTCAAGCAGATACACACACATATAATTACAATTTCTACTCCACAATAATATCGGTCTCATAATTACCCTCATCGTCATCTAAGAAACAATCCCAACCTTCAGCGTCCTCCTCAACCTCCACCGCCACGTCGTCCGCTTCCGGATCCACCACCTCGGGCTCACGGAATAATAACTCACAGCAAATTAAACACTTCAGGCATTGCAACGCCTCAACGATGTCACCCCTCAAGCGATTGCGACGTTTGCTGATCGTAATTCCAGCAGACCTATCCACCCCAATCATAAACAGGTCATAGATATTGATAAACTGTAACAGGGTATCCATGGTAGATACCCCATCCATATGTTGTCTTCTGTGCCCGCATCTCCAAGTTCTCTCGGTTCGTCGCTGGACGTTGATGTCGGGTCACCCAATATACCCCGCTCTCGTCGAATTGATCAACCTGGTCACGATACCCTGTATTTTTGCAAACTTGATGTCCACACTTTCATAATTGCTGCCAATGTATTTCAGGGACTCGAAGTAAGTAGAATTACTTGGCGCTGGGAAATTCTGTTGATGCTGAAAATATCCAGGATCTCATTTCATCCCTACACCGTCGTTTGACTCACAGAGTTGCAATGGAAGTTGTGCTTGCTGCTCTTGCCGCGAAGGTTCTCAACATGCCAATCAAAGCCGCTGGGGCCCTGCATTTTACATGCGCCGGCTGGGACCGTGACGACTCAGAGGATCCGGAGACAGTGTGGGACTCGGATGAACTTCCCGATCTGATACACCCGTGGATAGATTAATTGATTTATAAATTAATTCGTGATTACTAGTGCCGAACTTGTGAAAAAATAAACTGATGGACCCCAAGCCAAGGGCTTGCTGGCCTGGCTTGGCTTCAAAATTTTCAAGCCCGAGCCCCAGGCCCTGTCAAGCCCGACCTCGGGCCTGGCTTGGCTCGGGCCTGCGCTGGCTTGGCTTGAGGGCTTGAGGGCTTTAGGCCAAGCCTTGGGCATCACTACTTGCTGGTTTCCTCCAGTTGGCGCTTCTAATTTCCTCCGGTCAGAAAGGAACGAAATGATACAGAAACGAAAAATTCCCCTCGGGTAACTCAAATACCACAGTTCCATTGCGAATGTGGATCTGACATTACGTCACTGCAAATGAAATTCCCGTTATTGTCTTGCCTGATAATCTGGTGTCTTGAAAATCGAATCTATGGAAGTATCGAGACATTCATTGCACCAAGAGATCCTCTTCGATATCAACATGCAAGAATGTCGAGTTATCTCCTGTGGGACTTGATTTTGTCTTCTTTTCTTATTTTATGTAGGCCATAGGTTGTGGTTTCTCCGTCCAGTCCAACGGAACGCCCTCGCTCTCACATCCTGCGGCTCAATAAGACACTGCGGGAAGCTGAAGAACCTGGCCTGAGTAGCCTAAAAGCACTCAGAAGTAGTGTTGCGCACTCCCGGTAAGTACCTTGCGGTACTCAGATAGAGCACAATACGGCAGAATCCAGGCTCAGATGGAGTACCCTGAGCACTCAGCACTAGTGCTTCACGATGCTCCGCCTGAGTGCTTCTGGGTACTTCATCCAAGTGTGAGGTAATCAGCTGTAGTACTTCAAGTACTTCATGTGAGGGCTTCTGGGTGCTCAATGGTAGCCCTCAAGCACTCCCTTGCAGTTCTTCCAGCCAAAATTCCTCATAAATCCATATATTCGACAACATCAGACACTCGTACTACCCATACAAGACCTATCAGCGTCGCCTGTCGAGACCCATCTTCAGATCGAAAGTCGAAGTCATAGTGGAGATCGCGTACCCATGATAAACGGTAATGAAACTGACTGGAACGCAGGAAAAATCAGTGTTGGTCCATGTTCGGATGAAATACGTACTGGGAAAATCCTTCCGGCTTGACTTAAGGCCTGCTGCAAATTAAATGCCCAAAAAAACAAGTAAAGAACGGGTGACTCAACTTGCAAAAGTCCTAACCCTAGAACATTCGCAAACGACAAAAGTTAGCGATTGGAACTTGGAAGAACTTAGAATGAACAGAACGTACCTTGCAGGAAATCACTGTGGTTTGGCTTTGAGACTGTGTAAATGTAGACGCAGGATGGGAGGGGCACGGAACGAAAGGGTAACTCAACTTGCGCAAATACCTGGGTTACAGCGACAGCGGCGGACGTTGGAGCGAATAAGAATGATCAATGTAGGCCGGTGGAAACGAGGATCAAAATACTTACGCCTAGCTCGGCGGCACCGGATTTGAGGATGATAAAGTGTGCTGAAGAAAAATGATGGCATGTTGCGAACACGTACCAGGATGCTTCGTCCGAGGTTTGAAGGCCTGCTCGAGTGGATCCACAGTGTCCAGAACATTTGCATTGGCGGAAGTCGGCGAGCAGATAAATCATACAATGCCGTGCGAATCGTCGGGTTGAAGGAGTTGAAGTGCTCAAGTCGATCCCTCAAGATGCCTCGCGTCCTGAAACATTCGTAACTGTAGCCTCATCGATCCGCATTAGCACTGGGAATGAAATGTCCGTTGCATCCAGTTTGAGGTAGCAAGGTCTATTGGTATCGAGGGCCTAATATCAAAAGTGTAACACCGATGAATATGAGCCGGAATGAAACGAACATTCATCTACCTCGCAAGCCCCAAATCCAGACCTCAACCATTGGCAAATGTTGCAAATGGAATTGAGCGCTGCAAAATACACGATGGAGTGAGTGCTCATACCGGTGGTTTGTTAAGTCGTTCAAAGAGGTACGCCGGCCTTCGCGATGAGAAGGAGCCTATAAGATATGTGAATGAAAGGAACTACGAGAGAATCCATGAGCGCAACAGTCGAAAATACATGCTGGCCTATGAATACGTATAGGAAGTCATGTTGCGTGCCAAGACCCTCAGGATTGCTGCAAGTGCTGGTTAGAAAGGTATGGAGTAACCGGAAATGCGGCCTACAGCCTACTGGTAACATACTTTACACTGTAATCGGATCCAGCGAATCTGCAGGTGCCTTACACATCAACATCAGCAAGGAGAATTCGAAATAAAGAATGCACCATCTAAGTGTGCATGAGTGACCACCTTCGAGAGCCTTAGACAGCTCACAAAGATCATTCCGCATGAAGACTAGAAAGCGTGAAGCCGATACTAAAATATAGACTGAGATTACGCTGCGAGGATGAAGTAAGGAAACGTGAAAACGTGCCCAGTGGCGGTTGAGCGTGGTAGGCAGCGCACGTCAGGGTCAGTGGCCTGTATCGCGATAGAAACCTCAGAGAGAAATTCGGAAGCTGAAGTGGGAGAGTTCCCACGAGGATCGCAAGTTTTGCCCTGGATGTGGCGGCGCCGAAAGGAAGGAGAAGGATGAACAATGAAAAACAAGTAAACCGAGTGAAATAAATCAACGAAGTCGGATAATTGGATAATTGGGCCTGCAACAATCGCTATGGAGCAATGGTAGTGCAGGACATCAGAATTGGGGAGGATGGTGTTGTGTGGTTTGCGAAGCCCATGGCTACAACACAAGTCAGCGGAAAGACTGCATGAAGAGGGGCGAATCGTGCCAGCAGCGCCATCATAGCAAGTATGGTCCTGCCCATGTGTATGGCTGAGGAAGCCCCTGCGGGCGTGCTGTAAGCGAATCTGCGAGGTTCTTCCTGGGACAAAGGTGCCCATCGGCAATGGATATCGCTTCCATCGATGTTTCACCGTGTCGAGGTCTCGTTCGAAAATAAGTACAGATGGGGTCCGTTGAGTGGCGTGCACGTCCTCCAACGTGCCGCGTCGAAGCGAAGGTGGCTGCAGTTGGTGTATGAGTGATGTTCGTGACCGGGAGAAGAAACGGAAAGAGGTTCTGAAGAAGATGAGGGCACCCTGGCGTAAATTGTGAAAAGAGCATTTTGGGACACAAGAGCAAGGGAAAGAAAAGGAAGAAACGGAAACAGAACAGATACAACGCACTTGATATCCGTCACGTCCCTCGCAAGTCGGTAGGCAGTGATCATAACTACATTTCGATGTACGATCGTAGTTCAGCCTCGGAAAGGTCTTGAAGCAATCCCAAAGGAGTTGACACGTTGTTGGAGGCCTGAAAACAACTCTCAGTATTGACTAAATGTGCCAAAAGCCCGAACGCACCGGACGGGTATCGCCAAAGGAACCCAGCACGTTTCTGCGTGTCGTCAGCAATCCGAAGCATCTTGACGCGTTCTTTCATGGCCCATATGCTCTGAGGTAGGTGTCTGAGGCGAATATGAGCCCCTACACCGCGTATGAAAGAAGTGGACTCGACATACGCGCCCTTCTTGATGGATAGATTGATCCCACCGATAACGACGTGATCTTGAGAAAATCGCGCCAGAACACGTACAGGGGGGCTTGGGTGAACATGCGCGAGGGTTTGATGGACGAACCAGGGCTAGGATGGAGGGCGATGGGCCGCGATGTCGAAAGGAAAGAGCAAGAAGCGAGAATTGATGGGAGTAAACAACGACAAACAAACGCGTCGCGCGACGCGAAAGTGGCTACTCGGATGGAAGGAAGAGCAAAATATCAGTCGACCCACTTTATCTTGATAAATGAGGATCTAGATGTCTGTTAAATCCTTTCGCAGTGCTCTCAGGTAATATACGGCTCCCGCTTTCATAATTGAAGTACGAAAAGTGGTTACAGAGTTTACAAGACGTGCTAATAACACAGCGCAGTGGTTACAGGACAATATGAATTACTTTCCAGAAAAAGAAGGATTTCACATGGGAGCTATTTCTCTGACATCAGTTGGGACGTTGGACACCGAAAAAGCAAACGTACAAGCTAATTCAATGCTGAGTGTTCGAGCGAGTTCCATAGGCATGCGGCGCTATGGTATCGGCGGTGTTCTTGGATTTTTTGAATTTTCGGCGCTTCTTTTGGGACAGCTGACATTCTAATTAAACATTTCTCGTCTCATGTTGGAGGAACCTTACCAGCTCGGAATGTTTCTTGCGGATTTCGGGCTATCAACTCAGTAAGACGTCCGGAGCACAGAGCTCTTACTGGTGGAAAGTTGGTCATTGTTGTTTTTGTAACACACTTGGTAGCTGTTTTCGTATTCTGGTAAGTGAAGTCTCTACAACTGAATTTAGAGGGCTTATTGTATGCGGAACAGATGTAGGTGATTCCGACTCCAGATTTTTTTGCTTGTGGACGGTACTTTGAAGGCTTGGAGGGCGGCGCATCCTGCTGGGTAATCAACAAAGGAAAGGACTGTATACAGGAACTCACTGACGACGGCTTAGAAATCGCCGATTTGGATAAGGGCTTGAACTCGATTTTCTGTACAGGGCTTAGTTAGCACTGGGCTTAGTATGCATGAAAGAGGTCACCAACTAGCTACTAGCTCGCATAATCTCGACAGCACAGACCAGCTCACATTTTCAATTGTCCGAGATAAGGGAGGCCGCAAAAAATGGAGCGAGTACATATTTGATGAAATGAATTTCGGAGAGTGAAGTCTTTGTCGGGCTTGTCCCACTCCTCTGAGGTATTGTGTAGGTAGACGATCGTTTGGTAGATCTGATTAGGTGCGAGTTTCTCTTGAATAAAGTTCTCGAGCGTTGACACGATCACCGCCTTTCTTTGGGGACTGAAGCTATAAAAAATGGAGATGAGCATCGGAATAAAAAATAGAGATAATTAAATGAAAGCTCACTATCCGCATCTCGCAGCACTGTCTGCACCAGGAGCACACGAGCCTATCTCCGCCAGAGAGAATACGTAAACTTTATAAGAAATCATCTCGAGGAAAGATTGCCAGATTGGGCATTCCACGAGCTGAGGGCCGTCGAAGGCAAGTTGATAAATGTCATCTTCGAGGGCTTCGATACGGTTCGGGAGCTCAGAGTAGTCTATCGCGAGAGGCCACGCATTCACCCTGCCCTGACGTCGGCATTTGATGTTTTTGCAGATTCAACGAGTAAGTTGGGAGGCGCCGGGGGCCATTTTGCCATGTTCTGCGGCGAGAGCTTGTTTTTCAAGGAAGAGCAACGCAAATTCATTGCCAGGGTCGTTTGGGACGGGATCCTTGCAATAGTTTGCTGGACAGACAGCAGGTAGTTCGAGATTCAAGGAGGGCGGAGGTGGAGAATGCGAGGACGGATTGGGGTTCTGGGCTTTAGAAATAATGGGAGGCGAATGCGCGGGATTATCTGAGACGGCTTTCGCCTATTGGGACTCAATTTAGCCATGTTCAATCGGTCGAAACTAAAAAAGTACTTTTTTTCGTGGAATGGATGTCTCGTCATCGTTCGTGTCGGTGACAGCCTTGCGCTCCGCAGGTTATTGGCTGGAATTTGAATTAAATCTGTACCAGAGAAGACAAGAGGAGATTGACCCTGGGGAACCCAGTATAATTTTTTGAGAACATTTGGCTTTTCTAGCGACGTAAATAAAGCGCATACATTCAGTAATAGGCTCTGAATTAAAAATGAATGCATCACTACTTCCTGAGACACGACAACCTCTCCCGGCGAGTCATTTTCCTGGTGGAGCGGCGTAAATGAGATGAGAGGTTAGAGCAGAAATGGAGAAATAGACTGTGTCCGCGTCTTTTCGACGCTTCGGCGTGACGGCGTCCTCGAGTTGCCGTTCTTGTCTCCACAGTCTGCATCATTGAGCTGCATATCTCCATCCAGCACCTCAAACTGCGAGTCGTCATCAAAATCAACGTCCATCAGATGATCTTCACCGTTGTGCGCGTCCGCGTCGTCTTGTCCGTCCACGGAAGTCTCATCGTCGTCTTCTTCGATGGAATCTGCGGTACGTGTCTGCGGAGCGTCCCAAACGCCAGAGTCCTGTATGACAGCGAGAAGAATTGAGCAAGCCAAGAGCAAAGTTCAGGATAATATCCGCGCCAGAGGCGCTACAAAGTGAAGAGAGGTCGACAGGGTGTGTGCAGAGTGGCCGCGAAGTGTGAATGGTGCAGGGTATATGGTGACCTGGGTGTCGTAGAGGTGAGGACCACAGTGCACTTGTTGTGGTCACTGGTGAAAAGCAAGACTTGATCCGTTCCAAACACATGCAAATCTAGGTACTGCCACATATTTTGACAGGCTCGTGGATCAGTGACAAAAAGCATCGTTTCTGTTGCATGCCCACTTGCTCCAATGTTCCGCTTTTGACTTGATCGTTGATTCTTTGTTTTATTTTATTTTATTCCAGATCCCAACAACAACAAAAATTTTGTGGTCGTTCCGTGCGCACATTCTGCAAAGGGACAGCCTTACAACAACTTACTGCAGGCTGGTGGACACCGGGGATTTATGCCTGGGAGGGGAGAACCCCTCCTGTCAGCAGCTCACTCAGCTGGTGGTCAGGTCCCACTGGGTTTTATCCGGTTGTTCTGCTATTAAAACGGCCGGCCAGTCCACAGTAAGTCCAGTACGCCCGACCCCTTGGAATGATGTGTGCTCCGTTGGCATCTGGCGGTTTTATGTATGGATAGCCACCCGTACTTTACCACCTGTTTGTCTTCGGTAGACTCGTTGTTCAGTCATTTGGACCACGCGAGTATAATCAAACCCCTCCCCCCCTCCCCCCCCCTGTGTAGGTATTTGTGAGGGAGGTACTGGAACAGAGTGCTTTCTTACGGAGTGCTTGTATAGGTAGTACCCTCAAGGAACTTAGCTGAAGTACTCAGGGCAGTAGTACCCCGGAGGGTACTACGATGAAGTGCCTCAGGAGGTAGTACCTCTGAGGGTACTTGGCCGAAGTGCTTCAAAAAGCACTACAAAATATAGACATCATTCTAAGTACTGTAGTGTTACAATCAATTCGTCAAGGGATGTGACACGTGACCTAAATTTCCATTTCGTCAATTCGTCAACGGGCCTCAGGGTGCGTGACAGCCCAAAAAAAATCGTCAAACAGCAGATGATCTCCACAGTCCATCAGACATTCAATTGGGCAGTTTAGGAGAAATAAAGCACTTCAACAGAGCAAGAAGGATGAAAATTAGGAAAACCATGATTTTACAAATTTTCCAGCATTGGAAGTATGTTTTTACATGTACATACAGCACTATTTCAATCAGAAGAGGCTGGAGAGTTTATACTGACACTGAATCACTGAATTGTGCCTGTGGCGGCCAAATAAAATACATTTGTCGTGATTTCAACCAAAATTTGAGGGAAGCGTGACAAAAAGTACATTCGTCAAGAGGCCCTGTGACGCGTGACCAAGTTCCAAATTTCGTCACGTCAAGGGCCTGCGTGACGCGTGACTGACGAATTGATTGTAATACTACAGTACCTTTCTTTCGTTTTGAGTACCCGTACACTCAGATGAAGTACCTTTACTTCCCGCAGTGTAGACCGTCTCTTTGGCCAAATTCATGCATCGAGGTGAAGGCTTATTTGGTTGCTTCTGTCTAAACACGTTAAGGCTCCAACCGTTTTCATTTTCAAACGTTTGTAAACGTTTGTAAATGGATTAATAATCCTTTTAGTTTACGGCCCTCGGTAAACATTTTGCAAACAGTTTATAAATGGTTTAAAAGGTAATATTTGAAGGCATTTTCAACTGGCTATGTATATTAATTCACTGTATAGTTTCACTCAAAAACTATGTACCTATGCCTGGGACTTCAATTTGAAACCAAATCCAAGCTGGTTTTGCGCCGCGCATGGCCTCGCGCTCGGTTCGATAGCAACTCCGGTCATCTCGGACTTCGGTTTCCCGAAGGCAGTACCTCTACATCGGGGAAGCCCGCTGGTCTATGCAGGCCAACATGCTGCTGAAATTATGCGTGCAATTCGCAAATGGTGAGAGACCACCAGTTTCTTCATTGAAGTCAGAACTGCGGTCTTCCATACCCAATAAATATATCTTGTTAAATATTTGTTTTTAAACTGTTTACAAACGTTTGTAAACGTTTAGGATTTTGTAACCGTTTAGTTTACGGGCCTTCGTAAACGAAAACTAAAAGGTTGGAGCCTTAAAACACGTTCAGACAGCACCAAACCCAAGCTTCTTTTTTTCTCGTTCCTCCCCCTCCACCATGTCGTCTTCCGGTTCCGAATCCCCGCTCGACCGGTCAATGAACGAGGATATCATCAAGACCATGCTCTATCATGACTTGGTGGAAAAACGTCTCGTGCCTCCCAAGGAACTCGGTATGTATTCCATAGGCTCTCTCACCAAGGGCTCTTCCAGGCATTCTTACTCGCGTATCAGGCATCCCACTAAAGCAAATTTTCCCCGCCGACTGGAACTGGCATTTCCAGAGCGCGTATCTCAAGAAGTACGGTCCAAATGCAGATCTCGCGGCCTGGAAGCGCGAGAACTGCGATTTCGGATTGATTTCGTACATGCATAATCTCCCCAAGTGCAATCAGGACATTGCGACGACGACGAAAGTCCTGCTGGAGGCGGAGGGACTCCTCGCGGCGCTGGCAATCGAGCAGCTCGTGGATGGCGACTTTGAGGCGGCTTGGACGGCCTTGGATGTGGAGACGAAGCAGGGTTTTGTGCTGGACGGACTCGTCCGAGGTGCGTTCAATGCGCGCGAGGAAAGTCGCTTCGACTGTCCCGAAATGTCGCTCTTCGGCCTTATAGGCGATGGGGAGTATAGCCTGGTCAATCTTGTGAGTCAAACACTTGTTTGTTTCGTTCTCCACTCATTCCCACTTTATTTTTTCTTTCCTACAGCTCAAGGCCATCGTCGCACACGATCCCACCGGTAACCTCCGCGTGAAGTCGCTCTATCTATATACCCATCCCGCGGTCGAGCGCGAATACGCTTTGTACCTCACCAACCCCAAGACCCCAGACGACCTGCGCGCGTTCGGGCATCTCCGAATGATACAGCGTAATCTGTACATTGTTCAGGCGCTCATCGGCATCCTCGAGGCATACGTACGTCCCTTCGCGCATTTATTTAATCTTACTCTGATCGTAGCGCATGCGCACAGACGGGCAAGCCTGCGCCCAAGATATCCATCAAGGAGGAGAGGGAAGCCGCACAGCGCGAAGCGTGCCATGCGTGCGGCACTTCGTCCATCGAGGAAGCGGTTGTGCTCCGGAAGTGCAGTGGGTGTAAGCTGGTGTCGTATTGCTCCAGGTGTGTCGCGACGTAATTTGAACCCAGTCACTGGTACCCATGTCCTCTTCCTCCCAGCGAATGCCAACACCACGACTGGCGCGAGCATAAGAAGCTCTGCGGCCGCCAGGGGACACGCCGCATGCGATTCGATCCTGCGCTCGTCACTCCGGCGCCCGAGGCCCCCGCAGAGTTCATCGGCTGCCCCGCACCCGAGGCGGGTTTCGTGCGCAGCCCTGCGCTGTGGAGGCAGATATGGTACCTCTCGAAGAAGGACTCGTATAGGAGGGACTATCATGTGCGTTTCGTCAACGTCCGTCCGGAACTCACTGGGGTCTGAAAAGTCCCTGACATTCCAGGAATTGAGTCAGCATGAATTATATTGTATTTCACCAAGAAACAGGTTGAATTTCAGGCTGAAATACCGAAATTCATGCACTTTGAAGTCAGGTAAAAAAGGAAAGATTCCAGGGGGTCAGGTCAGGGTGTTTCGGCCTGAATTTCAGTCTGTTTAGTATTGAAGGAGCGTAATTGGGGACCTAATTGTGGTCAAAACTTCCGGAATTTCATGCCAGATAAGGGGGGAAATCAATCAAATTGGTCGGGAAATTACACCAGTAATGAATGTATCGTTAGGGCCACCATCCACCGCGCGTCTTGGCCATTTCCTTTCCCACGAGAACTTCATCAGGCCGTTGCTGGAGACAACCAACGACGCCTTCCGGCGACGCTGAGCGACCTACTGCAACGGAGTTCTGGCGCACACATGGTTTCAGCATGGGAGTTTGGCTGAGAGACTTACCGTGATGTGTATGCCACCAGTAGTCTTGAGCCTTCCTTTTATGCACCTCAAACCAGTTCAGAGTGCGAAGCAAAAAGGTGATGGGCACGCACATGAAGCTCCACTCATGCTTTTCAAGGTAAAATTCACCCGAGTCTCCATCTTCACGCAGTGCTATCGCGTTCTTAGCGTTGACACAAGAGGAGGCTGTTGGACATCACGAAGGCGCTGTTCCATGCTGAAGGTAGCTCTGTACGACATAGAACTGTTAGAATAGCAGCAACAGTGGTGAACAATTCGCTGCGCACCTTCAATCCAGGTGGGGAGTGCTAAGATTTGGGTCGTCAGGGAACGGGGGACTCGGGGTTCTGGTCGCATCTCTTGGTGAGAAGTGAGCGGATGAGTGCGTAGGAGCCTAGGTATCGGAGATTATATGTTAGATAGAAAAGAGAAGAAGACGAAACACACCTCTATGTGGACGTAGCTTGGTGTGTGACACAGTGGAGCGCTGCAAAGTGGGCTCAGCCTCCAGGAGCCTTCTCCACCAGATAATGAACCCCAAAGACATCAAGGACATGGATTACGTCCGAGAGGTGGATGACAAGCGTCCCCGCTGTGAGAATGAGGTTGAGGCGACGGCGAGCATCGTTGAGATGGTGGTGGGAGTCAAGTTGAAAGTCGTCAAGTGATCTGATGTCACGTTCTCGTCATAGCTCCACCCTTCCTCACCGCTCGTCAAAATCATTGTGCGCGAGTCACAACACGACAAGTGCGACAAATTTACGACTCTAGCGCATGATTCACTATGGTTCAAGATATAATGTGAACTATTAATATGGCCATAACCTATTGTTCCCGTGAAAATCACTACTATTTTACCTGAACAACTTCAACATGATTCATGGTGAAATCCATGAACTTCAAGCAGAAGAGCACAAGTCCATGACTCGGGTACATGAATTGAAAAGTACCTGAAAATAATTCCACCATGATTCATACTGAATTGTGAAAGTCAGGGAGTGGTTCCTGGAATTTCAGGGGGTTTGACGACCACAGTGACTCAATACTGACGTTCTGATTCACAATACCATTGCTACTCACTCGAATACCAACCACAACTCCAGTTCGACACCGCGCCAGGCTGCACGCAGTCCGTCCGCATCCCGGATGGATGTGCGTCTGTTTCACATCCACTGTCATATAAGTCAAAATAACCACAATCACTCTAACCCTACAGTGCGCCTGACGTTTTTCGTAGCCCGTCGCCGCGCGATGGCATCAGGAGACTCCGGCGCCGTCCGCAAGATGCACGACGTCCTACTGCAACGCGCGGGTGCCGTCAACCTCACGCCGACGCAGATCCGCGGCCAGCTCGAGCGCGAGTACCGCGTGACACTCGACCCCGCCGCGACCACTGCGCGCGACTTTGGCTCAGCGCCGACGCACCAGGAAATATTGGAGGAGCTGAGATATGCGAACCGGCGCGATGAACTTGCCGTGGCGGCGGCGGACGCGGAGGAGGAGGAAGGTGCGGGCGGAGCGATAGGCACCGCATTGTATGGTGGTGGGTGGGAGGAAGAAGGAGACTGGGACAGCGAGAGCGGCAGCACGGTAGGTGAGGTATTTGAAGCTGGTGACCGTGAGTGCGAGGAAGCCGGGGGCAGCGGGAGCGAGGACAGCGAGAGCGGGGACAGTGATAGCGGGGATAGCGAGAACGAGCCGGGCAGACATCTCGATGATCTCGACTGAAGTGTACGCATTTCGACCAGCAACTCTTGCGCGGGGTTCGGTCAGTAAAAAATCACTGCTCCGTTATTTTCTTGTTCGCGTAGCCAATGTCGTTTAAAAGGCCTTCTACTTGTTATCTTACTCTGTATTCTACCTCAACAACCACACAGCCCAACAAGTCATCTGAGAGCCTCTGAAGTGAGAATTTAAGCGCATCTCCGGCATTAAACTGATGCAATGACTAAATTCAACACCGCGGAGTCGCGACCGATTTTTATGGTACATATCCAAGCGCAATGCGATTTACTTCCCGCTCATCTTCAGCTTGGACCACCAGAAATCTTGCTGGCGGTACTGTAACTCAGTTTCCTGGGTCGCGTATTGGTCATTCGTCAGCACAAGGTGTTCTTCACATTACACAAGCTTTAGGACCCTGCCTCCGGCACGGAGGCTCGCCCCAAACCCCCGTGGATTCCGAGCATGGGCGTGAGAGCCGGCGGCAACATCTCAACAGCCGGCAATAACATCTCGACAACTCGTGACTTTATCAGGTGACTTATCAGTGGCAGTGCGACCGTAGTGCGACCGTAGTGTTTTCATGTATAGGATCACATCATATGAACCACTCGTGGGTGCGAACTATAAATGGCTACAGCCTTTCACTCGAGTTATTCTCATCAACTATGACGACTCGAATGACTATAGCCTCACATCATGATTCATCCTGGCGACTATCCTCTAAAGGCAAAAAGTGTCGGTAAACAAGGACAAATTCTACTTCGTGCTTTTGAGGGCAAAAAAAGAACGGCTTCAAAGTCTGGAGAACATACGTGAATCCGGAGGTATACCAAAGTATACCGTAGATTTGGTATATTTGGTACACTTGATATACTTTGGTATATTTTGTATAGTTTGGTAGCCTGGGTATGCTTGGTATACCAGAAATTAAAAGCAGGCATAACCACGTGCTATTGTGATGTCGAGTGTTGGTCTGACACCTCTCTCCCTTTCACCACCACCATCATCGCCAGTGCGTGTCATCCGCCAACTCGCCTAGGCCCAAATCCCCCAATATGGTGTCTCTGTATATCCTCTGTCCATACTGCCAAGAATAGATCCCGCAGCGGCTTCGTTGTCGTGGTACAAAGGATCTGGCGCATTGCAGCCTATGGTTTCAACGAGTACGTCTCGCTCTTTCGGCATTGAGGCATTTCCAAATGTTGCACCAGATGCGGCTTTTTCAACTGGACATCTCCACCACCCGCCGAGGAATACGGTGTCATTCCCACCGCGCCGGACCCCTTCCCTTGTGATGAGCGATGCGCACGACGCAGGCCCATCTGTGCAAACCTCCACCTAGTGCTGCAAGCGGCTGTTCTTCCCCATTCCCGTCACCTTCTGCCCTCTCATCGCCTCCGAGAGCGCCGCTATAATCGACCTCACAAGCTCCCCATCTCCATCTCGGGCGTCCACGGCACGTCGTATTCGCTCAGAGTCCCCCTAAACCACCGTCAAAAGTGAACCAAGGTTTTCACTCCTGTCTGGCTCTCCTATCGACACGGCTGATAATCTCTGGGCGACTGGCCGGACTCTCGTCCTACCGGGTTTTTCACATGGCCTGCTGGCGTTTATACTCGTTGTATGGTCTGGTATTCGGCAAGATATCGCGGGCGCACTTCCAATTGCGATGTCAAATCCAGGTCTCAGGCATTTTCGGAACGTGATCGTGCTGCGAAGATAGGGCGGAATTCGGGCGGTCTTTGGACCGAGGCGCGGAAGGGATGTGCAGATTAGAAATTCAAGGACACTTGTAACAATAACAATTACAGCAGATGTCAGTACCGAGGGCGCGGATCGGAAACTTTCTGTTTTCGGATCTTTTCAGAGAATTGTCTGTAACTCACTCAATTCTTCACCAATTTAGATGAAACGTAGATAGATCTGTCGGGCTAATTCATGCGCAATTAGTGATAGAAAATAATCCATGAGAATATGACATATTTGAGGAATCTGTGTTTTTAGACTGTTTTTGCACCCAATGCTATCTAGCATACCCAGAACATGTTCCAGTGACCTAATATTTTCAGAGGGACACTGTATATACCTAAGGAAGGATGCGATAGAGCCAGATTTATATGGAACCACTACATAAATGTAATCCATACAATATCTCTGAATGTCAAAACTGCCAGATATATCCAAAGGAGATAGAGGAGCTGTAATGAAATTATACATACTTGTGGCTCTATCACATGTTTCCTTAGGTATACATTTTGTCTCTCTCAAAATATTAGGTCACTGGGACATGTTCTGAGCATGCTAGATGGCACTTGGCACAAAAACAGCCCAAAACCACTGAATACTCAACACATAATATTTTCATGAATTATTTTCTATCACTAATTGCGCATGAATCAGCCTGACAGATCTATTTACTTCTCAACTCAATTGGTAGATAATTGATTGAGTTACAGACAATTCTCTGAAAACATCCGAAAACAGAATGTTTCCGATCTGCACCCTCGGTACTGACATCTGCTGTAATTCACACATCATACCATACTGAATTCGTCGGTACCACCTTTGCTAGGAACACATTACAAATGGCAATCATACGAACTCGAGCCGAGGGCGCGTCACGGTTGCGTCGGTGTAGGAAGCGAAGACGAGACGGATCACTGATGAGCTGCTTATTCAACCTTCAATTCCCAAATATACTACCAAAGTATACAGCACAGCTAAAATCAGAAATCAGGTAAGCAAATCCACATTTCTCGAGGTATATCCCAAGTATACCGGGAGTACCCGAAAGTATATCAGGTATACAAAATATCTAAAAGTTATGTAGATTCGGTATACTTCTGGGCTCACATTTTTTCTGAAAGTCTCTTGTACAGTATGGAGAAAAGAAAATGGGCCAGAGGGAGACAGTGCTTTGGATCTTAAGAAATCCATGTCGCTAGCATTCCTCAGTGCATGTCAGACAGCCAAGGGTGATAAAATTGTACCAGATGAAGCCATGCACCTGGTGTAAGGGCAACCACGAAGGCCCGAGGTACTCAGGGACTGACGTGGGGGATCCAAAGGTTAATTGACAGTAGCTAAATATACAGAGAAGCATACCTGACGTGGGGGATCCAAAGAGAAGAAACTCTGAGGATTCCCACGTCAGCCGTGGGTATAAGTAAGCTACTAGCTAAGACCATGTGACCGGAGTGATCGGCAGATGTCCCGGGCTCGGTCACATGCGAGGTGCCATCGGGGGTCCCCCTGGCGGGTCACGTGCCGGCTTCCGGTACCGGTTCCGGTAGGCCGGTGACCGGGAGAGCGACCGGAAGGACCGGAGGGGCCGGAAGGGCTCTGAATGGGGGTCGGGACGGGGGTTCCCCTGACACCTGGCAGCAACTCTGCTGTTTTCCGGGTTCCGTGGAGTGGTAGCAACAATGTGGTGAGTGGATTTGTTTTTCCTAGTGCATGGAGTCTCACCTCGTCCAAGGACCATGAATGATCTCGATGGTCCCAAGATTGCGGACACATTTTATGAACATCTGTTCAAAAATTGTGATCCACATTCTATCCCTCCCATCCTTCCTGATTTAAAACAAGCAGCCAAAGCACTCCATCTCGCTGTTGCAAAGCTGCGGAAGGAACCAAATATTCTCTTTAGACGCTGGGTCCCTTTTGTGCATTATGGATTGTAGTCTCCTCTCTCATGTAAACTCCATAGTACTTGAGTATGTACATGGTGGAAAACCAGTCATTCATGTTTTCCCTTCCTTAATTAATTGAGTTCCCAACGCCGTCCAGAACCAACCCATTGTGTACTCGGAACCAACTCGGAACCGAAGTGAAATTCACGGGCTGTTTCAACAATCACAGAAATCTGGAGAATTATGTCTAGCAATATCAGAGCCTTGAGATTTTACGAGCGGAATTTATGGCCTTCGGCCAAATCGATCATCATCCCATAATAGGTAAGTGTCAAAGCGAGAAATATCGGCGCGTTTCAGCATCTCAACATATTCACGATGCTTGGCAGTGCTCTCTGGCAGGCGCCGTTGTCATGTCCTGCATCCGAAACCGACTGGACCCTCTAGCGTCGATACATTAAATCCAGCATAACACCATCCACGTCATTATAATCGTTTTTTTACCAATGCACAAAGGTATAGACATACATACAGCATCTAGACAGTTGGGCTACGCACGAGACGTACAATAAAGCGGGCAGTATAGGTAGAGTACCAAAGCATAAGGAGCAAGCACTGAAAAGGCGGTAGTTATAGTATAGGGTGCGCGAGGAATGGAAACAGTATGTAGCATGCATGAAACAAAGTGCGTGAGGATACCAAGCAGTAGAAACACACATGCGGCGATGGGAGTGGAGTGCCGTACAGTCAGTACAAGCCTTAGGTGGATGCTCACATAGCGCGGGATAAATGGAAAGATAGATGCGTAGCAGACGAAACGCGCCAACACGCCAGGGAATCAGAAACACAGCGAAGGTGTGTCGGAGAAACCTGCCGAAGCCGACAAAGCCCGACAAGGCCTGATAAGGCCATAATGCCGAGGCCCTGTCATAACGGCATGATAAGTTGGAAGTCGCATGATAAGATTGCCTAAACATTATGGCCTTATGGCCTTATAATGGCTTATAATGTGAAAGCCCATTATATCGAAAAATGTATTAGATCCCAGTCCCAATTGCTTACTGATGACTAGGCTCTATTGACTATGCAAACAAGTAATTAATGAATTGACCACTACTAAGGATCGAACCGGCGACCTTACACCGCCAAAGTGCCGACATGCCGCCACCAGCTGTCGCGGTCACATAGTACCCAGTTATTGGCCATCTATGTAGATACTGTATGCTTCCAGACTCTATGTCCCAGCTGTCAATTTTTTTTCAACCAAAACTCTAATCCATATCTTCGCTGTCTGAATCGTCACGATACAAGTCCCGGTTATCTGAATCCGACTCTATGCTCCCCTCCTCCTCGTCGCTTTCATCTGCTGCCATCTGCGCTGCCGCTGCCGCAGTGAATCATCAGTAAAAGTATGGCTTCGTCTTTGACATCTTACGTCTTTGAAACCCGTCTTTGAGCATCTTGGTCTTTGGTCTTTGACAGCGAGTCTTTGATATGTATTTGTCTTGGGCTCGACATCTTGGTCTTTGGCAGGCATCTTGTTTTTCTGTAAATGCTTCATGATTTATTTTGATTTTTATTCCATTCAATATTGACAGGATACGAGCCTATGTTGGTCTTGGGAATACAGTGATTATGCAGTGAAGTTCTTCGGGTTCAATGATCACTGATCAATGTGAGTTGATGTATGTACGGTATCAGCCAGTTCAAAATTTTGCTGAGAAGACATGGAAAATGAGACACGATAGGTGGACTGAGAAACTTGCAGGAAGTTTAGGGCGGAAATGCGGGCACCAGCGGAATGGCGACCAAGTGATTCAAACTCCGTTTCGGATCAAACCCGTCGTCACGCAATCGCATGACAGATGGGATCAAATAGTTCGTTGCTCTTTTTGCCTCTTGCTCTCATCCTCCCCTCCCATTCCTCACTTCGCCGCACCTCTCGCAATCCCTTCTTTCCCAACGCGCCTTACCTCAAGACTTCGTGCTCAAGATATGGGTCATCTTCAGCTTCAATCCTCCTGTTGTTGTATCCCCCATTTCACGCAAGATCCGAAGACTCGGAAGGCCTTGTCTGCTTCTCAATGCCTCTTCAAGTGCTCAAGGCTTCAGCAACCATATTCCTCAACTCCTTCCTGTGTCTCATCCCTTTGGCCATCTCCGAGCCTCGCACCCAAGACACTAGAGTTTGTCAAGTCCCTTCCCACCCACCCAAGTCCGTCGTCAGGGCCTTGGCGGCATCAAGTCGGGAACGTTTCTGCCTGATCCCCGTCGAGTACGGAGGTCCTGCGTTAGAACTAGCTACTCTTATGGTGCGTCCGAGACCATATCCACTACATTTGAGACTGATTTTAGCAATCGACCAGGCCCTGGCTAAGATTCGCAAAAAGGCCAACGGGACAGCGTCCAGATCAGCAGGTGTGTATTTGTTGTCACTACCTGCGGTGTCTCATTTTTCTTCAGGGCCTTCAAGCACATGCTCAAAAAAACATCGCGAGACCCACGGCGTCGAGGACTACGTCATCGAAGACACCGTCGACGAGTTACAGAAGGAGGTCGACGACCTCATCGGTGATGTCAAGGAGGCGGTGGATCTCAGGGGAGTGATGACGAACAGGACGAACAGGCTTAGAAGCCGTAGATAGACGCCGCGCACTGGATATAACAACTTCCAATTCCATTGATTTTGCCCGTTTACTCAGATGAACAAATGTGTCGGACATGTGAACACCAGAGAAAAGTCAAGTGTAAGCCAGCTTGACGCTCAGCTGGCCGCCAGTCGTCGACTGGCCCCACAGTGTGACCATTCGTAATTATGCTGGTGGCCAGCTTTCCTGATGCTAGCTCCAGCTGATTTCGGCATTCTTTTGACAGACTTCCGCCAGCTGTCGGCCACATATTTGACCATTGGCGGTGTAGGAAAACATAGGAAATTTGGTATAACGCACTATAACCACTAGGGCATGTGCTCGATATATGTAGTGCTTGTCAACTCATAAAGAGGTGCAGGCTCATCCTCCCAGCATAACAGCAGCCAAGCACAACTCTCGCACTAATTTCACATCGTAATAATCAACTTCGTCAGTGAATCTTACGACAACGCTGGCGTCAATATAATTAACGCTTGCCACGAGACTGCTAGAAGGGGAATTGAATGTAAGTATGGACCAGCCCCGACGCCTCGCACACGCACACATGTCGAGCCGTTGAAAGACAAGATGGGAGAGATAGATGCACTTTGAAAAATGTGAGCGGATATATGGGGGCCAAGACCCAGAGAGATGCGACAATTGAATTGTTAACAAAGATGTAGATAAAAGCAACTATACTTGGCTTCAGATATATGCACCAAACAAAGATCTTGGGTATTGGAACACTACGGGGATGTCGAATTTATGTATACATGTGATTCTGAACCTGATTCCAGTTTAAAAAATAGACCCGTATCCGTCGGGAACCCCGCTGCAACTCGCATCATACAGTGCAGGCATCCCCGGTGCGGTAGACGTGCACTCCCACCTGAACGACATTAAAGTCCTCAAATCCGACATCGCTTTCAAAACGGCAACTCGTTGCTTTAGTTAAAGGCTTCCTCTGTGCATCATATTGATATCAGTTTTCAATCTCGACGGCCCCGTACAGCTGTGCTTTGAAGCATGAATCATCGAAATCGTACAAATCCATCCTCTCCACCAGATTCGTAGCACGTCCCCGCCGGATGTACGGCAATTCTGGTATGACGTCCATAGGCACAGAAAACAAAACAACGAAGACGCACGTATTGATGGGACCGACTCGGAAATCACCCCTGACGCGACCAACTTCCTTCTTGTACACTTTATGCCAGAAGCGCGTCTCGGATTTACCTTGTCTAAGGGAGGTGGTTGTAACGTCCATCGCTGCTTGGCCACCGCCAAGAGGGACCTAATAAACAGTCAGACGGAAATTACATGTGAGTAGGCAGAAGCCCCACATATGACCATGTCGGAGCAAGTGCCGCGCTGTTCAGCGGCGTCTCTGTGTAGGTCTTGATGACTATCAAGTTTTTGGTGTTGTGTATCCGTGCTATTTTGTCCTTGCTGGTGATACAATATGTGCGATCTTTGGCATTTGCTGAGCTGCACATCCGTGACGACGTCACTGTGTGCTCGTCGTTCTCGATCTCCTTGCCTGTCTTGACATTGAAGAGCGCAACTTTGCCCGACTCTTGTCCGGTGATAATGAAATTCGGCTTCAGTGTGAACGCGCAAACTGTGGCTTTGCTTCCCATGGGGTTGAAGAAATACAGTGGTTCCTCCGATTCTACAAGGAAGATATTCAGCAAAGATCCAAGCTTTATGATTTGAGTGCGTACTAGTAGGAACTTGGTGTTCAATAGATAAAGTCACCGGGATACATGTGAGAATTAAGGTGACGGACTTCAGAGGTATACAAGTGTAGTTGAGTAACGTGGGCAAAGACGGTTGAGCAAATCAAAACAGTATAAATGCTCCAGCACAAACGGAAATCCGATACCTGTACATATTACCTCCATCTAAACGAACGCCTCCTGAGCCCGAAAAATTAGATTGCGTGAGGTGATACAGCTGAAGAAGCCAGTAAATATTGAGTGTTTTGAGCGATGCAGGATACTCAAGCCAATTAAATCTGGCTCGAAAAGCCGAATCGGGCGACCTCAAAAGATTTTTTTTACTGATTGGTTTAAGTGCTCGTCTAGAGAACTGGAGGTAACAACTCTGCATTACCGATACTTATGTCTGCTACCATCCTTATGCTTGCCTGCGCCGTGTTGGGCAATATTCCCACTGTCCCACACCCACTCATCCGTCGTGTGCTGTTCACGCACCAGGTTCATGCGCTCGTCAGGACGTACACACATTCCGGCCGCCGCACTCTCGGGTGCCGTGTCGAGGGCTTCGCGCACCAGGTGCAGGTGCGCAGCGAGTTGGCTGCGCAGGGCCGTATTCTGCCACGGGTATCGCCTTCGGATCCAGTAGCACGGGGTGCCCGTGCCCCATTAGACTGCTCAAGATGCGGGAAGAGCCGCCTGTAGTCGCCGGACCGGAGGTGCAACGCGACAGGGCGGCAAAACTTTCACTCTTCCTCGTCGGCGAGAGTGAAGGTACGGGTGTAGGCAACTTGAGTGGTGTACGACAGGACTGTGCACGAGAAGCGAGCCCGCGAATAGGCCGAGATGTCAGAGATAGAGCCCAGACGAGGAGGAGGAGAGAAACGGTGCAGAGGACTTGAAAGAAAAATGATCTCAGAAAAAGCGGAGGAAGGAAGAAAAAAAAAGGAGTAGTGGACGCACGGATTTCGACACAGAGTGTACACGTCGCCGAGGCACCAACAGGAAACTGACAGCCGGGCGGCGCACGCGAGAACTTGCGAGGCAGTTGGTAAGTTACCGTCTACAGAGAGTAATACAGAGGTGAGTGAGGACGCACCCTCTGGAACCTCCCGCAGGTCCCTGGAAGTGTCGCTGCGTCGCTGGCATGCGACACGGAAGAAGCCAGATGAATATTTCAAGGTGGACACCTATGTGATTGACTTCCGCTTTCTTCCGCAGATTGCGAGGCAAAGAGGTTCAATAGGTTGCGCAGGAAGCCACCCAAGACATTTCGGAGTCGTAAACGTAGGCGTGGAGTCACCGCGAGAGCGCTGGACGCAGCAAAAACGACATAACAGATTTGGGCGCCAAATAACGTTAGCCACGGGCTGAATAAGTGCCGAATAAGTGCCCTATATGGAGCCCGGCTCGCTTATGAGGGACTTATCATGACGTTATAATGCCGGCACCTTATAAGGCTAAATTTATTTTTCCGACACGGGAGGCAGCATAACCGCTAGCGCTACTGCCCCTTCGAAATCAAATTCAAGCCGCCCGATAACCTCCTCCGAGCCCTGCCCCCCGCCGCTACTCCTGTTGCCCGCTGCCGCTCCTGCTCCCGCTCCCCGCGCTCACCGGCGAATGCATCAGCGCAGACGCACGCTGCCCCCTGCGGCCGAGTCCCACAAGGCTAAGGATGGACACGGGTACACCCGCGGGTACCTTTGAGCCTACCCGCACCCGGACCCACAAAAACCGTACCCGTACACGGGTCGGGTCTAAAACCCGTACGGGTAACCCGCGGGTCCCCAATTCCGTCAGGTATACCTGCGAATTCCAGCCTCATGATATTTGAATTGACCCACTGTTATAGTTCCTTCGTGCAGGCCGCAAATTCAAGCTGAAAGCAATGGAAATTGGACAATTTGCCTGGGGTGAAGGTATCCAAACAATCACGAGAACGATATAAATAAAATTTGAGCCATGTTTGGGATGATGGGTCAGCAAGCAAGCAGAAAATCAGATGAGTAATATGAGATGTGTAATGAGTCTACTAATGACCAGAGAGCCAATGGTAAACAAGAAAAACAGAGAAATGTGAAGAAAAAAAGCCGAAATACAACGCCCAAAAACCCGCGGGTACACGGGTCGGGTAAGCGGGTTGAGCACGGGTCTGAAATTGCGACCCGTACCCGTACCCGCCCATACCCGCGGGTACAAACCCGCTGGTGTACCCGCGACCCGTGTCCATCCTTACACAAGGCTGCGCATAAACTCGTTTATGCTCTGCAGCTGCGTGTCCACCTCGTCCGCGCTCGTCAGCATCGCCCGCGGGGTGCCAAACACCGCGGGCCCAGGCGTTATCGTGCGCGCGGCGGCGGTGCTGCCGCGGACCGTTGCCCCGCGGCTCGTCCCAGGCGAGCTTGAGCCCGACGCCGCGGTGCTGCTGCCCACGTCGGGGCCGTCGTCGCCCCTGCTGCTGCTGGCGATAGCGCCCGAGAAGCGGCCGCACGGCTTGACGAATCACCGAGATGTCGTGTTGCTGGGCGTTCTTCATGGGTGACTTTAGCTGAAAGGGACACAAATATCAGTATCGCGTTATTTCGCAGGGAGGTAGAGAAGGAAGAACTCACGAAGCTCCCGTTGCGAGTGGCCACGGCACTCAGCGGGCGGTCGCGCGGCGCAGGCGGGGCGCCGACGCCGACGCGCCTGCTTGCGCTGCCGCTACTCCCACTCCCGACGCTGCTCCGCGCCGCAGCGCCGTGCCGGTGTGGGAAGCTCCTCGAGTGCCACACTCACACTCAAGTACCACACTCACACTCCCACTGCCACCGGAACTCGTACTCGCATTCCCCCCCCACCGGCGGCGGCGTGGGCGTGTGCGCAGGGACCACCACCCCAATCGGGCCCGTTGCACCGGAGCCCGTGCGCCCAAGGCTCCCCGCGACGCTCGCTCCGCGCAGCAGAGAGCTCCGCGAGAGCATGTTGCTTTGATCGCGATCGCGATCGCGCTGGCCCCGCTCCCACTAATCTCCGCGCCCGCACCCGCGCCGCTGCTCCCGCTTCCACTGGCGATACCCCATATCACCGCCGCTCCCAATCGGCACGCCCTTTTCGCGCTCGCGCTCGCTCTGTATCGGGCGGCCGTGTGGGCACCCCGCCTGCGCTTACCCACCCACACCCGCGAAGCGCAAGCGGCGCGGCACCGACGCAGCATCGCATGTCAGCGCGCCAGAGAGCGACGACGCGGATGCGAGCACAAATTTGTCCACCACGTCCCCCCACCGGCGCCCCGAACGCCCATCCGGTACGACGTTGACGCGGAGGACGCCTGCGACTTGCTGGTCGTGCGGTACGGACGACGAGGCGGGCAGGGGCGCATCGCCGTTCGTTCGATACGGCGTGTGTGTGCGCGTACCCCTCGCGCGTCGTCCCCAGTGAATCAGAATCCATCTGGGGCCGCAGCGCCGACGTGTAGCTGAACCACCCCCCGGGGGGAGCGGCGCTGTATGCCACTCAGGCGCGCCGCATGAACGCGGTCGAGATGGTGGACGCGGTGGTCGACCGCTGTGCAAGTGCGACCCTGGACGAACTCCGTGTCCTCGTCGTCGTCCTTCTTCCCACACTGACGCTGGCGGTGCGATTCGTCGCGTTATAGCTGAAGTCGGCAGAGGACTCGCGTCGATTTCTGCAACTGTTGCCCCCGACATCGGGCCCCACGCGGGGGCGCGTATCGAGCACGGCAAAGCGCGACGAGACCAGCGCTTCGAGCGACTCGAGGGAGAAGGCCGGCGTGGTGAGGAACGTCGCGGAGAGTGCCTTGAGAGTGCCTGCAACACACAAAAACATTGGTAAGCATGCACATTTGGAGGATTGGATTGGAGGACACAGACGAGATCAGATAGGGATGGAACAGCTTCGTGCATTGCGTCCTGCCCTTGATCGGCGTTGGAACTTGGAACTTGGAGGGAGGCAAAGAGCAAGCGTCAATCACAGAGGCTGTGCCAAATGATCCGCTGTTGAGCGCCTATCGAAAGCGCTCAATAATCCATGATCCACGCCACTAGCAACTGAGTACTCCAGCCATCCAGGATCCAAGCAATTATAATATCGATCCAGTCTCCTGGGTTGCTCCTTTGGCTCGGTTCCAGCAGAAAGTAGCGCAAATGCGATTTACTTCCCGCTCACCTTCAGCTTGGACCACCAGGAGATCTTCTTGGCGACACTGTAACTCAGTGTCCCGTGTTGCGTATTGGTCTTTCGTCGGCACAAGGTCTTCGCATTAAATATCATCACATTACATCACATCATATGAACCTCTTGTGGGGCGAACTATAAATGGCTACAGCCTTTCCCTCGAGTAATTCAACTATGACGACTCGAATGACTATAGCCTCACATCACTGTGGCTACATTTGCGGAGGCGCAATCCGCAATTTCCACAGCTTTCCAACCTACCATAACCTTCAATCATGTCCGACGACGCTCTCCCTCACTCTCCTTCCCGCTCTCGCTCTGCCTCTCGTTCCCCTTCTCCGGAGCCTGAGATGAAAAAATCACCACAGCCCTCCTCTGGGCGTCGCAATAGACAACGTCAGAGGCACGCACAGCCTCAACCTGGAAGTGAGGTACGGAGGACTCCTAGAAGAGCTCAAGCACCAATTGAACAGGAGCCGTCATTGCAGCTTGATCAACAACTTCAACGCATCGACCAGAACCAGGCTCTGACTCAGCAAAAGGGCCAAGGTCAAATGGTCGCAAATCCCGCGGGCCAAGTCACTAGTCAGGGAGCTCAAGGCAGGGATAAAAAAGAAAGCCTGAAGCTGCGACTGGACCTCAATCTGGACGTTGATGTCCAGATCAAAGCACGCGTTCACGGCGATGTTACGCTCTCGCTTCTGTGAGTTTTCGCGCTCTTACATCAATTAATATCGCTTGATCATGACAATTACACCGAGGCGGTGACTGACCTTCATCCGCAGTGATTCGTGATGAGCCATAAGCTTTCTCTTGTCAATATGTTGTCATGGACATCTCTTTCTGAACCAAAACCCCGTATGTACATGATGTAAGTAGTGGCCGTTTCTAGCCACCAAGCACAAAAAACTCTTCGGGAAAAGTTCTACGGTAGCCCAGGAGCACCCCGCCTCAGGCTCTTGAGACATCACCAGCAGAAAACGCAGATGAGACTGATGAGTCGCAAAGCAATCGTTCAAGGAATCAGTTGAGCCGGGCGCAAAAAAAGGTGAGTTCGAGTCGCCTACAAGGAACTACGTTCCGCGGAGACATTGGACGCTCCGATTTCGTCCTCATAATTCCTAGCTCGACCTCTGGTATCAACTTTTTTGACCGCGGCTAATCACTCGCCCCGGTTACAATCTCCCGCCCAGTTTCGGCAGTCAGTGGCGGAGAAACAGGGACGTGATGCCTCCATTGTCGGAGAGAAAGTGTTCGGTAGAGTGAAGTGGCGCGGAAGTAAAATTTCCTTTTACGGACGGTGGCGTTGAATAGAATGCCGGTCCGGGCCGTGGCGTCCCGAAGGTGATCTCTTCTCCACGCCTGGACTCAGTGCGCTCCGGCCCTTCAAGCAATCATGTCCCGCAAAGAATACCGACTAATCACTGTGAGCACCGTGCCAGAGCGCGCCAGGTATGGCGGATTGTCGAGGATGTCTAGTGGCGCTACAGTGTACTGTACTATTTCGACCAAATGTTCAGGTGACGGGTGACGGAGGGTCGTTTTTGGGGCCCATAGGCCTAAAAATGCGAAAATTTCTGGTCCGGCATTTGCTGGACTACCATTTATGGTAATTTTCTCATGATTGCCGAGGAATGAACACCTGATCCAGTGAACATCTTAGGTGACGGTGACAACCCCGTGAACATTTGGTCGAAATAGTACAGATCCCGATGGTAAACAGCTCCTGTCCGCGTTTCTTATGAAATTCGCGGCAGTATGGAACGCCGACGGGCTCGACGCAACTGCTGGCGACAGCAATGTATCCGTCGACGGCTTTGGCGAGCTTTTGGGCGGTAGCCAACATCACACCCATGTCAAGTGGTGGGCCAGCGGCGTATGGGAAACGCTCGTAGTCATACATGTCGGGTGCCCCCGGGTACTTGTTGACATGGCCGGAGAGCTTGTCGGTCCCATTGGAGGCTACCACAACCTATGACGTTCAGTTTGCGAGATAATTTGGCAGGCACAAAGTGAAACAACTTACATCTTGCAAGATGTCTTCCAGAGAGCGCCCGTCCCGTCTCGCTTCGTCCGCGTAAATTTTGTTAGCGATGGCGGTAAAATCGTAGTCATTAAAATGTGCGGGCATAGACACCACAGCGGAGGACCACCACATGAGGATCTTGCAGCCGGGACCGAATATTTTCTTGGTAGGTTCCACTACAAACCCTCCGCAGGCGAAATCGAGCTGAGAGAAGGATGCATTCGGTAATGAGAAATGATAAGAATTCAAGGAATACGTACGTGAATGGCTTGTGGTTTTGGCCATGCCTCACTTCCTTGTGCCAATTGAGGAATATTCTCCATCCAGCCACCAATGAGCTGTTCAAAGGCTTCCTTGAGCATGGTTGGTCCGAACTCTACGCTGCAAACCGACACGCGATTAAATTCGGCAATAAGAACAGAAAGGACTGCACTTGCTTTTTTTTGCCTACTCCGATAATTCGAAGTCGGGGCTTTTCGTAAGAGCACCCCGAAAGCTCCGCCTCCATCTGCGAGACTGAGCAGAAAATATGGGTAAATTCACGGCGGGAGAATTCTCAAGACGATAAAAACGCACCCACGAGATTGTGCTGCATTATCGTAATGGCGACGGCGGGATCCTTGTTGATCATCTGAGTGATAGCGTGGATGTAGGTGATTGTGTGTCCCCACGCTGGGGGTAGCATCGCGACGATGTGGCGGGCAGTCATCGGCAGATAGCGCTGACTCTATCGATGCAGTGAAGACTCAAGCGCTCCAGTATTTGTAGAAAATCGAGCCCAGAGATAATGAAGGATCATTGTACGCGTGTCCTACCGGCCAAACGACTCGCTCAGTCAGCATAAGATGTTTTTGACGCACGGAAGACCGCGCAGCTTCAATCGTGAATGGACATTTTGGTCAAAGAAACCTCCGACTGACAAGTTGCCATCAAATTCCTTCTTGGAACTCTGTTGCAGCCTTGCAGGAGCACGCAGCACCCACGAGATTATCGTAGCCCAGCGACGGCGCGATCTTTGTTGATCTGAGTCAAAGCGTGGATGCAGCAGGACCGATGATAATCGGTTTGTAGGTCGGATCCCGAATTTCCGGGTCCAAAAGATTTTGTCGGGACTTTTGGCATGCGACAGACCTTCAATCTTGTCGGGATTCTGGCTCTGACCTAGGTCAATTTTTTTTTTGTCGGGACTTTGGATCAGACCTCAATTTCGGCGCAAAAAACCGCAAAAAACGCGAAAAAATCCCATAAATTTACTCGTCTATGCAATCGTCCTCTGGTAGCTCCATAATATGAATATTTGCTTTTCCTTTCCTCCGTACCGTATTGAGGCTTGCAACTGCTTTCGATAGCTTTTCTTTCCCGTCAGTAAGCTCCTCAAATATTTTGTAAGCAGAAACCCCAATTTCGACATGATTATGCTGGGACTTGACCGCCTCATCCTTGGGTAAAAGAGCAACAAAAGAGCCCACGGGCAGATGGGCAAAGCGCATTATACCCAAATGTACATCAGCATTGTGAATCTTCTTGAAATGACGGCGGAATTCGTGCTCGTAGACTTGTGCCACAACAAATGACAGAGCGCCGATGGTTTCGCACGTTGCCGTCCAGGAATGGGTTCCTGCTTTGCCTCCATTTTTCGAATACATGGTCATCACTCATTCCCGAGCGTCAGCAAATATCAGAGATAAAGCGGAAATACCCACCTCGGACAAGTGCAATTTCAGAACCAATTATTGCGAACCCATAGCAACCGTCAACCAGTTGATGGGCATCATCGGGGCCAACGCCAGACTCCGTAACTATTGAAATACATTTGAGCTTAGCGAAGATCGTCCGTCGTCGTTTGACGGCCTTCATGGAATACTTAGTCAATCGAAAGTAATCTGTGATTGCATAACAACTGACCTCTTTTGAACGACCGTTAGCAGCTAGTTCGGCATTTGCAGCGTTCCCTGTCTTTGGTTTAGCAGTTGGCGTGCTGCGGTCGATGTATTCTTCGCAGCGGAATCGGCCACACCCTGTAAAAGTGCGAAGAACGCAACAGGCTGAGTGGCCAATGCATGCGCAATATCCTTCTAAATCTCCGCAAACCTTTCTGGATTGCTTTCGGGCAGATCCTCACTGCAGATGGTGTTAGTAGCACGAAAAAATTAAATGAGACAGCACTTACACCCGAGCGAGCTCATCCATTGATAATGCCACCGCTGCCATGACACAGCCATCTAGCTGCTCGTCCGCAGCTCTTGACAAATTAGCGGTGGTCTTCAGGCTGTCAATCATGCTCTGCAATTCCTCCGCTGGCGACTTCTCTGATATCTCAAGAGAGTCATCGTCTTCTTGGAGGTACAAATGTTCGAAGGCGGGGTCTGGACTCGGCGCCTGTGCAAGTCCGCGAGGGGGAGCACCCTGGATTCGGGCAGGATAGATTCCCAAAAGCGACCAAAGACATTCGTTTTCTTGGCTGGCCATCTCATAAGCAGCGGACAGTTCGATGTCGGTCGGATATTTGTTTAGAAGGTCATAGTCGATAGCTTCGGATGAGTAGTATGTGTGGCAATATCCCGAAGCTTGCTTCTTGAAATCCGACTTCTTTTTGGGAACCCGGACAGATGCTTGCATCTTTGCCCGGAGCTTGGGCACAATTTAAATTGCTTCCTGCATGGTGAAGTCGGCTATTATGTCGCGCAGGCCTGAGAAGCAATGCTCGTTTGGTTCGCTCGCATTAAACCAAGGGAGCAGCGGGCATGGATGATCACCGAGATGGTCGCGATGGATGATGATGAGGCCCAAGAGACCATTAATAAGGATCTGCGCAATATCGAATGCTTCTTTCGAAATGAAGTGTCGAGCTTCAGGGTATCCGGCCTTTGTGAGAAACATTCGCCATGTCTGCAGGAAAAGGTGGGTGCGAATGACAATTTTTGCGCGCTCGTGCTGGCTAAGAGTACGACTCTGCCAGGCGTCGATGAGATCCCCAAAGACGAGAAGGTATACAACGAGTCCGAGATTTGCGGCAGGATCTTCTGCAGCCTGCTCCAAAAAATCGGCAGAAAAGAAACGTGCAGCGGCGGGGTCATCCATTCTATCAGAATTGATAAAATCCCGCCGATACAAAGGTGTCTTCGGTTTCATACCCAGCGTGTGTATCTGCTCGAAGAATACCAAGAAATTCCCGAGCGTCATGGTGTGGGCGCCAGAGAATGCGTTATTGCGGAAGGTTTTCCGACCATGCTTTGCATCTTGAATCACGACCCAAATATTTCCGTTGAGGTCCCATAGTTGAATGACAATATCAGGATATTCGGGGTCCGGATGCTTAATTCGAGTCTCCACGAGTTTGCTGGCAGAAGCGGTACGGCGCTGGCAGTCTCGCTCAACAGACGCCCCATCTCCGCCACTGGATGTAATGCGGAAACCACGGGAAACCAGGCCTTCCATGAGTTGGATCTGCCAATCCGCCAGTTGTGGTCCTTTGACCTTCGACCCGATGGGCAGAATAGCGAGGGCCAGAGGGGGAACATCCGGGATGGGAATCTGCAGAACCCATAATCGAAGCTTCGTTGCGAGTTCCGCACTAGACTCGAGCTCGTCAAGAGTTTGGTGAAGACCATCTGCATTTGGGACCACAATGTGTTCCCCCGTGGTGCCGACGATAAACCATCGCTGATTTACGCCATCATAAAGCGGGCGAAGCGCAAGAAAAAGCTTTGTATCATCGACAGCAAGGGATAGGGGAGCACCGAGAGGGTACTTGTAGTCTTGAAGATATTGGGTGGCATAAATGAAGGTTTCATCGGCTATACCGATGGGAAAGCGGGGAGTCGTGGATATAATATGCCTGAGGAGATATTTGGTTGGTGGCAAGGAAGGAACGACGAGGGACTCACTTAATTGACCGTTCAGTTCGCATGGGAAAATGCTTCTGAAGTTCCCGATATGCACGAGGGCTAATGGTGTGAATTAATCCAAAAACAGCATCCATGTCCGAGTCGTATTTGAAGTTTTGCATTCCTACACCCCGGATTTCACGGTCTTTAGCCATAACCTTGGCTTGGATGATACCATTGAAGACTTTATCATTTTTGAAATCCCCGTTGATGACATGCTGGAAGTAGCGTCGCTCCAAAGAATATTCATTATCCTGTAGCAGACGGTCAGTCAAAGCAGGAAGGTCTTCAAAGTGAGCCCTCATACCTTGGATATGAGAGCTTTCAGTCCCAGGAATTTAGCATACAGCATGCCGGCGTGTGCATTTTGGTTAATGTGCGGGACGAATCGTAGATTTTTCGGATCGGAAGCCTCCCTATTAATCGCATTCTTGAAAGCTTTTGTGGTGGCTAGAAGTCGACAAGAACCGCATGGTGGAGTCGTAGAAGAATTGGGATCGATTTCGACCATCTTCAAAACAGGCCATGATTCCGGAGCTGACATCGTTACGCCAGGTATGGTCATGCGCGCGAGCAGTATAAACTGTTTCTTTCTGCTGCTTGGTGAGGTCCTTGAACTCTTTCTTGAATATTTCCAAGCTATAATAATTAACGGCATGTCCGCCGCCGCCATTGGAAACAGCCCTGTCCAGATACTTCCCCACAGCTTCGTCAAAGGCATGCGTAAGACCGGGACAGGGACGTTTTATGGTCGATGCAGCAGGAGGGTTTTTAGGCTGAGGACGTGTGGAGACGAGGCTGAAGTTCTCCAGAGTGCATTTTGTAAGATCAGCCAGTGGCTTAGGCGGAGGTGGGGTACATTCTTTCGCCTCGACGTGGAGCTTGAAGCGGGTCACGCCGTATGCCTCCTGCATTTTTACCCATGTCTTGCAGTTAGAGCATTGAACCTCTTTCGAGTTTTCTTCAAAGCATGCCCCCGGGTCGATTTTCGGGCATTTTCCACGGAAATTTTCTGTCCGTTTCGCGCTAGGCTGAAATGTCCCGCTCTTTATATTGGCTCTCTGTTTGCGAGCGGCGGTTGCTGATTTGCTGATTCCGACAGAGGAAGACTCCGTCCGAGCTGCATTTGTTTTCTTGACTTTGGATGGAGCGGTAGGCTTGAAGCCTTTCGTGAAAAAGGGGTGAGGAACGGCATTACAGTCCGGCTCCGACTTTGATGTCTTGGCAATCTTCCTCTTTCGCTCATCATCCTCGTCGTCTCGGTCTGCTGCTCTCTTCTTCGCGCGAACGGACACTACATTGGCCAGCTTCGCAGAGACGACGGTGGACCCAGGAGTGATGTCGATGCTGCTGCCATCAACCATATACGTGTCGTTGACATCCGGATTCACAGCAAGGATATTTTCGACATAATCGGTCCCGTCGACACTTTGAATCTGGGGTAATGCAGGGAGCTTCGACAAATAATCAGTATTGTATTAGCTTTCATTATGTCACAAAGCAGACTGACCTCTACGGAGAATGCGTGCTTTGCGATATCACAAAATGCTTTCATACGCATCGCATCCGCGGTTTGGTGCATCCACAGCGGATCTCCCAATACGTTATGCGCGATGACATTGACAGATATAATGGGGCAGTTATATCCGTCAGTTTGAGTTGCACAAGGCAAGTCATCAGTGACCATAAACTCTACCCCAGGGAAGTTATCTGCTGTCCAGGTCTCGAGTGCGAGAAAGAAGTCCTTTGGGCGTCCCCACTTCAAGCCGTCGCCATAGCGAATGCACTTCCCCTCGAAATCGATGGCGCATGCAGTCCAATGGTTTGGAGGACGATACATGACAAAATGGAGCTCGGTATGATCTGGGATACGAAGCCAAGTTCCATATTTCTTGAGATACTTCTGTGCTGCAGGATGCGAAGAAATAGGGAGTTTTCCATCCTCTCGGGGACGTAGCAGGTCTATGAACTGCGCGAAGGTGGTATTCACAATGACTGTGGCGTTACTGCGAGGTCCCCCAACTTCTTTCAGTCGAATGGACAGAATGTCGACCATCGCATCGACGAGGTTTCCCGCGAGGTAATCCTTAGAGAAGAAGCTTGCTAGTTCGGAGACTGAAATGCCTGCAAAGCCGCGCAAGCGGCCATGCCATCCGATAGTCCTCCACAAGCTTTGTATGGTGCGCTTCAAAGCCATTTCCTCCTCCGTTTTCCCTCTGTTTTCAAGCCATGATGCAACATCAAGCCAAAGGTGTTTGGCTTCAATGGCATCCAAGACTTCAGCCCAGTAAATCAGCACCCAGAACGGGGATGTGATTTGTGGATTAATCCAAGTGCGCAATGATTTCTTCCCATCAAACCAGGCCTGACCAAATTCTTTCAGAAGCTGTCTGTGCTCGCTGCGAGTCGGTACGACGAGCAACGGGAGCACAGCTTCTATGTCCTCGGTCGCCGCTTCGTCAGAGAAGCGCTCGGTGCCATCGTCCATTGGATGAATCGTGGGGTGTATTATTGGTGGCAAATCAAATTCCAGTAGCTGGGCGATGGATAGTGCTTTGGGTGGCAGATTTACGGCGAACGAGGGGGGTATTTTCAGTATATGACGCCGTGCTACCTCCACGACTGTAGGGACATCGTGGTATATTTTTCCATTGGAAATCCACTGGCTTGGATCCCAATTTGAAGCCAGCTGGGTATCCTCTTCATCGTCATTTAGAAGTATGTCATCCATTCTTTGGAGGGATTCAGCGGGGAGAGGCAAATAATCCTGGAGTGAGGTGTGAATGAAAGCACTTCAACAACTGAAGTTCCACGAGAGAAAATAATGCATTCAACCCCATTCAGTTAATTATCGTCTACATTGTTCACAATTACCTGTTTTGTTTCTGCCACTACGGTGCGGTGCGCGGCAGAGGCCACCGAATCGTAATTACTCTTTTTGGGAGACCATCAAATGTCGGGACTTCGGCTCAGACCTCGACCAAGCGCTCATCCATTGTCGGGACTCTGAATCAGACATGTTTTCCTCTCGGACCTATTTGTCGGGACTTTGGCGCAGACATTCCGAGACCAGATTTGAAATTTTGTCGGGACTCGGGATCCGACCTACAAACCGATTATCATCGGTCCTGATGCAGCTGACTGGGTGTTCTCACGCTGAGGACATCGCAACGGTGTGGTGGATAAACTTTAGTCTAGCATGTCGTGCAGATTCAAGTGAGCAAAATTTGCCAAAAAGTAATTGAGACCTAGATTTATATCACGTCAGTCAGCAACAGAAGCCGCGCGCGCGACGGAAGACCACCCATGCGTTTCGTACATTACCGCGGCCCAAAAAAACTGTGATAAGCCCTGAGATTAACCCGAGTATTAAGAACAAGCACATGCAGTGACCGATGAAGGAGACAAGAAGCATCTGGCCCGGGCTCCGATCAATCCGATCATCACGCCGGCCTTCGGTCGACAACCTCCGAACCTAACTCCGAACCAACTTTACCACGGCCCATCAACCCAAATACCCAATTTTGACCGCTGGCAACCCAGGGCTCTCGCAACCTTATCTTCTTCTTGCCTGGACCATTTTTCGGAAGAAAGTACCGCACAGACTCGAATGTAGATCACCGACTTAGTATCCTCACTGACAAGTACTACGCGAGTCTAAAGAATTCAACCTCAACAAGATGATAATTTCGAGGTTGAACGGACTTCCATGGCAGATTCGCTAAGTTATTTACCTCTGGTTCAGTACCCGAAGCTATGCCAAGTGAGATACCTACCTCTCGGGTATGAAATAGTCTGACACCAGCAACGGCTTCTACTCGGGAATAGCGGAAGACGGGACATCGCAACCGCGGAGGAGGCTCATTCGCAACCACCAGGTAATTGCCAGTAATTATTTAAGCTAGTTGAGAGGAAATTGAGTCAAGCGGAACATATTCTACTAAATGAAGAGACAGTGACGCAGGACAGTGGATAGGGAGAGGCACAGTAATACGGCAGTAAACGGCGTTGAAGATAGTGAGCGATGGACTCGGAATGCCTCGGGATCGTGTACGCAGAACAGGATGGACTTTGGTGAGAGAGAGATCCAAGTCCCCAAGCTGGAGGTGGTAAAGTACGAACGATTGCGGAGCGAGTCGAGCGAGTGAGTGAGTGGGAGAAGAAGAACGAAGAACAAAGTGACAGTATATATAAGAGTGAGGTAAGGGTGAGGTCTCCGCTAGAGTGAGCAGGGCCCCCGCTGGAGTCACAAGGCGAGCTGTCCACCAAAAATCGTGTGCATTTCTCTGAGTGTGAACACATGCTAGGAATTCTAGCCCGTAACATGCCCGTCAATGCCCGAGACTCTTTCCAATACACAATTTGACCAGAGTTTATTGGAAATACGTAGGCGCAACCCAATGTCTATAAAATGGGTGAAATCATCCTATGTTCAGCTGCAATCTCGGCACTCCGAGATCTAAAGCCAACAAACTATGAAGCTCTTCTTGAACTTTTCGTCTCTAGTAGCATCTGCAATAAAGCTCCAAGGGCTTCAGCAGGTCTCCGCGGGTACTACTTTCGGCAAAATGTGTTTCGACGTGAACATGGGCGGCACCTGCACCGAGTTCGTAGGCGAAGATATTTTTAAATTTCGTATGTATTCATTCCCCTGGGTAGCTTCTGATCTCATTGCTGAAATCGTCTTTTCCATTTACAGTCAGCTTCAGGGGCTCGAAATCCTTCTGGAACGATGTTGTTAGCTCTATCCAGGTCTACTCCGCGTTTTCATGCAATTTTTCCGTGTGAGTGCTGTCTGCAAACCTTAGTTTTGGGGCTAATGGTGGGGCTCCAGTGACTGGGATTTCTCTGGTAAATTTACCCAGTACCACGCTGGAATACATAACACGGTACAATGCAACGATCAGTAAAGCTCCTTCCTCTGCGGGCCGGCCTAGATCGGAAGGATATGATGCATAGGCTAGAAGGATGAATGATGAAATCTTTTTGAATACTCAGGATAAATGCAATATACGACCTAGTCTCAAAGTGACAAAAAGTGAGAATTACAGGCTGAGGACTTCCATGCCGGCGTCGGTGGATTATATTTGGCTCAGTACCGATGTCGAGATACCTACCCCTCGAGTATAAAATAGTCTGAAACCGTCAACGTGGCAGGCACTTTTTTCCAACCGAAACAAGATTCTGACGCTCTAATATCGACAAAAACAAAAGCATGTAAACAACTGATAAGAAAAATCCATATAATGTCCTTCACAAAACCATTTCCTCATCCTCTCAATAATCATTGACATCGTAGTTGCGATCTCGGATTCCCCGTTCACACAGGCTGGGGAAGAACATATTCTTGTGCTCCGGCTGTGGCCCACAGCTGACGGCAACGGTTGGCCAGGCTTTTCGGTATGGTCCGCAGGGGTCGACCCGTTCCTCGGGGTCATAGATATGCATCTGTTGTAGGACACACTCTGATCTCCCGATGAACTCGTGGAGGGACGCGAGAGGGTTCGGCCACAGGGCGACCTCCGGGACCTGTAGTCTGCGGAGTGCCGGGCATGTGAAGCTGGCCATAAGGCCCTCGATAGGGTCGTCGAGGCATGAAATGCGTAAGACCAGGGTATCTAGATGCAGAAGCGGTCCCATAGGAGGGGGGGCTGCAGGTGGTCAATAAACGCAGTTATGAATAAGAGCTCGCTTACATTGGTCGAATTTCGGTCGCGTAGGTCCGAAGCCTACAAAAAACGAGGCTGGGGGCGAGACTCAGGACGCGCGCACATTCATATGGCGCGATTGAGTCCACAATGAGCACGGTCAACTGCCCCCAGGGAAGTATGGCACGATGTTCATGCTCATACTTCTGGAGTGCAACCTTGCGCAATAGCGGCGCCGCCAAGAAGACAGTGGGTGGCAGCAAATATTCGCCAGGATCCCGAGTCCATCGCAGCCCCAGCCTCAAGCTGCGGAGCCAGAGCAGTGGGCTCCTGAAAGAGAAGAGAAGGTGGAACTCAGCCAACATTCTCAGATGTTCCAAGCGCTGGCAGTGCGCCGCAATTGCGTGAATAAATGGATCCAGCCGAATACACGGCTTGCACTCCAATGAGATCGAGAGCGGGCAGAAACCGGAACGAGCGAGGGAAGTTTTCATGATGTGAAGCTCTCCTTCAATTGAGGCAGGACGAGAGAGAGGCAGGAAGGCATCTACTGCGCACCAAAGCGTCGGCGTCGAAAGCGCTATCGCGCGCCATATCCGGCATACCCATGTCAGGAGAGAAGGCGAGAGCAGACCGTGTGACGGAGGGCGTTTGGGGTACACTGGGAGGAAGTGAACGAAGATTTCCGAGACAATTACGGGTGGCAGAATCAAGACCGGGTAAATGTATGCGTCAAGTCACGCCTGCACAAAATTTCCTTCCTGCTGGAGTGACTGGATTGCACGCTCGAGGTCTTGAATTTGGGCGTCTAGATCTGCCACACGGTCACGATCGGCCGCAAGGGCAGCGCGCGCGCTGGCAGTGGGTTTGGATAGGCGGGTGGCAGAAACTGTGAGCATTTGATTTAATCTAGAGGGCGTCATAGCATTGAATCTGTGCAAATGGGAAGCATCTCTCACCGTCGGATGAGGTATTTATCTCAATGATGCCAAGTCTCCGAGACCGAGGAGTCGATTCGAAGTTTATACTATCTGCCTTCAACCTTGTTGATAAACGCCGAAAACACTCTGAGGTTAGCCCGTGAGCCCTGCTCTGAAATGATGGAATATAGGTCTCACTGACGTTTCAAGGCCGCTCGCTGGTATCGTGATTTCAGATGGAGACAGTGGACGTTAGGAGCAAGATGGACTTTGAAACTCCGCCGGGTTTTGGTCACGTTATCCGAGTCGCCGTGCCACCTCATGACACCCAACCAATCCAGAACTTTATAAACTCACAGTGGTCTCTCTGTAGCCTTTTAAACATTGACTTGAGCTCACGGGCTCCAAGTCTCTGGCTTAGTGTTAAAATTTTGCCAAACAGTAATTATTGGTTCAACGTTCCCGAATTCAAAGCTCGAGGCCAACTGATTTCTTGTTGCATCTCAGAGTTATTGAGTTTGACTTGAGTTTGAATGGTACCTTTGCAACGGAAAAGTAGGGAGTTGGGTTGTTTGTCGCTGGATCGTCCAATGCCGGGGCCACGTAGTACTCCCGGAGATTCTCGATATAAAAGGCCCCATTTCCGTTCGTTCAGACCAGCAATCTGTCGCCCACTTTATCCTCCTCAAATTCACGAAAATTGCAACGTCCTTTCTCCTGGGATCAGATTAAAACTACTCTGCCCACAGTTGACTCTCAATGCTTTGCCCGCCGCTGTGGACTTTCTTTGCTCTGGCTGTCTCATCAACACTTCTGTCTATGGTATTTCTGTGCCAGTAATCGGTGTCAATTCTTTCTCCCTCGGCAGATCCCTCTCACCAGCATGCAGTTGATTGAGACCCGGAATTCAGCAGCTGGTGATCTCATAGACTCTCGTGGCTATTGTCGCTTCTCTTTCTTTCAATATGGTTTTACAGCCAGTTCTTTGCATTCTGATTCCGCATACAATTTTTCTACCACTCTTTGCTGCACCATGAAAGTATTATTTTTGTTCGATTAAATGATCCGAAAATAAGATTTTCTACCCTGTGAATAAAAACCTGAACTACCGGAGCGAAGCGGAGGTCTGTCTTGTTCTCTCTTTATAAAACAAGATACGCCTCCGCTACGTTCGGGTAGATAAGAACCAAGGATGTTCTAGAACCTAAGACTTGTATTCGCGATCTCTGCAGATGTGCATCGTTGCGGCGCCGAAAGAAATGGAAATAACATAAAATATAATGGATGAGGAGTAAGACAAACACGAAGGAAAGTAGGAAGAGACCAAACAGAAACACCAATTGGACAAACTTATCGCGTTTCTCTTGACGCTTCCACTGGAGCCCGTGAGGATGAAAACATGGCCAGTTTCGAAGTCCTTGGTCTTGTGGTCGCGAAGGTGTCGATGTGTGAGTGCAGTGGGGCCTAATTTAGCTTTCTGTCAAGGAACCGGCTGCATAGCAATAAACGCGTCAACGTTGCTAAAAATTGGAAGGCGCAATGATGTACCAAGAACTGGCGCGGCGAATCGATCACCTCTGCGGCAGGGGGATGGAGCATAGAGATGCCACAAAGAGGGTGACGGGGTCGTACCTCGGCTTTTCGTGAGCGCACGTAATCCTTGGTCCTCAATGACTAGAAATGAGGGTTAGCCAATATTTTCCTCTGACCGGTGGCTTACGGTTATCGGCCCGGAAGCTACGGAAGGCAAGTGTCATACAATGTCAGATCAACTGCGTGCCAGGAGTCTCATTCTTGATGCCATTGTCCACGCAATTTCTTGGGATGGTGTAATTAAATGTTGGAATCCAGGACCGCCAGGGCCAAGACACGGAGCCATTGCGCTTGACAGAACCAACCGCAAGCAGCATTGCATCGATACTGCTACAAAGAAGGCTCGGAACGAATGGAGACCCTTCACTCCCTTATATGAAAATTGGTTTGTGGCCGCAATCAGACAAACGTGTGCCGCATGGGAATGGTGTACCTGAATCGAGTCGCCTCCGGAAATTTGTCGGTTCACGAGGTCGCTTCACCAGCCCCAGCGTCCCAATTTGGGTTGTATTCGACAGCTCTCAGCCGTTTGCAGTTCGGACGGAGCACAGAGCGCACTCGGTGTACTCGGTGTACTCGGTGTGCGTAGTTGATCAGGATCATGGGTCCAATTTGCTTGGGAAAGTGGACGTCTGCATGACAGACCAAATGAGCTATTCGCAGAGGAGAAGCACCGGTGGTGAAAAGGAGTACAAACATATGGGATTTAAAACAGGATTTGCACAGTTGAGGAAAGTAACTGCGTGGGTCGTCATGGGTTGATTATCTTCGGGCAGTGCGGGAAGTCACGACAAACCAAAGGAATTAAAAATGGCAGAAATCCAGAGGAAAAGCGAACGAGCAATGCTACATGGGGCTTGAGGACAGGTTTCGAGGGATTTCGTTAAAGAACGGTTAATTAATAACGGGTGTCTGTCTGAAGCTTTTTACACCCTACTTTTGGTCTTTGTACCCGAAACTGTGGATACTCCCACGAGAATTAGAGTGTTCCCAGAGTTTAAGGTTCAGTTTGTTTGAAAGATCGCCGCATAATAGACGCGCGCGCAGCGGGGAAGAATGAGCTGTGAGGCTGTGAGGCCGAGAGCGGCAGTGAATAGTTAGCGCCCCTCGTGGGAGTATCCACAGTTTCGAGGACAAAAGACCAAAAGTAGGGCGCAAAAGGCTTCAGACACCCGTTATCGGCGTTATTTTATAAATAGAGAACGCTAATCCAAGCCCTTATCATTTAATCGAATTGGTACCGCGCTCTTGTTTGCTTAAAGAACGGTTAATCACCCACCAATCCCCAAGGACTTGAAGTATGCGACAGCGGCGCAAAGAAGCTCGCTACGGCCGTTGTGGTGCGTGCGTATTTCCCATTCCAGTATAAAAGGTGCGACGGACACAGGCAGAGGCTCTACAAGCTCACCCAACCATGCAGTGCTTCCATCTGCTTTGCGTACTTTTGCATGTTGCTTTTTCGACCGCTGCGAGTTTTCTGAGCAGCAAGGAAGTGCGCGACGGCCAAACCGCCACCTTGATTACTTTTCCGACCCAGCCCACGGATACTGGACTGAAGCAAATTCCCGATGCCGCGCACTCCTTCATCGCGCCGGGACCTAATGACCAACGTGGCCGTGAGTTGCTCTTCTGCTAGATCATATCGAAACCAAGCCAATACATTCTAGCCTGTCGTGCGCCTCACAAATATGTCTTGCAATGCTGGCTCTCTAACCCCGATTTCAGCCGGCATGAATACGCTTGCCAACCACGGTTACATCCCCAGAAAGTAGGCGCAATCGTGCGCCCATCTGATGGTGATGCTAAGAAATATACAGCGGTATCGCGACCTTCGAGGAAATCACGCTCGCCATGGTGGAGGCACGCACACTTCCAATATTTCCCTGGCTCAAACATAAATACCTTCGCATCTAGGCTTACAATTTGGAGATCAACTTTGGCGCGTTCCTCGTTGCCGCGAATATGGTAATGGCTCGTGACCAGTGAGCGTATTTTGCTCACAAATTCAGTTGCTGCGCGGAAATCCGTTCGTGAACAAAATATCGATCGGCGGCGTGTCGCCATTTGTTCCGCCGCTTCCAGGAAACATTGGTAGTGACGTAACCGGCGGGTTGGCAAAGCACGGAGGCTTTGAAGGTAAGCTCTTACTTGACCTCTTTATTGTCTCCCCCAGAGTCTTACGCCCGCGCTTTTTTTTTTTTTTTTCGCACTAAGGCGATGCCTCAATCACGCGGGCCGACGTGCACATCGGCGACAACCGTGACTTCCAGGACATCCTCTACGATCTCGTGCGTGAATTTCAACGTTCTTCTATTGCGGCTGACTTTGTTTTCTCAGGACCTGCTGTATCTCGGAAAGTTTGGTGACAACGGACCGGACGGCAACAACACAGTCTTCAACGTTCCGACGATTATTGCTATCAAGCAACACAATATACAGATGAACCAAGCGGCGGACCCAGAAGTGAGTTCCTTCGCCATTAATTCACCGTTCTCAACATATTGATGATATTGCCAGTTTCACTTCACTCCCACGCGCGTCGCTGCCTCATTCACCGAGATCTCCTTCCTCCTAGAGTAAATTATTTGCACATTGAAGTAGTCTGCATCTTAATCTTCTTCTTCCAGTATTTTCGCAAACGGTGAAAAGGATCAGGTATTATTCGGCAATTGCAGACTGAATCGGTCGCAGGCACGACGAAACAAGCATCAGTCTCTACTATCGGCTCGTTCTTGCGCAACCAAAGCTTCCCCCAAAACTGGCACCGTGCGGCAGCTCCGGTAACGTCCGGGATCCTCTCAAACACCAGCAGCCAATTGGCTGCCGCGATTCCCATTTTCGCCGGGCACAACGACGCGCAGGGAAATTTCGTCCCTGATACGCCGCCGCCCGCTCCGTTCGACGCCAACACTGTAAGCCCCAACATTGCCTTTTTTCGGCCCAGGTGCTGAATCGTTTACCGTGTATCAGGGATGTGGATTCTACTACGATCTCTTCGCGAACATGCCCGGCGGTCTTGCGAACACCACAGGTATTTTCAAGCAGAACGTGGATTTCTTGTCAAGTATTGTCTCTGCGGCTGTGTCGAGACCACCGTGCAACCAAACACTGCTGCCGTTCGGGCCTCCCGACAACTAAAATGGTTTTTTGCACACTTTTCTCTTTTCCACTCGGTTTTTATAGAATGTGAACTTGGAATTGGGGTTTTATTGTTTCTCGGAGCACACGCAAATATGCTAAGAAATGGGATTTAAAAAAATGCTGATTCCGCACCCAGCAACAATTTTGAGTTGAGATAAAGCTTGAACGTCGGACACTACAACAATTGAAGTTACTACAAGGTATACCGGAAATCCGGTGCTCTGTCACCCATTTCCCTCAGAGCCTTATCACTGTACAATTTATTCTCGCCTCTCTCCAAAGCAGCGCGTGCCACTTCATCGCGGTGGCGATTTACACGGCGGGAGATGAAAGCAGTGAAGGCGACAGAAATTAGACCGATCAATACGAACATAATCTCACAACCATCTAAAAATCATATTGATATCAGGAGCGATACCTGATTCATCTGAAGAAACGTACGCCCAACGCGGAACCGTGGCATGTCTTGAGTGCGATACATATTGCTGGCGAATGCACCACTTGGAGGGGCTGTTAATAAATGAAAAATTAATGGTAATGAACGCTGACCCAAAGAGACCGATGCCGATTTGGAAAGCCATCCCAACACCACGCTTGTACTGCCCGGACAGATTATTTCCGAGCCTATGGTACAATATTCAACAGGCTTGTAGGTATCTCGTTGAGAAGCTGAAGCACCAAGCGATCACTCCGGGAATAGCTGCGTATGCTCCGGTAACACTGAAGAAGGTCCCGAAATATTTCAGACCTGCTATCGTCAGTATTTGCGCAAAAGTGAGAATGAGGCCATATACCGGAGGGAACATTCGAGATGTTAATCGAGAATCCTATCAAGTTGAATATCAAACCTGTACTCAGAGGAGATCAACGGACTGATCTTTTGAGGGGACAGAAGACCTACCAGCGAATATGAAAGGGGATCGTACTTTCGCCCGGTCGGACCAGTAGGCGAAGATGAACACCACGATGGCTATATATGTGCATTCAATCGAGTGATTGATTTTTCAGGTTCATGAAAGGCGCATACTTGCAAGCACCTGCTAGCTGGGTGGTTATCTGCTCAGTAGCGGCAAACACAACTAAAACTCACGTAGGGCGGGACAGTCAAGAGATTGGAAACGGCAGCGCTGTGTCCAAATCTCAAGGCATCAAATCAGCCAAGGAAGGGGAGGCTAATTTCGGGTCGACCTACGTGGCGATGATTGTTCTTTTGTGTCATCTCTGATGAGCTCAGGTAATTGCGATAATACCGACCGCCAACTCACGGCAAAAACAAGGTAATCCCATAGACTGGATTTTCAACGACAGAGATGCGTCAATGGTGTCAACGGACATGTCGAAAGTCTTACGGTTCGTGATTAGAGCCATGAGGACGAGCATGTGTAGCCAAACCTGTGTGCACGTCAGCTCAACAGTTTCTAACAACTAATAAGATTAAAGAATACCTGCCAATCCGTCAGAGCCTCAACGAGGTGTCTGATTTCGAAATGCTCCTCTTCTCCGACGGCCGAGTTGTCGTATTCTATAGAAATGATTAGTCATTTCATACCAGGATTAACGAGTGCGTACTCTTTTTACTCACCACAAAGGCGCGCTCCTCCGGTGTAAGGAATGCCGCCGTGACCGGAAAATCTACTAAAACTGGTAACTTGGAGTCAGACGTATTATTGAGGATCCCAGACGGCGACCAACCAAAGAACGCCACAATGCCGACGATCACTGTACCGATTCCTTCCTGCATTGCGCGATGAAACAAAACATCGAGGAATGCCTGTATGTACGAACCAGGATAAAAATCCATGACCAACCCAGCAGACCGCGGGTCCCGCTCATAAAGCTGATGCCGAAGGCCAAGGCTCCGCTCCATGCCCCTGCGAGAGATGCGGCACCAAAGAAGAGGCCGATCCGCCATTGCAACATATGGCGAGGATACCACAGAGTGAGACTGAGCCAAATTAACGCGACCGGACGAATGGTCAGAGATTGGGCGTACTAGAAAGCGACGCCGCTGAGGGATTCAATGGTTCAGCAAAATGAATACGACTGAGGTAGATGGGAATCCTCACGGGAATAAACCAGCTTCTGCCACTCCAAGGCAAATTCGGGTACCGACTAGTTGCGGGTAGCTACAAGAAGCTGAAGACCTCGTCGATAATTTCAAGCTCCACGTACGTCTTGACAAGACCCATCAGAGTGGTTATAATCCCCCAAACCACCTTCAAGAGTGAATGCGTGAGTGATTAAACTGAGATGAGGGTAAATTGCGAACCGTTATTCCTGGGAGCCATCTGGGACCCATTCAGTTGATGCATGTACTCGCTCGATGAAGCTGGACTGGCCTTGAAGGCAAGAATCGTTTCAAAACCATACTGAATTAACTCAATACTAGCTATGGGTTGACACGGATAACTGAAAACTGACTTGGCCGGGCATTCAAAGATGCAATACGGCTGCGGAGGATGAGAAGATGCTTGCGAGGATTATATGAACGCACAATAAAGTACATCGTCTACGGAATTAAAAGGAGTAAGAAGGCGAAATTTGTAGCCGTACACACCAAAGCAATGTTAAACTTATTGCCAGTGAGACCCAGTTGTGTCTCGAGTCCTTGAAGCCTTGCATTTCCTAAGCGAGATTGTTTAGTTTGATTCGTTGTTAGACCGTTCATTGCCACGCACCGATATTTCCTGATCGACAAAGACATGCAGGTTAGGATAACAGGCACAATCCAAACAACAGAAGCTATGACCTCGATCCAGGAAGGAGAACAGGTACATCAGGGACAAAATTGGCATGAGCCTCAAATCAATCTTTCGCCATAGTTTACGCTCCTCCTCAGCCGTGAGCGCGGGCGGTGGAGGAAGGGATGTCTCCCCTCCGAAATCGAGATGCTCTGAACCACCAGCGGAGGGGGTCTCCAACTGAGAACCCGAGCCTTTCTCGACCGTGGCCTTTCGTTCCATATTCTCTGTGGCAGCCATGGTAGTTTGAAAGAAAAAGAGGTGTGGACGCAAAGTCAGCTGGGATCTCGTGCCGAACTGCCGACTTGCGAGCTCGAGAGAATCAGTTCAAAAGAACATTCTACGCGCCGGGCCGAGAAAGAATAACGAGATACGGAGACCCGTCACTCCCTATGAGAAAGAACGGGAGATCCCGAGCTGCGGACCTGCCTATTTATGACTAGCTTCTAATACATATGGAATTTTCTTGCTACGTTCCAGATCTGTGTGGATTGGTAGATGGTGGGGCTCATGTACCATGGCTGTGGATCCCAAGCAAATCCCAAGTCACTTGGGACTGCACCCGTGTGATCCGTTTTGATCCCGTCTATCCCGTAAGATCCGAGTGTGGTAATTGGGTGAGCTTCTCAATACCGTACGCCAACGCCCGCTGTTCTCTCGTGTTATTAAGAAATAAAATACCTTTGACATATGATGCATGTGAGAAGTGCTTCTCAGGTCATCCACTGGAATTCCACTTGAATTTGAAAACATTAAGATTTTTTTTGAGAAAACTGCAAGAAAACTATGGTTGAAAATACTACCTAACTGCTTGTGGTGTAGACAGGACTGTACGGCACTGGTTTTTTCCATGCTCTGACTTTTCTTTTTGCCCAAAATAATTTAGATACATAAAACATCTTCATTTTTGTTGATAGCCTGTGCTACGTTACAACAAAAGGTCCATTTGCTGCATGGGCAACCTGAAGTCGGCAGGTTATAGGGCCCGGAATACTAAATTCAGTATTGCAGCTGAAAGGAAGAGGAATTAATTGAGGGAGATAGACATACCATCCATCAAACATGACTACGGCGGCGGTGCGTTTGGCGTGGGAGCCGAGACTGGAGCCGAGTAGTTCTGGAATTTTTCTCTGACTGCCTCCAAAGGTAGTGGGCGGGGGTTGGGGGTTGGTTGGAAGGCGAGCGCAAACGCCCTAAGAAACGACGTGCCGAGAAAGTTGATGCGAGGTGATCTCGGTGAATTGGCCGGTAATTTATCTTGAATTTGATTGGCTATCCTTGGTCTCCAGGAGGATTTCGCTCCGGATAGACTTGGAATGCCGATATCACGCCACTGTCGGGCCGACACTAAGGATTCAAGTTGCTTGCAGCCCCTCTGCCAAGTTTAAAATGTAGATTTTGCTGTACAAAATTGCAGTACATCTCTGAAAGTCTCCTTCTTTTCTCTCTTTTTTTTCTCTTCTTTCTTCTTTTTGCAACTTGAATTTGGCCGATCATCCACAGACATGGGATATGAGCTGATGGTGGATGGCCATAAGAGAAGAAATTAGTGCCCGCCATCGCAGACGCGATCACGTGGGCGGCACATCAGCCGCGCGCTGGGGATCTATTTTGCGTATTGCGTTCTGCAAGCGTTCTGTCAACATTTTCCAAGACAGAACATTTTATTCTATTCTCGGCTGTCACCGTATCCCAGAGATATTTTTCATGCTCATAGTAAACGAGTAAATGTACCTACTGCAACAAAGCTCCGAGGCAAAAGGGGAAGAAATGAAGGAGAAAATGCGAAATTCCGACTATCGTGTTCGAAAAGATCTCGAAAATGAATAAAAATATGAAAGCAAGGTGATACCCAAGCTGCAGGGATATAGACGCTTACGCCGACTTGCCGAGGAGCGCCATGACCCCGCAGCCGAGCAGCATCGTCCCGAAGGCACATACCAGCTGGCCGATTGGGGCTGTTCACCATCTCCTTGTTAAAGGGAACTCGTGCGCCAGGAGCTGCGTGGTGCATACTAGGGCTGGAAGATTATGATTAAATATGGTCCCAACCCGTAATGTAATATAATCATAATATAACTGTAACTAATCATATTTAATCCTTATATAATTGATTACATTCGATTATGCTCCCACCAGTCAGAACTGAATTGATGGGGCTCTAGACATGCCCAAGTACTTAGATAAAGCTTATAATAACATCCTCACAGCCCTCATGTACCCCAAGACTTATATTTGCACCCATTTCAACATTTTCTGTTGCACCAACCAAATCATGTGACTGCCCAATCCAACTGTGACTGCCAACTTTTGGCCGAGATAGAAAAAATATAGGCTTTAACAGTGCTCCTAACCAATAAAATGTGATGCACACACCTTCTACGATGACTAGAGACTGGTAAAAGGTGCTTCTGGCAACATTCTTCTGTAATTGATTGTAATGGAATGTAACCAAATTACCTTAAAATACTTAGGAATACGACCTGAGCATATTTAATCATAATTTTAAGATTATAATACATTATAATTGAATATAATCATAATCTTAGCCAGCCTTAGTGCATACGTGGAGGTTGGAAAGATTAGAGGCAGGGGGTATGCACCTCGAAGAGGCCAGTGTAAATCAGTATCCCCGCGCTGAGCGAGTCGAGGAGGACTTCTTGCGACGCGAGCCTTGAACCTGCATGTGCACTTATGCCCTCATCATATTCTTTCTGGGAGATTCATCGTCCTGGCAATGGGCTGAGGGATGTGTCTTATGATATAACTCAGCGAGGATATATGCGCGGCGCCCCGGCCTCGGCGTCTACCGTTTGTATTCTATACAGGGGTACGTATGTATATCCGCGTTCTCTCTCCTTTCAAAGAAATTTTGATTCGCTTCACGGCCTCCTCCTAGGTAACTTGCGTGGCACTGTGGCATCTTGGCATTGCCCTTCCTTCTTACCACAAACCTTACCGACCCCCAAGGACTGTTGAAACTTCCTGGCGCACTCTTTTCGTTATTGCCTCCCTTCATTTCGCTTAAAGAGTCACCTTGGGGTGCTGTGAAATCCGGGCCCAGCGGAAAGGGCAAAGTGAAAGTGACGCCATTGCCGCCCTTTGACGGAGGGGGGCGTCAGGGTGGCAATGCCATCAAATATATTGGGTATTTGCGAGTACCAGTGCTTACTGCACCTTGTCCTGTAATGTACAATCATAAATACAGGGCTTACCAGGTGTTTGAACACTGGTAGTTGTCGGGATGACTCAGATGGTGTTAATATATATCTTGCAGGGGCGGCAGTTGGCGGCAATTGGGGTAAGGCTCCAACTGTTTTCATTTAGTTTTGGTTTTAAACCAATAAAACTGTTTTTATTTTTATTTAGTTTACGGAGGGTTGTAAACAGTAAACAAATCAAAAGTAAACCATTAAACCATTTTTATTTTTGAAATAATTCGCGTATGCCGTTCCAAATGCACTTTTAATGTTCCCCACCTTTTTTCGCATTTTCACCAACTTTTGTTGTAAAATTTGCAACTTTCCCCACAACTTTGCACAGTTTTGAAGGTCGAAATAAGGTGGGGATTTCTCATGGTTCTCCCCTACTTTTATTGTCCAAGTTGCATTTCACCAACTTTTTTTTTGAACTTCACCAACTTTTTTTGGTTCAAAAATTTCCCCACAACTTTTGGGCACAATTTTTTTTTATTGCTCAAATCAACACCTGAAGCCCTTTAAATGCTAGATCTTGATCCCCCACAGGCATAACCATGCTAGTTTCACCCCAAGAGTGGAAATACAGTGAGCATCAAACATTGAACACGATCACGTGTCCCCGGGCCGGCAAGCGTGATGCCTGCTAGTCCAGTTCTAGGCGTGCTAGTTGCAACTTGATTGACAAATATATTGAGAAATTAAACCAAACTTGAGAGGATACAGTGCATATTCATGATGTGAAGCAAATGCAAGGCTAGTGTAGCCGGAGTGGGCGTGAACTGAACTAGGAAGCATCATGTTTGCCGGCCCGGATGACACGTGATCGTGTTTGATGTTTGATGCTCGCTGTATTTCCACTTCTGGGGTGAAGCTAGCATAGTGAGGCCTGTGATGGATCAAGATCTAGCATTTAAAGGGCTTCAGGTGCTGATTTAAGCAATAAAAAAAATTGTGCCCAAAAGTTGTGGGGAAATTTTTGAACCAAAAAAAGTTGGTGAAGTTCAAAAAAAAAGTTGGTGAAATGCAACTTGGACAATAAAAGTAGGGAAAAACCATGAGAGATCCCCACCTTATTTCGACCTTCAAAACTGTGCAAAGTTGTGGGGAAAGTTGCAAATTTTACAACAAAAGTTGGTGAAAATGCGAAAAAAGGTGGGGAACATTAAAAGTGCATTTGGAACGGCATAGAGATCCCTACCTTATTTCGACCTTCAAAACTGTGCAAAGTTGTGGGGAAAGTTGCAAATTTTACAACAAAAGTTGGTGAAAATGCGAAAAAAGGTGGGAAACATTAAAAGTGCATTTGGAACGGCATATAATTCGCGGCGCACCAAACCTGTGAATTGTATGCACATTACGATTACTGATCTGCCGAGCTTCGGCCGGGCTGTGATGAGCTGCAGTTGGAGGTCGGCATGACCATGCCGGAAATCAGTGATGTAAAACTGATATTGCTCCATCAGGAAAGAGTACCTATATCTGTCAGGGGAACCCCCGTTTCCAACCCCCGATCCTCCGATCGATCCTCCGATCCGACCCCCGGATCCTCCGACCCGACCCCCGGTCAGACCTCCGCTATCCTCCGACGTTCCCCCCGCCGAGCCAAACCCCATCTGGACGGATCCCCGCACTCCGCATGGCACTCCGCATGTGATCGTGCCCGGGATCACTGCCGCTCACTACGCCATCAACAAACCATGCGCAACCCGTAGTTAGCCCTAGCTGGTATATAGGCACGCACCTGGCCGGGGAATCCTTAGACTTTCTCCTCTTCGGATCCCCCCTGCCAGGTGCGCTTCTTCCTGTAGTAGTGTACTTCAATTGACTTCGGATCCCCCCTGCCAGGACTCTTGAGATATTTCGGGCCGCCAGGGTTGCCCTTACAGCAGGAGAAAGTCTCTAAGGGATTAACCGGTCAAGATTGCGAAGTTCGGCTTGGATAGCGACGATTCGGAAGACGATCTTCCGCAACCTCCGGATCCTCCGCAACCTCCGAATTCGAATCTTGCCCCCTCCTCCCCGTCCTCCGAAGCCGACATGGCCGATCCTACTTCCGCGACTTCCGCCGACATGGACCGCCTGTCCCGCATCGAAGAGACCGTCGCGCGCCTCGCAGCGCTAATTGAAAACACCGCACAATCTTCCTTTCCTGCCCCGGCCCCTTCCGATCCGGATCCGGTCGGAGGTCCAGGTCTTTTCGCAAACCTCAGCCCAGCCTCAAAATCGGTCCTCCGACCGAACCCTCCGTTTGTCTTCGACGGCGATCGCACGCAAGGTCGGGCCTTCCTACACGCTGTCAAGACTTACGTCCGGCTCATCCCGGAGGCCTTCCTCGAGAACGGGGAAACCTCCGAGGAGAAGGCCGTGAGATTCGCTATGTCCTTTATGGCGAAGGACTCGGCGCAGCGCTGGGCAGAGCGCATGGCCGGGAAACATCCGTTCCCACTCTCCACCTGGGATGCATTTGTCCGGGAATTCCGTCTCCGCTTCATCGAGGAGAACGAGCAGGACCATGCTCTCGCCAAGCTCGAGTCCCGGGGGTACTACATGGGTGCCCGGGACGTCTTCCGCTACACCGACGACTTCGAGGACCTCGTCGAGCTCGCCGGTTTCGAGGACCAGCTGGTGAAGGTCACCAAATACCGGACCGGCCTCACCCCCGCCATCAACCACGCGATCACCACGTCGAGCGATCCTCCGAGCCTCACGGATTATCCGGGCTGGCGCTCCCGTGCCTACCGCCAATACGAGGCACTGATCCGCGCACGAGCCGCCGGAGGATCATCGCAACCTCCGACGGGGGTTGTTCCCCGCCCCCGCCCGACCACGGTCGCCCCCGTCTCGGCAGTCGCTCAACCTCCGAGGTCGGCGGCTCCTCCGTTCCCACCTCCGGTCCCGATGGAGGTTGATCGGACCCGTGCCCGCGTGGTCCCACGCCGCACCTGCTTCCGCTGTGGCGATCCGGGACACCTTGCCCGAGACTGCACCACCCCGGTGGACATCCGCTCGGTGGACGTCCTCGATGAGGTGATCCGGCAGCTCAGCGGAGAATTGTTGGAAGAGCTTGCCGCCCGACTCGTAACCTCCGAGCCGGCGATGGCAAACCCCGAAGTGGAAGTGTCGGAGGATTTTGTCCCCCGCGACGAGTGAGCGGTGCGCCCTCGTTCGCGTCCTCCAATCGTTTTGCCTGTTTGTATCACGAGTCCGATAATAAAGTTGATTCAACAGTTGAAACGCGAGACGCACCCCCTGCTTCGAAAGGATTTCCGGAACCTCCGGAACTTCCGAAACCTCCGACGATCCCCGAGTCCGCCGACCCGGCTGGGAACGTAGGCTTCCGAAACGCTACACGGTGGCGGCCACTCCTGGCTCTAACTCCCTCCATCTCCCGGTGGAGATTGAGTCGGTCGATAACGCTGTCAAACTCTCGCTCAAGGGTTTGGTCGACTGCGGCGCCACCTCGGAGTTTATCGACAAGGAGTATGCCATCTCCACCCAAATTCCGCTTCGTAAACTCTCGCAACCCATTCCCGTTTTCAATGTGGACGGGTCTCCGAACGAAGCTGGAGCGATCTCGGAAGTTGCGGATGTAGTCCTCCGGTACAAGGGGCATTCCGAACGAGTCCAGTTCGCAGTCACGCGCCTTGGTAAGCAGAAGCTCATCCTTGGGTATTCGTGGCTTCGGAAACATAACCCGGAGATTGACTGGGAGACGCGGGATGTCAAAATGACCCGCTGCCCGCCTCCTGCGCTACCTGCCGCGACGAAGTCCGAAAGGAACGCCGCGAGGCCAAGGTCGTAGCTCAGATCCTCCGCTCCGTCCGCGCCGGCCCTTCCCATCCATCTGCGTCGTCGACGCGGATGACCGAGAAGATGAGGACGACGACGACGACGATCCGGATCTTCCGGAGTTAACCCCCGACTCGGAGGATGACTCGGAGGATGAGGACGACCCGATCGAAGATGGCGACCGCATCTTCTATACGCGGTTCGGACCTTCGGAGGATATCCGGGCGACCTCCACCGTTTCCCAGAGGCTTGCGGAGGCTCACGCTAAAAACTCCGGACCTCCTCCGACGGAAGTTCCCGACTGGATTCGGGAGTTCGAGGATGTCTTCAATCGGGAATCCTTCGACTCTCTTCCGGAGCGTCGGACGTGGGACCATGCCATCGAACTCGTTCCCGATTCGAAGCCGGCAAACTGCAAGGTCTACCCGATCTCCCCCCTTGAACAGAAGGAGCTCGATGCCTTCATAGAGGAAGGGTTAGCCACCGGCCGAATCCGTCCGTCCAAGTCGCCCATGGCCTCGCCGGTCTTCTTTGTGAAGAAGAAGGACGGCGCTCTCCGGTTCGTCCAGGACTACCGGGCGTTGAATGCCATGACCGTGAAAAACCGGTACCCGCTCCCTTTGATCAATGACCTCATTAACCGGTTGAAAGGAGCTCGGTACTTCACGAAACTTGACGTCCGGTGGGGGTTTAACAACGTCCGGATCCGCGAGGGTGATGAATGGAAGGCGGCCTTCCGGACTAACCGGGGATTGTTCGAACCCCTGGTGATGTACTTTGGCCTGACCAACTCCCCGGCGACCTTCCAGACCATGATGAACGACATCTTCCGAGACCTCATCTTGTCCGGAGATGTCATGGTCTACCTCGACGACATCCTCGTCGCCCACTCGGACCTCGCGCGCCACCGGAAGATCGTCTCGGAGGTTCTTCGGAGGTTGCGTGCGCACAAACTCTACCTCCGACCGGAAAAGTGCGAGTTCGAGAAGGCCTCGATCGAGTATCTCGGCGTGATCATCTCCCACAACCACGTCGAGATGGACCCCGTCAAGGTTGCGGGAGTTGCCGCCTGGCCGACCCCAGCGAACAAGAAGGACGTGCAGCAGTTCCTCGGCTTCACGAACTTCTACCGGAGGTTTGTTCGGGGGTTCTCGGATATTGCCCGGCCCCTCTTCGATCTCACAAAAAAGGCATGCGGTGGTCCTGGGGAAGCCCGGAGGATGCGGCCTTCCAAGCTCTCAAGGACGCCGTAACCTCCGACCCGGTTCTTATCCTTCCGGACCCGTCCAAGCCGTACCGGCTTGAAGCAGACAGCTCCGACTTTGCCACCGGGGCTGTCCTGTCTCAGCCCGATGCCGACAGTAAGTGGCATCCGGTCGCGTTCTTCTCCAAGAGCTTGAACGAGGTCCAACGTAACTACGAAATCCACGACAAGGAGATGCTCGCGATCATCCGAGCCCTAGAGGAGTGGCGACACTTCCTCGAAGGCACGGAGCATCCGGTAGAGATCTGGACCGACCACAAGAACTTGGAGTACTTCCGTGAAGCGCGAACCCTCAACCGCCGGCAGGCTCGGTGGTCCCTCTACCTGTCCCGGTTCGACTTCGCCCTTCACCACAAACCCGGAAGTTCCATGGGTCGCCCGGACGCCCTCTCCCGTCGTCCGGATCACGGAGGTTCGGAGGATAATCGCGACGTCACCCTTCTCCGTCCCGAACTCTTCCATGTCCGTGCAATGGAAGGTCTCGTCGTCGCCGGCCCGGAGGTTCCGATCCTCCGAGACATCCGGAACGCGCTCTCTGGAGAGGCCGACCTCGAAGACCCCGTTGCCCGCGCCGCACGGGAGGTCCTCAAGGTCCGCGGCACCCGGTCCACCCGATCCTCCGAGTGGCATGTCGAGGGCGGGCTGCTCTACTTCCGAGGGAAGATAGTGGTCCCCCGAGATACTGACCTCCGGCGTCGGATAATGGAGCAGCACCATGATACGCGGATTGCCGGGCACGCTGGCCGTTTCAAGACGTTGGAGCTTGTCTCCCGGAACTACTGGTGGCCCCAGATGTCCCGACACGTCGGCCGTTACGTCGCCACCTGCGACCTGTGTTGCCGTACCAAGGCCCTCCGGAAACTTCCGATCGGAGAACTTCATCCGACGGAGGTTCCCCCCGAGCGCTGGCATACGGTCTCCGTCGACTTCATCGTCGAACTTCCGGAGGCCCACGGGTATAATGCGATCATGGTCGCGGCGGATGTTCTCGGTAAGCGGGCGCACTTCATGGAATGCCACACGCAGATCGATGCCGTGGGCTCCGCGCGCCTTTACTACCGGAACGTCTGGAGACACCACGGAACTCCCGTCCGCTACATCTCCGACCGAGGTCCGCAGTTCGTCGCGGAGTTCACTCGGGAGTTGTTCCGTCTCATCGGGATTCAACCGGCGACCTCCACCGCTTACCACCCGCAGACCGACGGGCAGACCGAGCGCATTAACCAGGAACTCGACCAATTCATCCGGCTTTTCACAAACTACAAGCAGGACGATTGGGACGAGCTCCTGCCAGCCGCGGAGTTTGCGTACAACAACCACATCCACTCGTCGACACAGCAGGTTCCGTTCATGACGGACACCGGTCGGCTCCCTCGGATGGGGTTCGAGCCGAACGGTCCACGCTCGCGACTGGAGGACGTGAACGACTTCCGAGATCGGATTGCCTCGGGGGTTTCGGAGGCCCAAGCCGCACTTGTCAAGGCCAAAGACGAGTACAAGCGGTACTACGACCGCCGACGAACCCCCGCACCGGAGATTAAGGTCGGAGATCGCGTGTGGCTTGACGCGTCAGATATCCATACCACACGCCCATCCCCGGGGCTTTCACATCGCCGGCTCGGACCCTTCCGTGTCTCGGAGGTTATCGGACGTGGCGCGTTCAAACTGGACCTTCCCCCACGCCTCTCCCGATTACATCCGGTGTTTCCCGTGGTGAAATTGGAGTTGGCGGAGGTTGACCCCTTCGGAGGTCGTCCGGGGTACGAGGAACCCCCGCCTGTACTTGCTGACGGAGCGGACAGCGAGTGGGAAGTGGAGGAAGTCCTGGACGCGAAAATGCGCTACCGAAGCCTCTGGTACTTTGTCCGGTTCAAAGGATATGACAACTCGCATGATCAATGGGTAAAACATTCGGACGTCTTCGCCCCTGATGCTATCGCGGAATTCTACCGCAAATACCCTGGGAAGCCCCGAGCCATCGCCGCTGCCACTTTCGACGCCCTTCCCTTCCAGGACCCCGCCACATCCTCCGCCCACATCCGAGCTGTGCGTCGAGGCGCCGCATTCCAAGGGGGGGTGATGTCAGGGGAACCCCCGTTTCCAACCCCCGATCCTCCGATCGATCCTCCGATCCGACCCCCGGATCCTCCGACCCGACCCCCGGTCAGACCTCCGCTATCCTCCGACGTTCCCCCCGCCGAGCCAAACCCCATCTGGACGGATCCCCGCACTCCGCATGGCACTCCGCATGTGATCGTGCCCGGGATCACTGCCGCTCACTACGCCATCAACAAACCATGCGCAACCCGTAGTTAGCCCTAGCTGGTATATAGGCACGCACCTGGCCGGGGAATCCTTAGACTTTCTCCTCTTCGGATCCCCCCTGCCAGGTGCGCTTCTTCCTGTAGTAGTGTACTTCAATTGACTTCGGATCCCCCCTGCCAGGACTCTTGAGATATTTCGGGCCGCCAGGGTTGCCCTTACAATATCTCCGCTCTTTTGCTCAGTATGCCCTCCCAAGAGTCCGAAGGGTCATTGATTGATGTTTAAATGCTACCTAAGCTTAAACTAGTTTGCATAAGGGCTGAACTTTGTACAGTATTTTTTATGGAAAATCTTACTGTTTATAAACGGTTTAAACAGTTTCAAAACCCTTTATTAAGGTTTTGGTTTAGTTTACGACCATCCGTAAACCAAAACTAAACAGTTGGAGCCTTAAATTGGGGGCGTCAACGGGCGGCAAGGGGGCGTCAAAACGGCTTTTGGGGGCGGCACCCGGGCGTCAGGGGGGCGGTACATGGGGCGTCACATTTGAGGTAGCAGGGTGCCAGTCCAAATTCGGGGGCGGCAGTGGGGGTGTCAGTTTAATGTGTGACAGGGTGTCAGTGTGACATACTGGTGTCAACTTGGTGTCAAGTTTATTGCGACGCGGCATCTCCTAGGCTTGGTATGTCCGGGTTTATAGACAATTTGGTGAACGATGCAACTTTGTTCAAGTTATGGACTATGGAAGCACTGGCAGTCCAATTAGGCTCAACATACAAATATACTTACTGAAGAACTAGAATTTCTGCAAATGGTTGACTCGTTGAATGCTGATGTAATGTCTATCTGAGCTCCAGGTAGGCAGGAGCTGTCCGTATAGTGTCTGTAGATCGAAACATTCTGACATCAGATGAAAAGTTGAACCATGGTTGGAATATGGTTGGGTGAGCGGTTCAAGGATCATTACTCACCCATTTTTCTGAAAGAATTCATTCATTGGCTATTGATTAGTGCCTGACTTGTGTGAGACATGGTTTTTTACCTCTTTGCACAGTTGCATAGACCGAATATGGAGTACCCTATCCTGGACTATTCTCTAAATATCTCTGTTAGCATGCAAATTCATGCTCTGTAACCTCTGGAACAATGCTTTGTACTCACAGGAGTGTCGATTGAAAGCTTCATCCCAAAATAAATGGAGGACTAAAATCCCTGGGGGCGGCACTTGTGTGTGACGTGACAAAATTGACGCCCCCAAAATCAGCTGAGGGCGTCACTCCTGGCGGGAAGGGGCGTCACTTGGCGTCACAGGGGCGGCAGTGGCGGCACTTTCACCGAGCCCCAGCGGAAAGAGCATCTCCGCTAGTGTCGGATTCAGAATCGTGCCAGTCACGAACTTTTACCCACTTCCCTGCTCTCCGGCGCAATTTCTAGGAATGCTCCATCCTTCGGTGCCTTATCAGCTCTTCTCTCTGGTGGCTTGTTCCTGGACCCTGGTGGACTCCGACGTCTTCGTTAGAACGCACGGGGATGTTATTGCTGTGTAGCCGCTGGTCAAATGCGACAAAGACTGAAGGAAGCTCATTTGGGTGCTGCAAAAATCAATCATATGTGACGACTCTCCTGGTGGTGCTACCCTAGTCCTATGTGAATTTAGGGTCGATTGTGATAAGGGGTTAATAATCCACCGACCGCATTAACAGCACACTATCATGGTTCGCTGCTTCCATTCCATTCGAGGCATGACATTGGCTGTTGGTTCCTCAATCCCGTTGGCCTGGTGCTATAAATGTTCTGCCTGGCACGGTTATAAGAGGTCGCTCTCTCTTTTTGTTTTGCAGTACTATCCCCCCCGCCGCGCCGGACACACCTACTACTCGGACAAACAAACATTTCTCGTCCAATACTGGCCCGTTTCAGGAGATTTTTGGCTTCACATAAGCGGTAGGAGGTGCTCTAGATATATCAAGTCCAAAACCTCTACAATGTCGCGTCTTTCGAATATATACCACCGCCGAAAGTTGACAACTTGGGCCATTCACTGTGAGAACATCGGAACCTGAAAATCATATACCACGGATATGAGTGAGCGGATTCATGTCCAAGGACTATGAATTCTTTGAATCAGGTAGCTCACCCAGTTCATGGCCGTTTCCATGATTTTCAGTGATTTGTTCTGTGCCTTCAGAATCATGGAGTCGGCCCCTGATTTTCAAAAGATCCGCTCGATAATCACACCAAAAAAATAGTGACGCGGTATGTAGTATTCAGTATATTCAATCTAAGCTTCAAATGTTGCCCTATCAACTTGCTCCATAACCACATTACCGTAGAGAGGAAATGAGATCATTGTGTGCATTTGTTGACACTGCTCCACATTTGGCTCCACCACGAACCACCACCCCAACTCCACTGCCATAACCGCGTCGTTCCTTCGTTCCTCCCACCATGGCAGGAAACGCCCACCAGAATCAGAAGAAGCAGCAGAACCACCGTGACTGCCCCGGGTCCTCCCAGAAGTCTCCCATCGGCACAGGTCGGCGCCGCGGCGGGAATGGCAGGGCTGCGAAGAAGAATCATGCCCCGCAAGCCGCACAGAACACCGCTGACGGTATGCCTTCAAATCTATGCTCTTTTAAGCTTCTGAACTTCAGTTAAGACGAGGTCGAGCGGCTCTGCGAGCGCGCATCTCAACTCGAGCAGCTCTGCCAGTCAAATGGCATCTCGGTTTCGAATGCCGTGAACGGCGTCGCAGATCGTTCCATCCCCCGTCCACGCAACAGTAAGAAAGATACCAACATTGCCGACATTCGGGAGCACATGGGGATCGGGGGAACTGCGAACAAGCGAGTATGGCTTAATTGCCGCGTGCGTCACCCGTCTTTTGTTTCGTTGTGCTCTGAAGTGTTATCTTCCTCAGAAATCTGTCCGCAATAACCTTACGCGTGCCGGCTTTGATTACGATCTTGACTTATGCAAGCTAAGGGAAACTCAAAGTTGCGCATTGTCTTCAAACGGTGCGTGACTTGTGTTTTTTTGATATAGTGGTTGATAATCTACTTGTAGATTGAACACGAATGCCCTCTGTTCAAGCGCTTCAAGGCCTCGTGGGGCGCTGCGTATGTCCTACGCGAGGTCTGGTCGAATAGGAATGGGTGGCTCGACAAGACAAGCAAGGAGCCGGAACACCGCTGTCGACAGCGCTTCTCGCGACGATGTTGATTCTAACGCGGGCGACTCGGATACCGCAGAAGGTCAGCATACGAAAGAGAAGTGTGATGAAGACAGCGAGGGTGACGATGAACAACCGAGGTGCGTTCATTTGATTCTTCTCGGTACCATTTCCTGATTTTGCATAGAGCGGCCGCAACTTCACATCGCAAGCGGCCCCATGCGCTCAGCCCCACGCCGAGCGACGACGATGAGACCAATATTCCCGCACCCCTGCCTCCTGCGAAGAAGTGAAGCACGTAGGGCTAGCATCAGCCGATAACGACGGCATACAACTGTGTATTAGTAATTGAATATCATATCCTTTTTGACATGAAATTTGCTGTGAGTTCGGTTATTTCTGGGGACTCATACGGTGACTGGTAGTTGAAGTCCTGAAGCTGAAGTTGTTTTCATGGAATATGCCATGAAAACGGCACATGAAAACGTCAAATTTGCACATGAATCGGAATAGGCTGATTCACGGAAAGGGAAATGATTCTCACCGCAGAGTCGGTGACAATCACTGAGCAATACATAATATTCGGGTTACTGAGGTACATGGTTTTCGGGTGCCCCCATCTTCACAGTGATTTTCGGAAATTTAGCCTATCTTAAGGCCTAGGGCTCTGACCCGAGGGTCATATTATCTTCTGAATGCATCTAAAATGTACCTTGACATCGTAAGAGTTCCCATATAAAATTTCAGAGGCATAGCTGTCTTGTAGCCGTCACACTGAGCCGAAAGATGAAGACATGCCTGCCAAATTGATATCTCAACAGTCGAGTAGCTCTACCCTATAAAATTTGGAGGTGCCTCAACGGCAAGAGGGTCAGATACGAAGCCGGCAATCCAAATTTGACGTGTTACCTAGTACTCGGACAAGTGGCAACCTCGGAAAAAACGACGCCGTTTGAGCAATTCTTACCTATTTCTCATGAAGTAAGATTTGAATCTGGGGTAAAAGACAGATTCCTGTCGATCTACATACTCAGCTTGGCCCAAAAACCATTGGATAAATTGCTATATTGCAATTTTCCTTAAGTGTCCGAGATCTAGGGGAGGGATAGTAGTTAGCCATGGCTCCCATCTGCTTGCCTGTACCTTTCGTCTTCATTATTATGGGCTTCCAAGGACATGTCCTCCACCTCGCGAATGACATCAACCCCACCGTACTCCCAGTCATCGGGATGCCTCGTAGCAACTCGACCATCCTAAATCAGCAGGTCAGTCTATGTGAGCGCTCCTGGGATTCTGCTCATTGAACATGTGATATGGCTGTGCAGTGGGAACTCGTGGCAATTGACGGCCCGGTTGAGTCGGAGGGCTTCATGGAGAGCGGAGTAGGGGGAGGGGTGTGGCTCAGTGCGCAGACACTGCGTTCAGACCCCCCTATAGGCACAGGTCTGCCGGATCCCAATAGGCAGATGCGTAGGCAAACCAGTGTGCCTACCCCTGCCCATCCATCTGCCCATCCCTGCCATGGTTGATCTAGGTATTCCGAGCAGAATAGGCACACATAGACTGACATAGGCCGAAGAGCCTATCTAAGCCTAGTTAGCCAAATTCAAAATCCAACATGGTTTGTACCCATCCACCCAGTTCAACCGAGACCAACATAGACCCCGGGCGGCCAAGGTTGGCCAAGGTTGGCCAAGATAGGCACACCACCGTTGGCGAAGATCGACGAAGGTGGGCAGACTGTGCCTTGGTAGGGATACTAGACCAATGTCGGCCAATGCCTATTAGCGTAGACCAAGGTCGGCCTGGGTAGGCAACCCATAGGCGAAGATCGTCGAAGGTGGGCACATCTGTGCCTACGGGGGGGTCTGAATGCAGTGAGACACCATCAGCTCCCGCCTCGGTTCAAGCCACCGGCCAGAGGTCGACGCTGTTCTTCGATTTTGGGAACTGCGTCAACTCCACCGCGGGCCCGTTCGTTTGTTTCTCTGTATCATCCATATTTTTGTGCTCAGAAGAGTCGTAGGCTCCTTGTTCCGACGGGGAACATGACCCTCGCGCTGACTGCATGGCCGATGCAGTCTCCCGACCTTCGTACACCCGTACATAGTCCTTTTGATTTCAATTTTGATGTGATCGCTGAGCTTTGCCAGGTGACGTACGAAGAGTACCTCGGCCTCGAAAGCCAGATTTGGACCTTCATCCCGGCGTGAGTTGAATCAAGCTTTGCACTTGGAAATTTGGCCTGGCCGCCTGGGTGCAAATGTACAACTAGATTCGTCATTCTGTTGCTTTGTAAAAAAACAAAGACTCCCGGCAATGGGCATTTCAACTCTGACATTGCAGTATAGACCTACTTGAATTACGATAAAGTGGTTGAGCCCTGGACTTGAGACAAATTGGGATTAAGCTTGCTCTTTTTTCATCCAGTACCTTGGCCAGTTCGGATGACAGATAAATTTTCTCGCTGGTATCTATTATCTGAGACTGCCTACTGGGCCACCTTAGAGGTTTTGCCCCCCTGGCAACCATGTTGAGCGCCTTTCCCTGGGTTTATGCATCGCGAACAACAGGCGCATATCCTGCGAAGAGTTTCAGCATACTCGGGCCCATTTTGGTGACGCCTTGATTGCTCGGTGAATTTATTTTTGTCGCACTTCCCAAACAGGCAATTGACAGGGTAGTGGGCCACCCATGTAAATTCGCCGTTGGAGGCTATATTGGCGGCCTTTCTCTGCATAATATTGCTCAAAGGTCATAGAGGGTGGATTATATACATTGAAAGAGTACAATTGACCTTATACCGTGGTGTAGCCGTATGCTTCTGGTGAGAGATATGAGCAGCAAAATTGATGTTGACAAAGAAACAAGTCCTGTGCACGAAGTAGAGAGTGAGTTTGATCAAGGAAAGTTGTAGGTAGGTCCATGAGAAGCCAATGAGTATATCTGGGCCACCTATAGGATTCTTGTGTTGCACTCCCGAGAACACAGAGTTCGAATTTTGATCACACAGAAAACAGGGTAATATGGGGTATTAGACATATTGAGGGAGGTGTTGACAAGCTAGAATTATCAGAAATGGTCAAAATAGATGGAATACATGTCAAGGTGAGCCATGCTAAGTCTCGGACTCGTATGGGCACAGGGTCAATTGATATAAAGGTGGGGAGATTGCAATGATCGAGCTTAGATGGCATTCATTGATGGGGGTTGAGGACTTGAGGAGTGCGAGTATAGGGATAATTATATGCCTATGGAAAAGCCTGAGATCAGGGGAGCATCACGGGCCCCCGAACTCGTAGATTGACAAAGAATTGGTGGAGAAAGGAGCGAGACGGCTATTCGGAGATAAGGAATTGATGTTCCCACCCTCCGTGCCGACGTCAACCGCGCCACCGCTTAATGACAACACATCACTTTCGGCCGAAAACTGGAATGGAGGAACGTTATACATGGTATTCCACCCTCCAAGCACAAACTTGGTATTTAGGTAAGTGTCTAGCCCTGAAATCGACAAATGGCCCACTTCCTAGTGTGGCCCACTAGGCAGTCGCAGATATGTATGTAAATCGGTATGCAAGATTGAGTTTAAGCCTTGATTCATAAGTGAGTAAAGAACTTGGAATCGCACCAGAAGTATTAGAAGTATTAATAAAAGCAAATGGGGATCTTAGTGGCTGCTGTGGGTAAAATGCTGAGGTGTCGAAGGAAAGTCGATATTCTCGTATATTTTCAGCGCAGAGGATGAGATCTCTAGATACACATGGACCCCAAAGATTTCCCTCGCAGAGCCATTGGAAATGAGGACAAATTAGCAGACAGGGTTAACAGAAATGTTGTGAGAGTTTTATGGCCCCGAAATGGTACAAGGGAGTGATAAATTACAGGGTACGATAGCTTTGAGAAACGAAAAAGTAAACCAGTAGGAACCATGACGTTGTGCACAGTAGTCAGACGGAAACACTTGGGGCGGCGGCCCAGAAGGGTGCTTAAGATTGAAGCGCTCAGATATTGAGGAGCTGCGGCGCCTGAGTCAAACCTGAAGCAGCAGCGAGGCTTGAGCCACGCTTAATTCAGCTTTCAGTTGAGCAGGAGTGCGAGCGGGGTGAAAGAGGGCCGCAAACGAGTGGGTGGCAGAGAACAGCAGAAGCGATTTATAGAATGGGTCGTGGCCGCAGTGAGAAAAATGACGCATTACACTGTGAAGATGGGGGCACCCGAAAACCATGTACCTCAGTAACCCGAATATTATGTATTGCTCAGTGATTGTCACCGACTCTGCGGTGAGAATCATTTCCCTTTCCGTGAATCAGCCTATTCCGATTCATGTGCAAATTTGACGTTTTCATGTGCCGTTTTCATGGCATATTCCATGAAAACAACTTCAGCTTCAGGACTTCAACTACCAGTCACCGTATGAGTCCCCAGAAATAACCGAACTCACAGCAAATTTCATGTCAAAAAGGATATGATATTCAATTACTAATACACAGTTGTATGCCGTCGTTATCGGCTGATGCTAGCCCTACGTGCTTCACTTCTTCGCAGGAGGCAGGGGTGCGGGAATATTGGTCTCATCGTCGTCGCTCGGCGTGGGGCTGAGCGCATGGGGCCGCTTGCGATGTGAAGTTGCGGCCGCTCTATGCAAAATCAGGAAATGGTACCGAGAAGAATCAAATGAACGCACCTCGGTTGTTCATCGTCACCCTCGCTGTCTTCATCACACTTCTCTTTCGTATGCTGACCTTCTGCGGTATCCGAGTCGCCCGCGTTAGAATCAACATCGTCGCGAGAAGCGCTGTCGACAGCGGTGTTCCGGCTCCTTGCTTGTCTTGTCGAGCCACCCATTCCTATTCGACCAGACCTCGCGTAGGACATACGCAGCGCCCCACGAGGCCTTGAAGCGCTTGAACAGAGGGCATTCGTGTTCAATCTACAAGTAGATTATCAACCACTATATCAAAAAAACACAAGTCACGCACCGTTTGAAGACAATGCGCAACTTTGAGTTTCCCTTAGCTTGCATAAGTCAAGATCGTAATCAAAGCCGGCACGCGTAAGGTTATTGCGGACAGATTTCTGAGGAAGATAACACTTCAGAGCACAACGAAACAAAAGACGGGTGACGCACGCGGCAATTAAGCCATACTCGCTTGTTCGCAGTTCCCCCGATCCCCATGTGCTCCCGAATGTCGGCAATGTTGGTATCTTTCTTACTGTTGCGTGGACGGGGGATGGAACGATCTGCGACGCCGTTCACGGCATTCGAAACCGAGATGCCATTTGACTGGCAGAGCTGCTCGAGTTGAGATGCGCGCTCGCAGAGCCGCTCGACCTCGTCTTAACTGAAGTTCAGAAGCTTAAAAGAGCATAGATTTGAAGGCATACCGTCAGCGGTGTTCTGTGCGGCTTGCGGGGCATGATTCTTCTTCGCAGCCCTGCCATTCCCGCCGCGGCGCCGACCTGTGCCGATGGGAGACTTCTGGGAGGACCCGGGGCAGTCACGGTGGTTCTGCTGCTTCTTCTGATTCTGGTGGGCGTTTCCTGCCATGGTGGGAGGAACGAAGGAACGACGCGGTTATGGCAGTGGAGTTGGGGTGGTGGTTCGTGGTGGAGCCAAATGTGGAGCAGTGTCAACAAAGATTGAATATACTGAATACTACATACCGCGTCACTATTTTTTTGGTGTGATTATCGAGCGGATCTTTTGAAAATCAGGGGCCGACTCCATGATTCTGAAGGCACAGAACAAATCACTGAAAATCATGGAAACGGCCATGAACTGGGTGAGCTACCTGATTCAAAGAATTCATAGTCCTTGGACATGAATCCGCTCACTCATATCCGTGGTATATGATTTTCAGGTTCCGATGTTTTCACAGTGTTATGAGACACGGGAGTGATTCTATTCACTCACGGGGCCCGTCATTCTATCTCGACCATCCCGAGTCTTGCTTTATAGCTTCGAGACGGTGACTGCGGGTAGGTAAAATATCTCCGGGACACGGTGAAAAGAAGAAGCGGGAATGGGATAAGTTGTTCTTCTGGAAATTGTTGGCAGAGCGCAACACGTTACACCGCAGAATAAATCCCAACGCGCGTCTGATGTACTGTCCACGTGATCGCTTCGGTGATATCAACGGGCGCTAATTTCCTTTCAGTCTTGCCCCGACGTCCACCATCCCCGCTGCCAGTCCCACCATGATATCGAGGGTCGTGAAAATGCAACATGAGCACAGCCTGAATACCTAGGGACGCCTCGAATTCGTCGTGCTATTGAATCTCACAAGCCTTGTGCGCTGACTGACTCTTTCCCGCTACTGTTTCTCGCTATTGACCTATGTGGGCCATTCTAGGTAGACTTCATCTACGACGGGCATTAGAGGTGATGGAATTGGCCACCGGCGCTTGCATGCAGTCCTGCATGCCTCTGGATCTATCCGATCGAGTGCGTCGTGCTCTAGGTTCTCGTGGTGTATCCCGGGGCTGATCTTGGGCTGTAGCATTGGGACAGAGGCTTTGCTTGCCGACTCTGTGGACTGCATCCCGCCCTCCAAGAAACCCCGCTCCGCATACCTAGACAAGACGAATGAGAATGCCACTCGCTTCTCCTCAGCCCGAGCCACTACAGTGACGGCGATTCGGCGACGACCACGCAGCTTAAAACTCCACCAGGCGGATCCTGCAGCTGTACCCAGCCAAGCAAAATCTCAGTGATTACCCTCTGTCTCAAGCGCGCGCCGCATCAGTGCTCCCCCGACGCCGCTGCCTGCTACTCGCGCCCTCGAGCTCCCTCCAGGGCTCCAAGTCAGGGAGGCGTTCTCCTCCGCCTCATCCACTAAACGCAAACTGCACCAGCGAGTGCGAGTACCGATAATCACACCTCCACCTTCACCTTCAGCTCGAGCCTACCTGCTTCCACCTTCATCCCGAGCTCGAGCCTACCTGCTTCTCCTTTGCAGCACCACAGGAAAATCCACCACATGTACAACGACCCCCGTCTGTCGCTAGTGCCCTGCACCAGGTCAGCGCCACCGTTCCTTAGATCTACTCCTCCGCAGTGGGGTACCCGGGCCATCAGTTGGGTGGAGTTACGCCGACGTTGGCGTACTTGACCTCACATGGCTAACCCATCCACCCAGCGTGCCTCAGCTTCAGGTTCCGGATGTCGCACCTCAACGACTAACACCGCCAACAAGGAGAACTTGGGGACTCACAGTATGTTACTTGTTGCCTTGTCGATGGCCCACTCTCACACTGCACTCAGATCTGGCACCGCGCCAAGCCCAGCCCAAAAAGGCCCCCACCAGTGTGTTGTTCATATACACGCCACCGCCCCTGACCTCCTGGCAGCCACCGCTCACAAATCCCAGGCTCAGGATAGCCAGTACGACGATGAAGACCACGAAGATGGTGAGCTCTTTGACTTTCCCTTTGATTGTCTGCTAATCCTTAGACGCAGATGCTGATCGCAGCCCTTCCCCGCACGCTGAGAGCGACGACGAGAACATGCAAGATGACGACAAGGATGACGAAGACGACGGAAGTCCGAGTCCTGTCCGTGGCTGTACGCGCCGTGTCAGCGAGAAACAGGCTCAGCAGGCCCCGTGAAGCTCCTGCCAATGTTTGTCCGAAAAATTCCCCAAATTTGGCCTCAAAAAGCTTATCTCGGACAAGGGTGGGTACGCACAAAAATGGTCGGCACAGATATTTTTCTCTCCTGACAGTAGGACTGGACTCCAATGCTATGCAATCGCCTGGATTTTAATCAAAATTCCTCTCTGGGATGCTGCGCAAGATAACCCAAAATTCGGTCACTCACAGGTAGGCCAGGTTGAAATTCCCGCTCAAAAAGCTTATGCTAGGACAAGGCTGGCCAATTTTTGGCCTCAAAAAGCTTACAGTTGGACAAGAAAATTGCCAAATTTTGCTCTCAACAAGCTTATTCTTCAGACAACCCTTGGCAGGAGCTTCACGGGGCCTGGCTCAGCTCCGTGTGTGCTTTCCTTTGTTTTGTAGTATGTGCTAACTCCTCTCAGTCGCAGAGCAAGAGGAAGCAGATGCTCGTAGACATGAGAAGCAGCAAAAGCTGCGAAGGTAGCGAGGAAGAAGGCTGGCCAAGTCGAGCCGGACACTCGAGGGCCTGTTAACGACAATTTTGTGAGTTTCCTTATTTGGATTCGACCTACATCTAATATTTCTAGTTTACATCCCGTACAGTCACAGGAACCCGTCCTACGGCAACCAAAAATCTTGCGCAGCGTAATAGCCGTGTCCCCCCTGCTCCCAAGCTCCCCAGCGTCGACCGGCAGGCAAATACTCTCCCCTCTCGTCGTGACGGTCACAGTCACGACACTGACGTGGATGTCGATGACGATGTACGGACTCCCGAAGCCCTCCACAGGCCGCGGTGTACCTTCCGCGGGCGGAGTCCTGAACCTCAGCGCCGTGAGATCCGGGAGCCGGTGCGTGTTCGTCCATTACATTGACCTCAGCTCATTTACATCGACATAAAAAGATTCGCAATATCAATGGAGGGATTGTCCCGGAGCGGGTGACCCTCCATCTCGCCTCTCAGTATTCCCAGGACCAGTGCCGTTCCTCCTCCCGCTCGGACTCACCCGACGCCGGGGACAAGCGCCGCCGATCACCTTCCATTGACTCAGACGACTTACGCACCACCCAATCGCCCAAGATCGCCACAACCAGCAGTCGTCTCAGGGCCAGGGACTTGGACGAACGCACCAAGGAATACGTCATGTGCGCAATCCGGCATTATCGCTGCATTCTTGCCCGCGATAATCTGTTCCCGGACCACATCGTCGAAACGGTCTTCGCGAAGCGTGCCTGGGATGATGCGTGCGAAGAGTTTGGTGAACGGCTGCCGTTGATGCCGACGATTGCTAAGCTGGTGCGTACTTTCAGTTCTTCCTCGTTGTCCGCTGTTGATTTTATCTAGATCACTAATCGGGGTCCTCACTCGCGTGGCGAACTTAAGACCAAGATCAAGCCCCTCGCGGAGGCCATGCTCGGGTTCAAGAGCGGCCACAGCAAGAATACCATCGCGTTTAATCGTGACCTTGCTGAGAAGCTCAAGGAGGGAACCCGATTTGCGTACAAGGCATGTGTTTGTTGGAGCACGGTGTTCTAATACTATTTTTTTTTTGTAGGATGTCGAACAAAAGAAAGGACTCTTTAAAGCCCCGATCCTTCAGAAAGGCGCCAACGCCATTTACTTCGCTAACCGCCGTGACAAAGGGATCACTCACCCGGCATACTTCAATCCATTTCTGCTCAGGGGCCTGGCTGGACTCCTAGCTGTGGTACGCACCCGGTCATTCACATTCACTGTACTCAACTGATACAATGCCAGGTCGACAATGCCATTGACGAGTATGCCACGGGGATCCGGACCGATGTCCCCTTCACCGCCAACGAGTATCGAAGCATCTATGAAAATCATGTCAAGTGCCTGGAATTGTTTGCCGAACACACCGCAAAATACCAGCTCCTGGACAAGATCTTGGTGCGCATGCACAATATCGGCCGGTACGCATTCCTTCCATTAACACGGCACTCTTTCTAACCTATACCGGCAGCCACCATTCGGGGGCACAGCCTCTATCTGCCTCCAGCACCTCCATTTCAGCAAAGCGGTCTTCGATGCTGCCCTCAAAGAGTACGAGGAGGATTTTGAAACCGATACCGAGGGCGAGCAAGGGGACTCTGATTAAGAATAGTTTGTAGTATGTTGTTCCACCAGCAGATAATATTCATTTTTCTATTTTCCCCCGCCATTTGGACCTGACAATGACTCGAACTGATTTCCATGTAGTACTACATCGCACTACGTAGGCCTATAACTCTACAAAGATCCGAAAATATGTAGATCGCGCTTGTAACTACAGCGCACTACATCGTGATACAGATCTGATGCGGCGTGCTACAGCGCACTACAGATCTGATGCGGTGTGCTACAGCGTGCTATATAATGGAGGGTTGTCGACACCACCATGCGGACTATCCTCGCTACATAGGACTACATATACAGCAGGATTTTTCCTGATGGAACCCAGACCGGTTAAATGACATCACGACTGTCAGCAATCCCCGTATTCTGTTTTCGATTTCCACGGCCTTTTTGGCTGCAAGCGTATGGCTTGTCTCTCGCCGCCCTGAATGGGCGTGGAGAGCTGGCGCTCGTCGAGGAAAATGGAAACCTTCATCACACTTGTTGGAGCGGACGGAGTCGGTAAAAGATCGTCTGGCGGGCGCTAGTCTGGGACTGTTATTTGCACCGTCCCACTGCAACGAGTGCTGTCCTGTGCTTGTGTGCCCACCAGCCCTGACTGGCTGCATTTCTGCTCCCTTTGGGCTACAGCCTACGAAGCTGTGCGTCCTGTCAAGAACTTCTTGGAGACCATGATACACCTTTCTGCATAATTTTAGAACACAGCCTTGTGCTGTTCTGGGCATCTTTTTGAGTACTGGACATCCCTCCTTCTCCTCACCACCATGGATGACGAGCCGCAGTTAGAACGTGAATTTACCGCTGAAGCGTCCTCGGATGACCACGGACCGCTCCCTCATGCGTTTGTACCCTAATTTTGCGCTCACCATTTGTTCTCATGTCATCCCATACCTCGCAGATTCACGAGCACCTTCTTCTCCAAGTCGAAGGATTTCGGCATTTCAGGCGGTATCTTCACAAATTTCAATGAGGCGACTCCCAGTCAACCGTTTGAAAGCCCATCCCTGGACCAGTACGTACTCAACGCCTTGACTCTTGCGCAATCTTATCATGCATCGCAGATATACCACGAGCGCCTTTTTTTCAAACTCCAAGCATATCGTGGTTATGGGTGGGACCTTCACGAATAATAACCACGTCGCTCCCAGTAATCCTCCTGGTAATCCCGCAACACAGTCTCACTGGCAGGAGCTGACCTCGACTCAATAGATTTTCGAGTGATCCCCATCGGAGATCTGAACTTGCTGAAGGAAATCAAGCATCCCAGTGAATCCCTCGTCGTGCGTCGCTGGAAAGGACGAGCATCCACGAAGAGGATGTACACTGCTCGGATCCCTGGGTTTCAGTCAGCTATGACAGCAGCGGTATTTCAGGGAGAAGGTGCTGAAAAGGTATGTCTGGACCCTTGTCTGGGTTGAATCATTCATTGGATTCCCCTCCACAGCAATGGCATGCAGAGATATCACGATATTCGGATATTCGGTGAGAGTATTTGCACCATGTTGGCGGTTACAATTAACAGACCACGGCGCAGACATCCGAATCTTTTTCAACTCTATGGTATAGCGAGCGCAAAGGGTCTACATGCCACGGTTTTTCATGACGGTTTGCAGCTGTTTTCCTCGAGTCAAGGCGCTTCCTAAAAAAAGATATACTGGATCAGATCTAATCCCCCATACAAAAATACTGGAAAAGTACCGTGGCGCCCATTTCTCAACGGTGTTCTTTTGGGCGTGCATCGTACGTCTCAACGTTGTGTCTCTATTACGAGGATGACAATTTTCACAGGATGCACAATTCTGTATAATACAATTCATGTCTTTATCGCCGAGCCTGCTCACTGTTTTGCAGGACGTCAACCACTATATGTCCTCTATGTCCGGAAGATACCTGGTAAATGCACTGCCTCACACATCAGCTGTATCCTAATCCTAGCTTTAGCACTACGCCGAGTACATGGTGTGGATACGACCTTCAACCACGCAGCTCTGCATTGAGCTCATGGCCCCTGCACATGATTACCTGGGGCTTGCATCCATTGAATCCGGAATCCGACCCTCGGACATCTACTTTCCTCAAGCACCTGACGACTCGCACATAATTGCTTCGATTTCGCTGCAAGCTTATCACAGCATTTGTGACTTTCATCTGGCATGGTGGCACCAATTCCCGATTTCCACCAATGTCTCGGTGCAACTGGGTTCCATTCGTCATTTTACTGGCCTGGAATACGAAAGCTCGTTCGAGATTGCATTTGCACCCGAATGTGTCGTTGACGATCGAGGCTGGTCGACCGAGGATGCGATCATCGAGAATTATTGGAATCAGTATGTTCCGTCCTACCTGTTGAGCAGATCTTCATCGTTATCGTGCTTAGATTAAATGGGGACGAAGAAGGCACCTCGATTCTTGAGAATAGCTGGATTCGGTGCGCATTTCCCACTTAAACCATATCTTTTCGTTGAGATCACAATCACAGGGTGAATTCTGCCAACGTTGTGGATGAATATCGGCGTCATGTATACGCTGATGATCTCTCTCGGTTGGCTTGGCTAACACAAGCCAATCACATTTTCAACTCCCTGGGTATACAATCCAACTTGGATTATTATGGTGAGTTTCAGCTTTATGGCAACTCGAAACATCGGTGATCATTTGCCCAGTCATGGTATATGGCGTGCGGTGCCATCTGTGGCTTCGGGGCCCTATCGATAATCTACCACCGGGCTTTCTCTTTTTATGTCCCTTGACCGAGTTTCAAAGCGAGCATCTGGGTCACTTTCAGCTTCCTGCGTGTGGAGCGCATTGGTCCCGCGATTCGTCGGGGGCGGAACGTCTAACGGCAGAAGAAGCGAGGAATGAGGGATTTCCGGACATTGAATTTCGAGTGTGGGCCCGCGGAAGGTCGTGGGATGACAGTGTCTACACTGGAATTCACCAGTTTCACGAGGCTGAAGGGTTTGATCCTTACAGTCAAGAGGTCGCCACAGAGCTTGGGTATCTTCAAGTATCCTGCGAGCCGGATGATCTGTTTGACCATTGTGAGCCCGGAATCAGTATTGTCGTCGATGCATCTGACGAGTTAATAGTGCAAGAAAGTGACATCGAGGATGATTACTTTGAATCAGACGAAGACGACGATTTTTCGGACTCTGAAGATGAAGAATCTGGTGCGTCTGAATTGATAACTGTGACATAAAATTTGAATTTCTTTACTCACGAACTGGGCGTAGATCCAGATGCGTTGCAGGACACTGCGTTGGCCGGCGATACGGGGGTTAACATATATGGGCATGAAGATTTCCCTTCGAACCTCCATCAAACGAACGAGCGATATGGTATGCTATGTCCTTCCCATTCTTGTTTCGGTTCCGACTCTACAGTAGATGCATCAGTCACTCCATCATCAACCATTTCTTTCGGTCGAGCGCCGACTGGCTGCGACCCTCCGCTTGCGAGTCTCCAGTTAACAAACGACAGGCAGAAACGACCCCATCCCACGGCCTTACAGTCAGATGGCCAATGCACTTCTTCAAAGCGGGCTCCCGTTCTGTCTCCTGGTTCTCTGCTCCACAAAGCGCCGAATTTCAGTAGGGACAGTCTCGCCTCTTTTGCGTCCTCCAGTTGCCCCACGCTGGACGAACTTCGCTCCAGCAACAACGATCTGCTGCCCACCTCCCCGTACTCCCCGCTTGGAGGTCTTGAGGATCAGGCGGATCCCCTGCGTGATCTGGATGCAGCAGAAGTAGACGCTGTTATGATCCTCTCGCTGGGCGCGCGTTCTTAATTTTACCGTATGTCTTCCCTACTACCTCAAAGAATGATGTAGTCCGGGGTGTACTCATATGTTTCGTTTGCGGTCGGGAAGCCGCATAAATGAACTCTCGTTTCTTCTTCACGGCTGTAGTTCATGTAAATACAAATAATTCTTGTCTTCCAATTCATGTGTTCATTGACGCACATGAGTCTTCTCTGGGGCACTGCATATCCAAGGCTACTCTTCGACTCACCTGAAATTTAGCCGTTCCGAATGACCAGAAACCTCTATCGTTGAATTAGGTGTGTATTAAAGAAAGTGGAAAATTACCAGATATTAAGTATTCCACCCTGTAGCGGGAGGTAGGGAGTTTTGTACCCATTACCGCATGCGCAAGTCGCCGACTTGAAGTTGCTGCTGAAACCTATCGTTTTGCAGTACCGTGAATTATACCTACGTGAGAGCCATGTCAGTCTGGTCCGGACTCGAGGCTTCGGAGGCAAGTGAATATCAGTAAAGTGCCGCACGGAAATGACCCACCGTTTCTCCAACTAAATAACCAGCCTTCATTTGGCAACTTTTGCGCTTGGCATTCCCTGAAAAGTTATGTCTTCGAACTCGAACTTTGTTATCGCTCTGCCTACACTATTGAAAACACCAGTGTCCATGAAGAATCACTACCTTTGAGAGTACAGAGGTAAACACTGTATCTTGTAACCGCCAACAATTTCCGATCCTCTCAAATCGAATGGGCAACGTGCAGTTCAAAAGCTCTGGAATATAAATATGCAACCCACAGTTGAACCTACGAGACAGATCTCGTGGCCCAACACCTTCAAAAAAATTCTCTATTAGGCTATACATCTTCGCTTGTGCCAAACGGCGATGTTTGTGCTGCAACCACGTCTCATATAGTTGGCACAAAAGGCAGGTTATTCTTGCGCTCCCAGATTTTCGGTCCTGGGCTTACCCTGAGTCCTGCCACGGAATGAAAGCAGCAGTATCTTGCCCAAATGCAAGGGACTTGTAAACCTGTTCTATCCGTTTATACGGTTGCGGAGAATATCATTCACGACCTTATGGGGACTTTTCCGGCTTTTCAGAGTTGCAAGACGGCAAGTTGCACCGCGGCCACAGAGATTTGGAATGGAGAGGCCGAGTCGAAGTCCGCTATATCTTATTCTCAACATTCAGTGAAGGACTATGTACTTTCCCGCATTCAAGCTCTAAGAACAGCTCACATCGTATCTCGATGGAAATTAAATGACTTGGTTAATGCTACTCGGAGGCCCGAGACCAGATTGAGGCTCTTCAAGACCCTAAATGGGCAGATTAAATGGTCAATGCTCGCCCGGGCCCCCGTGCGGAATAGTATCGCAAGTGGCTTTGAAATTCCATCTAAATCTAAATTATTTTTCAGCTTTCGCCATGTTCTCATTTTTTTGTTGCAGAAGTTCATGGCAGTCCATCCAACTCGCTGTTCGTCCATATCACGCACCCAGCTCTCAACAATATCTGCAGGGAGCACTACAAGGAGCTTAAGCGTCCGACGCGTTGCTGAGAGTATTGCCCGGCCCAGAAAACTTCTGTACGGACTTGCAGCGGTGCACTCAGCGCGCGAACGGTGAGATTGCGACGAAGGAAACAATAAAAATCACGAGAGCTGAACCTCCTGATTGCTGAACCTTTAGGTTTGGCTACCAGGGGAATTTAGGTTTCGTTCTCTTTTGCTACATGTACAAACAAAAACTTGTCATACAGAATTAGTCATTGCATAAAATTAATGTACAGTTGTTCAAAAAGTATATTTTCCATTGTGAAAAAATTGCTCGCTGTTTAACCCAACGGATGCCAATATTCTAATGCTTTTCCGCGTTGCTAACGTCCAAATCCTTTTTTTATTTCTTTTTCAATGTGTCATTTTTGTTTTGTGTTCGGCCGGCTCCGTCGGACTCGGAGTCTCGGAAATCACACGGAATAATCTGACATCCCGGAAAGAGCCGAGAGTCATCGGGCTCACGTGATGACGTCATGTCGTGCTCTTTTGCCGTTTCACGCATGTGTTTTTTCCCGTTCTGACTCAGCCCAAAGGAGTTCAAAATGTAGCCCAACACAACCTACCAGTCGTATCACCAGTTTCTTCTGTTTCCTACAACGGTTTGAGTGGTTTCTGACGTTTCTGGTGTATCAGAACATGGATCAGTGGGGAAATCATGTCAGACATAGTTGCATGTGACAACGGGATTATTGTTCCGCTTGTTCCAGGTACGCGGCTATGCCGGGCATGAGTTCAAGGAGATAATATCAGCCAGGTCTTGTGATCGTTGATCTCAGAACCATAGCAGATGCCAGTGGGGATAGTAAACTCTAATCCTCATTGGTCTCATTTAATGGTCTCAAAGAAGTGGGGTATTGTTTGGAAGCTATAGACAAGGGCTACAATGTCCGATTATACCGGTCCGAGGGATACTTCAGGAACGGGGGTTCCAAAACTCAAGAAACACTTGGTGATTATGGTTTCAAGCACCCATCACGTCACGAATGTGCACCGGAGCACGCTGTATACGGAATCGAGCCCACCGGAGCAAGTGACGCACAGGACCAAGTTGGCGGAGATTGTACCATTCAAACCGGAGCAGTTGGCGGAAGAGTTATCCCACGCACCGGAGCAATTGCTGTATTACTGCAGCGCTTGGAGCTCACTCAAGCTACGCTCACCCAGTCCAAATACGGGTGCGGAGTTCTCACGAACAACAACTTCCTTTTGTAGACGCACAGCCCTCTCCTCTGGTCTCCTTTTAGGTTCTTCGTTCTCTGCCATGCACAGCCCACTTCTCCGGTCCCCTTTCGGCCAGTTACTTCCTCTTTCAGAACTCCGAGCTCCCACGCAGCGCACTGGTTCCAGGCACCTCCATTCCATGTGTTCCCCTTTTGGTTTCTTGACTCAATTTCCTTTCCTGTCTCTCCCTTCCTATTTTACTATAAAAGCCCCCACTTTGTACCATGTACGGGAGCGAGCCACACCCCCACTGCAATATATTTCTTCTTGCTTCTTCTCCATTATCTCCCTCTGCAGCCCAGCTGCAATCACCCTTAGTAGTAGTATTAGCTCAAGTCCTCGATCACTGTCATTGCCGCCTATCGCCCATCGCCATCGCCTATCGAATATTGTCTATTGTCTATTGTCTATTGTCTATTGCCTATTGTCTATCGAACATCAAAGATCAAAGATCAAACATCGCCTATTGCCTATCGTATTAAGTGACATCCTCACATGTACCTGATTGGATCCGGGACGTCTTGGACCACCTCACACAATACATTACTGCTCCGTGCTTAGACGCGGAGTAGGTGTATCATTGCCATGTGCAAGGACATTACCAAGAACTGTTGGAATATACCTGGAATGACACAGGGGGCAAAGGTTGAGGCACTTGCCATAATGGCATGTGTGGGGCATTCCACACACACTTGCACGGTGTGTGCATGGCATCTGACAGACATGTGGCAAATATTCTCACCCTTTGACAGGGGTGAAAATCTCTTGCTCTGGAACTTTTAGTTCAGTACACTCTTTTTTCTATTCTCTGCATTGGTCCTATTGTGTAGGGGCAAGTAGTGTAACTCTCGTAAATGTAATCCGGTTCCCTATGGTTTTGGGTTCAACCCTCGGTGTGCACCCTTTTTTTTGGGACCTCCCCCTTGCTCGGAGAGGGTTGGTGGTCACTGTAAATGAGATCTGACATAGAACAAGGAACCTTTGGGCTACAAAATCTTTCCTGTTATGATATGTACAAAACAAGAGTAATGGATAATTGGCCTGTGAGCAGAATTTATTACAACGAGGCCACGGCAAGTGCCGAGCACATGCCAAGCACATGCCCTGCACATGCCTGTCAGATGCCACAGCAAGTGCCTGTCGGATGCCGCGCAGATGCCCTTATGACAAGTGCTTCCAAGTTTGCCCCCTGTGTGACGACTACGACCTCAACAACCAATGAGACACTTTCTAGTCTTATAAATACTCTGGAAACACGGGAAATAGGGTGGATAAACAGACTCTTTTACATATTTTCTTTATTATCATAGTCATATCATCTTTTGTATAAGTAGTCAGAGCAGAGGAGGAGAGAGAAGCGAAGTTTCCCCTGGGAAACCCTCATGTTATTCAAGTTTTGCAAGTCTTAGATACTTGTAAAGGGCAAATCTCGTACAACTGGGAAGGAATAGAAGTTTGGAAGTTTGTGATTGAATTGAATCTGGTTTTGGACTCGGAAACATTGTGTGATTGGATTGGAAAGATACTGGGACTGAGAGAAGAACATTGACTGGACTGGACACTGGATATTGGGACTGGGATATTGGATTTGGATTGGCTGGAAAGACTCTGGGACTCAAGATTTGACTGGGACTGGTTGGGAAACTGACAAAATACACGCTACGCACTTTAGGCAACAACATTATTGATGCGGATCTTCAGGATACACAAGAAACTACAGAAACACCACTGTTTCTTACATTTCTTAAACTTGGTTATCATATATCGCATCAAGGAAGTCCGAAACAGTTATATCCTTTGGATCTTCGTTTTCACACGTATCATAACACAACCTTTCTTCGGACTTTTACTTTGAACAATCAACTTTCCCTTTCAACCTTTTAAAGGCTCTAAAACTAGGGACTGACACTTGTCGGCTACCTTGGAAGTGATTGAAATAGTTATCATACATTGTTTCTAGTGTTGGTTTGGGATAGGTTCTGCCTATCTTGCCCAATATTGGTTTTGGTTGTTTCTTGTGTTTCCACACTAGGTTCCAAGCTTGCAAATCAACGCTGTCAACTTTCAAATGCCGCGCTCGAAGACCAACACGTGGCGAATCTGTGGACCACATCCAGCCCTCCAAGAAACCACACTCTGCAATACTCCAGAAAAGATGAATGAGAATGCCACTCACTTCTTCTCAGCCTGGGGCACTACAGCGACGGCGATTCAGCGATTACCACGCAGCTTAAACCTACACCAGGCAGACCAGGCTGCACCTGCACCCGGCCAAGCCCACACACAATGACCACCCTCTATCTCTAGCAGCGCTGATAAGCCTGGCATTTGAACACCCGTGAAAATTCCAATTTTACGAACATTTGCATACATTAGCTATAAGTTAGCTATGTATTTGGCGTCACTCAACAGGAGCTATTGCGAGATCCGAGCAGTTAGCTATGGACTTGACGTGTGTGTGAAGAGTTCTCGAGTCTGATTACACAAAGGGCCGTCTAGGCTTTGCGCTCTTCTGGGTTAGAGGACCAATAACTAAAGGTGTTTCCCAACCATCTCTTAGCAAGATTGGGGATTTGCTGCGCAGTCTTATCAAGGATACATCCATTATCCATCTGGTGGGCAATTAATTGATCACAGAGGATCGTTTAGAGGTACATACCAAAGGGAGGTCAGACTCTGACCGTACCAAGTTCGAATCCCGAACAAAGCCGAGTAAACCCGGCATGGGCAAAAATTCCTGGTTGGACACTCAAGTATTTCCCAGAGACATAGAAATGCTATTTCTCATGTGTTTAAATGTACTCCATAGTGCTACAGCATCCTTAAAGTAGGATGTTCAGTACCATCAAAAACCGACTGATGAGCAATTCACTGCATTCAGACCCCCCCGTAGGCACAGATGTGCCTACTTTCGCCGATCTCTGCCTAGGGCTGCCTACCCGAGCCCACGTTGGCCTCAGTTGGCCTATCACCCCAGCCGAGGCAAGGTGTGCCCACCTTGGTCGATCTTCGCCGACGGTGGTTCGCCTATCGTGGCCGACCTTGGTCCAGGTTGGTGGCGTCTGAAATGAGGCTGCCAATTAGCCCTAGTTGTATTGAAAGTTACTATTTCGACTCTCCTGTCAAGTCTCATTTATCCGGCAAATGCTCAATCTCCATGATCGATCCATGATTATCCCGCTTTACACGGAAACCGGCATTGTACCTCTACGGGTTCGATGATTCCTCCTTGCGCTTGGATATCTGAAATATCTGCTTGAACTCCCGGCCACCCATTTTGCACGTGCTGCCGTGAACAGTGCAATTAAACTGGACGCGCTGGGTAAAAAATCATGGGTCAAGGATTTGTAGACAGCTGCGACCAAGCTCCCATTCACTTGCCCACTTCCAGATCTTGCAATTGCTACATCCAAATCTATACTGGAGTACGCAAAATCGGTGGATGGGTTAATGTTGCAATGGATTCAAGGTGAAGTCGACTCGTCAGACAAGCTATACCTGCTCCAGGGACGTCGTGAACCACAAAAGAACAAACCTCCGGCACCACAGACACTTCGACTACGGCACTATCTGTCCATGGGTGAAGACCCAGAAGCATAGAGAAGCTCTTACCTCTCTTCTGTTGTCAACCCATTTACTTGCCGTCGAAGTTCTGCGATACGGGGATCATTTGCATACACGAGAGGATGATCGTTCCAGACGAGTTTGCAGGTTCTGCAAGTCTGAAGTTGAGTCTCCAGAGCATGCCCTTTTAGCTTGCGACGCCTCACCTGAGGTTATGTCCCTAAGAGTGGTATTTCTGAACCAACTATTTTCAGGTGCACCAGCCTTGTGCCGTCGCATGGAGGAACTCAACTTGATTGAGTTCTTCAAATCCATGCTTTATGAACGCTCAACTATCGCTCTCGTGGCCAAGTTTGCATTTGAAGTTCTTGAGGTTTTTTATGCGACTCCTGTATTTAGGTTGACTGGCTGATTTGAGGTAACATGTTTGATTTTCGTAACCTTTTTGCTTCTGTGTGTCGACTGGGTTCTACAGCGTGACGGGAAACTGGGTGTGTGAGCTCGGCTTGGGAGATATATGGAGGCCAGGGACGATGGTGTACATAATTGCCTGTAGTACACCGGGATACTTCCTGAAACCGGCGTTCCTCAGCGGGACCGTGCCGTGTAATGCTACCTACCTTCCTACCTACCTACCTGTAAGTCTTCAGGCACAGATCTTGGCATATCTTTGATTGATTTTCGTGATAGTCACTTGGTAATCATCTGGTAATCAAACATTCACACACAAAGGCTACAGTCTTGCCATTTGCATTCGTCGTGCGTCTATCCACGCCCCACTCGACAACAGTATGAATATGGGTCGGTGAGAGCCTTCATCTCTTCATTCTTATCGCTTTATTTTCGCATTCCTCAACACATGAAACGCGCTCAGGCTTCTGGTCCGACTCGCCGGAGTGCAAGCGGCCCGGCACCTATATCCACTGTCCCACCCACGCAATCACGGGCATATGCAACGCCCCAGCCGCGCACTTTTTCTGCGACTGAGGATGACTATCCTACGTACGTGGTGGAACTCAAAAAAAAAACCCATTCGCTTGCTTATCGACATCAACCGCAGCCAGCCGAGCACGCAGGATGGATATTCCAGTATTGGACCGGGATGAACAAAAGGCAGCATACACACACATTGGCACACACAACACATTGAATTGAGATGCGACACATCCGGATCAGAGCCGACACATTGACGCGAATGTGTTGGCTTCGTCGAGGAACACGACACATCCGGAAAATCCCGCTCACAAATTTGTAGCGGGTTAATTAAAAAACATCGGAGGGGTGAAGACCAAAGAATAATAATAATAATTAAGGACTAGCATAAGATTTGATGTAAAGCAATCATTAATTTGACCCCTACTCCGCCGATTCCCTGCTCCCGCTCACTGGTAATTAACAGAGAATTAGAAATTCGAAGTGGGAGAATTGTATCGGAATATACCTTGGACGCCTTTGCACGTTTAATAGGGCGCTCTGAAGTCCCTTCCGCTCCAGCCCGGCTCCGCTCTGATGGATTTCTGGACCGCACGGAGTTGGACTCAAGGATATTGGCAGGATCAACTTCTTGGCGTTGGCGTCGTTTTTTGTTTGCGGCACTTGTGGATGGCGCGCAAGTATCGTCAATGGCAACAGAGGCCTCTGAAGGAGAATCTGGTTGGACTGGGGGCAGCGTTGGCCACTGTGAATATTTAGACGATGGCACGGAAGTTGAACCCAAAGTTGACTCCACAAAACTAATTGCCACCGCCGCAGGTCGAGCAGAATAGTCAGTGGGTACTAAAGCAGGCATGAGGGCGTTGAGGCTGGAATAAGAGCCGGGAAAAGAATCGAAATCGAATGGTGACATGAAATCTGGAGTCAACGCATCCCCAGGAAACGCGCCTGGGGACATCACGTTGCCTCGGTCCATGAAAGCGGCCCAGTCAAAGTCATTCACAGACCAGAAGTCGGCCCCAGATTGGGCCGCGGCTTGAGGGAATCCGAAGTTGGCTGCCATGAGTTGTTCAGGCACAGGGTTTGTGAACAGAGTAACCCCGGCAGCCGAGCTTGCTGACTGCATAGAAAGCATCTGGGGGTGATCTATTAAATCGTGAGAGAAGGATCGCCGAAGCCAAATAAAATGAACCTACCACCTGCCGTTGTTGCAGTCTTGTCGAGGTTGGTGTCGGGTAACGTTGAATCGCCCAACAAAGAGCCCTCTGTGGGCAGGTTTTCGAAACTGGTCGCCAGTTTGCGCGCCGGCAGATCTGCTAGAAACATAAGCAAGATTATTCTCCAAGCTGCGTGTATTCACAATACCTTTATGCGCCATGGTTTTAACACGACCACTGGAACTCGCGGTGAGGATGGCAGGTGCTTTACCCTTGCTCGATCGTGCCCCAGATTTCCCCGTCAACGCCTTGAGCTTCTGATTGAGCTCCTTCGTTTGGGCATTCGAGTCACGGCGCGTCTCTTGCAACGCGGCAAGCTGTGCCTTGATCTCCGCAGCCTCATCCGCTACCTTGTCTGTCTCCCGGGCTTTCTGTGCCCGTGCGGACCGGCGTTGAGAATTCCGAGCCTCACGGTGAACGACTTCGTTGTTAGCGTTAGGGAAGATACCTGTGCGCATTGACATATCTATCTCATTCGCGGCAGTTGTATCAGTTTTATAGGCACTGTACTAGTGATTCAGAGTTGAGAGCATTGAAAGAGTGAAAAAAATTACGTTTCTAGTCCTTCAACGAGGCTTAATTTGATGCCTGTCTGAGCGTTGGTCCAGGCATGTTGGGCTTCATTTGTGTTTGTGGTCGAAGGAGTGCTATCCCAGACCTCGGCAGGAATGGGTGACTGCGACTTCACGAGGCAGGGAATAATCCATTCGTGCATCTCCTTGTGGCGCCACCAATCTGGAAGGGCGGTCAGACCTGCAATACTGATAAAATTGTACCCACCTTGAACTTTTTTCTCGCCGATACCATCAATGAACACGGAAAACTCGCTGAGGGATTCTTTCGAGTCGATATAGACGAAGTCTTGAAGGCGTTGAAAGTCAGGTGGGCGAACGAGGGTCCTGAAATCGTTGACTGGTCTAGAAAGAATCTAAGTAATGATCGGAAGCAGAGATGGAAATTACTCTTTGGCGTGTCTCCAGCAGATTTTCACGAACTCGGGCGCAACCTTCTCGGGCGGTGTGTCGTTTGGAATCCCACTGTACGTGGGAACATTGTACTTCATCGCGGAGCGGGTAATCCCCATAATCTGTGCCGTATCCATGTCTGAATTCATGACAAGTAAATTACCGCCCGGGATGAATCTCTTCAATGGCACGGGTTTGCCTGTAACCTGGATCTTGAGGCGTTGCACCTCGTCGAATATTTCCTCGAAAAAATCAGTGCTCGCGCGATTGATATATGCACGCAGGACAGAAACGGCTGTGCGGCATGAGCTAAATGCCATAAGAATTGCTGAGAACGTACCGCGTAAGGAAACCTTTGCAAATATAGTGACCTCCCACTCGTTCATCTTCCCTTCGATGCGCTTGTAGGTGGTGTCGCCATCGAAGGAGGTAACACCAGGGTCATCGAGAAGCTTCAGGAGATACGGAACACACGTCAGAATGCAAACACTGCCGTCATTTTTGGCGAGATAACTGTGAATGTAGCGTTCTGGCAATGGCTTTGTGAGGCCATTTTGATATAATTTGAATGCACCTGGATCGAGGGAATTGAAGGTAGCACAATCAACGATGAGAACACATAGCTTACCCGCCAAATCGAGGCCATCAGGGAAGTGCGCACTCTTCACCTTGCGCAGAATATCTGCCTTGACTCGCTTGTCTTGCAGAGCTGGAGCAAAGGCCGTGACACTTTTCCCTTTCAAGATGACCTTGGTCGATGCAGCTAAGAAACGGTTCAGAGAAGGGGATATGGGAACAAAATATGATAAATACCGTTATCCACTTTTACCACAGTTGCACCGACAACTCCGGCCGCTTCAATTAACTCCCGGTACGTCCCCTTAGTTACATGGGATACCTGGGCCGGTGGGGGCATTGGACGTCGTGTTGTTGATAATGAGGGCTTTGCGAATGGAGGTGTCGAGTGGAACAAAGATTGTACGTGTCGCGTCACACTCGTGTTGGACGATCCTACTGCGCACCTGCAACCCTTTCTCGATATGCGGGTGAGCTGAAATGCAATTAAAAAGCCATCACAGAATTATAATGAAAGCAAAACATACGGCAGAACTTTGGTTTCAGTCCAGTGCCTGACTTGACGAACTGACTGCAAGGTGCAGTGTCCTTTTCGTCCCCATCAGCCAGCGACTGGCCAGCGAGTAGCCTTGCAAAGATATTTTCGTCTACGTGATCCGAGATAGGGAGACTGCGATGCTTTGAGTCTATCACCTTGAATTTCGTGCTGTAGCCGCTACAACCGATGAAGTATTGGTGCCCCCGCGACATCCCCTGCCGATTGCAGTTAGTGACACTGCGGTTAAATTGTTATCATAACGCACCTGGGGTTTAGCCCGCATAATGGGCCCGCCGGTACATTTTTTTCCGTTTGAATCCACGGCGCTGCACTTCCAGTTCTGAACAACTTTCAAAAATCTGAGTGACTTTGATGAGACGCAACGTTCAATGGATAAAATGCGAATGAAAATATCTACATTACAGCATGCTGCTCGGCCGAGCGACGGTAGCTCAGACAAGTATTCCATCCGCTGTGCTTTGGCCTTCGTGGTGAGTGAGAACTGGCCGGTGCGCATGAACGATGTGATCTCATCATCCCAGACGGTATACTTCGTATATTAAGGAGATACTTCGTATATTAAGGAGATGCCTCGTATCAGTATGCACCTGTTTGGTTTCGCACGCCACCGGGCGCCTGCTAATTCCCGAACACATCAGATCACTATCATATTGTTATTTTTAAATCAAGTTTCCCGTGGTAAGCTCAGCTCCGCACCGTTGCGAACACCTCGAATTGGATTGCCTCTTTTCTTTCCTTTCTTTCCGTCCACCTCCTTTGACATCGGTTGAACTTCAAGTTCAACGTGCCTCCGAGTCGAGGCTTTTGTCCTTTTCCCAACATCAAAGTTTAACTTTTGAAGAGCTTCGACGGGCTGTACGCCATGACGCGTGAACAGGCCACATGCCTGTTGATCCCACGCTCAAAGCCCGCTCAAATGAAAGACCTGTCCGACGTTCTTTCTTCGCCTCTTCCCATCATCATCCCGCCTTTCAGCCGTGGTCCCCGCCCTTCAATACAGTGCCTCCCTTGGTTCTCCTCCGCCATCAATACGGTGCTGACTCCGCAAGTCCTCCGCAAGCCTTCCACAAGATCTGTGTACCATCAAGACTGACGCAGTGCCGTGCTTAATTTCTCACAAAAGGAAAGCCTGTCTGATTTCTCTTCGTTCTTTCCCCCACCATCATTCTGGGTTCTTGCGCCTTTCGTTTTCCCTTGCTTTTCCGCACACTGCTTAGAAGAATCCCGCAAGACTACCGTGCCATCAAACCCCGCAAGACTGTACGTACCTCAACTAACCTCAACGTGTTCTTGACAGGCGACATTCTTCGGTGCATGTGGGGACTACGTTTCGTGGATCTGCAAGAGTTCTCGGGCACCAGAACGTTCAACAACGGCTGTGGACCGCAAAATCTTAAGCCAACTCGGAACGAATCTGCAACTGGCCAGATCTGGAATGGTATCTTACAGCCGTTTTCATCCAATCCGCCCTTCCGCCCCCGCCATGTCATTTAACCGACTCCTTTACATCTCACTCTGGCCTCAAACATCGCCGACATTCTCCAAGACCAATGTTGGGGTAATAAATGCTGTAGTGCGGTAGTAGCCCAGGATACGGCAGGTTCGTCAGAATTTCCTTCCTCCATTCTTTTGCTAAAATCCCTTAGCATATCGCACTATATTCTGTACTGAATTGCATCGTCCGTGCTGTTCGACTCTCCAGTTGTTTTTTAATCTACCAACTAACCACTCGTATAGGTTACGAACACCCAACTAGAAGATGGCGCCCAGCTTATTTTCGATGCGGCTGGCCTTTGTAAGTGTGACCGATCTCGTGCAGCTCAGCCTGTCCGCTTCCCTCTACTCCCATTCCTCAATGAGGTAACGTTTTCATGCTCTTGGGTTCCTCCCCTGTTTGCTTTACCGACATCTCAGTTATATTCACAGGTTACCTCCCGACTTCCGACGCTCCCTGTGAGCCAGCGCAATTTTAGATCCTCTAGATTTGCATATTTAACTTCAGATTGTGCAACTATTTGCAACGTTGTGCCATCATCTACGCGCGCCACAGTCGGGCAAAAGGTAAATCGTTTGATTGATTTTTTGGCATTCCTCGGAGCCGCCTTACGAGTTTCGCTCATTCTTACCTCCACTGTTCGGCCCCTTTAGCTCAACGATGCTAACATTTTGGATTCAGTTTTTTTTGGGCTCCCACCTATGTTTAATCAACTTTTTTGCGCCTCTTCTGCACGCGGTAACGAGTTTCTTATTCACGTGGTATTTCTTTTGGCATCTCACTTACCCTTAGCCCTATCAGGCAGCAAGTTGTTTCATCGTGTAACACGTCGAATCCGATACTGAAATATTATTTCCGTTACGTTTGGTTATGTATGTGTCTGAGTTGTTGCTCAGGTTGCACTCAAGTGTCGGCCGAAGGTATCCCCGACGCGTTCGAAGACAGTAGGTAATGTCGGGGCGATATCTCATATGTTTTACTCAACCACACAGATACTATGTTAACCGATTCTGATATGCATTCGTCCATTCCTCAATTTGAAGTTTGAGCCCCGCGAGCGACTCGGAGCGAGGTGAGTATTAAAGTGTTCTATATGTTCTGGCGCTCGATGCTCACAAGCGAATTAACAGTGTTGTAATACTTTACCTCTATTCGAGCTGCTCTCTGGTATGATGCATATTTTCCCACAGTTCGAGTGTCTGACCATCCGGTCTTCGTTCAGTCGTTTGTCGATGGGTGTTTAATCATTTTGCGGTCACTCTCTGATTCCACTCGCGGCATGCTATGCAGTAGTCTATCGTCACAGATGAAAGGGGTGAGTTTGCGCATTGGACTGTGACTTACTTTATGGCCCATAGTATGTGTACATACTTTGTGTGGATTAATGATTTTTTCGAATATGTTTCCTCTGTACTTTTGAACCCCTGTTCACCTTTGTCACGGAGTTTGCAAATACAGAACGACCGTACACTGTCCTTTGATAATTTCTCAACGACGGTTAGTTGCATCTCAAGCTGAGGCTTACAAAATCCTGAGCACTTATGCCGGAGCGAAGCGAAGGCACGTCTTGTCTGATTGAACGAGATCATGGGCGTCTAAGAAGTAATGTGAGAACGCGGGAAATAGGAAATTTTCTGCTTCATACCGTCGTCGCTAAGATTATGGTCATCTGATGACATGTGAGGAATGCTAAAATAAATAAAACCAATGGGCATACCTCCTGTGTTGAGACTATTACTATCTAACGGTGTTGTGAGCTTTTGGACCTGATGATCTGACACTGGGTAAAAAAGTGGGACATGGACAATTGAAATGGGTGTACCTGCTGTGGTGAGATCATCCGTATCGAATGAAGGAGTGAGAATGAAGAACAAAGATAAAAATGTGGAATGGAAGTACCATCGTCGATATTCTGGTGATCTGTATCTGACGGCATGTGAGACAAAATGAATAGAATAGAGCAAGATGCACATACCCATGATGTCTGTGGGAGGGTGTACACTGGAGGATCGAGAGGAAGGTCGCATCAGCGCTGCTGTGACCTCAACGGAATCAGTGTCTGAATTCTCAGCCTCGGAATCGATAAGCTCAAAAATCTCTTGGCCTCCCTCGTGCAAAGTCCGGAGCTTTACAGCGCCCGAAGTACTGGATAAATGGGTGGAAGGCGGCTCAGATTTGATGGAAATGGCGGGGGTAATAGATTCCGAGGCGTGCGGAGGTTCAATTTTGAAGCGAACCGGGTCAGAAGAAACGGAAGACTGGGAAGTGATGAGGGAGGAACCGCTCTGGGCAAGAAAATCTCGAAGAGCGAGAACATCGATCCAGTTGAGGTCCAGGAACCGCACTGCGTTGCCAGAGATGTACCTGCCAGGGTGCATCTTTGACGTATCAGCGCCGGAAAGACGAGACACATTGACAACGTACAAAGCTGCGGAATTCGATCACCTGCCGAGCCGAGAGGCCATAAACGAGTTCCTGGTCCGCGGGTTGACGCGTCGCAGAGGCGATAGGGGGAGTACCCGACGCGTTCTCGGCCAGGAATATTTTCACGGAGGGTACATCGATCCATTCGTAATCGAGGAATCGATTGGCATTTGAAGTTCTGTACCCGGGATTATAAATCTGCAATCTACGCGTTCAGCGAAGATCTGCAACGCGACGAGACGCGACGTACATGGTTCCGGAAGGCCATCAACTGCCATGCCGGAAGGCTGTCGAGGAAGCTGGTGTCACCAGGTGTGTGCTTCGATGGATTGGCGTGGTCGGGAGACATTTTGACGCGCTTTTTGTCGCTGGGGTTTGTTTATGATGGTGGTCGTGGTCGTGGTCAGGAAGGAAGAAGGACCGAGAACGGGATACGTGGCAATTTTCAAAATGGTCTGGGGCCGAACAGCGCAAGGGGGCCGAACATCGCAAGGGCGACACATTGCCAAAAAGGCAAGTGTCGGCAGCCGAATCAAGCGCGACACATTAATGTCAATGTGTCGCGTCTGATTGGAATGTGTCGCGTCTCCGGAATGTGTGTGTATGCTGCCTTTTGTATATACTCGTATTGGACTGGGGCATCCACCGTGCGTCGCTGAGATTCGTTCTATGGTGTACTGACTGATTAAGCACCAGCATCCCGTACCCCTATCTTGCACCCCATCACGCCCCTCCTAGCCGCCATGTTTCGCCCATCGATGAGGTCAGCCAGCTCATGCAAGCGCTTGAGTTGGAGAAGGAGCGCACCCGTGCTGCGGAAGCCGAGGCACGCGCCGCAGAGGCTGATTCCCGCGCTGCTTTTGCTGAAGCTCGAGCGGCCACAGCCGAGCGTGACCTTCTTCTGGCCAAGCAAGGCTCCCTCGCAGCGCGCGACTACGGGGCTGAAGATGCACTGCACCCTCGTACCGACCGACGGGGTCGGGAGCTCTCTGCGTCGCTGTCCCTGGCGCCCCATTCAAGCTCTCATTCGGTTGAGGATCCCGATGAAGAGTTGGGGAACTGGGGGGCTGAGGCCAATGCGCAGGACGAGGACGAGGATGCAGAGAAGCTTCCAGCTGCTAAGAACGCAGAGAAGCCCGCTGCTAAGGCCGCACTTCAGGTGTGTGATGCATCTCACTTGTTTCCGCATCTATTGACTTATTTTATAGAGCGAGATAACATCCTCGTTTCGCCGTCTATGCAACATCCCGAAGCCCAAAGAGTGGCCGGCTCAATACACCACCACTCGCATTAATCCCCTCACCAATGAGATCTATTTTTCGCCGAACTTCGACGGCGCTGTCAACGACCCCGAGAACCGGGTCGAGGTTGGTAAGATTGCGGGAAAAATTAAACATGATTGGACAGTGCGTAATTTCATCATGTTGTGCAGTCGGGTTGATCTTCAGCTTTGCCTCAGGAATCTCGGTCTCGCAACGTTCACATTTCCGAGACGCAGGTCATCGGAATGGTGAAGGAGTCCTTCCGCACCGTCAAAAAGGACTGGAGGCGTCATTTCACTCCCCAGCTCAAGGCGAAGCTCCAGGAACAGCAAAAACGCGATCGACGCATGCAGCGCCGTGTTCGGAAAAGCATTGTGTACTTACTTCAGCTCCCGTTCCATGCTGTACGGTCCGCTCCTTACTTACTAATCCCGCTGGTGCTACAGAAATCTGCTCAACTGCTCTTGCTTGTGGACGACTATGCCAACGACAATCAGCTCATTGCTTCGGTCCTTCGGGACGCGCTCGACGAGCAGTACATGTCGGACGAGCTTTCTGAGCCGGAATCAACAAATGAGCCTCTGGCAGCCTGGCGTGTGCGCATGGCGGCCAAGTGTGGGCACAATACCTCTCCGGACGCGATAAAGCTGCAGCACTATCTTGAGGTTGAGGAGTGCGAATGGCGTTCGCCCGAGGTGACTTGAACCATCATCGAGATTTGTCTTATCACTAATTTTGCCGACCTTTCTTTCAACCTCAGTACTTGAAGATCATCAAGGAACTCCAACTTCGCTACGACGAAAGGCGCACGGCTGCTACACAGGGCAACATCGCTTACACTCGTGTCTGCGATACGGGTCGTATGTCCAACCGCATCCCACGCAAGACCCCATTTGATTTCATGGTTAACCGAGCGTGGCTCGACGCTAACAAGGGAGCTGAACTTGTCGAGGACTGGGGCACGCGTACTGAATCGTTGTCGGCTCCTGCTTAGGGCAAAAAAATGTTGTCTGAGTTGAACGTCGCGTCGAGTACATTGATAGAATTTTCATAGATCATAGAATAAATCCTTCCTCCGGGTCTCCATTCATGTCATGTTCAGGAAACTGGAATTTGAGTCAGAAATTTTAAGTCAAAGCCTGCGAAATAGCCGTTGCGCAGGTTTGTTCCGACCCGGTTGGACAGCTTTTCCGCCAGAGTCAGCGGCCCTGTGGGTATGAGAAGAGCTTGGATTGTCTGCCATGCAGAGGAGAATTGGGCGGTGTTTGTCTTGGTTATGTGCATTGTGGGGACTACCAGGCTCAATATATAGTCGCTCCGGCAGGTGTGAGCAACGTGTTCGGATAAAGTGGCAATTCAGCCTTACGGAGTCATATTTCTTATTCAAAGCATTAATTTCGCTCCCTTGCTGTTACTAATTGAGATATAATCATTTGGAATGTAGACAGTCTTGGAGTAATTCATATAACTAAGTTGTTGTAGGTCAAATTTACTACTCCTCCAGGGTCCAAGTGATGAAAGCAGTTCGCCCGAAGAAGTGTAGACGGACAGCCATTGGACTGGTTTGGGAATTTAGATTTAAAGGCAGACTGAAGGCGAACTGATGAACTCTAGTAGGCTAACAAGGTGCGTATGTGTGAGAATAGATTAAAACCTGTGTTCGGATTGAGAACAAGCACGAACCATGCCGGTTATCGAATTCACCTAGCTAGGCACATCGGCCCACATGAGTCTACGTGTGCCTATTCTGGTCGGAATACCTAGACCAACCTCGGCAGGGATGGGCAGACCTATAGGCAAGGGTAGGCACAGTGGTCTGCCTACACATCTGCCTATTGGGATCCGGCAGATCTGTGCCTATGGGGGGGTCTGAACGCAGTGATTAGATGATTTCTCTCCGTTCGGTTGACTTAAGCAGCACAAAACATATATAATTCATTTGAACTGAGGCTAAATTAGATAGGAAAAATACGGAATACCCTCACATCCAGAATGCTCGAAGCTCACACATTTTTACAGCTAATTCCAGCCGAAGCACAAAGTCGTACATCGGACATTTGGAGATTAAATTCACAGCTTGGATTGTGTACGGTACCCTAGCTACAGTACTATTTGACATCTGAGCGATGCAATTGGCTAAGCGTGTGGGCTGTGGCTGCGCGTACGCGGTGGAGAAAAATGTAACAAATACGACTGTGCGCACGGTAATGAGCGGCGCGTCAGCCGTGCACGTATCAGCAGACGTTTATGGCGAGTGAAGCTACGTGCAGGCCGTCATTGGAACGCGGCACCGGCCGCGCACGTCCCAGAAACAGCGGGGCATCGTACGCAGAGTACAAGACAACCAGGGGAAAAAAAAACAGCAGTGGAGACCCAGGCAGCAGATATGGGCAGAATTGCAAGTGGTGGATGGGTCGACAGTAGCACGGTAAGGTGCCACTAGGTGCGGAATGAGGCGGGATCGCATCGGAGCCCCCGGGCGGGATCGGCAGAGGAAACAGGGCGTGAGCAGAGTCTGGCGAGATTGAAGTACGGACGCACCAAGTGGAGAAGAAATCTGAAGGCCGCATTTCACGGGCTAGGGAGCTGCAAGCGAAAGGCAGCCAGGTATCGCGCGGCCGATTCTGGGTGCGGTAGCTTGAGAACGGCAGTAAATCTGGGTAATAGAAACGGAGAGGAAGCGACAGTCAAAGCCTAGGGCTGGGGTGCAGGGGAGGAGAGCAAGGGCCACAAAATGCTGGTGGGGGGCACGCTATTGCGAACGGCGCAGTCGGTTGCGGGTACAGCGGTCCAAAATGCAGCCGCAACGGAATTTTCCCACACCAACGGCATGCAATGGTCGAAAGGTGAGGGGATTGTGGGGGTGTCGGAGCGCAGCAGCCAGAAAAGCCAGGGCTGCGAGCGGTATTGGGAAGGCATATAGTAAGGGACTGCAGAAGCTCTGGTTCAAATACGGCACAGCGGTGACATGGCATAGGACCTAGACGAGGGTGTTGTCGAGTGCCAGGGTGATTGGGAGGGAGGGAGGAGAGGGGGAGCCAAAATGGGGGAGCCCAGTGAAGCGGGAGGAAGCGAAGGAGTGGGATCATAACAATGGCAAATACGCACCGTTTTGGCAAGCGAGGCACAGCCGCGCGCCTTTCGTGCGCGGGCCATCAAGTGTCGGCGCCCGCGCCAACGGTGTGCGCATGGGCGCCCATGCGAACGAGCCCCAAAAGGAAGAGTCTCTGGGCTGATGTATCAGGCGCATCTCTGGGCCAGAGGTATTGAATCTTGATGCATCAAGCAGGTCTCTAAACCCAGAGCCTGTGATACATCAAAACGCCATATACGCCTGGCACCGCATGCCGGATGAGCCACCTGGTGGCGCCGGGTGGCTCCACCGCAAACACTCTAATATCCCGTACCTTGGTGCGTATCACCAGCGATCGATGCGAATTCTCCTATGAGCATTGTGTTTCTAGATATCATCAGAGCCCACAGAGGTGGAAATCATTGCCAATTAACATAAATGCTGCCACGGACGCAGAAGACACGGCTCAAAATCAACCGTCTTGTGTCGAAGCTGTATTCTCTGTAAGTTCATTGTACTCGGCCCAAAAATCCACGAGATGAAAATTCAACCAGCAATTCAACTTTAACTTGAACACCCTACAAAGGGTAATCCTCTCGAACCTCCAAAGTGTGGAAACGACTTACGAACAAGTTATAGAGACATGCTGTGATTTTCCCATTTCCCTTGCTGTGTTTGGTGAGATCAGGAATCATTAAGCCTCGCGCGATCCAAATGGTTCAAGGGCAAGTATCATTAGAGACGATCAAAGCCAGGGCTTAAGGCGAGAAACATCAAAAATAAGAACCGAACCGTCAGTGCAAACAATAACCATGCGGTCCGTGTGGAATGCAAAGCCGGTGATCCTGTACTCCATCTGCACTGCGCCCACCATACGAGCTCCTTCCCAGCTTTGTTTGCTCATAAAAATCATGTGTGCCCCGTCGCCGCCCATAGCTGCATAGTAACCCTCGCTGTTCCCCACCATGTATCCTGGCTTCCCTGAATTTTTTTCCGACTGTTTGTTCAACAGAACACTCATCGGTACTTTGTCCGAGTCATCCTCCAAGTCCGGCTCATCACGGAGGCTGATCTCCCATGTATATGTGTTGTCAGGTGTTCTCGAAGTTATGTTGAGATCATCCTCTGTGAACTGCACTTCGATAATATAGCTTTCATGGGGACCAATGTAAGAAAGGAGACCGCCGGAACGAACGTCCCAGACAAGGACTGTCATGTCGCCGCTGCCAGACGCGAGCATGGAACCGTCGTTTGAAAATGACAGTGCATATACGGCCCAATCGTGGCCACGCAGAGTATGCATAAGTGTTCCGGTGTTCGCGTCCCATACCTTCACATTTTTGTCGGTCTCGTTACCGCCAGTGGCAAGAAGCTTGCCATCTGGTGAAAACACAACGGAAACGACCCAGTCGCGATGGGCATCGGGATCATTAATCGGAGAAGCATCTCTCGCTGCCCAGATGCGGAACATACCGTCAGTGGATGCTAGTTTCCAATTTAATGCCCGGTGGTTTTGGGTGGCACGGATGCGACTCACCTGTTACCATCCGCTGACCGTCTGGCGAAAAGACCGCTTGGGTAACATAGCCCCTACATAAACGCTTCAGACGGCCATCGGAAGTGTTCCAAAGCCAGGAGTGCCGTTCATGATTTCCTACGGAGAGTAGTGTTTCGCCGTCATCCGTATATGCGAGCCAAATGATTCCGGCGGTATGCTCGGCAAATGTGAAGGTTGGCACATCTGAATCTATTGAGAAGATTTTAACCAGGCAATCAGCACCGCCGGTGGAGTATGTGTGACCGTCCGGCGAGATCGCGAGAGCGCCAATGCCCGAACTATGAGCAGAGACACGACGGAGCTCGTGGCATTCTGAAGCATCCCATATGCGAACAATCCCATCTTCGGAGCCCGAGAGTAATCGAGTTCCATCAGGAGTGTATGCCACTGCATGAACAGAGCTGCCACTACACGACAGAACAGAGGTGCATTGGGCTGTCTGTAGGTCCCACAGGCGGATGGTTGTGTCCAAGGATCCCGACGCCATTCTGGTCGGAACTGTTGCGCTCAAGGCTATGCATGTTGCGGATGACAGATGACCTTCATATGAGCAGACAATGGAAGTAGTGAGTATACTCCACTGTAAGATGATGCCGGTATTGGTTGCGGAAATGATATATTTGTCGCCAGGCAAGAAGGCCAACGACGTAACTTCTTGGGGAGCTGGGTTCTCCAACGTGAACTGCACCGCGCCGGTCGAGGCCGCGTGTATTGTCACGAACGGGAGCTTATAGCCAACCGCAAATAGCGATCCGTCGTGCGAATAGGCCGCTGCCAATATTCTGCCGTGTGCACCGCCCATAGTGGCAAAGCACGGGGACCAGTCCGCGAGGAGGCCACGCAGAAGGTGTGGGGACTGTGCTTCTTCCGGCGCATATGTCTGGTACAATAGAGTATCGTGTGGTGTGAATGGGAGTGCAGATTGATAAACTTGGAGCGCGCCCGCTGCCATCGTGGCCTGGTGCGATAAAGCAAAACGGTATCCATCGTACATGAGTGTTTTCAGCTCGGAGTGTGAAGTATTTTGCTTGAACGGTGTTTCAGAAGAGAAACAACCTGTTTCGATAAATTTCAAACATACCGTCCACTCGTGGGCGTTGCGCATGGCTTCAATAGTACTTGATGTCCGGTTAAGGAGACTCATGGCCTCGAACCAAAAAAGTAGATAGGTTGACGCAAAATCATAGAGTGAAGAAACCAGATCACTGTCGTCAGACTCGACACCCTGAAGATGTGAAGACCAATAGAGACATGCATATCGAAACTCTTGCGAGAAAGCAGTCTGTACCAACAGTTCGAGGTCAACAATGTCTTCGTTGACCAGGGAGAACTGGCTGAGACCCAACATGTTGCGCCGGAGAGTACCGTTCGAGAGGAAATCGAGGCAGCGGAGTGTCAAGCGCTTCTCCATTTTTTGCGGCTGGATTGCATATCTGGCCTCGGAGCACCGTCCGGGAATCGTCAAAAAATCTCGGAACGAGGGGTGATAGATTTGTGGTGGCTGCTCCGGCGATGAGGGTGCGATAATGATGGATTGGAGATAGGTGAGGGTGAAGTTGACATCGTCCAAGGCGATCTGTATAAAAGCAGACAGTGCAGACAGTGCAAGTGGGTCACGCAGCAGAACAAGGGTACCAACGACCCATTCAAATATGTCCACCTCTTCATCTGAGACTTTGTCGAGAGGTAGGCCTTCTCGGAGGATTTGAATATAAAGCTCATCGAGCTGCGCATATGGATTCATCCCGCTGGCCTGATGCACACCGAGCAGGATCTGCATCTGGCGCACAGGGTTGCGTGCCCCAATGAACCGCACCGCAGTTGCAGCGTACACAAAGAGCGTGCCCGACATCTGAACCAACGTTTCGATGTCCTCCTGCCGCGGCCACTTGGGCTCTTGCCCTACGGAAGCTGAGGAAAGTCCGAGTTTGGATGAAATGGCCTTCAACTTCTCCCGAAGATAGAGGCGTATATCGTCCTGGACAACCGTTTCCTCTATGTTGTGCAAAATGTATTCATTGTGCTCCGCCGGCCCAATGAAGGCTCTTTGAATATTGGACTCCGGACGACTCGTTAGCAGTACGCGGACAAACGGCATGAGTCGTAGATGCGACAGGAGAAGTTCCACTATATTCGCTGTGCGCTCCTCATCCCGGCACTCATCGAGAGCATCAAGAATGAACACCAGACGCTTGCGTTTTATCGATGAGAAAGTAGTTGAGAGTGGGTCAGTGATGAGCTTTTGGAGCTGGATCTGCATGCCGGCATATGCACAGTCTGTGTCAGACTGCAGGACCTGGCCGATTGAAGATTTCAGTGCTACGTCGACCTGCGCTAATTGGAATGCGAGGGTCGGGAATACCAGGGTCGGATTCGTAAGCTTCTCGTCACCACGGGCGAAGAAAAACGAGCCCGCGAGAATACCTTTTTCGTCAGCACGCCCTGCAATCGTTTTAGCAATGGTCGACTTTCCGATCCCCGCAAGACCGTTGAGCCAGAAAAGACGCGCAGTCGAGGTATCATCATCGGCTTCCAGCCACGACATGATCGTCCGCATCACTTCGATGCGAGTGCCTTGGAAACATGTTGAATGGCCACCGAGTCTCCCCGTGTTGTACGGAGCATGTTCTGCACGCGGAAGTTCGTACACAAGGCGCGCACGGTCTGAAAAATGTGAGTATCAATAGAGATTACTGTGCACTTCTGAACCTACCACGAAAGACCGCATCCTCTTGCGCAGTCTAGGGTTCTATTAGAACATAAATGGCAAATATTACGTTGACTTTGCTTTTTGCATTGAGTAAATGTTCTCCAGCTGCCGTTCCTGTCTGTGGTCTGATAAACGAGCTCGAATTGTGGTGGAAAACTGGATGTTTCAGTGGGTGCATTTGATAGTAAAACCAGTAGCGTACCTGAAACTGTTCGACCACCCGCTTAACATCGTCCGCAAACTCCTGTAAATCCTTCTCGTCGGCAGCGGCTTCTACCCGACGTCGGAGGTCGCCCCGTTTCGCTCGCTCCGTCCAGGTGGTTCCCACTTCCTCGAGGGCCCTGGAACGCCGTGAGACTCGTGGGACCTTTGGTCTGAGTCGACCTCACGCTTACTTTACGAGTCGGTTGACATCTTCGGTCATTCCACTAGGAATATCATCCTGAGGAAGTGTTTTCAGGGGTTCGAGTGCATTGGCTGATAGAAATTTGACATGCGCCTGCAGCTGTCTTAAGGTATCGGCATTCGAGGTCGCTTTCTGTGACAGGATCGAAGTGGAAGCTAAACCCAAACAGAGCAGAACAGCCTGCTAACCTCTGCGTCCTCAATCAATCTCAAGATGATTCCCACTGAACCTTTTGCTCCTGGGATGGGCAGCCCGTCCAGTGCTTTTTCGGCCAAAGCCAATGCTAGCTTCAGGCCTTCAGCAGCTGTCCTGGCGGCAGCGGAACGATTTGTGGAGCTCCCACTCGCATTGGTACTGATTTGTTGTTCAGTCCCTTTCCACGAGAAAGGCTCACACTTATCACTTGGATGATGCGCTCTGAATTCCAGTTGCGAGCTCTTGCCCGGCGCCCTGTGTGACGCTCTGCGAGCTTCCTGCGTTCTGCGTGGCGGCTGGCACGGCCCTTGACGTAGCACCTTCCGCCGCGGTCGGCGTGCCACCCTGCGAGGCTCCAGGCGTGGCTCCTTGCGTTACACCCGGCGTGGCAGCCAGAACGGCAGGCTGCGGAGTGGCACTCAACGTTGCACCTTGCGCGGCACTCTGCTGGCTGTTGCCGGTGCCGGAAATTGCTTGGAGAGGCTACCCGTTTGCTGCATTAACCCGGCTAATGTAGAACGGAGCTGAACAAGGTTACCTTCGGTTCTTGCTCTTTCCGTCGGCGCAAGCAAGACAGAACAGAGCCCATGCTGCGCGGGGTGAAACAGGATGGTGGGAGAAGTGGTCACAGTTCCTGAAACCGGTGTTCCTGAGCGAAACCGTGCCGCGTAAGGTAACCTACCGAGTAAACACCGCAGACATGAGGCCGAGATCACTGATTGTATCTCGTATTTCGTACAAGGCCCCGGGGGCTGGTCGGCCGCTTCGTCGCCTCCCATCCCCTTCCATCCAATTTATTCATATCAAAACTTATTTCATTACAACCAGTGGGAGCAAGCGGATCCCTCGAATCAGTATGCACCTGTGTACCCATCACCTTAATTTGACAACTTTTTCTCAACCACGTTGCTTTGTCGGAAAAATCATTGTTGCCATATCAGGTCTGAGACCGTCTGATGACCAAATATGGCCATATATTGCCCAGCGGCGGTAATATTAGGTCTGATATGGTGAGCTCAGATCCTATAATACGAGGCTAGATCCTATATTGCCCAACGGCGGCAATATTAGGTCTGATATGGTGAGCTCAGATCCTATAATATGAGGCCAGATCCTATATTGCCCATGGCACAAAAGATATATATTTACAATTTTGCAGCACACAACAACTAGTCTGAGAACATGTCCCCGTCGATCAGGTCATTGAGAAACATCAGAGACGGCATTTTCACACTGAAGACGGAGATAATATGAGCCCAGTGAATCAAGTACTTGGCCATTATGAAACCCAGTGATTTCTCCTTGTTGTAGACTCGGAAGCCGGCCCATTTTGTCTTCAGCACCCATTTGTTTCGTTTAAGCATCTGAGCCATAATAATATTATGGACTTACTTGTCTGGGAACTGCCAGCAAAAGGGTTCAACCAAGTGCACAACAGGGAGTTCCTCGGGCTTATCATTTACAAATGACCGTAGCACCAATTGTTGTAGAAATTTAGGATGCAAATATCAGTCTTTTCTGTCCAGTTCACACAAGACTGATATTTCAAACAGATGCAACAATGAGGTTACATTTTAATCTGAAAATGGGTCAATGAAGTGAGGATGAACTTGAATTTAGAATTACCTTTATCACATCCTATGGCTGCAGAGGTTGATCAGCAAAGTTGTTGAGGAAGACACGGAGGTTGGCAGCAAAATTCTTGTTGACAGCCATCCTTTGAACCTGTTTTCTTTCAGAACCTCAAGTAACAGTACCTGGATATCCTTCTAGGGCTGTTCACCATGCCTGTCGTGCCGGTTTGATGGCTTCCGGCGACAGGTGGCCGACCTGTTCCATCGATGCCTCAAAGAAAATTTCTAAGTCAGTTGGCAATACACGGATCAGAATTAGGCAATGACCAGAAGTTCTAGAGAAATCAGAGTGAGTTGAAAGGAATATTTAAACCCACCTCCGTTGCATATAGTCCTGGACGGAACGCAAGTGGAGTGCGAAACGGACGCTGCTATGACATCACACGTCGTTTGGCTCCACATTGACGCTTTCCTCGAACCACCATGCCATGCCTGTCCATGTATTTGTAGCCCAATACATGTGTGGGCGCATATTTGAGTCTTTTTGAATTGTTGCGGAGTCTGAGTGATGTCCCAAAAGGGTGGTATTTTAATACGTCAACAAAGAGATTCTTCAATGCTCACTTTAGTCTAGTGGTTAATGCCCTAGTTTTACTCGTAATCATGATCTCGCGCGTTCAAACCTCACTGTTCTCACTTATTTTTAGTTCTTAGATCCATTACTGACTTCATTAGCTTCGGTTACTGACTCGGCCCTAGCAAAGTAAGAAAAATGGTAACGCAAAGAGTTCAAAATAATTCTTATTTTTCTCTTCCTGTCCTGTTGACCTTATCAGGTCCGATATTGGGTCATATTCCAGGTATTGAGTGCTCAGACCAATATTGATTATAAGGTCTGATATGTCAAAATGGTACACTTTCAAAAAAAATATGGACCCCATTCGTCTGATGGCCTTATATCGCAATATATGACCATATATTCTCAGATAAGTAAACAAAGATTTTTCCGACATTGCCTTGACTCCGAGCTCACTCAATTTGGTACAAACTTCTCATTTTATTTCTGGCCCACATCCAGAATCACGATTTAGCTCTGGAGGGTCCCACATAAACGTCTTCCTCCGCTACAAGAGCACAGATAGCGCTGTCCCCGTTCATTATTCCACCCTAGTTCGGATACATCGACCGGCTCCCAACTCGCTGGCATACCATTTGGAGAGTCATATCGCCTCGAATCAGATTTGATTGTGTTTGTCCCGCCTCATCCATCCCAGTTCTTTCTCACTCGCCGCTCTAGGCTCACCATTCTAGCATTCATATTGTAACATATTTGGATGACTGGAACCAAGCCATTGTTGAGCAAGGTCCCAGATCGCGCGCGCCACGTCCCTGGCTTGAGGGACCTCTATAACCTGCGGAGCCCGCCGATTTCTCCCCCGGCGATCTTATCATCCTGCTTCCTCTCATCGCTATCCGGCATTTTTCTTGTGGTTCTGCGATGATCGTGGTACGGCTCCCAACTTATCACCTGCGCGCCTGTCTAACCCTTCCACACGGGCAGGAGTAAGTTCCGATGTGCTTATGCGCAATCTACTGCTGCCACCGAAGAAGGTGTTCAGGGAACCTGACCTCTAACACCACTCATCATTCAGCAGGCGCAGCACGCGTGTCCCCCCAAAATAAACTGCGGACTCAGCGAGAATGTCACCCAATGCTCAGGGTTTGATCTGGATCTTCTGTCGAAATGCCGTTGCGGGTGTGAATAACGGACAGCCTCTGGGGCCCGTGGTGGAGCGCGGCAAAATTTCTTCCTGGTGGACAGCTGTCCGGCCAGCCGGCGAGGTAACTTTTAATTCTGCGAAATTGACAGCACTCCAGCTGCCAAACCGGGTAGATATATGGTTGTTATAAGCAGTATTATAAGTATTATTGAAATAGAGAGTGAGAATGCAGGAATCAAGCTACGATGAGCGCAGGGACAGAAAAAGAGAGGGCAGGATGTTCACTCAAAAAATCTGGTATGCAGATCATACGCGCAAGGAGGCGCAGGGAAGAGAGCACGCGAGTGCTAGGCTGCGCCATGAATGAGCAAACGCGCGTGGCTTTACCAATGATCTTCGACGCTGCAAATAGGAGGTGAATGAGCGGAGGACCAAGAGGGAACGAACAGATGGACGAAAGTGGAGGACGCAGGACAAAGAATCCAAGACGAGGGATTCGATAGACAGCGACGCTGCGGCGAGAAGCGGAGGGAGAAGTGCATAGGAAGACATATCGGAGATAAGATGTCCTCGGAGCTCATTACAAATAACTGTCACCGCTGGAGCAAACCATTATTGTAGTCCTTCGATCACCCGCGCCACGTCCCGGGGGAGCGCAGGGCCCAGGCGCTCTTGGTTCTGCGACATTGATCGGACTACAGCTACCAAATTATAGCCTTCGGCCCTTCGCGGTTGTTGCCGCACCGTGTAGCCAAATACGAATACGATACGCCATTTGCAGTATCGTATTCGTATCGATATCGTATCCACCTCCCCGGGCCCTAGATTTTCTCCACAAGCACGGTGTTACCCCGACCTTCTCAACCCAGCACGACCATGGGCGGCTAACCGGGTTAATTGGCTGAATCGGCTTATACGGCTGACACGTAGTGATGTGTGGGCTCAGGGCTCAAGCCCAAGCCCGACCCGGGCCCGACCCGAGGTAGGGCCCGGCAGGGCTCAGGGTCGGGCTCAAGATTTTTGATGACCCGCGACCCGGGCTTGAGCCCGGGCCGGACAGTGTACGCTCCAAGTAAAAATTCAAGGATCAAAGAGGAAATTTTACGATGCTTGAAGCATCTATGTGGGCTGATTTTCACTCCTTCATGAATTTAACTCGCTTTGGTTGCATTTTACTGGTTGGGCGAGGTACTTGATGTATTGATGCCCCTGAAATACTCAGAATGTGATCATTTCGACGGTTCAAAGATGCCCTCGTAGTTCTGAATGTAAGACAGAGAATAAATAGGACATCTATGAGTCGAGCACTCACCTAAACACAGCGGAATATATATATATAGAGTCAAGCCCGGGCTCAAGCCCAAGCCAGACCCGACCCTGTCAGAGGGCCTGGGTCGGGCCCAGAATATTCTTGAGCCCAAGCCCGGGCTTTCAAGCCCGACCCGATCCCAACATTACTACTCAGTGACACGCGAGGTGGTTAAACGACTGAAATGATGGAACTAATTTAAATGGCAGTTTGAAATGGTTGGAAGGTAGAGAGGTAGCATTACACGGCACAGGAACACCGGTTTCAGGAAGTATCTGGATGTACACACATTATAAAGCTACACCATCGTCCCTGAGCCCCACTGAATCTCCATAGCCGAGCTCACGAACGCGACCGTCAGTCGAAATCTTCAATCCTCGCCGTGGTAGAAATAAAAGAACCCAAAAAAGAAAAAAAAGAAAAAAAAAAAAAACACATCAACACGGTTAGCCACCGCCAATTTGCGTGGACCTGTCTGCGACGTGGAAGCCACAGCGATTATACGTGCGGACGTCGGCTGGCTGCGACGTGCAAATCACCCTGTAGCCAGTTTTGGACGGGAATCCCTGCATTGTGTTCCCATTCGATCTGTCGCACAGCGTGTTCTTCAGCCACCATCGCGATGGACCATTGTGTGTTTGCCGAACCTCAGGTCCAGTGTGTGATTGCCATTGTTCTTATTCCCCTTCTGGCTGTAATTGTTCATCGCTTACTAGTCGTTCCAATTCACTTCACATATCACAATGGAACACAAAGAGGCGAAAAAATAACAATAGATAGATTGATGAAATAATGTGTACTATAGCGACATACTGTATAGAAGAATCTTGAAGTCTTGAAGTCTTGAGATCAGGAAAAAAAGGTCTTCTGTGTCTTGCGGACTTAACGGCCTTGATCAAGGTATCTGGAAATGTCTTGAGATGTCTTGAAGCCTTGAAGCGGAGTGGTGGTGCGTTCGAACAGTATTTATGAGAACTCGAGGCTTCAAATGTCTTGAAATCCAGGTACATCTTGAAGTTTGACTGTAAGGAACATAGAGGAAAATATTTAGGGCTGAGGTAGCGAGATGAAGGCCGACGCCGGGCGGACATCTTGATGTCACAGGCTAGAGTGGCACAGTCAAGCCATCAGCGTGGCTTTCCAACTCGGCGCGAACGATAGTGAGGGTGCACCAGTCCAGCCCAAATATTTGACCAGGAGTCCAGGGCACCGATCCGCATGTTGGCCTGCACTTGCCACCGGGCCTAGGTACGACGTGGGACGAGTTTGGTGGTGGCAATGAATTTGCGTTCGAGACGCGCTCGTGGTGGGTCGGTGTGGAAGAATGGGAAGCCCCCCTGTTGAAGGAAAAGAGGGATGGACCTCGAGGAGAAGGGCGATGATGGTGGTAGAGGTGAAAGGAAGGACGGAAGCGCCAAATATTTGGCCGTTTGTCAATCATCAGGGTTGCAGATCCCGGAGAGTCCCGGAGTGGAACAATGCAAGAACAATGTACTCCTCATCCTCACGCACGGATAGCAGTGGGATGATAGATACGGTGACTTAGCTGACCGAATCGCGCCCGCGGGGCTGGCCTATACGCCTGAATGAGCGTTAGGCGTGCGAGCGTGTAAGTACACTGTACGTATGTATCGCTTCAATTCGCAGCTATTAATTTTCGCGAGTTAGATGCATAAATTCCCGTGGATACAAGGGTACATGCTGGGTTTCTAACCGGGTGGACACTGGGCTGTTCGACTGGCCGAAAAACATCTGTTCTCAAGCTGGATTCCAAGTCGCAGACAGCTATTTATTGAGCTCATTGTTCACATGGAACCGAGATGTTACCATATCGGGAAGACATGGTCGTGTTCGTGCGAGGCAGCCGAGCCTTCCACCTCAGATATGACTGACGGATAATTGGTTAGCCCTCTGAATCAAGCTAGGTTTAATGACAGGGTCATCGGCAGTAGCAGTAGAATTTATAATACTAAGTAGCAGGCTAAACTGGCTTAAACTGGTTAAGAAAATTTCCCGCTAAAACAGGCTAGGCTTAAGCCAAAGTACTGCGCTCAAGGGTGAAGGACCCAAGTATTCACAAGCGAGGAAATCAAGCTGAAAGTTCGCTCTGAACGATGCCCATACAGCCGGACCCTCGTTCGACCGCAGGGTAGGCTTTCTGCTGTATGGCGTAAGAAAACGTGCGCGGATGACACTTTCAGGTTAACATAAGTAGCTGATAGTCTTGCCGCCAGAGTATTAGAAAATTCAACAAATGCCACCATAAATCGCGCAGAATGAAGATTGCACACAAGGCTAAGATTCTGCAGCTCGACTACTACTTAGCAGTTCAGGAGACGATCCAATTCATCCGAGGATTCAACACCCAGAGTGGAGATCGAAGTTGAGAGCAAGCGCTTGGCGTCTAATAGTACCGTTCAAAGTTGTCCTACTCGTCTTGACAGTTTCTTACTCGGTTTCCTACTTGTCTTCCTGTACCGAGTAGCAGCACAAGTAAGAGGTGCAAGTAGGATCCTTTTTGGCAGGAGTCTCAGAGTGTCAGAATCGTCAAGGGCACGGGTTGGAGGTAACACGCCAGCCTGGGCACAGCCACGCGAGCGCGACGCGAACGTGGAGCACACAACGTGGAACCTACGCGTCGTGGACGTGGATGACATGCGTCGTAAACGTGTCCATAGGATCCGTTGCAGGCGCAGCCATCAGCTGGAACCATGGAGACGCGTCGAAACGCGTCTTTACTACGTGTTTTCACGCGCCACACATTGTTTCTTCAGTCGGAGAGTTCGAACTCAGCATTGTCTAGTTCCCTATTGTTCTAAGCTATTCATTGTACTCTGGAAGAGTATACAGCGAATATTGTACTGTACTCTCACTAAATATACCGGTTTTTGCCCTCCCCATTTTGCAACACAGAGCTCCTTTTTGCAAAAAAGGATCCTACTCGTACATTCTGCTTATTGTATCGTGAACAGACACCCTAACACATGAAGCTCGTACCTCGCAAGGGTTGGATCTGGTCGGATCGTGTAGCCGCGCTATTATGCATGTAAGCCGTTGCGTGAACACTTTTTTAAAATCGTCATTTTGGCGTTTCCTCAAGACCTATGCGAATTTTAGGTTAATATAGTATTCCAGTTGTCTCCAATGGTTACAGGACGATCTACAACCTACTCGTGCTCCTACTCCTTCTGCCAAAAAGGATCCTATTTGTACCTCCTACTTGTGTTCCTACTCGCATCGAAGAAGAAGCGAGATGGAATAAGATGTTATCTCTTTAAAATTGTTGACAGAGCGCAACAACTTAGCCCGGCGCGCGTCTGATGTACTGTCCACGTGATCGCGTCGGTGATGTCAACGGGCGCTAATTTCCTGTCATCTTTCTTCTGGACGTCCACTATCCCCGCTGCCAGTCCCACCATGATATCGAGGGTCGTGAAAATGCAATAGGAGCGCAGCCTGAGTATCTAGGAATGCTTCGAATTTGTCCTGCTATTAGGGGAAGTCAGAGTGAACGCAACTGAGGCGAAACTGTGGCGAAACTCACGTCGAAACTAATTCGAAACTGAGTCGAGTTTTCGTCCAGTTTCGACGTTCCCAGTTTCGAACAAGTTTCGCTGTTTCGTGCAGTTCCTCCTCCAGAGGAGGAACTCACCAGAATCGAAGGCGAAACTCAAGCGAAACTCAGATCAAATCGTTTGATGGTACCTGAATCGAAGCTAGTATCGTTGCGTAGTTTCGGGTCGGTCAAAGATCAAGGCGATTCTTCGTCGAAACTTGACACAGAATCGGCTTAGTTTCGAGGTCAGTTTCGTGTCAGTTTCGCCCGAGTTTTGTCCACTCTGACTTCCCCTATTGCATTGCATGCAGATACTTACCTGCAAGACGCACCGTGCACGTCCTGTATGCTTCTGGATCTACGCTTGTCGTGACGAGTGCGTCGTACTCTAGGTTCTGGTGGTGTATCCTGGGGCTGATCTTGGGCTTTAGCATTGGGACAGAGGCTTTGCGTGCCGACTCTGTGGACTAAGTACATCCTGCCCTCCAAGAAACCCCGCTCCGCAATCCTAGACAAGACGAATGAGAATGCCACTTGCTTCTCCTCATCACGAGGCACTACAGCGACGGCGATTCGGCGACGACCACGCAGTTTGAAACCTATAACAGGCGGACCCTGCACCCGTACCCAGCCAAGCCCAAGCACAATGGCCACCATCTGACTCTAGCGCACGCACATCAGCGCTCCCCCTGATGCTAAGTACCACGACGCCGCCGCCAATTCCTCCATGGATTCGCGCCCTCGTGCTCTCTTCAGGACTCCAAGTCAGGGAGGCGTGCTCCTCCGCTTCATCCACTAAACACAAACTGCACCAGCGAGTGCGAGTACCGATAATCACACCTCTGGCACCCTCACCTTCAGCTCGAGCCTGCCCGCTTCCACCTTCATCCCGAGCTCGAATCTACCTGCTTCTCCTTTGCAGCACCACTGGAAAACCCACCACAACGACGCTAGTGCCCTGCACCACGTCAGCGCCACCGTTCCTTAGATCTACTCCTCCGCGGTGGGGTACCCAGGCCATCAGTTGGGTGGAGTTACGCCGACGTTGGCGTCAGCGTGTGGAGCTGCCCCCGAGAAAGGCCTTCCGTACCAGCACCACGAGACGAAATGATCCACGCAGTTCTTCGTGATCCCCAGCTCGTGCTTGGACGTCGATGCGAGTACGAATGGACCGGGAGGGCTGATTTGGCAGCACACCTCGTCGCTTCGGTGCCTCTCTACCCCGCCCCGCTTATCCTGAAAGCTAGGGTCGGTGAGATGAAGAAGGGGGGATGGAGGAAAGGATGGGAGCCGTGCGATGACATGACACGGGGCTGCGCTGGCGGGGAGGGAGAATGTATGTCCACGCGCTCAACCACGCAGGTCGCGACTGATGTGCGGGGAGGACAGCACACCCAGAGCGCGTCCGACGCATCCCCATCCACGTCGACTTGAGCCCGCACTGGCTCGGGCCCCGCCCGCTGCCTTGACTAGGCTCGACTGGCTCCAAGGTCGACGCTCGCTCGACGCCCGTGCACACGTGTCCCACGCCCTAGGACCCGCTCCTTTCCCTCCGCGTCCGCGCCTAATCCAGCTCGCAGCTTCCTCGACCAAGGCGGCTTCCCGCCGGTTCGTGCCTCGCTCTCATGTCCTGACGTGCCGGCGCGGGCAGGTGCAGGCAGGCACAGGCGCAGGCGACAGGTGATGCTTGCGCGAAGCTCGAAGCTCGCTTGTACCTCGAGCACTAAGCGTGGGCTGTGCGCGATGCTTGTGCGAGGGGTGAGGACAGGGGGCACTGGCGCCCGAGGTTATCTCTGGAGATTCTCGATTTATATTGTGGGAGCGGAGGAGTTCTAGTGTGTCGTCCCTGGGATGGCCGAGAAGGACTTGGCACGAGGGGATGGCGGGATCCCCGCGCGATCTACTACTTTCGAGCCACTGGGCGTACCTTGCTTTCGCGCGACCGGATCTGATCTGATCTAGGCTACTTACTGGACGTCTCCCTGTATCTCCGCTACTCCACACCTCGTCGCTGCTTACAGCAAACAGTGAAGCCCTCTTGCGCGCGTCGGCGAGCCATTCTCCTATTTGGGACGAAAGATATCTTCCCACTGGTGTCTCGTTTTGAGACTAATAATGGTTACTTGGGCTGAATCTTCGATGATATTCCGCCCCCTCCTTGCTCGCCGCCGTTTTTTCTTTCTTTCTTTTTTTTTGAAAAATCGCTCCAATGGTCGTCCGCGTCATTGCCTTTCCATGTCCACTGCGTTCTTCTTGCAATTGCCCGTTCCTGGCGGCTGGAGGCCAATATTTGACTATTCTGGCGCTGTTTAATACTATCCTCGGTGTTCTGTTATTCGTTCGGCCTGATGGTTGCCCGCTTATGGCTCACCTCCCGTCTAATGTGTTTACTTAACTCCGCTGGTCCGCCACTAGCATTCATGTTTATCACATGCGCAAACGTCATTTCTCCTTCCCCCCCTCAATCACGATTTGTCTCAGCAGACTCGCACACCGTGCGAATGCCGTTTAAACAGGTTGCCTGCTTCCACCTCCTGGCGTGGTCGACTAAACCATTCAATAGTGCCGGTGCCGTCAATTTTTCATGCATTGCTTTGGCTTTACATGGTCGACGTACTATGAAACAATTCAGCGCGCTAAAGACAACGCTCTGATTTCTGGGTGACCAAATTCTCGTGCGTTCAATTGATGCATGTGGCTAGTTTCTATTCTTCAGTGTCATTCAGCTTTGTGTCTGAAGCTGGTCAAGGTCAACCACGATGGCCCTTCACTTCAAGTTGAGGCAGCACAAGGGACTGGTCGGCCGCTTCGCGGCCTCCCATTCCCTTATTTTTGAATTTAATAAATGTCAACGGGTGGATTGGGAGCAGTATACACCATTCAAAATTATGATCTCTTGGTTACTTGTTGAATTAAACTGAGTTGAGTTGGCTATTCACCTCAGCACTGAAGCCTGACAATGAAGGGTGAGAGGAGCTATCAGAAACATTTGCTTTCCCTTCATTCTACCTCTGATTAAATATTGGAAGAAAGCGTCCATGCGTGTTCGAACTTCGCCGCGGCCACCTTTGTTTCGGTGCGGTGGGAGCCAGTGGGAGCCAGTGGGAGCCATCTGTCAATGTTAGCGCCAGGGCGGTGTCTGTCAAAGTTTAATTGAAGGTGACGTTACATGCCGACAATGCCCTATGATTGATTGGCTGTGGGCCGGCGTAAAAGAAGACTCTGGAGCCCGACGGGAAAGTAGCCGCGGTACACGGCATCAGCGGAGACTGAGCGGAGCTTAAAAAGCTTCGGACAGACGGACAGGCGTAATTTTATAAAGAGGGAGATACTCTCTGGTCAAGACTTCAAATACCGAAAAATGCAAGGTTGAGGGGATTAACCTTTCAGAAGATCAAGGTAACATAAATTACTGTTGATACCACTCCTTCCGTCTAAGATCGATGCAGTCACCTCTCTCAGCGACCAAACTATCTTGCGCCGCCTCATGCCCATCTGGTGTTCTAGATTCAGGCCTGGCCTAGTCCCACTCACTCTCCTTGTAATCCGGATGATGCATGAGAGGATTTTATTGCTGTGCCCTGGAAACAATAGCCGGAAAATATTGCTGATCATGCTGGGCGACGTTTCTTATAGGCAGTGGGAGGGGATCGACGACTTGAATCTGGCCATTGTCGTACACAGGGATGCAGTTCGAGAAGATCCAGATGATGCTTCTTCCTTGGTACCCTTAGGTTGTGCATTCTGCGATCGCTTTGAACAACTAGGTGATGCTGGAGACATCGATGAATCTGTGTTGGCCCTGGAGAGGAGTGCTGCCAAGGGTCTGGATTCGGACAGAGCATTTGTGCTCCACAGCCTTGGAGAATCCCTTCTCCTTCGCTTTTATCAACTGGGCGCTCACGATGACCTCCATCGTTCACTCTCAGTACTCGCTGACGCGGACCGTTTGACTCCTGATGCACACCCAGACAAATGTGAAATGTTCACTGAACTCGGAATGGCTTTCATGTTTAGGTTTCAGACTTTTGGGGACCTCGATGACCTCAAGAATTCCATACCGGCAAGGGAGGCTGCTCTTCGACTCACTTTAGATGGCCATTTCGACAAGTCACTGCACTTGGAACACCTGGGCAATTCTCTTCTTTTGCAGTTTGGGCGCCTCGGTGATCTGGATAGCCTTAACAGATCTGTACCGATGCTAGAGGAGGCGGTCCGACTCACTCCACAGGGTCACCCTTACAGATCATTGAAGCTGGTAAATCTTGGTAATGCTCTAGCAGTTCGCTTTGAGCAACGAGGTGACCTTGCAGACCTGCATAGATCCGTCGTCGTTGGAAATGAGGGTATTTGCGCTGTGCCAGATGGCCATATCAACAAGCCGTCTGCCTTAATGAACCTCGGGATCTCTCTTTTGACCCGATTTGAACGGCTTGGGAACATGGATGATCTGGACCGTGCCATCTTGATGTATGAGAATGCGGTCCGTCTGACAGAGGATGGTCATTGTGGCAAGCTGGCAAGACTGAAAAATATCGAGTTTTCTCTCCGTCAAGGGCTCGTAACAACTTGACGAGATTGATGCCCTTCAGCGGGTTTCAGCTCAGAAGAACACTGTCCGTCTTACTTTAGAACAGCACCCGGACAAAGTAGACAATTAATTTCCCTACTTGGTGTCGTCTTTTTGCGCTTTAAACAGCTCAGAGAGGTCAGTGACATTGACAGTTGCATCGCACTGGCACAGAATGTCTTACAATCAACTCCCGCTGGTCACCCTACGCAACCAAGTCGGTTCAGCTACCTTGCAGATGCATTGATGAGTCGGTTTAATCGCGTTGGCGATCTCGGTGATCTCAACGTGGCGGTGTTGCAACGTGACAAGGCCCTTCACCTGAAGATCACTCCGATAGGCCAGGTTTGATGAGTCTGGGAGTGGCACTATGGCATCGTTTTGAGCAGCTGAGGGATCTTGATGACCCCGATCAATCAATCAAACTGTATGCGGATGCGATTCAACTGACTCCCGACGAAGATGTTACTAAACCGGCACGGTTGAACAATCTAGGTGTCGCTCTACGTGATCGCTTTACTCGGCTCGGCGACATAAATGACCTAGAGAAATCTGTACAGCTCGCTAAAACTGCGGTTCAACTAATTTCTAATGAGCAAGTTGACAAGCCGTCCTTGTTAAAAATCTCGCCCTGTCCGGTTTCGATGGCTTGGAGGAATTGATGATCTCAATGAGTCTGTTTCAGTTCAAGAAGAGTCTTTAGGCTTGACTCCTGATCCCCACCCAGAGCATTAAGCACGGCTGAGTAATCTCGGGTTGTGCCTTCTGATTCGCTTTCAGGCACTTGATGATTTGGAGGACCTTCAAAGATCTTCCTTGTTGGGAGAAGATGCTATTCGTCAAACTCTAGACGGTCACCCGGATAAGCCGGCATGGTTGGTCAACCAGTGCTTCCAGTCAATTTTGGACCCGTGGAAACCATAAAGACCTTCAGGAAATGATTAATTCCCTGAGCTCCGCTGCATATTCCATGACTGGCCCTCCTTACATCCGATTCTACGCTGCCGGATGCTAGGCACGCTTAGCTCAAATCGAGAACCACCCATCCTTCTTGAATGCATACTGAGCGGTCAAGCACCTTCGACCCACAATTTATAACGCATCTGGTGGTGTCCGACAGGTGCTCTCACCTTTCTTCCGATCCATGCAGCCAGCATCTATGGTGCAAACGAAGCAGTTGGTTCAAAGCTCTCGGACTTTGTGATTTCCTCCTACACGCCGTCCTTGACTGCCTTGATCCAGGGATTTCGTCCACGATCCCAGTCGCAGAAGCCACTTCAGGTTCTCGCCGTCGCTCAGCCCACTGCATTGGGACAGACATACATTCCTGGAACGAAAGCGGAGATTACTTCTATCCAGAAGCATGCCAAGGGAAAAGTCCCAGTTCTGCGATTGGATGCGAATGTGGCCACGGTAGATAATGTTCAAGCAGGGATGATGGATTCTCACTGGGTTCATTTTGCGTGCCATGGCGTGCTGAATGCCTCAGATCCAACAGAAAGTGCGCTCCTCCTCGCTGGGAGCTCCAGACTCACGCTCTCGAGTATTATCAAATTGTCCCTCCCCAGGCAGACTTCGCATTCCTCTCCGCTGGTCAGACCGCCACCGGGGACGGAGTACTTCAAGGGGAGGCAGTCCATCTTGAGGGCGGAATGTTATCGGCGGGATACCGAGGCGTTATTGCAACGATGTGGACGATTATGAATAGTGATGCACCGTAAGTTGCCAGTGACGTGTACGAACGTCTGCTCCAGACCTCACCGCCAGATTCAAGTCGAACAGCCGAGGTGTTGCATCACGCTGTTAGGAAGCTTCGCGAGGAGTCAGGGGGGACGAAACCATTTTCACATTGGGTTCCATTTATCCATGTTGGGGTTTAAGGGGGGAGCGAGACTGAATATCAATACTGGAATTTATCTATGAGTATTCAATTTTGAAATAAAATCCGACGTACAGAGTTCGATGATATTTTTCCACGTCTACAACTAGATTTCCACGTGGAACTCAAGCCGTGATTACCTCGATTACCTCGATTAAGGGCGGCATCTGTCGGAATAATAAGAATAGGCAATATAAGGTCAACTTGAATATCCTATTGTTGAATGCACTCAAAGTCCTGCTCCTCTGGCAAAATTTCCACGTACTGGGCTCAAATCAGGCCCTGTGGATCTAGATTTTTGTAAGACCCAATTTTTAGTAGTTTGGAAGGATGTCATAGATCTAATTTTGTTATATCCCTTGCTGAAAACACCTCTAACCTTATTTGTTGTTCAAAATGTCTCTAAATTTGAATATAGATCTCTACACAGACAGTTTACGCATTCTGCCTCCATGATATCCTTTTGAATCACTATAAGTTGGCCCTTACAAAAATCCAGACCCATTGGACCTGATTTGAGCCTGGTAGGTGGAAATCTCGCCAGAGGAGCAGGACTTTGGGTGCATTCAAAAATAGGACATTATTACAAATCTAACTCTATCAATAATTGCGCTTGAATTATTCCGGAAGTTCTAGCTAGGTTTCAGGTCGAAAGGTGTAGAACTGAGTGAGATATGGACAATTCTTTGCAGAAGATCGAAAACTGCCCAAAACGGAAATTTTCAATCCGCGCCCTCGGTACTGACATTAGCTGTAAAACCCTTTTAAATGATATTTTTTCAAGGACATTCAAAATCAGTGTACATATTGGGCCACCAGCTATTCAATGTTGTCCATATTCCTCTCGTCCGTTGTGGGTCACTGCGTCAAATACAGTGACAGGAACATCGGGTGACTTGAACAGTTTAATTCCACGACAATTTCAACCACAGGCAATAGGCATAAGCAATGACATTCTGACATGATGAGAATTTGGGTTGCTGCTAAAGACTTAGCGCAAGCCGCGCGGCGCATCAATCCCGACTCTCGAGCCATCAATCACAAGAACAATTCCCATACTTGGATTCACTCCGACTAATAGTTGAGTAATACATTGGTGCACACATATTTGCTCATTGGGAGACCGAGGCGCTTTAGAGACCCAGCAGCTATCAAGTTTTTGTCAGATTCCTGCCAGTAAAACCCCCGTGAGTATTTCAGATCTTCCAATCATTTAAACCATTTATAAACGGTTTGTAAACTGTTTGACCTCCTGCGTAAACGAAATGGAAACGAGAACAGTAAAAGCCGCGTGTAAACGTTTATACACGGAAATGGTTGAAGCCTTAAGTGAAATGCACAAAACTCACATATGCGCTGTCTCCCCGCCGCGACATGAAGAATCCCGAATTTGAATGCAATGTCCTCAGGCTGTCAAGCAAATTTCCTCCTGTTCTTTCATACATTTTCGTCTCATGCTGTTAAACTTATGAATGATACCAGCGACTCATGACTGCTCTTTCTCTCTTGTGATACAAGACAGACGATTATGCTCACTCTAGCTCGTAATTCAGTGTATCGTCCTCGAGCTGCAGCTACGGGTCTAAAGGCACCCGCGGTGGACGAGCTTCAGGTGGTGGAAAATGTGTTAGCACCGATCGACAAAGTATGGTGGCGATCTCACCGTTGACGAGCTGCATTGAGAAGGACTGCATGCTACTGGGTCCTGGTGTCCAGACGTAGGTGTGCTTTCAAACCACAGTTCGTCACAAATACTGTCGCAAGAGATGGAGAACACGGAAGTCTCACCTTTGGGAACATTACCATCGCTGGCCCATTTTCTGCTAGTGGATCGTCACTCAACGGCGTCTCCTTGCCTAGGATGGCGTCGGCCAGCGAAGCGTCATTGCTATCAGTTCCTAGGACGGCGTCGGCCAGCGACGTATCATTGCTATCAGTTGCTAGGATGGCGTCGGCGATTGAGGTGTCCCCATCATCGGGGTCAAAAAAATTCTCAACACCAATGCACTCCAAAGTGAAGTCGATGTGGTCATAGAGTCCGTTGATTACAAATTTGCTAGGCATTGGGACAAAACAAGTTTGCATGCTGCGTGAGGGCTTACGGTATTATAGTCTTGCTGCCTGTGCTCCTTCGAGCTCTCATGATGAAGTCAGGCGCTGGGAAGTCGACCTGGTCATAGATGCGTTGATTGACGGTTGGGTCCAAGCCAATGGTGGTGTCTGCAGTGTTGATGGCGATAGAAGCTTCTGTAACCGTGCGATCGAGAATGAGGAGGCCGCGTGTTTGGATCGGAGGGTCTGCAAAGCGATAGCTGACCGTAAGTACCCATGCAGCGCTGAGGTAAAGGCCATCGTAAAAATCTCGCCAAAACCGGTGATATGTTGCTATAGCATAGGTAAGCGGCTCGTTCGGTGCGCGCAGCAATAAAATACCCTACATGTCCCAAACTAAGCACGTCGAGCCTTGCCATTCCACGACCGTCCCCTGGTCCTGTAGCATCACGACCGTGTGAAATGCGAACATGGAAGGGGGCACCGTTGCTCATAATCGACAATCTATCTGCATGGTCAGCGTTCAGAGCGCGATAACTTGACACAGAAACTTCACGGAATGGTGCTTATCCCATACATCTCGCGACGTCCGATCTGCACCTTGGTCGTAGTGATATGGACATCGTTCTGTGCATATTCTTCGGCAGCATCTGCTCTTGGGTTCCTTGTGAATGCTGCACCTTCGTCGAGAATCTCGAGCTCGGCCCAGTCAGTGTTCACGTAGAGCGAGCACAGTATGTTCTCGCTGAGCTTGTTAGGACCATAATGCCAGTGATAGAGCATCGCTTGCAGTTCCTCTTCTGTAATCTTTTTCGGCGTGGCCTCTTCATGCCAGAAGATCTGCTCCTGTGGTACGACGTCAATACTTCCGTCAGTCCTCTTGACCGTCAACGTTCCCGCTTTGGGGTCAGTGGATATAACTTCCGATACCTCCCTCGGGTTCGTCATCATCGCCGTCCAAAACTCCTGCCTCAGCCCGATGTAGACGTCGACTGACGGCACCCACCCCGTGGTCCCGTCGCCGAATTCCGCCAGATACTCGGTGTGTTGTCCGTGGTCAGCATCCCCTGTAACACTGCGACCGCACTTGACCTCGCGTGACTGCCGAAGACGACGTACAGGGAAGTTCCGAGCTTCTATCTGGTCGATCCCAGTGTCACTCAGAAGAACGAGCGGAATCGGGTTGCGTTGGAGTCGCCGCCACTCTTGGTCTGTGATGTGCTGAGCGATGTTGGCTTTCAACACGAACTTGCCGAACGTAGGTTAGGAGACGACAAAAAGCCTGACGTGGTGGTAAGCGACCTAAAAATTCTTTCAGACCATATGCAAAGAATTACGAGGAATAGGCCTCACTTGGTTTTTGCGCATGAGCTTCCGAACGCGGTTCGGAAGGTACTCGATCCACAACGCTCGCGTCTCCTCAAAAGTCCCTGGCATCGCCGCGTCTATTAAAGGAGCGTAAACCGTGCACCTGCAACCAAATGAGTGGTCGGTCACAGCTTCGTCTACCCGAAACACGTCCTGACGTCCAGGGGTGTGCTCGGAAGGTGCATCGTGAAACGGCACAAGGCTTGGGTCGTTGCTTAGCACTCTGAAAGACTTTATCCTAAAGTTAAAAGCAGCCGGTAGCACTACTGATAGAAGCGTCAATACATCATGTTCAGACGACCTCACCATCCGACACTCACCCTCTTCACGGGCTCGATTATATCGCACGGTTGCGGCATTGCTGTATTGCTCGAAGCTCTGCGCATAGTAGGCCTCGGACCGGGATATGTCATCGAGGGTGAGGTACAGCACCCCCCTGTTTGGGTCGAGACCAACTACCTCCAGGTGTGCCATGCCATCTCTGACTGTGGGGAAGAGACGCCGGTTGTCGCTGTAAATCGGTGGCTGCCCTCGGTTTAATCGCCTCTGAGTGAGATAACTTCCCTCGCCCTCGACCCGAATGACCTTTGATTTTGTTATGCATGCTTCTTTATCAGTTAATTCAGTTGTTCATGGACGTACTTCCGTGGTTTTAGCCGGGGCCTTCATCACTGCACCATCGGAGCCTATCCATCCATCACCGACGCCTAGTGACACTATATCGAATGCAGCTGAGCGCTAGTCCGAATTGAATTCGGAAATGGCACCCAGGTAACCCTGCAGGTCGTACTTCTCATGCCGGGCAGACTCAATGCCTAAAGGGAGAGTCAATGGGGCAAGCAGCACATGATACAATGCATTCACCTGTGATGGCCGCGTCGGCAGCAATCCCAGCGACAACACCTGCCAGTACAGGGGCTGCAGCGCCGCCCGTTCCTACAGTGAGTGCTCCAGCGCCCATTACTAGGAGGGTCCGTGTGGCGGCCTCTTCCGATTTCCAGAAGCCCTCTGTGTCCCCCATTGCAAGATGAATAACACCTTAAAGTTCAATGACAGGGAAATGAATGCATCGATGAGTAAACGCGACCTGTTGGAGACAAGTCTCAAGCACATATGTACCTAAAACATTACCAACGAGTGGGATGTTGTCGGCAAGATCGCTGATCTGCTGTCCTGGGTGATTCTTCCAAGTGTCTAGGAATTGCTCTTGTGTTTCCTTTGCGCCGTTTGCATCGCCAGTGACAAGTTCCCAGAGAGATTTGAGCTGAGAGATAATGGGAATTTTGCTCATGCTGGTTGTCAGGTAAGTTGAGTACACCGCACTTGTTCTTGCAGTCTTTGGTCACACACTTATATACCTGCTAGGTATTCCATTCGAGGTTCTTCTTCCCCATTCGGGTGTTGCTCCCTTGCACCCGCTCTTGTTTTTCCCCGTCCATCTTCCACAAATCTAATGCCCCCATTTTGATTGGTTCCAGACAAATCCTTCCGTCTTCATCGGTTCCACGCTTGCACATGTCAGAACCACTATCATTCATCACTTGTTGCAGTTTGAGTGCATTCGAGATCAGATTTACATTGACAGACATAATAACATTCAAACGTCAATTCAGCCAAAGATGGCGTTAGCGATATCAGCCGACTATAGTTGGCAGTTGTCAGCATGGATCCAAATGTGCGGTCTAAGGATGGAGTACCAACCTCGTCCAACTTTTTCAGACGAAGACTCTTGCCAACAATCACGTCAACCTGAATTTATCGAGTTCAAAGCGATGAAATGGTAGGGGGACGAGACTAACACTAGCACGCGAGACTGGAACGAGTTCATACTTCACGTCGTGGCTGCTGCAGTAGACGTCGTGACACTCCTCGCCCGCAGCAGAAAGCTTCGCATGCAAGTCGTTGACGATCGCATCGTGGCCGCGGTGAGACTCGTCCATGATCCAGTCTGCCCATTTGTCGGTAAGGCGGAGACTGTCAGCCGAGTAGAGCACGGAGCCAACAATTGCACAATGCACTGGCCAGGCATCGTGAATCGGCTTCTCGAGCTCGAGATATTTCCCCCTGTGCACAACCATTAGTTCGTAGCGCAACATATGTGAATTGGATCTTCATACCCGGGCAAAGTTCTGGTACCATGGCACGGCTGTCTGAGAAGGAAGCTGGAAGGCTGCCGTATTGTGGAGGCAGTCAACACTAGAGAGGTCGGCCAGACAGAACTAAGAGGAGCCAAGAATGACAGAACAATAGTGTGGTCATTCAAGAGCAGCCACTAGAGAAGGTACATGGTGGTCAAGACCAAGAAGAGAGAATACTGTAAGTAATCTACGTCACAGTCAATGTGCGATCAGATATGTAACAGAACATGATGTAACATAAGATATAAATCAGAATGTAAGATAAGGGCTCAACAACGGCAATACAAAAGGTAGGATATTGAAGAGTGGTATAGGTGATCATTGAGGAGGGATATAGGCGAGTCAATGATAAGGAATATCTGAAGGTCCAATGAGGATAAGTCAAAAGACAATGAGATTGAGGCCAATGATGATCAGTCAATGGTAGTGGTGAAGGTATAATGCGGGATTGCAAGGAGCAATGAGGACAGAGGCGCTGGTGTGCTAAATCAGGGCTGAAGGGAATAATGCAGATAGCAAAGGCTGGACCAGTCCTGGAAGGGAGAGGTTGGACAGTGCAGAGAAAAGTAGTAAGGTTGGAGCAGCAGCCTTACAGAAGCCTGAGTAAGAAATGGCAGAAACAAGGTGTGCCATTGTACCTGGTATCTCTGGATTTCGGGATTGCAGCCCAGCACGGTCTGGATCAGCAGCGTCAAACGGAGCGACGAGAGGTAAAGTCAGGACCATACAAGTTGAATGTCCCTCATCTTATAACTGTTGACAATTCCTTGTGCAGTCAAGGCTGTTGCAATGTAAGGGCGCGCGAAGAACCAGATGACGCAGTTTGCTCACCGTCAGGGTGACTTGCGGGAATACGGTCACCAGGTTCACCGATGCCGTGTGGGGGAGAGTCAGTGATGAGGATGACGATCTTCTTTGTGTCCCGCCTCCAAGGTGAGCTTAAGACTGCATTTAGTGCGTCGATCTGTGCCTCTGGTCCATCACCGCCGCTATACGCGACGAGGGCACTCAACTGCCCCTGCAAGGTGGTGACGACATCCTGGGTGAATGGGTTCGTGTCATGCACCACCCACGAATCACCTTGCTCCTTATGATCCCGAAAGGCGACGACACGGTAGCGCACGTCACCGTGGAGAGACTTGACGCGACGTTCGATTGCGGCTACATTATCTAGGACCTTCTGGCGCGTGGCATCGATGTAAGGCTGCTGACTGCCGGTAGAGTCGTGAAGAAATACAATATCACTGAATAAAATTGTCAGATTGCTGCACCGAACATGAGACGAATAAAGCCTTGCAAAATCGCAGCCATATTGCTGAAACAGAGTGCGTTGTCGCTGATACTCGGCGTGTCCCGAGCTCCTGTAACCCCTTATATACCCCGGGCCATGCTGTTGAACAATGCGGAAGCGAAAATTCGCAGGATGACTTCCATCTCCTGGGCATGCTTTGCACTGACAAATCAAGTCCGGCTTTTGGCATTCATTCTGTCACAAATGTTGTGGAAGGACAACAATAATCAAGCAAATTGAATTAGTAGCTGCATGCCGGTGTCGTACCGTGGCTGCGCCCTCGGTGCCTAGCTTGTCCCGGCTGCCTCTTTTGGGAAGTGTGGTGCTTCTTTGTCGGATTGACTTGTTATCTCTCGAGCGGGCTGTCTGTCAACAATGGTCTAAAGTTCTACCGGAGGCTTAACCGTTAGAGATTCTCCCATCACTTGAACACAACATATGGTCGATATCCACACCTTCCATGCGTGCCTTCAAGACTAGCCTCGGAGAGAAACGAACGCCGGTTTTTGATGGCACGACTTGTTTGCATCTCCGTATTTTCCAAGGCGAGTCATACATTGGGCTAGTACTGTTCAGAGGGAAGGGCGCCGGTGCCTGTCAATGTCGAAAGGCGCATATATCATCGTGAGCCGGATTAGTTCAGTCTGCGCCAGTTTTCGGGTCTCCTGGTTGATATCGACATATTCTCCTGTCCGATGTGTTGTTGTGCTGCTGGAAAGGGTAAAAGGTCGGAGAATGGTAGGTAGCTGATACCAGATGTGATTGACAGCAGAAAGCCATGGATTCCAAAATGGAGTAGAGGGGTTGTTTTTGTCCGCAAACGCCGACGGGACACCTAGCTTCACTAACGGGAGGTGTGATGGGAGGGAGGCCCGATCCAGAAATACTATGGTATACAGCAGAGCTTGTGTGTTCCAATGGTGTAAATTATATCTTGTCCGCCAACGTCAAACGAGGTTAGCAATTTTGAAGCAGTCCTGTGGTGCCAATCCGATACCGAAGCAGAGCGCAAAAACTAGCACTATTTGAATCAGAACGGGCAGTTTGTGGAAGCACAGTGGACCGAACGATGGGGTGGGATGAATTGTTGGGAAATATGGCGCGCAATTATAAAATAAGATGAGTTCAACATAAGTTTTGTTGGTAAAACCGAAAACCAAAGCTAAGTTTCGACTATGTCTTAAGTTCCGTCCCCGTGAGTGACGCCCCTGTGCAGGAGCCTATCTTCTACCGTACTGGAACTCAAGTCCCGCGCACCACTTGAGTTCCTTCAGTTCTACCATATAACTTGAGTTTTCAGCCCACTCGTCCTTGATTCAAATCTTGTTGTCTTCAAAGAACTACTGCAAGCAAGCTTGTACTTCACCACCACAAGCATACTCGAGTCGAGCCGACTCCGCAGCACTTGGTCCAACTCGCCGTGCTCAATTTGACTCGGCTCAGCGCATCGTGCGCTGCGCACGTCCCCTCGCGTGCACGCCGAGGACTTCCAAGTCAAGCCAGGCAGCGGGGCTCCCTACACGGCGGACGACTTGGACTCACCGGCGGCCCACGGCGCCAATGCGTGTTCGTGAGAATGGTGCGCGCATTGCACATGCGGGATGTCACTGGGTTGTTCCCGTCTTGCAGTGATGCACTCGGTGCGACGCAATCGCCCGTGTGATTTCCGCACACAATTGATGGGGTGGCGTGGGGTGGTGTCTGGCAACGGCACCCGGGAAAACCCGCGCCAAGCGCCTGAAAAGGACTTTCCTTTCGGCCGACAAGACATGCCTGCGCTTCGCTCCGGCGGAGCACATGTAGATAATTATTAATTGAGGATTTCATGATAGGTTACATTCGTTGTAGTAGTTTCGATGGCAGAAAGTGCCGTGTAAAGTCTGAAGGCAGGACGTTGAACCTTTGTGAGTGATGAACATTTGATCTGTGCGACTTGATCCAAGCATTTTCGTACACGATCCGCAAGCCGTGGTCGAACACAAAAACTCCGATAGATTCCCCGGAGCCGAAATCCTTTAATTGTGGAAGGAGATTGCCGTGAGAGCGGACGGAAGAAGTCCGAACGTGTATAAATTCCATCATCCCAAATGGCATTGACAATCTGCCAGATCTGTTCCCTTATGATGTCCTGTGAATGAGAAATGGAGTTGGTTGACGGATCCAAGAAGTCGTCAAGCGAGATATGTGTTCATTCGCGCCAGGAAAAGGGAGTTTCTGTACGTTGCTGGAAACCGTGAAACAGTAGACAAATGAAACATGGACCACGGCAAGTATGTGGCCCGTATATGCGGATTTTATGAATACATTGGAGTCCCACTACGCGTTGTTTCGGCAGAAGCACAGCCTACATTGCGTGGTGCCCGGTCAACAACAGCATAGTGCAGAATTCCTTGGAATGAATGAGTGGTCATCGGCCGTGGACGGGACAGCTTTTAGCTGGTCAATAGTCAATAAGATTGAATCCTCCCACCGAGAAACTGCCTACTCAACGGGGGACATGGGAAGGGTTTGGGAAGGGTGGAAAAATGTTCAGAACCATAAACAGTGCCGCAGTAAAGATGGGGCAGAAGCAGATTGTTGAGTCTCCTTCGGTGGATCTCGGCCAGTGTCAGCGTGTGAGCAGCAAATAAGAAACGAGCGGAAGGAACTTGCGAGATGCTGTGCAGATAAGTGAGATCGGCTATGGCCGAGATCAAATCTCTCACAGTATTAAATTCTGCGTCAGCCCTCTTGAGTGCATCTAAGTTGAATAGTAGAATGCCTCTAACTTTTGAATGCTGTATGCTCAGAGCACTCAAATTAATGAGAGGGGGGTGCTTGATTACTAAATATGGACATATTTGCCCTAGTGGTGTTAGTCTACATCGACATGTTCAATCCTTCCTTCCCGGATTACTCTTAAGACGCTGGCACGCAGATGTGTCTGCAGGGGTAGATACATCAGAATCTGAATTAGAAAATGTAGAGCTACGGTATAAACCAACAGGATCACTGGTTACAGCGGACGAAGATTTAGCATTTGGATGCGGAACACTGCAGTCAAGGTTGATAAAACGATAAATATTCGCAGGATATGACTCACTTTATGGGACCCGACGAAGTAGGACATTTTTTAGGCTGATGGAGAGCACAGTTGAATGGGAAGAATAGTCAATGTAGTCAAAACTCGCCATTGGATCATCGGATAAGCATAAAGATCGGCAGCGGACTTGAGAAAAAAGTCGAATCCTTGTCAGGACTTGGGTTGAAGGAGCAGCAAATTCAAGTGCCCTAGTCACTGTGGTGGTCGGAAATAGAATAACGTTGGTTCGGGAGAAATCGTGGAGACCCAAAGTAGGCATGCAATGGCCCATAGAAGTATATGGACTGTCAGGAACGCTGGTTGGTGATGCTTTGGACGTGAAGTGAGACAATGGTGCGGCAGATTGCTTAGGATCATCTGAGATACGGCTGCGAGGGAGCTGCTTGCATTATGGAACGGGGAAATACTCGCAGGGGCTTCATTCTTTGCTGGCGAATCAGAGGGGGGGAGGACTGAATCTTCGGCCATTCTGGGGAGTCTGGAGAGTCCATGCAGTCCCCGTAGGCGATGTGGAACAGGGAGCCGAAGCGTTCGCGTTTGCACAACATCAAGTGCGCAGTCATGGCAGGGAAGGGGAAGAGTGAGTGAGGAACTTCTTCGGGATAGAAGGTAATATAGTGGTAAATTGGACGAGTGGCCGATTGAACGCGTGGCCGGCAGAAAAGCCATTGCAGAATCAGTGGAATGGAAGATATCACCGTATCCGTGGTCCGTAGTGTGTCAGATGCAGAACTTCTGTCCCCTTGAAGCAGGCTAGGCAGATCTTGCCTGATAAGAAAGAGCGAGAAGGCGATGCAGTGAACGGAGATAGATTGAGATTCAACACAGCTAAGCGAGAAATCAAAGCACAGCGTTGGAGACGTAGAGTGCAACACTTGAGAACGGCACTCGGATGCAAGTGGAAGCAAAGAAGAGAAACGCAAAAGGAGATAGACCAAAGGAGTTAAAACAAACACGGGTACACAAAAGCCGGGCATTTCGTTAAAGAAACGGTAGATGTGCTGAAGTTGCCATGTGTTCCGTAACTCCGTCACGGTCTCTCACGCTCGTCTGGCCATCTCTGCCTCGACGCACCGGCCGTTTTCTCTTCTTCGCGCGCCGGAGGATCCCGCTGGTTGCACCGTGTTCACCTGCCTCACAGACGCAGATGCCACGTGATTCCGCCCCATCGCGCCATCGCGCTGCTATGTCACTACTGCACTACATACATCCAGGCTGATCCAGCTCAGTCTCCCCAGAGCAAATTGCCATCCATACGCCCTAGAGGAGAATGACGAGCACAAAGTACCGTTCACTCATCCGTTCCCAGCGCGCAGCAGACTGCCGTCCCCATGGCCCACTCGCTCAACCGCTCATCGGGCCCGCGGCTGCCCCAGCAGTCGCGTCGCACGTCCGCGCTTCGGCATCCCGTGTGCAGAGGACTCTGCCAGCTGTTTACCGCACGCTATTGGGGCCGTGAGCAACGACAGGCGCGGGCGGCAATGCCACGAGCACGCACAAAGGTACGTACCTTACTTGCCCGTTTTCCTTCTCTTCGCCCTTCACCCTCTGGCTCGCTCTGATTCGCCCCTTCGGTGAGCACCTCTTGGCCTTTTGGTCGTCGCACCACCGCTTCCTATCACACCACCGCCATTCGTAAACCCGACGACTGCACGCTGAGATACCACGTCACCGCGCTGCGTGTCCGAACGTAACGTGCGCGGTCTGCGCATTGCACGAGTTTGACTCAGTGCTACTCTGTCATGCGCATAAGGGATCGAGCCGTGGGTCGGCGGGACGACGCTTCGCGTCACAGCATCCGCGCGCGCCTCCTCACAAGCGAGGCCCGTGCCGTGCGCAAAGGTGATTGATGTGCACGCTAGACCCGCCGCATGGCATGCCGAGTCGTGCGCGGCTCGACATTACTCGACATTGCAAGTACGGGCGGACGCTGCAGGACAGGTAGGCGGGCAGTTCCTCGCACCCTGCGCCCGTTGTATGTATGTATGGTGCCTATTTTTACGAATTCAACTGTTTTTTTTATTTTTTCGCTCCACTCTACTGTGGGAGCGACGCACACGTATCAGCCGCAGACTAAATGCGAAGCCGCAAGCTCTTGAAGTTGAAACGGAGTGGAGTATTCGAGTTGAAAGTCTGCGAGGAGGCGAGGGGATTAATTCGGGTATAAATTTTTTGCATGGATGGAATGAAGGGATGGCGAAATGTGATCAAAGGAAGGAAAAAGAAGTGAAATCAGAGGGGAAAATTGGAGGGAGTGGGCCAGATGAAAGTAATAAATGTTGCGATAACCCTGCAGCGAAATAGAAGCCATTATGTGTGAGTCCTCAGGCACTTCTTTCCAACCGAAACAAGATTCTGACGCTCTAACATTGACAACAACAAAAGCATGTAAACAACTGAGAAGAAAAATCCACATAATATCCTTCACAAAACCACTTCCTCATCCTCCCAATAATCATTGACATTGTAGTTGCGATCTCGGCTTCCCCGTTCACACAGGTTGGGGAAGAACATATTCTTGTGCTCAGGCTGTGGCCCACAGCTGACGGAAACGGTTGGCCAGGCTTTTCTGTACGGTCCGCAGGGGTCGACCTGTTCCTCGGGGTCATAGATATGCATCTGCTGTAGGATACACTCTGATCTCCCGATGAACTCGCAAAGAGACGCGAGAGGGTTCGGCCACAGGGCAACCTCTGGGACCTGCAGTCTGCGGAGTGCCGGACATGTGAAGCTAGCCATAAGGCCCTCGATAGGGTCGTCGAGGCATGAAATGCGTAAGACCAGGGTATCTAGATGGAGAAGCGGTGCCATAGGAGGGGGGCTGCAGGTGGTCAATAAACGCAGTTATGAGCGAGAACTGGCTTACATTGGTCGATATTCGGTCGCGTAGGTCCGAAGCCTAGAAAAAACGAGGCTGGGGGCGAGACTCAGGACGCGCGCACAATCATATGGCGCGAGTGAGTCCACGATAAGCACGGTCAACTGCCCCCAGGGAAGTATGGCACGATGTCCATGCTCATACTTCTGGAGTGCAACCTTGCGCAATAGCGGCGCCGCCAAGAAGACAGTGGGTGGCAGCAAATATTCGTCAGGATCCCGCGTCCATTGCAGCCCCAGCCTCAAGCTGCGGAGCCAAAGCAGTGGGCTCCTGAAAGAGAAGAGATGGTGGAACTCAGCCAACATTCTCAGATGTTCCAAGCGCTGGCAGTGCGCCGCAATTGCGTGGATAAATGGATCCAGTCGGACATACGGCCTGCACTCCAATGAGATCGAGAGCGGGCAGAAACCGGAACGAGCGAGGGAATTTTTCATGATGTGGAGCTCTCCTTCAATTGAGGCAGGACGAGAGAGGGGCAGAAAGGCATCTACTGCGCACCAAAGCGTCGGCGTCGAAAGCGCTATCGTGCGCCATATCCGGCATACCCATGTCAGGAGAGAAGGCGAGAGCAGACCGTGTGACGGAGGGCGTTTGGGGTACATTGGGAGGGAGTGGACGAAGATTTCCGAGACAATTTCCGGTGGCAGAATCAGGACTGGGTAAATGTATGCGTCAAGTCGCGCCTGCACAAAATCTCTTTCCTGCTGAAGTGACTGGATTGCACGCTCGAGGTCTTAAATTTGGGCGTCTAGATCTGCCACACGGTCACGATCGGCCGCAAGGGCAGCGCGCACGCTGGCAGTGGGTTTGGATAGGCGGGTGGCAGAAACGGTGAACATTTGATTTAATCTATGGCGCATCTTAGCACTTAATCTGTTTCGATAGGAGGCGTTCCTCACCGTCGTATGAGTATTTATCTCAATAATGCCGAGCCTCTGAGGCCTGGGAGTCGTATTTCGATGCCTTGTTGATAAGCGCCGAAAACCCTGAGGTTAACCCGTGAGCCCTGCTCTGCAATGACGGAATATAGATTTCACCGATGTTTCAAGGCCGCGCGCTGGTATCGTGATTTCAGACGGAGACGGTGGACGTTAGGAGCAAGATGGACTTGGAAGTTCCGCCGGGTTTTGGTCACGTTGTCCGATCAGTGTGCCACCTATCCTTTTGGGAACAACACGTGTCACGTGCACTGCGGCCATCAACGGCACAGCGAGCCTGCAACCTCTCTTGCACTGCTCCTACCACCATCCCTTCCTCCCGACTATTGTTTTACTATTAAAATTTTCCTCTAGGAGCCTATATTGCTATGCTCCCATCCATCATTTGGCCGACTCCCACCAGCCATCACATCCATAATCCTGCCACTAAACACGATTCTCTCAATGCTGCTGTCCTTCAAGTTTGCCACCCAGCTGTGGCCTGCCATCTGCTCGTGCATCTCCCAATGCTTTCTCCGTGGTGTATGTGCTTCATTAAAGACTCCAAGAAGCTACTCGCTGACGGAGGGATGATCCACCGAAGTACCGATGGTAGCGGATTTAGCGTTTGATAGCGTACCATTTTCGTAGTGTACTACGGTGAGATATACCCCTTTCTATATAATTCATGGCTTCTGCTACAGAGAAACTACCCTTAACTCGAGAGTGCATATATTATTTCACCTCTATCGCGAAAAAGACTTGAGGACAATGACAAGCCGAAAGCATTTGCCGACTGAGCCGTTAGATGGCCGCTCTTCAGGTGATCATCCCAAAAAGGCAGTACTCCGATCAAACTCCGATAACCCCTCAGTAACTACAGCCTTTAAAAACCCCGTCTCATACCTCCGGCACTCCTGGAGGTTATTCACAGTCTGACGTTCGCCTTGCGATTTCGCACCGAAACTTATGACTTTGCCATCTCACCAGACATAAGCAAAAAGGCAAATTAAATCAGAAGAATACAAGTAAATGTTCGAAAACAAAGTTGGATGTAATGAAAAAGGCCTCTTAGGGTTGTCAGAAGTCAAGGCCAGAGAAAATCAAGTAACAACGCCAAGAGAAATCCAAATTAAAGCGCTGTGAGAACGGGCCATCCCTTGAAATTCATTTGTTAATGGCACGCGTCGAAAGTTAACTCAGCTTACCGAGCTCCAATCAATTCCATTTAACCCCAAACTAGAGAAGGAGCCGTTGTACGGTGAAGGGCCGTTAACTGGCACGTAATGATACACAAACACATCCTTGTTCGTGTTTTTATCGGTGAAAATAACTTGTCCACCGGGAGCGTATATATTCCCGTGTGAACCGAGAACAAGTGTTCCGCCCGTTTCTCGCATATCGAGACCGTTTCTGTCAAGGAAGGGACCATGTGCCGATTTTGAACGACCGACGAAAACCTAAACACGGATGGGGTCGTCGGCTTCCTCAGAAATGGGTGCGAACTGACCTTGTATTCGTTGCCGGCAGGAGGGAGATCATCAGCCACGAATCCGCAACACAAGCCTGTTTGTTTGAGACACATTACGGGATCGGAAAGTGCCTGACGTTGCTTACCGCTGCTGATAAACAGATAGAAGAATGAGCCATGCTTCCAGATGAAAGCACCTTCTTCTGGGTTGGGGCTGGTGCTGTTGAACGACACTTGAACAGGATGGCTGGTAACCGTTTTCAAATCTCTGGCCAGAGATACTTGGAATATGTCATCCTGCAAGCGCCCGGCTCAACCAATGCAATGAATATCGGATTAACAGGCGGCACAGACATAAAATGAACCTACAAACGGTTGTCAGAAGTCAATCCTTGCTACGCAGAAACATAGAAGCTACCGAAAGTCAAGACGGGGTTTCCGTGTTCGTCGATAGATAAATTGGGATCGAGGGCGTTGAACTCGTCTCCAGTGGTGGAATTAAACACAAGTCCATGGTCTACCCAAGAACCTGGCTCCATTGTCCGACTTGTAGCGACTCCAATTGCAGTGTTTTGGGAACCTAGTGCAGTTACTGCATAATAACTTCGTGAGAGTCAGATATAAACTTCCCAATATGAGGAAGGGACGCACGCGTAATACTCTCCATTATGGAATGAAACGTCCGGAGCCCCGATCGCATCGCCTCCAGCTACTTCATTAGTGAGAACAGAACATTGGGTAGAATCTGGGAATGTATACGCAGTTGAATTGAAGAATTGTGCGGCAGAATTGATCCGACTTCTGTCCATGGGCTAAAACAGGTTTCGTTGGTATGAAATCATAAGCAGGAAAGGCCAGACGCACCCATTCAAATGGGCTGCGGTTATAATGCCCACATTGTTGAACGTTGTAAACAGAAAATATTTTCCGTCCTCGCGCTGCACAAGACTTGGATCTTGGACGAAGAAGAATGGGGCCCTTATTGGCAAGGGGTCGGGAAACACGGGTGCCAGCGTCGCAATAGCGACACAAACATTGATAGCAAGAGCGGAAAGACTTCGGCGCATCGTGAAGAATGTCTTGAAAACTTACACTCTGAACCGTTTTAGAGGGATGAGGATGAAAAAAGAATTAATAAGCTTTGGAGCTCGAGTACCCCAGTATTTATACTAAAACGAAATGTATCCAGAAGGTTTTATTAACTAATTCCCTACTGTCCATCTTACTCAGATGCTGAATGAGCCAGTCGGGCTAGGAGGTAAGTTCGCCGAGTTGACTCCGATCGACTCCGAGTCGGAGAATATTAAAGATGGTGGTAGTGTGGGCGTCGCTGACGAGCCGGCGGCGGATCTATGGCCCGTGGTGCGAGTCCTTGTCGAACAAAAAACACAAGTATATTTATTGTTCCCGCTACTCTTTCTTTGCTCTTTCTCGTTATTGATCTATGCGGGGCGATTTAGGTAGACATCATCTACCACGGGCATTAGCAGCGATGGAATTGGCCGCCGGCGCTTGCATGCAGATACTAGCAAGGGCGCAGTCTGCCTGCCTCTGGATCCAAGTTTGTCTACGTTCCAGATCTAGATGCGTTCATCCTGGCTCCACCTCTCATGGCGACATTCCTCGGCGCTCCCACATTCGTACTCGTGAAAGAACGAGACTTGCATCTTTCTACTGCGTATACCAGCCAATTTCTGTTCCTTCACGCCACAGCACTGAGCAGACGCGCTGATGCAACGTCGGGTTTCGTCTTCAGATAGCAGTGACGAGTGCGTCGTTTTCTGGTTTTCGTGCTGTATGCTGTCGCTGATCTTGGGCTGTAGCAAACGTTTGCGTACCAACTGCGTGGACTAGCTCCCGCCCTCAAAGAACCCCGCTCATGTCCGCAGCGCAACTCCTCCAGCTTATTGGTGGCACCAAAGATGCGGCATGTCTTGTCTGCTAGCGGAGGCGTCCTCCCGCGGCCGTCTTGCCCTCGCACGCGCGCGCTCGAGTCCATGGCACTCACATACCGCACTCACATACCGCACAGCCGCGTCCACTGTTCAGCAGGGCGCGCGGCGGCAGTGGTATAAGCGTTGTCCGGCAAAGTGTGACTGCAGCTCGTCATCATGAACCTGTGCCTACAGCTCGATGCGGGCGCGCGCAGAGCATGGTGCGGACGTTCCAGCGCCATCAATGTCTTGTTCTCGACGCCTCCGCGCGAGCTCCGGCAGGCGCGTACTTCTCGTCGTCGCGGTTGTGCTGCCCTCACATGCGGCGTGCTTCTTCTCAGCGGGGGACGTTACAATGACAGCGATTCGGCGAGGATCGCCAAGGATAAACCTACACCAGGCGACCCTGCACCTGCACCCAGCTGTTTTCATCCAAGCCCAAACACAACGACCAGCCTCTGTCTCTGGCGCGTCGCAGCGTCAGCGCTCCTCCTGGTGCCACTGTGACGCAGCGGCATGCGCACATTTCCTTCGTGGACTCGTACGCTCATGCTGGGCTCTGCCTCATTCGAGAAACTCAAGCGGCGCCGAATGCGAATACGAGTAGTGCGAATCATCGCACCTCCCCCAGCTCCGACGTCTCCGCCTGTGACACGGACTTGGAGTGTGCGTGCCGCGCCGACTACGTTCACTGCGCCAGCGCCAACGTAGATGATGCCAACGCCAATGTCATTGTGAAGCCTGTCGTGTCCCGATACCGCCCCTCCGCCTCCCGGTGCGGGTGCGGGTGCATCCCAGAAACAGCACCACCACCACCAGCAGCACCACTGCCAGCGACTCCAAGTCAAACGCCGCGCGGCTGAAGAGAGGGGAGAGAGAGAGAGGCGACGTACCTGCGCATGTCGCTCTCCCCGCTTTCGTGCCTCCACCTCTTCCTCCACCTCCCCACCAGCGTTCCAGGTCTGGGGCGCAAATTTTCAAGTCACCTTGTCGCGCGCTCGTAGAATTTGGTCCCAGCTTGCGTAATCGTCCCAAACTCTACCCATGCAATACTTATAGTAAATCTCTGGAGCAAAAGGAAAAGAAAACAGAGCAGAGGCAACGCACAACATGGGAATGAATAACCGCTCCGTCTCGCGCCACGCGGGCAGCACCGCATTGTCCGGGTTGCCGGCGACCGCGAGGGAGGGGTGCACGGCGACGTCGAACGCGATCCCGTCGTCCTCGATAGTGTCCCTGATGACGCGCGTCATGCGCGTGAACGAGAGCGGATCCGTTCACAGTGACGCGGGCAGGAGGCGCCCGCCGAAGTGCCACAGGCCGACGCCATAGTCGTCCAGCGTTGCGGTGCTCCGCGACGCGTTCCAGAATCTCGGGTGCGTCCTCAGCGAGGTGGCGTACTTGATATCGTGCGTGTCGAGGCGCCCAAGCAGCGGCAGCAGCGGCTCGATTAGCGCCGCGGCCGCTGTAGGTTCTAGGTCTGGGAAGGCGAGGGGCTGAGTATATACGGGGAGCGTGCAAGTGCGACTCGTCCAGTCGCAGCCCAGGAGTCGCACTGACGAGGCCGTCAGCAGTGCGACTCCAAGAGTGTGAGTGTGACTCGGACTCGCTTCAAGCCGTTGATGGTGACAGCCACAGAACACATATCCTTGACATCAATCGCTCCATAGCCCGATCCACGCCCATTCCGTGCCGTGTAATGCTACCTACCTACCTACCTACCTCGGCGCCTACCTGCCGTCCGTTGTAACATTGCTCACGACAATCCACGCTGTCGCCATGCCCCTGTGCTTCGCCGCCCACCGCCCACTTTCCACAGTGAACCAACAACTCCCCAAACATTCCCTCTGATTTCTCCCATCCGCCCACGCCTATGTCTCCGCACTTATAACCAGCGAGGTACGAGCTAGAATCGGTTATAGCGTCTGTCTTAGAGAGACTACTCCGCACTCTGGTTCGCGTATTCCAGCTTTGCCTAGCGCTGACTCAGTGCATTCTCCGCTGTGTTGTCTGCCCATCTACCTGTCAATCCTCTCTCTCCATACCGACCACAGGTGTTACCATCAAGATCTCGATAACGGCCAACTACCAAGCTCGCATCACCAGCGCATCAGCGCGCAAAAGATTACAAGTTCCCCGCATCGTCCCGGCGGCGGCTCCAGGTGCGTGCCCAACTCTTTATACTCACTCATTCCGTCGCTCTATCCCGCATCAAATCCCCTGTGGTCTTTTCCGGTGCCATGTACCTCCACCCCAAGACTTGCACGACACCTATCCATATCATTCCCTCACCTCTGTTGTTCCCCAAACAAGCACCCTTTATCGTCCCCTCTCTCCTCCTTGTCCCTCATCGTCGCTAGCCACCATACGCTATCGATCCCCGCAATTGAAAGATTCACCGCAGGACTGCGCTTGCAGTTCTGCCGTATCATTCTATTGCCCGGTTCTGCGTCGTGAACCCCGTCCTCGCCAACTTGCATATGCGCGATTTTCTCGTGCCGCAAGTCCGCCCCCCGCTAGCTATTCAGGACGAATCTTCCCCGCCCCGCTCTGCCATAGAACTGAAGGGTCGCAACTCCAGTCTGAGACTAGCTAACCCACCAAGAAAAAACCCCAAATACCCTCTGCCTCGCAATTGCCTAATCTCTGCAGGTCGTATGGATCCAACTACCCGTCAAGTTCACGCGTGCATCCACTTCTTCCACCAACGCCAATCAATCGCGCAGCTCTCGTGTTTTCGTAGACGGCGTGCGCGATCCATCTTTTATTTGCGGGGCGATCTTCGTACTTGACTCATCCAAATGCCAAGGTTCTCTTTTAACTCGCCTAGGCCACCTTTTCCTCCCTACGCGACACAGGAATATCTACTGTATGCATTCATTCATAGGCTTCAGCAGTATTCTCCACCCTGATCGTTTCTCAACAACACATCCCCGTTGACAGAATAAATTGCGGCGAGTACCCGGGCTTTCTGTCTCTCTTTGATCCCGAATTCTGCCAACTGTTGTGTCCGTCCTCTCCCTCACCCGACCCTAACCCTCTCGGCCCGCGTAGGAACAATTGAGAATATATATTTTAGTGCACCAAACACGCGACGAATTTTTTTATATGAATATTGAATATCTCGAAAAGTGGCGCAGCCAAAGGTTTTCCGCAAACGCTGTAATCCCAAAAAGAATGTTGCAATTTCAGTAATCTCAGGACCGCCAAAATGGGAGGGCAAAATTGACAGTCCGAACGAAAAGCGCGGCCTTTCATGCTCTCGGTGACTACGTGCTCTCTCTACATGATAAACATCGACTGAGGCTGCGCTGCAAACCAAGGGGGCTCCGATCAACTCGAGAAATACTGCGCGTAGGTCAGTTGTTCGGCTGTAAATGAAGATGCAATGTCGGAAATGAAGTATGAAAGGAGTTTAAGAGCTGTTAGGACCCAAGGCCAGCAGAGCAGGCAAAGTGAAACTGACGCCGCTGCCGCCCTTTGACGCCCTTTGCTGCGGGGGGCGTCAATGGGGCGGCAATGCCATACATTATTCAGTGTGGGTTTGCCTGTAGGAGCTTTCCGTGTCCTCTAGTGGACTCCTTACAGTCCTTACTATTATGTATTTGAGCAATGAAAATCCCGACATGAGATTAGTTCTGCTGAAGCATATCTGGTTGGGGCGTCAGTTGGCGGCAAACTGGGGGCGTCAAGGGGCGGCTAGGGGGTGTCAAAGGGCGGCAGTTGGGCGGCACAGGGCGTCAACCGTAACCATCGCGATAAGATTTGCTATCGTGAATAAATACTGTACTACTGCTCACAGCTCTGGCACCTTCCTGTTTCCTTCCCTCAAGAGTTACCTGGCATGCTATACACCGTCGACTCCGGGGTATTCGATTCTCTGTGGTATTTCATGATATGCTACTTCGCACAAGCCGCGGTTAGTGAGGAAAAATCTGAAAGCGATTGATTCAGTCTGATCGGCGCCGACCAGGTTTCACTCCTACTCTATGGTTCGTATTATTTGCTTGAGCGTGGCTAGCAGTTGATTCGGGTTGCAGGGTTTTACATCAATCTCTTCCTGCTCTCCCTATACACCCTCTCTCGGCGGAAAACTGCGGGAACCAAACTTCTTATAGTCGCTAGTTGTATCATGGCCGTTCTGGGAACTACTCAAATGGCCCTCGATGTGGTGGTGACCTCCGCAGCCGCTCGCCTTCTTCAGCAAATGGTTCATTCACAAATCTTGGCTGAACAAGGCTTGACAACGCTGCCATTGTTCGAGTCGACGCTGCCGCTGTTGGCGACAGCACAAAATGCCACATTCGGAGTAAATAAGTGGGTGAACCCTCTCCGCTGGTTCAAATCTAATGTGCAATGGCATTAGTTTCATAACAGATTCCATTTTCGTTGAGTTTTTCCACTACGTGTGTGTTTATAGGGTTTGACATGATAGCCTAGATGTATCGGTGCTATGTAGTATGGGGTTCACAAAAGAAGGCGATCATCTTACCTGCACTGCTTATGCTATCAACCTTGGGTGAGTCACCTACCTGAGCTTTCTATACCTTTCATATCCCACTTACAGTGGCGGGGATCTTCAATTCCATATCAAGCAACGCGGAGATGGATGTACGGATAACTTACGGCCTGGCTGCTGCAACAAATCTGGTTCTCACAGCCACAACCGGTAAGCTTCTCATTTGTTGATGTCCAATGTCCAGTCTAAGTAGCTCTCCAGCTGGTCGGATATTGTGGATCCGGCGTGAGGCCTCGCATGTTGATCTTGACAGCACATTCCGTGGCCGCTATAACAGGGCCATTGGGATCATGTATGGCCTGAGATTGGTGATAAAACATGCACCGGCTCTGATCATATTTCATAGACTTGAGTCGGGTGCAGTCTATTTCATCGCGGCAATATTAATGGTAGTTTTTGTCTCGCTGAATGACGAGATCTTCAGCATCGGTTTCGGCATCGGTTTCGGCATTGGGCAACAGTTGGTGGTGAGTTCAATTCTTTATCAGGCATATTCATCTGTTTTACTTGTCCAGAACATAATACCAACCTTCACATTGGTGTATATCGGCTTGAAAAATACCCGTGACAATACGCCTGCAGATAGCAGCCCCGAAGTTATACCCAGACAACACACACCTTCGCCTTCGAACATGCCATTGCAGCCAGGTGGACCTTCCAGTTGACCAGAAGTGCTAGATATTACAATGGAGCAGACTGAGGAAAAAGACGTAGAATGCGTAGAATAACCATACTAGCTGTGTGGCGAATTTCTTGTTTGCCATCCATTAATCACGTAGAAAAACGACCGGCCTTGCTCCGGGACTCGACATCGTGGAGCAGTTCGAAAGAAGATAAAGAGGTGGGCACCAAAAACGTGATATGATATGGTTGCATTCAACAAATCACCCGACCCCGAATTGAGCAAGGGGTACCTGTATATACCTGGTTGTGGCACACCATGGGCTACCGGATGGTTAAGGACCCAACCGTGCCATGGAACTTTCACAAGCAAATTCACTGGGTGGTTAAACTCGCTTGGAGTTGGACTGGAATTGAACGCGCGTTACAGTCAACAGCGGGGCAACGTTTGGCAAAGTGGAAGTTCAGACGGAATATCGCGACTGAAGAAGTGAGGGCTCGTGAGCCCCCATCTCCAAAGGCTCTTGAATGTTCAAGCTTCCTATTGCAGTTGGCGGCTTTAGGTTGAAACTTGAAGCTGGGTCAGGAGCCGAGTGGGAAAGAGGGTTGATGCGGTGATGTCGGATCCAACCATCCCCGGCCCTTCTTCACAACATTGGTGCAGTTTATGACTGAGTATCTACAAACAGCTTTCAGTAAGTCGGTTTACTGGGTGCAGGTGAGATCAGGAACTTACACGAATTGCAGCGGCTCAGGAGTGCGCAGAGGCTGCGCTGCCGACAGATACGTCTCCTGGGAACGGAAAACTTTACCATTTCGGTACAGTGATCCACCGCTCAATGAGACACAAAAATAAACACACTGATATCTATAATTTCATTGAATATTCGGAATTTCTGCCAAGTGTGTTGTGTATGATACTTCTTGGTTGACCCAAATTCTTAGGATGATTGAGGAAGAATTGGGTGTGTAACGGCCTATCAAAAGTGTCTCAGTGAGTGGTGGATCGGTTTTACTGCCAAATCAGGAAATTATGTCTCAATTTATCTCACTTACCTGTCAAGTTGTGGACTATTAGACTTGGAGGATAATGTTTTTATACATTGTTCTTGATTATGAATAATGTTTGAGTGTGGCAGGTTCAAAAATGAATATGATACAGAGTGTCTCAGTGAGTGGTGGTGTCTCAATGAGCGGTGAATCACTGTACATCGGGTAAAGTGGAGTCGGAGTCGGAGTCGGATTCCGACGATTCGGATTCTGGCACGGACCCAGAATCGAGCGCCGAGTCGAGCAACTCGGGGTTGGGCTCTGACGAAGAGATGGAGGGTGCGGGCAAATGGAGCAAGAAGGAAAAGAGGAAGAAGACGGCTGGGAAGGGAAAAGGGAAGGAGACGGAGGGTGGAGCGAAGAGGAAAAGAAAGGAGACTGCAGAGGAGGCGGCAACCTCTGGGGGCGCACGCGAAAAAACGAAGAAGACCGTAGAGAAGCAGGCGCCGGAGGAGGACGAGGCGGAGCGCCTGGCGAGGGAGGTGCGCGAGGAGGCGGAGCGCGATCTCGCCCATAGGCAGCAGAATGAGCGTGAATAGGCGGAGGCTCGGGAGCGGAACAAGCGCCTGGTGGAAGAGCTTAATCTCAAGCACGCGTTATCGGCAGAGGCGCTGGGCATTAGCAAGGCGAAGAAGACTAGGGCACCGAGGGAGAAGCGCGCAGTGGGTGGCGCACCTGTGCGACGGTCGGGACACCTGAGCGGGGCGACAGATTCGAGCGATGGGATGGAGCTTGACGATGACTGCGACGACATCGCATCCGGGTCTGGGGTGGGCGGGCGACATCAAAATTGACATGGGCAGGGAAAAGCAGCATGAGGAAGACAGCAACGGGAACCAGCGCACCCGGGAAGACGAGGCTGCAGGTGCCACCCAGGACACAAACGCCCCTGGTGCGAGCACGATGAGCAATGCTCCCGACCAGGCCTCCCACCCAGTGCGCCCCGCACCCTGCCCAACGTGGCGCGGGGCCAATGCAACCCGCAAAACACCGCCTGTAGATGCCGCGGACCCGGCAGACACCACGCTGCAGACCGCCAACGACCCTCCCCCCACGCCGCGAGATGACGCGCTGATAAGCTGTGTCTCGAAGCATGCATGAAAATGGACAAAAGGGAGCACTATTACTGTACATGGAATATGTCTCTATTAGTAAATCTGACATGTAGCATCAGACACTAACGGCATAGACAAAACATATAGTCTATGGGTCTGGAGTAGTCACTTATTGGGAACAGTCCATACAGGGGAGGACAGACACTATCATGAACCGACTAGAGTGGATAGTCTGGACTCTCTATCTTATCACGAAACACGACCCATGCTGCGAAATATGACCAAGTCCACCTGGCTGACATGGCGATCACACTTTGATCGGATATCACCGATATCATCATGATCATCTGAATTGGGAAGATCGAAATTCAGTATAAGGTTTTTGAACCAGGCACTGGTCCTACCATGGACTTAGGGGTATCTACAGAAAGCTATTGAGTCCTAGAACTTGATTCTGAATACTCTGTTTGAGGGAGAGGCCTGCACAGTGGAAGAGACGGACTATGATCACTCATTTAGGAGTGATCACCTGGAAACCAAATGGCAACCCATTTATTGTGGGAACCACTTGGTGTCTTCTGGACTTCTTGGTATTGTTGGAAAGCTACAGGATGCTAGAACATGTTCTAGACTTCATTCTCAAGGGAGGGATGTGTGATCTGCACTAGATATTTGGTTAGGAGAACTTGGTGACAACTAGGCGCTTCAATTCAGTGTTGGTGGGTCGGCGACCCAAAGTGACCAGTCACTTCTGACAGTCAGTGACTAGTCAGCGACCAGTCATTGGGTCGCGCGAGTGACCCGACCTTTACACTGCCCTCGCGTCGTCTAGCTGAAGCTAACCGACGCTAGCCGAGCGACCACTCCCACGTCTTCGGCAATGTGCGTGGTAATGGTGTGGTAACGTCGTTGTGGTGAGTTAGGTCACCAAGTCAGGCCGCTCCGGTGACCGGACTGACCCGACTTGATTGACCTTTTGACTAGTCACTGACCAGTCAGCGACCTGCACAACACTGCTTCAATTAAATATCTGAAGGCAACCATCTCGACAGGTGTCGTCCATGACATCGCACTGACTCGTTCTGACTCACTCTGACTCGACTCAATACATATTAATCCTGTGAAAGGCTTGGACACTTACAAACCATCTTTGGAGTAGCATAATCATAGTAGAGTAAGCCAATTTTGTACTGTATATAAGCAGGGCTTCTGTACGATAGTAGACACTGATGCAGCACACCAACTAGCATGGCCTTGTGCCCTCTGCGCTGGGGGTGTTGATCAAGGTGTTTACTGTTGTGCTTGGGCCTTTGTCCCCAAGTATCATTACAGCTCTTTGCAGTACAACAGGCGCGGTCCCGTTTTTTTTTTTTGGCCAGTTTTCACGAGAACAGCTGCCCAGAGCTCAATTCTCAACCGTTTGCCCTAAAAATAAGCCCATTCGATTCGCATTGAAAATCCGCAGCGAATGTAATACCGGTATTTTTGATCTTCTTATGTAATAGAATTTCTCCCAGAAAAAATGGATTTCAGTAGGACACCTGTAGCACTCGGAATACTGCCCCGATTAGTCTAGTTTTTGGATATGCTATACATCGGGTGTGTCCCTAGATAACCGTGTGTTTATTTATACTACATGCTCAATGATTGTGATTCAGCACACACTTTAGCGAAGTGGATACGCAGACACTACCATAAGTAGAGCTGTCCATGGAGATTTGAGTATATTAAGTTTCATAAACACCCCCATTCGCTAGGGTCACATCTGATGTATAGCATATCCAAAAACTAGACTAATCGGGGCAGTATTCCGAGTGCTACAGGTGTCCTACTGAAATCCATTTTTTTCTGGGAGAAATTCTATTACATAAGAAGATCAAAAATACCGGTATTACATTCGCTGCGGATTTTCAATGCGAATCGAATGGGCTTATTTTTAGGGCAAACGGTTGAGAATTGAGCTCTGGGCAGCTGTTCTCGTGAAAACTGGCCAAAAAAAAAAAAACGGGACCGCGCCTGTTGTACCGCAAAGAGCTGTAAATACCACAATCAAACTACATTTTGGCGGTGTGAGAACAAAGGAAACAACGGGATACAACGTGTACATGCATTTTGTGATATCAGGGGACACATTTGGAACGGGATATGACATGTACATGCATTTGGGCTCAGGGGGCATTTTCGTGATAAGCGCTTAATAGTCTTGGAGACTCTAAAGCCAACCTTGTTGCAATGAAGGATGTTCAACCTTTGGTTGAAAGCCTAGTTTTGCCACATTCTCAATAACACAGACCCAGAGCATCACACTAGCTCAAGTGCAGCTCGCACTTCAGCTTCTGAGATTGCAGGCCACTCCTGACCCAAGAATGCGATATCAACCACCAGTTGATATCAATTGAAAGTCGAGGAACGAAACTCGTCAGATCGTCTATGTTGGATGCTTAAAAGCATAGTTTAGTGGTTGGTGTAGGGTGTGTTGAGTGATTAGTGTTAGAGATCCACATCCAGTGGATCCCTGGCCGTATCACGAAAGCGCATCGCACTGAGCTGCTTTCGTGTTTTGAGTGTTTTAGTCATAGATCCTGAGCCCGCTGTTCAGCAAGACGGCTACAGGCGCACATTGAAAGTGCGCCAGATCGAGGACATCGCTAAATTTGAAAAGGAATGGTCCTCATGGTGGGGGAGCCTCCAACCAGAGTGGCGGAATGTGTGAGGAGGGGTGGAGACATGTGAGGTGGAGGTAGAAGGGGCTGATTGGGGGACACTAGCGAGCGGAGGCCCGAACGGCGTCTTGAGCCTCGTAGCGTCGCTATATTGGTGGGGGTGCGTGGAGAAGGGGCGTGGCATCACTGCTTCAAGTGGTTGGCAACGTGCGGTGCTGGACACAACTTGGGTGGTGCAGAGCAGGACAAAATAGTAGAAAAAGCGTAGTCTCATGATACTTTGATGTTAGAGAAGATATTGTGTGTGCCTTTTCAGTAGGGTGCGGTATATAGTGAACACTATTACATTTACAGATGATACATGCTTGGAGAGCAAAGGCGATAACTTGGTTGCTAATCATGTGAGATGAAGGGACTTTGACGAAGAACATATCAAATGGATTGTGAGGAAAGAATGCGGGCAGCGCGTGCACGCAGACAAGTCAAGCAAATAGAATATGAAGCAGGCCAGCGATGATGCACCCCAGCTGCGGCAAAGCAAACAGCAGGTGTGCGATCGGTGGGCAGGGTGGGCGTGGGGCGAGAGCAGTTTTAGTGCAGAAAGCAGGAGGCCAGCTGAATTAGTGTGCGCAGCACATTCCTAAGCGATGCGCAAAGTGCGGGCGGGGGCAGGGTGCAGGAGGCGAGAGCATTGAAAGTAAACAATGCCAATGCAAGCATGCTGGGATGGCCAGGGGAAAGGAAAATAAAAGCATATAAGGGGGTGGTGCTGCCCCAGCCAAAAAGAAACTCCACCCAAAAGGGTACCCAAATTGGGGCTGTAGAAAATAGGGACAAAAAAGGGCACCAAAAGGGGACAGAGAGGGCCCAGACCCGCCCGTAATGGCTGCCCAAGCGCTGCTGGTGGCAGGGATATAGCCTGTGTATACAGCCAGTGGGTGGCTACACTCATCCATAATGTCATCACATGCCCCTGGCTACAGCCATGGTGGGATGACATTATATTACAGCTAGGGCTTGATGGTATTGTTTTTGATACGTAGAGTAAACTATCCGGAGAGCCGGTATTAAAAGTGGGTAGGATACGGTCCCAGTGGGGAGGAGAGAGGGAAGGGAATTTATTAAGGTTGGGGGGAGGTTCTTGTATGCAAATAATGTTGTGGACAGAGGGGTTGGTGTAATTAAGCAGAGAGATAAGTACGTTGTAAGATTTGTGGCAGTTGAGTGAGATTATATGTATGTTCTGAGCGGTATATGTGGTGTGTGTGCTATTCATTTAGGAAGTGAAGGGAGGGAGGTAGTAGAGAGTGCAGGGGAGGGGAGGGATGGAGGGGTGGGGTCGTTGATCGAGAAATCGCAGTTTACCTGGTCGAATGGGTTGAATGCAGGGTCGAAGAAGATCCTGCCTGCAAGGCTGGCACGCTGGACCTTGTGTTTGCGCTCACGGACAGGGCAGTCATGATGGTAAGAAGTGTGGTTACCGCCGCAGGGGGCGCAGCGTGGAGAATGTATTGGTTGTATCAACTGGCTTCCCACAAGAGGCCAATGTCATCTGAGTAGCGAGATGGTGCCCCTGAGGAATCAGAAGCATCTCTGGCATGTGCTCCCTCCCAAACATGTTGGGGAAGATGTAGCCCAACACAACCTACCAGTCGTATCACTAGTTTCTTCTGTTTCCTACAACGGTTTGAGTGGTTTCTGATTTATCGGGTGTATCAGAGTGTGGATCAGTGGGTAAATCATGTCAGACATAGTTGCATGTGACAACGGGATTGCTGTTCCACTTGTTCCAGGTACGCAGCTATGCTGGGCATGAGTTCAAGGAGATAATATCAGCCAGGTCTTGTGATCGTTGATCTCAGAACCATAGCAGACACCAATGGGGATAGTAAAGTCTAATCCTCATTGGTCTCATTTAATGGTCTCAACAAAGTGGGTATTGTTTGGAAGCTATAGACCAGGCCTACAAGGTCCAACTATACCGATCCAAGGGAGACTTCAGGAACAGGGGTTCCACAACTCAAGAAACACTTGGCAATTATGGTTTCAGGCACCCATCACGTTGCCATGTGCAGTACATCACCAAGAAACAGTTGGAATATACCCAGAATGAGGAATTCGACCTCACCAACCAATGAGACATTTTGTAGTCTTATTAATACTCCAGAAACACGGGAAATAGAGTGGATAAACAGATTCTTTTACATATTTCGTTATTGTCATAGTCACTAGCAGTATGCCCATGCTATGCTACAGGTTTGTGTGATGTTTTTCAAATTTAAACTTCCTTCCAGTTGATTCCGGTTCCAGAAGATGCCGCTCGTCGCCAACCTTCGGTTGGCTCCTCGCGGCCTAGTAAGCAGTGTCTCTTTGGATCCGACAGACTTAAACCACTCACCTGCCAAGGTGTCTGCCAAGTTTAATCAGAGTTGTTTCGATGTTTAATGCTGAACGCACCTTGAGGAGCTTGAAGGAGGCTTTATGTGTAACTGAAATTACAGGGGTCAGATACTGATTAATATCGCAGATGAATGAGAAAGTCCCATTGGAGAAACAACTGGAATCATCATTTACCTGAGGTTTATTCTGTCCCAACTCTTGTATCAGTTCCAAATATGTGCTTGCTTGAACCGGGATGTTGTGCACACTACTGACACACATCATCTGGTCCTCGACTCAGTTGCAGCTGTAATTTCACCTCTATAGGCTGACCCCAGATAAGAAGCCATATCTTGAGACTGTACTGTAGATAGATATGGTCATATTTGTGCCTACCGATCCTGTATGTCGTTTGACCCGAAGTACAATGCAGGTAACATACGGTTGTATACGGCAATCAGCGAGCTGAAATCCTGGCCAGCGCCACTGAGGATTGAAAGTTGGTTCCTCAGGATATTCTACCGTGATGCATCTGGGTTCTTCTTCTTCTTCTTTTTTGCATTGAATCATGCTCAAAATCCTTGCTGAAAATATTCATTCTGTCCAGAAAGGTTACAGAGGTGATTTTAGGCGCATAGAATGACCTTATTTACACAGTTGTATCCAGCAATGTGTATGCCCCCAACAAAAAAACTGATTGGCGGATGAATCAAGATAATGCCGACCAATGCCGACCAACGCTGACTAATGCCGACTACTGCCGATCGATCGTATCAAACTTCCACAACTTCCCGCCGCAAATGTGCCACCCAATCTGGAATTCCAAGAGTGTCATATCAATGGGATCCACACGGCGTTCCAATGAATGTCCTGCCATTGCGCCTGATTTTCTGTTCATTCTACTATCTGGTCAGATTGGCAGATGTTACTATGTACGGCAAAACCCATCCCGTCTTGATCCCGTCAGATCTCTTGCTCAAGGGGATGATATGGCCCGTACGGCCAAGTTCTTCGGAAATAGACAGGTTGTGCAAAGCTGCACAGAGCTGCATGCGGCTTTTGTGCATTGTGCAAAGCCGCATGATGAGCCAAAGGATTTATGAGTGAATCCAGGGTCATTTCGATGAAATATGGGTGGATTATGTGCTATGCAGTACAGTGAACCACTTACCTAGCATAATGTGCAACACTTTAATGTCATTATTTGGCTCCGTCACAGCCGCTGTGTGGCTATGGCCATGATGCTGCCAAAACAGACTATTTTCCAACCATTTTTCATGCTTCCTCCTGCCACCTGATGCCGGAACCAACACCAATAGCAATCAAAGCACTGCATACAAGGCTTGGAGAAATAATGGATAGCGAAGCAAAAGCCGCACGGTGCCGCATGCGGTTTTGCACAATGCACAAAAGCCGCATGCGGCTCTGTGCGGCTTTGCACAACCTGTCTAATATTGGGGACTCAATGTGGAGTCCAACTTAGCATTGTGGCATTATAAATAGCATCTCGACATTTCAGTGGAGAAATGGGCAATCCACTGCAATCCGGTGGAGTTGTGGAGTCAATTACCTCATTCAAGCTTCTTTGTCTCCGGACAAAGGTCCCAGCAGCCAATGAGAGTATGTGGTCAGAGACAAACCACTCTTAATTCTTATATAGACTAGCAGTATGCCCGTGCTACGCTACGGGAGTGTATTGTATTTTTTATAAGTTGAGTCTGATTCCAAAAGATGCCGCTCGTCGCCAACCTTCGGTTGGCTCCTCATGGCCTTATAGGCAGTTCTAATGTTCAATTTTTTCATTGTCTCCGAAATCTTTAATGCCTAAGACACCTTGAGGAGCTTGAAGGAGGTTTTCTCTGTAGCTGACATTCGCAGGCCTAGGTATCACTTAATATCCTGGATAAATGAGAAAGGAAAAGCATTTGCTTGCTGGTTGAGAAACAAATAGAATGCTCACCATGTATCTGAGGTCTATTCCGTCTCAACTCTTTTATCAGTTCTGACTCTGTGCTCGTTTACACTGGCATTGTGCACACTATTGATGAACATGATGTGGTCCTCAAATCAATTACAGTTCTTAGATCACCTCTATATAAGCTGACCTGAGTGAGAAGTCATATCTTGAGCCGAGATGTCTCAGGCTGCAGATTGCACTGTAGACCTTATTTGTGCCTACTCATCCTGTATGCCGTTTGACCCGAAAAAGGTGCAGGTAACATATGGTCGCATGCGGCAGGCAGGTCTAAAATGTTAGCCAGCACCACTCAAGATTGAAAGTGGGTCACTGACCATGATATTCTGTTCTTCTTTTTCACTGAATCCCACTCAAAGTCCTTGCTGAAAATATTCTTCCTATCCAGAACTCGAGGTTAAAGAGGTTAAATTAAGCAGGTTAGACACATAGAATGACCCTTTTCAGACAGTCGTATCCAGCAATATGTGTACCACGACAAAAGACCGAATTGAGGAGCATCAGACAATGCCGACTCTTGTCGATGATTGATGTGTTCGCGGTTGCTGTTTGCCGACTATTCGCATCGATGGGATCTGCGCGGCATCCCAACGAATGTCCTGCAATTTTGCCTAATTTTTCTGTTCATTCTACACAAAGGTTAGTATCTGGTCACATTGGCAGATGCTACCATGTATCATACGGTAAAACCCGTCCCATCAGATCCTTCGGGGATGAAGACGGTGCTGGCAAGCTTCTCGGACACATTTCGGACTCGATGTAGATCCAGCTCACCATCGTGACATTATAAATAGCAATTCAACATTTTGCTGGATTTGCTGGATAATCGAACACTGTGGTGGAGTGGTGGAGTGTGTTACCTCACTGGAGCCTTTTGAGCCAATCAGAGTGTGTGGTCAGACATAAACCACTCTTAATTCTTATATAGATATCATCATTTGTATAAGTAGTCAGAGTAGAGAAGGAGAGAGCAGCAAAGTTTCTCCCAAGAAACCCTCACGTTATTTGAGTTTTGCAAGTCTTAGATACTTGTAAAGGGCGAGTCTCGTACTACTAGGAAGGAATAGAATTTGGAAGTTTGTGATTGAATTGAATCTGGTTTTGAACTCGGAAACATTGTGTGATTGGATTGGAAGGAGACTTGATTGGGAAAAAGCATATTGGGACTGGACAGTGGATATTGGGACTGGGATACTGGATTTGTATTGACTGAAAGGACTCTGGGACATGTTGGGAAACCAATGAAACACACACTACACATCTTTGGCAACGACTTTATTGACGTGGATCTTCAGGTTATGCACTGAAACCGTTGAAACATCACTGTTTCTTACGTTCACAAACTTGGTTATCATAAAAATGCAACAAGGAAGTCCGAAACAGCTGTATCCTTTGGATCTTCGGTTTCATAACACAACTTTTCGTTGAACTCTTACTTTGAACAATTGACTTTCCCTTTCAACTTTTTAAAGGCTCTGAAACTAGGGACTGACACTTGTTGGCTACCTTGGAAGTGATTGGAACACCTATCATACATTGTTTCTGGTGTTGGTTTGGGATAGGCTCAGTCTATCTTGTCCAATATTGGTTTTGGTTGTTTCTTGTGTTTCCACACTAGGTTCCAAGCTCACAAATCACTGGTCGAGTTCATCCATGCAAGAGCGCAAGGTTGGTGCATCTCTGAGTAATTTAACCAGGAAAACCGCTCTTAGGGATGTAACCTCAACAGAGGAATCACAAACTAAAAGGGGGTGTTCTGGAGATTCAACCTCAGATTTGCAGAACCGGCATACTTGTCTTGAACGATTGTCCTCTTGTGGATGCAAATGGTCCCCGTATCACAAAACCTCCATGGCCAGTAAATGGGTGGACAGCAGAAGAGAGGTAAGGGCTTCTCTGTGCTTCTGTGTCTTCACCATTGACAGATAATGTTGTAGCCGTAGAGTTTGCGGTGCCTGGGGCTTGTCCTTTTGTGGTTCATGACGACCCTGGATGAGGTATAGCTTGTCGGACAAGTTGACTTCTCCTTGAATCCATTGTAACATCAGGCCATCCACGGATTTTGCATACTCCAGTATACATTTCGACGGTGCAAGAACAAGATCTGGGGGTGGGCAAGCAAATGTAAGCTTGGTTGCTGCTGTCTTCAAATCCTTAGCCCAAGATTTTTTACCCAACGCGTCGAGCTTAATTGAACTGTTCACAGCAGCACGTGCAAAATGGGTGGGTGGGAGTTCAAGCAGATATTGCAGATATCAAGGAGGACTCTCATCGAACACGTAGAGGTACGATGCCTGTCTCCGTGTAAAGTGGGATGATCATGGATCATCCATGGAGATTGAGCATCTGCCAGACAAATGAGACTTGAACCTCACAGAGTTGTTTCACATGAACGTCCTCGCAATCTGGTGAAATTTCACAGCCATGTGTAAGATGGCAGTCGACATGGGCCATGTAAAGTATTTTGAGTTCTCTGGGGCAAGTCTACCGGTCTTGTCTTCAATGGCCATGATCCGATGTGCACAATATTGTGCTGTGCCTGCTTTATTTGTAGTGCCGAATATAAGGATCACAGTTTTCAACATGTTGATCAGAATGAAGTTTACAGCACACCACTCCTGGAGAGATTTCAACTTGGCACCGAGTCCTCACATAGAGAACGAGATAAGCAATACATCATCTGCTTGTGCCATAATTGCCATTCTAACACTCTCCATAACCACGTCGTCCACGTCAGGGAGCATTACCAAGTTGGCCATAAACAAATTTCAGAGCACTGGGGAGGCCGGATCGCTCGTCAAGAGCCCGATTAATGCGTTGAACTGGCCAGAGTTTGCATCGCCGTGCTTCACGTAATATTCCATGCTCAAGTCAAATATGGGGCCAGACATCCCCAGTCTCGACAGTTTCAACCATAATGTTGAGTGGTCCGTCGACGGGAATGCATTTGTGGCGTCAATAGCGGCCACATAGATTGTTTTCCCATGTGCGCGTGCCCAGTCGTGAATGCATCTGAGGACAAATGGGTTATTATTGGTGCGATATTTGGCTCTGAATCCATTTTGCCAATCCGGAATTAGGCCTCGCGCTGTCGCCCATTGTGTTATTCGCCGATGGATAAGCAAGGTGACGACTTTCAAGAAGCAACTTTCCAGAGCAATGATTCGATAGCTGTCAGGTATATTTCCCGCTTTACCGCATTTCAGCGGGCCAATGATTGCGGATCTCAACCATATAGACGGGCTACCACCTCTTCGAATGCATCCGTTGACCAGGTTCACCAAATCCTTGTTTGTAATTTCCAGGATATCCGCGTACGTTGTGGCATCTTCTCCCGATGCACTGTCAAGTGAGTGATCCAAGAGATAATCTTTTACCCAGGCACCATCTTATTCGCTCCACCCTGCAGAGAAGAACTGCTCTGGCGTCATGTCCTGGGTCGTCTCCAAAAGCAGGGCGCCCAAGGTTTGATTTATATTGTGCTTGACTTTGTCAAATGCCGAAGGTAGCACTGCCGGCGGATTTAGACGTTTCTCGAAGACCTCACGCAAGCTTTCCGCTGTGACAGCGATGGGGTCCGGTTTCGGATCTGCCAGGCGCTTGGCTTCCTTCCAGAGCGCTTCACTTGAAGGTGCGTTGAATAGTTTGTCTCTATTAGCATCTTTAATCGCCCCAAAAACGGACCCGTCCCCGGTGTTTTTCCGGAAATTCTTTTCTCGCGGAATCCGGAACAGTGTCTGCTACCATGTCATCTGGAAGGTTGGCCGTGATTTTCTCTACGTCGATTGTGGGCCGAATTACGTGGGAATACGGCGGAAGATTGCTGTAAAGGGGAGGGGTATTTACTCGCGCAAGGTCTATCCCTTTCTCTGCCAGATCTTTTGCCGCGGCCACATGAAAGTTTGCCGTCTCTTTTTGATGTCCAAGAATTGCATGGGCGCTATGCGTTCCTTAATCAACGAGGCCATTATTTGAGCATATCTCCCTTCGTTCCGGTCCATCCTCGCGTATTGTTTTTGAGCACCTAATACTTTGCAGCACGAATTGCGGATTGCGAGCGGGTCGAAATCTCAAGAGACTGCTCTGCCGGTGCCAGTTGAAGTGCCGATATAACAGCCAGTAACTCAGCGCGGGCATTTTCTTGTGTACCCCGGACTCGCAGCGACTTGCTGCGTTTGGCGTTTGGACCCCAGTACGTCCCTGCACCGGCAGCCGTGGAAATCTTTACTCACGTTGGTTGCAATCCCATGTACGGTGATTTTTATCAGGTCAGTGATAACAATTTACTTGTGGGTTTGGGGCGACGGGAAAACGACGGTGATTTCGAGAAACATGCGTCAATTGAAATGTTCTTCGCCTCGGTCTGAACACGCCGCTCTTTTGTATGCAACGCTGGGCAGTGCTTCCAAATCGCTGATATTCCCGGGCGTCGGTTACAGCGGTGCCGAATACTTATGCTTCTCCCGCAGGCATGTATGGTCGAGATTCCTGGCTGAATGCACTTTTATTCCGCGACGCGGCGAATGTCGGTGTCGGCGTCAAATTTAAAATGTGATGACCTCGAGTGATCTTAACGGGCGCTCCGCGGGTCGGTCTAAAATATTACTGCTCCTCCCGTCCGCCGCGAGTGTAGGCAGTACTTATGGCATTTGAATGCAGCAAAATTCAGCGAACGTTTTATAAGCGGGTGCCACGTAACACCGCCTCCGCCTTCCATTTCAAGTCACCGATGGTGGTTTGTATAAATACCATCATGCGGGGAAGCATCCCTCCTCATCTGCCCCTCAGCCATGCAGTCTTTCTTCCTCCTCCTCGCAGCAGCTCTCGGTGCCAGCGCCGCCGTCGCGCCCCATGCGCCGCTGGTAATCAACACCCCGTGCGCCGTCCCCCTCTCTCATTCCCTTGCCCTCGTACTTGACGCCTTCTACGCAGAGCCAGTGCAGGTACGTTCATATTTCGTCTCGCTTCTTGCACCACTAAATCCGTCCGCAGCTCAGTGCGAGCCCCTACTGATCACTTGGTCTGGTGGAATCCGTGCGTCTCCTTGTTCCCTCGTTGCGCGGATTCCTTATGTATTTTATATTTGGATTTGCAGCCCCCTACGTTATGGTAAGTCTGTCCCAAGGGTCCTGATTGACCTTTTGCTTCTTTGTTGTCAGGCGTAAGCACGTGTGTTGCCCGAGATTCCTCACGTTAACCACGATCGTTCATCAGCGTTCAAACCAACCCTATCCAACCGCTGCCCATCTCAGGCACTGATGTCACTACTGACACCAGCTTCACCTGGATAGTCAATGCCACACTTGGTACGGAACTGTAGTATCCTGTCCGCAGATGCTCGACTGACGTCTCCACCCCCTAGGGCAATCTCTCGTCCTCTTGGTCACGGACGAGGAAAACGGGAGCCTCCACACCGTTTCAAGTGCGCCGTTCACCGTCATTCCCGGCGGTACGTCGTTTTTTCGGCTCAGATTTACTCATTCGCTGACTCGCGCGATCATGATACTGCAGCCGGAGATGGTTGCATCAATGGCAACTGAGTCGGGGTGGGCTCTTCGTATGCGCTGGAGTAAAAGTAGTAGCAGCAAACAGAGGCTATTTCTCCGAGCGACGTATATAGTGCAATTGACTTCAGAGTCGAAAAGGAATGACTCACCAATCGAGAATTTGGCTCTGTACGTGGATTTTAAGTGTGTTTATTCGCTTCCTATTAGGATTCCTGCCACATATTATGATCAACCGAGTCCTCTGGCCGGTATACGGGCCTCGTTTCTTCCGTAAGGGCCATCCATGTGCGGACCCCGACCATCCGCCTGGTATAGGTTATTTCTACAATCTCAGTGGTATGATTAATTATGCGGTCTCCGACCGTTGACAATCTTGGGGAATAGAGAGGAACATTACTGGCCTATTGCTTCGACTACACGGCTGGGTGAAAGTCAACGGGTGATTGCCAAATTTTGGCATGCCGGACGTTGTATTCATGAATCCAGCCTAGAAATTCTCGAGTCACTCGCGTCTCAATCGGACCATCAAACTTGAGTGACTCGAGCCAACTATATTTTCAAAATATTAGACAGGTTGTGCAAAGCCGCACAGAGCCGCATGCGGCTTTTGTGCATTGTGCAAAACCGCATGCGGCACCGTGCAGCTTTTGCTTCGCTATCCATTATTTCTCCAAGCCTTGTATGCAGTGCTTTGATTGCTATTGGTGTTGATTCCGGCATCAGGTGGCAGGAGGAAGCATGAAAAATGGTTGGAAAATAGTCTGTTTTGGCAGCATCATGGCCATAGCCACACAGCGGCTGTGACGGAGCCAAATAATGACATTAAAGTGTTGCACATTATGCTAGGTAAGTGGTTCACTGTACTGCATAGCACATAATCCACCCATATTTCATCGAAATGACCCTGGATTCACTCATAAATCCTTTGGCTCATCATGCGGCTTTGCACAATGCACAAAAGCCGCATGCAGCTCTGTGCAGCTTTGCACAACCTGTCTATTGTATTTACAGTGCAATCTATATTGTTACCCTCCTCACACACCGCTCGAGCCAACTACGACTCGAGCAGCTCGAGTGAGCTTTCACTCGAGCCGTCCGCTTGCTCGAGTCCACTCGAGTCCACTCGAGCTCACTGCACTCAAGCTCATCGTATTGGTGCCCTGTTGAGTAAAGCGATTGTATACACCCGAGTCAGCAGCTGGCTTGAGGCAGTGCATGGTGAAGCAACATTTTGTTTGATATCTGCATCAGCTGAAACCCTTGAAGAGATAAGATAACAGCGGCTCGCAGTTACTTGATTTCTCGGTGGGATGCATGGAAAGTTTGACGTGCAATCGGTGTGGGGAGAATGAGAATCCGGAGAGGAAATATAATAATTGGAATTGGAACATAAAAAGAGCCACAGAGTACGTGGCAATGAAAGCCGAAAAGGCATTCAAAATAAAAAATCGCAATTTACCCAGACGTGCGAGGACAGGCATCAGAATTTGACGCACTCCGCCACACGCAGCCGTGTGTCGGCGGAAAAGGCCATATTACCATAAGTGCCAGAGAGGCTGAGGCACGATGGGTAAGATTTAGCTTTCTGAGGGCCGCAAAAACACAAAGAGAACAGGATACCGGAACTAGCTGCCGGTGCGCAACGTTCTGCCAAACAGAGTGGGACTTGTGTGATGCAAAGCCACGACGATGTGTGGACCCCCTAGATTCAGCGCCGTTGACATGAAATGTATATTTCTGAATGAGTGATGGGAGAAAAGAATGTAAGGGGAGAACATACTTGGAGAGCTGATCTTGACCCGATGCGGTGGCACGTCTCACTTGTGTACAGCTGCCGGTTAGTGGCACCAAGCTGCCAAGTCAAAGGATCCGTTAAGGATTGGCGTAATATGGAGGCGACCCTCACCGTGCTTGACGATCATTCATATTGCCATGCCACTGATTTTTTCGTGAAGTTGATGGCCACTGGGCACAGTAAGGGTACAGAAATGGTATGCCAGTCCAAGGAAGCGTTGAGCAAATGTGTAGGGTGCCCACGGCACCCTCCGCGACAAACAGGTCGAGTGGTCGGGTGGCAACAAGACAAAAAGGAATAAGCGCTGATCGGCATCGACCGTGATTGATGGCCGGTCGCAGGCCGGACTTACGGTTCCGGGGTACCACTGGTTTGCCTCGGCCCTGTACCATGTGAGTACCATTGAGAGCCATCGGGTACATGGAATTTTTGCGCCCACTCAAAGGTATACACAGATATTGTAAGGGAACGGCAAGTTTCCGAAAGGTGCTGACTGTCGTCCGGGACACCGGCCAGTTGGCGTCACGTCTGGTTGATATGGAGCGCGGTCTGTGATGCTCTCATCGCCGTGGTTTTCACATACTCCTTCGGTTATCCCTTCTTATTCTTTGTTCGCCTGGTATAATAAAGGCACCTGCATCCCGGCGACACGTAAGACGGGATTAAGTGCAGTCGATGGGCACTGCCGGTCAATCGAATTATACGGTGTGCTCGAGAATTGCATTCATTTGAGAAAAAATGACCGTATGAATTGGAACAATCCCTGCTTTCCTTGCTCTTGCTGACCTTACTGGCCTGTTTGCGCAACAGCCATTGGAGCCATTTGATGGCTTTCGGGCCGTGTGCAAAATTGGCGGGTGAATGGCTCCACAGAGCCATTCACAGCCATTGACATTTTTTTTTTGGCTGTGGAGCCATTCGCTGCGCACGTAAATCAGATGGCTCGAATGGCTGCTGCGCAACTCTCTATTCTTTTCCTTTCTTTTTCTGTAAAAATTTTCTCATCCTCATCTCTGCTGCCCCGGATTAATGCGAATAATATCCCGTTCTAAGGGCAGTGGTTTAGCAATTCCATCCCCGACCTTCTGCTATCCAAGCTGTATCCAATATCGTCACTTAGCACGCAAGTCCCCTCGCTCTTATGTTGAGCTGTGACGGTGGATGACTGATTGATCCAGGCTCGGGGAAAATTCGAAGATATGGAGCAGCGTATGCCAGACGCTCTGTTTAAAGAGAGCACCGCCTAGAGGGCGATAACTCCTGTGATGATCGAACAGACTGTGGTGCATAGTTTTCCGCATATCCCATCACCATGTTGAATTTACTTAAAACACCTATCAATCCTCCAGCGACACGCTGGTTCAGGGAGGGCTCATTCATAGTCCGTTCCATTGGAGCGTTTTTCAGGTTGAGTCCAGAGTCGTTCGCAGGCCAGTTTCAGAAATCCCAGCGGTTGATGAGCGCACACCGTCAATGTACCCGAACAATCGATCCGTTTAGAGGCCTGAGCTCTCTGGCAGCTAAGCGGTTCGGAGCAAGCTGATCTCCGCACCGGCGAGCCGTGAATGTCGTATGAGTTCAGAAGGCGGCTTGATCCGAACCCACTCTTTTCTTTCGGTTCTCACGATGAGGGGCATCTGAGCACCGGCTGACCAGTACAGAGCCCGATGAGAGCGAAGCAGAAAGCAAGCACCTGTCGAGACCCTAATAATAGTCGATCACGTCTGTTCTACTTCCACCTTTCATGCACCCTTTAACCCGCCAGCCGACCCTCGACAGCGTACATAGCTGGTGGTCGGACAGGAACCCAGTGGGTCCGAACATCAACCTACATGCAGCCGCGAAGCCTTTGATGAGGTTCATGTATCATCGTGACCGCATCGGCCTTCATCAGAAAGCATCGTGGGACCCCACTTTCAAAAGAGACCATGGAAATTTACTCGAGCTATTTGGGGTATGATGTTTTACTGTTCACCTCAAATCCTTCGGCTGACTGATCCTCTAGTTACAAATATATATCGTCATCCACGAAGAATGCAATTCTGATGGATCTCCAGACGCGAGTCAAGTCCGAGAACGAGGCACACGCTGTGGCGGACTCCCTAGTATTGCATCTCATCGGGGAATTGTTTGGCTCACTGGATGCAGAGGGTCGCAGACGGACATGCCGGATGCTGGAGGGGCTGGCGCGCCACGGAACCATAGCGAAGGCGGCCGTGGGACAGCTTGTATCCCTCTTGCGGTGAGTCTCAGTTATGTGTTCTTGACCCAGCTGTTGATTTGATTTAGCGGCGCGAATCCCACAGTTATCGAGAGTGCGACACAGGCATTATGTCGGATTACCACATCTCCCGAAGGTGCGCAGGCTGCCGTGGATGCTAATGTGTTGAAATGCGTGGCTGAACTGCTCTCATCACCGAATGCCACGGTCCGGGAAGGAACGCATGGCATACTGGAAGAGTTGGTGCGCCATGAAAACACAACGAGCCCAGCCGTGGGACAGCTGGTATCCCTCTTGCGGTGAGTCTCAATTATGTGTTCTTGACCGCTGTTGATTTGATTTAGCGACGGGAATCCCACAGTTATCCAGAGTGTGGCACAGATATTATATCAGATTGCCACATCACCCGAAGGCGGGCAGGCCGTTGTGGATACCAATGTGTTGGAATGCGTGACCGAACTGCTCTCATCACCGAACGCAAAGGTCCGGGAATGGACACAGGAGCTACTGGAAACGCTTGTGCGCCATGAAACCACAACGAGCCCGGCCGTGGGACACCTGATATCCCTCTTGCAGTGAGTCTCAACTATGTGTTCTTGACCCAAGTGCTGAATTAATTTAGTGGCGGGAATCCCACAATAATCGAGAGTGTGGCACAGGTATTATACCGGATTTCCATGCTGCCCAAAACCGCGCAGGCTGCCGTGGATGCGAATGTGTCAGAATGTGCGGCTGAACTGCTCATCACCAAATGTTTTAGTACGGCTATGGACATGAAAAATGCTGAGAGAGCTGGCGCGCGACGGAACCTCAGTACCGGCGATCTTGAGCACGAATCCCTGTCAACCGCTTGTATCCCTCTTGCGGCGAGTCTCAACCATGTGTGCTTGAACTAGTTGTTGATTTTATTTAGCAGCGGGAATCTCGCGGTTATCAGGAGTGTGGCAGAGACACTGTACTGGATCGCCGCATCGCCCGAAGGCGCGCAAGCCGCCGTAGATGCCAATGTGTTGGAATGCATGGCCGAACTGATTTCATCTCCGGACGCTCCGGTCTAGGGATGGATACGCTCGATACTGGGACAGCTGGTATCCCTCTTGCGGTGAGTCTTAATTATGTGGGCTTGAAACAGATGTTGATTTAATTTAGCGGCGGGAATCCCACAGCTACCGACAGTGTGGCACAGGTATTATATCAGCTTTCCATATCACTCGGGACGGAACGCTCGCGCGCACCTAGCGCGAAGGGAAAAAGCTGGCGACACCACACGGCACGAGAATACGCAACCATGACGGATTTGATTGATCTGGAACTGTCATCTCGGCGAACAAGCAAGTTGAAGAGCTTCGTATCTTGATCTTACGCGGTCTTGTTGGGAACGTTCAATTCGCCGTGAAGATCGCAGCTGTATCAGGGTTTGCTCAAAGATCGTTTGCGAGGAAAATGAGGACCGTGCATTAATTGCGGTCGACGTTGTGATTGTGGACGTAGTACTTATCTAGGCGGACTTTTTAACTCCCTCTCTGTTTGTCTTTCATAGAATATGCGTACGGATGGCTTCTCGCAAGTGCACTGATATCTCACTACCGAAGGCTACTTCGTGATTGAATGTCTGCTGGAGTGCGCGGGAGTCTATACATTAAGACTCCAACCGTTTCCGTGTATAACCGGGTTCAAACGGTTTTAACCGTTTCCGTTTCCATTTAATTTGCCCCTTAGGGCAAACAGTTTATACACCGTTTTAAACGGTTTAAATAGTTATCCGCGGCGCTTACAGACAGCTTGCACAAATGATGTAACATGCTCGGGACTTCCCAGTGCCGTGGATTGTTTATTCAAGTTTCCGTCGAGGCATCCGAATAATGGGTAATGGGTATAAAATGTGACGGTCAGTGACGGAAAGCGATTTATCGTATGACCATGAGCAAGCCCTCCCAGGCAGATTCTACCAAGGCGCCCCGCCAACGGCGCGCACCCCAACATCTTCTTAATGGCTCTAACAGTGAGGCGCCAAATGCCGCACATCAGGCTATCGTGGAAGAACACAAGCGCGTCTTGATGCTGGTAAGTCGCATCTTTCTCACAGATTGACGCGTCGGAATACGCACTGATTCCCATGCAGCTGGTGTCATCGCCAACCTCGTCAAGAAGATCGAGGACCTCTCTGCCGTCCTGCCAGCTAATGTGGCTGAGGGGACCGAGGACGATGAGATACATCGTGTCCTCACTACCGTTCACGGGCCAGATGAGGGCGGTGCTTGGTCTACCTTCAATCGTCGTTTTGATATTCTCTTCAAGGAAGACAGGCAGTGCCGTGATAAGCATGGTCGCTTGCATCTGATCCGACGCGGGGAGTTGGGCATGCTGATGGTCGCCCGTTACTTGCGAGACATGAAGTGGTCTGCGGTCAACATGAATCTCGAGGCTGCGACCATTAAATTAGAGCGGCTTATAGCGGAGCTGGAATTTCTCTGGTGCGTAATCTGTGCACAAATCCGTCTCACCTATTACTAACCTCAATTTTACCAGCGGTATGGACGCGTCGGCTGCTGCGAAGAGAGCTGCTGCGACCCGCAAATCTGCTTCTGTTTCGAAGCAGAATGCAAAGAGTGTCAAGCCCAAAGCAGGTGCGGCTTCAAAGAGTGCGGCAAAGGATTCAAGTGCTGATAAAATGATTGACGGTGCGTCACGACGTTATCTGCGCCTAAAGTGTTCGTTAATACGTTATTTAGCGATATTGACGGGGAGAAGGAGTAAACCGGACAACGAATATCGCCCGTGCAAGACGAGGGCTGATCTGTCCGAGGAAGAGGAGGACGACTTTGTGGATGTCGTTGCAGATGCGGCGGCCCCACCTACTGTGAGTGCTGCTTCCCAAAAATTTCATTCATCCAAATTTCAATCGGGCTGCCTTCAGGGCCCGCAGAAGAGAAAAATTATCGCCGTCGATGGTGTTATCAGTGAGCCGCCGAAGAAGGTTTGAGCCATTCTTATCTCTAATCCCATGTTTAATCGTTCCGACGTCAGAAGAAGACCAAAAAAGCCAAACCCTCGACGCCGTCCGCGGCCCCGACTGTCGAGATCATCGAAGTCGATGATGAGTCGGATGATGACCTTCCCCAGAGCGGGAACTCGGGAAAGCGAGGCCCCAAAAGCCAGAGTCGACAGCATTTTTTCCCGCCAGTCGCCACCACGGTGAATGGGGACAGACGATGGTCGTTTAAATGTCGCCATTGTAAAACGTAACTACCTTTACTTTTGTCGCTCTTTATTTACTAATCTTTGTTGGGGGGTACACAGATATAGTATACATGCCACTGTGCCAGAAAGAAATCTCGCGAAATACTTTGCAACCGTGGAAAGTGGCTACCAAGAAACATGAAACAAGTAGTTGTGCGTCTACTCTACTCGCCTGACACGCATAGGAAGCTGGCCGCCTGGTTCGCCCACGACCCTCGGGTGGGGACCCAAAAAAAATGGCTTTGTCGTACTTCAAGGGTGTCCGCTCCATTCTTCTGAGAGAAAACAAAATTTCGGACGAGCAAGGACAACACGATCTGAAAAGTCAGCTTTAATTAGCCGGCCGGTCCAGAGACTTGAAACACCCACCTTCATTTCCGCCAGAGCGAATCCCTTCCCGAGGCATGTCTGGGATATCTGAGTGTATTTTTCAACGAGAATCGCAAACAAACTCACCCTTGGTCCGTCGAGGATAGTCATGGTATGATGAAACCCGGGGAACTCCTTCGCAAACTCCGGCAAACCTTGTGAATCATTCAACCATCGTTCGGGTTTAAACTCCGCCGCGTCCCTCCCCCAAATCGTCTTCGACAGATTGGTGTACAGCAGCGAGGTTGTCACCACCATCCCTTTCTTAATCGGCAGCTTGTCTATTAGAGTACCGCTGGCTGTCTGAATTGGCCGTGCGAGGGGAATTATATCCTCTTCGAGAGACTGTTTGAAACACATCGTAGTCAGTCTTGGGATCGGAGATAGGAGCTCAGAAGATAATACCACACAGCTAGCATCGCTGAGGACAGGGTGAAGCCTTAGAGTCTCGCGGACGACGGCGTCTAGAATCGGCAGGTTGTTGAGCTCATCGTAGGAGGGATCTTTCGTGAACGACGCGAGTTCGGCCCTCAGCCGGTCTTGTTTCTCTGCGTGAATGGTAAGCTCTACGAGCGCCCACTGAAAAAAAAACTCGTCAGATGATTACAATTGCCTAACTTGAGGAAATGATCACTCGCCTTGAGACTACCTGATATGCTTTGTTCATAAATCCCATGCACAATGGATAGAACTCACTTGAAGTCGTCGTGAAGCCTGCCAAGAGCATCGACTTGGCCTATATTGATCTATAGTAAGCAAAGCCAACCAAGAAGAATGGCGCCTCACATGAACGCTAACTTGGTCCGCAGACAGCTCCTTTGCGTTTACTGCGAATTCGCTTCAGTATTCTTGATCGCAGCGAAAAGACGGACACACTTACAGGGGACACTCAACGCAGACTCGGGGTTCTCCCCCTTTTGAGTGGACTTTCGAATTAGCTCTTCGATAACCGCGTCCATCGCCGCCGAAAGATTGTGGACGTGAGCACTGCGTGGAAGGGGCAACTTGAGCAGGAACGGGTACGCTTGGGATATCTTCGCGACATTGGGCGAGGGTTTCGAATGGCGAAGAGCGGTGAGAGCGGCGGACACAGCCGAAGGCTCCCCATCGAGAGATTTAAACTCATGCGAAAAGGCAGCGAGACTAATTATGTCGAACCTGGGTGAGAGTTGATGATTGCAGCTGCCGGAATTGCCGAAACGTACGAGACATTGTTCATCCTGCCAGCACCTCAGTATGTATAGATCAAAGACAGCTAAGATCCTACCATTCGGAAACGTCTACCATGATTTCGTCTTCGGGGTTGGTCTGAAGCAGCGACTCCCAGGCGGCGAAGACCTGGAACGTGGAACTTTCATGACAGGAATTGGTCAAAAAGGATTATCTCTGACGTGCCTTGTATGCAGAATCGTACATGAGCGTGGAATATGCTCTCAGGGCGGCTGGGGCAAACACTGGGTTGAGGATCTTTCTCTGTCTGCGGTGCAAAATTTAGGGTGTGCATTGCACAACCTTCCATGTATGACAAACCGGGTGTGGGCGTCTCCGAGAGTGCTCAAAAGACTCGTGGGGCCAGTCTGAATGGCTACATCAACAAAGGGGTACAAGAATTATGCGAGCGACGCACTCAAAGTGAATTGCCACGGGCAAGGGGCACCCGCACAAAAAATCCTCTACACAACGTCGAAAAAGTGAATTAGTGGGCTGGGGACAGACACACTGTCGTAATGCTTACGTACCTGTCCCTAAGGGGAAGTTTTTAATTAAGACGCAGTACATCGCTGAAAAAGAGCTTCTCCGCCACACAACTGTCCCGCAGACTGCCCCCATCTTCATAAAACCAGTGGCACACCTTTTCAAATCAACCTTGACATTTATTGCAAAGCCATCCATTCACTGGAGTGGCAGTTAGCCCAGCGCAGGGAAGGTGGAACTTAAGTTGTGGCATCGGTCTGAGAACATCACCCTCTTTATCTACCTCTTTATAAAATAACGGTTGTCTGAAGCTTTTTAAACTCCGCTTCTGGACTGGAGGACCCGAAATTTCGGAAGCATCTGTCATCTGGTAGCAAATCCACGCCGACGGGCAACTACGCTCCTTCGGGCAACTTCTTTTCCCTTTCCATGACCGGCCATCTCCATCCTTCCGGCAGTTCGTTGACGAACACGGCCTGGTCCACGGTCATGGTCAAGTAGACGCCCAGCGGTTCCTGACTCCCTCGCGCTGCTTCTTTTTCCCTTTCATACCCAACCATCCTTCCGGCATTCCAATGACGGAGCAGGTCATGGTCCAAGGCACTGGTCAAGTAGACGCACAGAGGTCGAGTCCTGACAACACACCAATGCCGACGGCCAAATACAGGCACCTGCCGACTCCTTCGCGCTGCTTCTTTTCCATTTTCATGCCCGGCCATCCCCATCTTCCGGCATATTAATGATGAACAGTTGATAGTCGACGGCGCTGGTCAGCTAGACGCCCAGCGGTTCTGTCAACGCTTTCAGGTCCGACGACCCCGACACTTCTGGTGTTCAGGTATTCCAATTCCATCTCCCTCTTTACTCTTTTCATGTTCCATCTATTTTATTATGAGATAAACAAGTCCTGGTCTAACGCGATGGTTAAGTAGCGCCAATCTCATGTCCGGTGATCTCCGTACTTCTAGCGTTCCGGTTTCAAACAAAGGAAAGTCAATCTTTCCAATAAGCTCATACCCCAGATCTGTTGCTATAATATAACCGGATTATTTGCAACGAGGACCACATACTTCCTTTGCTATTTTATCTACCTCTCTCTTCTCATCTAGCTTTGCTGCGATATCCACAGAAGCAGTTTTTGCAATCGGGCATCATGAAACGGCACAGATCAGATCCTAACAGAAATAGATGCGGAATATCACCGCCGTCTGCGATGTGACGCCCAGCGAAATCGACGCGCTGCCCAAGATAACAGCGAACGAGAATTAAGACGCAAGAATGACAGTGATACCCGGAGAAAGGCCAGAGCCAACGTATCATCTCAAACCATTGCAGGTCACAGCTCACGCTCCGAACATTGGTGAGATCAAGTAGCCCGAATCAATTCTTCTGAAAGTCGTCCCAAGCTAGGTCTGCATTGGAACAGGATCTGCAAATATTGTAATATTAAAGTCCGTGAATATGTTTTCCAGCTTTATATCCGTCGTTAATAAGCAAGACGTCAGTTTTGGTCTATTTCTGCTTGATAAATGTCCGAGCTATGTTTAATAAGCCTAGGTTGCACCAGTTGTTCAATTTGGAGGCAGAGCTGGCATATGCAAGCTTCCTTGCGCACCCAACCTGTATTTAATCACTTCACCATTTTACGGCTGGAGCGCTGGATGAGACAACGGGATGACCCAGAATTCTCATCATTCTTTGACAACATTGGTGATGATCACAGTCAAAACATGGTGGATCTCAGTCTGCTGCAGCGTACTCAATCTATCCAACAGCTCATTTATTTTGTCTTCCTACCATCCGTGGTTGCCGATCCTCTCATGTGCATTTCCAGGGCTATTCTTAGTCCTTTTAACACCTTTGTGAACAGTTTCAATGCAACCATTCTCCACAATGTTCCTGGCGAAATTCACCAGTATCACAGCAGCGATTCTGCTGAAGGCGATGCTGAGGGCTCAAACGATGCTGTTCTGGCAGATCCCGAGTTTCTAAACTCCTTGGAAGAGCCAGGAAATTCCCCACACGGAATAAGTCTCAGGATAGGAGTGATATGCAGACTGGCTCGAAATTTTGATGCATCTCGAGGTCTTACAAAAAATACCCGAGTAATTGTTCACAACTTGCTGCGATATAGCGTAGAAGCTGAGACAATTTCCTTGGTAGTTGCGGGTCGTGGATCCAGTATGTCACTTAATTCTGAGGAACCATATGCTAATATCCAGATTTGGCTGCATATCCCACGCATTATTGATTTCCATTTTCAACCCCACGGATTCAATTTCACTGTACACAGAAAACAAATCCCCCTCGCACTTTCCTATGCCACTACCTTCAATGGCTTTCAAGGTTTAACGGTTCAAAGACTGGGCTTCGATCTCCGACGCCCAGTGTTTTCACATGGACAGTTCTATTGTGCAATGACATGTGTTCTTGACTCTGACAGTGTTCTACTCCTGAAGTATGAAGGTGATTCATCTACATTTACAACTAACATTGTTTGGAATGAGCTTCTTTTGTAACATTACCTTCATAATCGACTATAAATTCTGTGTTTGTGAAAGGGGATGCCAGCCCGCTTCGCGGGCTGGCAACCGCTTGTTACCCTCTTTATAAAATTAAGCCTGTCTGAAGCTTTTAAACTCCGCTTTTGGCAAATCAGCCCCAAATCCCTGGTATATCAGCTTCAACCTTCACTGATTTGCCAAAAGCGGAGTTTACAAGCTTCAGACAGGCTTAGTTTTATAAAGAGGGTAACTCAAGTGGATGCGAGGCCGCGAAGCGGCCGAGCAGCCGCTTGTAAAATTAAGCATTCTGTCTGTCTGAAGCCTTTTCAGACTCCGCTTGATTAGCGCTTCGATCTATGCCTAACGCCCTGATTTAATATTACCTCTTTTGTTGATCTGGGACCTTTCACTGCCTGCACGGCTTCCGCCTGATTAGCGCATTCGAATTAGCGCCCCGATCTGTGCCTAGCGCCCGCCCTGAATTAATGTTGATCTGGACGGCTTCGAATTGGCGCCCCGATCTCTGCCTAGCGCTCTGATTTAATTTTACCTCTTTTGTTGATCTGGGACCTTTGCTGCCTGTACGGCTTCCAGGGCCATGGATGCCGACAGCTTCATTCCCGACGCAATGCCTCTCTTCTTAGGTGTTTCTGTGGTTCCCACGAACACAAAGGCTTCAGACTCCGCCTGATTAGCGCCTTCGAATTAGCGCCCCGATCTCTGCCTAGCGCCCTGATTTAATATCACTCTCTTTAATATTACCTTTTTTGTTGATCATAGACCTTTTACTGCCTGCACGACTTCCAGGGCCATGGATGCCGATAGCTTATTTTCAGACGCAGTGATGTCTCTGCCTCATTTCTCAGAGGCTATTTCTGCGGTTCCCACAAACATTTTCTTTGACACACCCTCGATCCAAACTGTCAAGCCACTAGGCATCTTTCAAACTGGGGCGGCTTCTATATTTCGCCACGACTATTTCTCCCACAAATATTTTCTTTGCCAGACCTCGATCCAAAACTGTCAAGCCACTAGCCTTCTTTCAAACTGGGGTGGCTTCTATATTTTGCCGTGAGCGCTCGGCGTCAGAAAGCTCTGAAAATGGTAAAAAGAACCTTGGTCTCTTTCTTCCCAGATCCCCCACCTGTTCAGATCCTCAAGACAACCTCTAACTCTGCCTTTCCATCCCTTAACAGTTTTGCCAGCCCAAGGCTGAGTTCCTAGCACGAATTCAAGCCCCCAATTTCAGCGACAGAATGGATGAATTGACCCCAGAGGCAGAGACAGATGCCGAACGGCAACGTCGCCTTCGACGCGAAGCACAGAGACAACGCCGAAATCACGAGGACAATTATAATCGTGAACACAGAAGGAGACAGGACATGGCTGCACACAGAATTTCGCGTTCCCTCTTATCTGACACCGAAAGGACAGATATTCGTCAGCGCGATACTCAATCCCGCGCTGTGCACCGGAGCATGCTCGGCAACAGTCGGCAGGAAGAGATTCGCCAGAATGATTTGGCTGCCCATCACAGTCGCTTTCAAGCACCTTCCACTGGCCAATGGTGGGATCGTGTTGCTATCCTTAACACCTCTCAAGCTCTGCAACCTCTCCGTCTTCAGTGGAGTAGGGAATGTAATATATGCGGTATCAAGGTGTGCTATGAATTCCTTCATTGTTATACATGCACCTTCCCAACACATATCATAAGGGATTGACCGGGGAACGGTTACATGACCGCTGCTTCATTTGTGGTCCCAAAGGTGTTCATTATCAGCCACCACTTCCTCCATATCCTGAGGAGTGGGATTACTTCATCAATGACCGCAAAACTGCTGGGATCTCTCGGAAGTTGAACAACCTCTTTTCTCTCACAGCACTTGGAGTGTATGATGGCGATTTCATGAAATTTCCAGATGGAATTGCAGCTGTAACTTTGGCAGGTGGGCGTACTTATCACAGGCTCTTACCTGCGCACGAAGGTCAACATGCGATTCGGTGGTTCATTCACAATCCATGGGCTATGTTCGCCAAAGGGGACGAGTTGAAAATTCGATATTCATGGATCAACAGTGCACTGGCTGGTTTGGAGCGAGTCAACCCATTCATTGAGAAGCTCGAGAACCTGAATGTCTACAATGATGAAGACATCGCTTTACATGTTGAACACACAGATTGCACCAGCAATGAAATCGCTGTTGTTATTTCCTTTGCCCCATCTTCTCAACCTACCCGCAGAAAAATTGTGATTCAACGGAAAGGGAGCTACAAACCAATTTTCCTGGACATTCTTTCGCCCTTTGTAGAACCCTTGCACTATTTGCTACTCCTTCCACACGGTACCATGGGCTGGTCTCCCTCACGTCAAACCCGAGATGGAAAGAAATTTAGCCAGGCACGCTGGTATAGGACACGGTTTTACATGAATGCCGCACAGATGTCCAAGTTTTCTAGATTAACTGGTATGTTCCATTTCAACTCCTTCAATTTATTTCTGAACCAATGGTAATATAGGAGAATATTTGGTTGATGCCTGGAGCGCCATTGAAGAAGCCCGGCTAACCTATATCCGAATGAATCAACACGAGTCTGAGCTAGATGAAGAAGAATTCATTGGACCAGGTGGAGAGGAGCCGGTTGACGATGTTCGGCTGCCATCTACCTTTGTTCATTTGCTGTTAAACGACATATGACGCACACTCATGATCCATCGAAGTCTTATCATCGATGTGGATGGCCCAAAAAGTCTCAGTATGGTTATCTTAAGCCCATCATTCCTGATTCTGCATTCAATGAACGTGGTAAGGCACAATTACCTCTGCATTTCTTGGTTTGACCATTTCCAGGATATTTTGAACATCGTCGTCGCGACCGAGAAGACGCATTTATTGTATCTCATATTCCGTGGCTCATTTTGAAAATATGACTGCCATATCAACGTGGAATTCTCTACAACAGTCGCACTATTCCAATATCTGTTCAAGTACTTTTTTTGCAAACCGCCAGACCAGGCAAATTGGAAGGTCCAGAAACAGCCATCATCGACAGGCGAGATTGAGCCAAGGACTCTTGGTCGCAAACCAGTGGATGAAGTACGTGACTACGAAAGAGGGCGGTACCTGTCATCCATCGAAGCGGCAACACGCCTGGCTTCATTCCACATTTCCGAGAAGCATCCAGCTGTAAAGTGTCTCCCAATTCATTTACCGGGACGGCAATATGGCCAAATGGCACGTAAAAATGGTTCAGAGTCTGATGCGACCCTGTTAGTTCGATACCTATCGCGCCCACGCCATCCTCTACTCGACATTCTGACCTATGTGGAATTTGGATCACAGTACAGACTCGAAAAGCACGATCCCAACGTGGAGATGCATCCATTACAAGTTCTTGAAGATGAATATCCAAATCGACCCAGAATGAGGATCCGATTCTACAAGCCTGGCCATGTTGGAGTCTGTCGCATTCAGAGGGTGTATCCTCGGCATGGGGATGTATTTTATCTGCGTGCACTTCTGCTGCATCGAAGTGCCCATGATTGGGTGGACATTCGAACGATTGATGGTGTTGTCTATGGAACGTATCAGGAGGCGGCACAAGCTATGGGACTGTTCGATAACCGTGACAAAGGAATAATGGCATTCGAAGAATTACTCAATGTTGGTGCCCCACCTTCTCAGCTTCGTTGGATATGCGCAATTCTGGCAACTGAGGGCAGTCCAGCATTGACTATATGGGAAGCCCATAAAGAATCCCTTGGTGCAGACATTCGAGATCGTATGTTACGAACAACGGCTTCACCACAGCCAGATTTAATCTTCAATGAACTTTTGCTGGCGCTGCAAAGCTTACTACATGGTCTGGGAAAATCCATCGCAGAGATCGGACTTCCGGAGCCGACAGAAAGACAACAAGAGGTTGAAACCGAGCGCCTTCGGTGGTCCGGCGATCCAACCAATCTCTGTGCTTTCAAGGACGAACTCACAGCTGAGCAGGTCTGTTGATTATTTTTGTTTCGTGTCTTCTCCTCTGATCCTGTGGTAGCGAGCTATTTACGATCGTATTATGCTTATTTCAACCCTGGAAAATCCACCCCCCTTGCATATTGATGGTCACGCTGGACGTGGAAAGACATTTGTTCTTTATCCGGTCATAGGAGCACTATGCAAATTGGATCAAATTATTTTGCTCTCTGCATCTTCTGCATTCGCAGCGAAAAAGTATCCTGGAGGACGAACAACGCACTATCTTTATGGAATTCCAGTCGATGAATATAACCCACATCTCAGGTCTTCTGTTGGACCTAGAAGTGACCGGGCTAAACTTCTCCTAACAGCCAAATGCCATGTCATTGATGAAATTGGTGGCCTCCACTTCAAAGCTTTCGATTGCGCCGACCGCCTCATGCGCTCATTGACGGATTCTCAGACAAGGTATGGGGAGGCCGGATGTTGATTACGGTTGGAGATTTTCGCCAGGTATGTGTTGGATACTCAAGAAAACTTCCCATTCTCACTGGCCCAAGGTTGCACCTGTTGTCAGATTTGGAGGACGAACTGCAATATGCAATGCATCACTGCGCACACAATCGGTTTTTCGCCACTTTGAAATTCTGAAGCTCGAAATATCACTGCGACAACGCCACGACTTGGTGTTCTCCTCTTTTCTTGATAGCATTGGCGATGACTATCTTCATGATTCAGTTGACCTGGGGTGTTTGCAGCACACACGGTCACCCCAAGAACTAATCAACTTTATATTCCCTCTAATTGTTCTCTCTGACCCGGTCATCTGTATTTCCCGAGCCATTCTGAGCCCATTTAACATATTTGTTGATGAATTCAACACTATCATTCTCCGTGATGTGCCTGGGACTGCACACTGCTATATCAGCAGTGACTCGGTGGAAGATGATGTCAACAACTCAAACGAGGCAGTCTTTGCTGATCCTGAGTTCCTCAACTCACTCAAAGAACCCGGAATACCACCACACGAATTGTTTCTCAAGGTTGGCGCTATCTGCCGGCTTACTCGGAATTTTGATGCGTCCCGAGGTCTCACAAAAAATACTCGGGTAATTGTGCGCAATTTACTGCGATACACTGTTGAGGTAGAGACAATTTCTTCCATCGTGGCTGGCCAACCTGTCGACTCGGTATGTGACCTGCTTTAGGTTTTAAAGTCCTTCAATATGTTTCTAGATCCGACTTCATATCCCACGTATTGACTGCCATTTTCAACCTCATGGATTCAATTTCACCATCCACAGAAAGCAGATACCACTCGCTCTCTGTTATGCCACCACATTTAATGGCTGTCAAGGCTTAACCGTTCAAAAGTTGGGTATTGACTTGCGACGACCTGTGTTCTCGCATGGCCAGTTGTATTCCGCAATGACCCGGGTCCCAGACTCAGAAAACGTCCTGATTTTGAAATATGAAGATGATTTATCCACATGTACCAGTAATATTGTTTGGGATGAACTCCTTCTGTAATATTCATTTAGCTTTGAATCCACTTCGATTTCATTCTTCTATGTTCAAAAAGGGGATGGCGGCCCGCGAAGCGGGCCGTCAGCCACTTGTTGATGAATAAGATGGGACCATACCTTCAAGTTACATGCCAGCCACATTGTACCATCTGTGCTGAAAGAGGTGTTTAAAATCGATGTCGTGGCTGAGTTTCTCTGTGCGGGAGTTACTGTCACTCTGCGATGCATCGAGTTCGTCTTCGGCAAGTGATCTTAACAGGGTCAGGAAGACACACAAAGATATATGCAGGTCGCACCCGAGAGCCGACTCTGTGCTGTGACGCTCGGAAATCTTGAAGTTGATTTTCTTGCCTGATCTTTAGCGTGACTTCCTCTTTGAAATTGTCTTCAGACCTTCCCTTTCAGCGGAGGTGATCGCGTAGTAGGACTGGTAAGAGTCAATTTCAGCTCCGGGGTGTGTTGCCACAATGTGCGTTTTCAGGTTATACTTTCAGACAATGTCCGTGCATCCAGGAACTGGACAATGATCGGGGTAATTGATACACGGCACACGCGCAGGTGATTTTGCGGCGCTGTTCTCAGCGTCTGACATTCTGACAGTGGACACAGAAGGCAACGCAGGAGGGTTGCTGTGAGGTGGCGCCTTGTGCTACGCGTTTTTTGCTGAATGATCGCCTGCCAGATGCCCTTCGGGGCCACCAAAATCTAAGGGGTCCGAACTTTTTTTTTTTGGCGCAATTTCTACCCCCCAAAAAAACAAAAAATCTTCACCCTCGTCAAACACATTTTTGAGGTCTCTGGAAACTTTTTCCAAAAAGTGATTTAAGGGCTCGGCCGACCACCCACACTGTGGGGCTGTGCCTCGGCATTCTCCGGCGGGTGCCCCTTGGCCACGGGGGTATGACGGTACTTCCACGAGTCGAGCGCTAACACGTGAGCGATAGCTTTCGGATCACACAGGACAAAGTGTTCGGTTCCAAAGGGACCGCGTATGCAGAATACTGCTCCATATTCTCGAGCCCACTCATCTAGGGCATCAAACTGTCAGTATTACGCGGACGGCATAATTTTTGCGCCGTATATCTGGTACGTACGGTTGTGTCCGTGCGTAACGGCCAAAAGCGAAAGGGCAAACGGGACGGTTACGTACGTAACATCGTATACGGCGTATTTTACGGAAATTTTGCCCTCAAAAGGAAAAGTGTATTAATAAAGTACTACACCGCCAACGGTCAGTCACATAGCTGCCAGCTGGAGCCGTCATGCATACCATGTGTGATATCCAGCTGGTACTCGGCCTTCCAACAGCTGGATATTGGCCGACGGAGTAAATGGGTCCATCATGGACCCAGCTTTCCTGGATACCAGCTGAGTGGCCAGCCTGGGTGCGAGCTGTAGGAGAAGATGGAATTTACTATGCCGTTCATTTAGCTTGCTTGAATTTCATGCTCGGACAATTACAAGTAACAGCACGATAAATTATACAGCGTACAGCTTTCGTCCTTTCGTAATGCGAGTAAACAATAACAATGGTGCTACCCTCCCTTAATCCACTGTAGCCCGGAATCCCATCAGGGGAACTGACTGTGTACAGCGCATCAACTTGGCGGCTCTGGTCGACTCGCCTGGAACGCGGGACGGGTTGGCGTGCACGCGCAGCGGAACGAGTCGGGTGATGCGCGAGAATCCACAGCCGATGACCTTGACACAGGTCGTGCGTGATGGGCCTGGCCGCATTACACCGGCACGAGGACATCTGTGGGTTCGTTGTTAACTTTGAATAAAAACACGGGGTTTGAGCAGCAAAGATGAAGGACATACAGATATTAATGTAGCGGAGATAGCCATCACTGTCAATGGTGCGTGCGCGTTGCTGCAGTCCCATGCAAATTGAGGGTTTGAGGGGCAGAATGTCATTGGTCCTTGGCATATGACCCAGATACAGCACATTGGGCTTGGAAAATCAGATTTTGTGGAGCCTTGAGGAGTCCAGGACGAGAATTGGATCCATGGCAGTTGCGAAGAGATCTAGGATTTGCGAAGATAGGGCAGCCAGGCCGACTTGAGGGAATTGTTAGACTCTTAAGGACAATTGAGGCTCTTGAGTTGAATTGAAAGCAGGCAGCTTGATATCCGAGGAGTGGAGGCGGGATGAGAAGAGGGGGCAGCGGCGGTGGAAGGCAAAAGGGCGATGAGATGGAGGGAAAGAGAGAGCGACCAACCATTTGATGGGCGTTGCCACATGTCACTGGCGTCCCGGATCATGATCCGGCGGAGCTTGAATGACTTCAACGAATTCGACAGTGATTGGACTCACTCAAGCTCCCGCTTTCGTGAACATAGTCCGGGAAGCTGAGAAGTAACCCACATGAACTCAATTTCAGATTGTACTTATATGCCCGTTACTTTTTGAAGCCATGCTCATTTATACAATTTGCTGTTGTGTCGAAGGGGCTCGGAACATCATGTAGACTTGAATGCCATCGCCGTACTACTAGAGGGTCGAAGGTATCACCCCGGAAAAAAATAGGGGACATTCAAGACTTCAGTTTATCTATTTTTTTTTACCGAACCACCGCCCAACACCTGGGAAGAAAAGCCAACTCGCGGCTGGTTGTCCACGTTCTCGCCAGCTGGGAATGCCGCCTGGATCGTGCAGCTGCATTCCAGCCTCATGGCAGCTGGAAACAGCTGACATGTTTTCTGGTATGTAGCTGATCATCCCATCTGGAGACGACCTGACAGCACTTTGGCGGTGTATAGCTAGTTGAAATCATCGTCGTCCTCCCTGACAAGGTCAATAATGGCTTTTTGGGTCAATCTCAACCTGGCCTTAACAAACATAAGGGTCTGGATGGTTTCCGCCTTCAAACTTGCCCGACGCAATCCAATGGTCACGACCACCGAAGAAAATCCGTTCAACTGCAACAGCTGAGCCTGTAACTAAGTCAGCTCCGGCCACAATTCATCATAGGGCTGGGCGTACCGGGAATACATAGGATGTTGCGCACAAGCCGGTATAAATTAGGGAGTTGCCGCTGTCGACTGTACCACCATTGAAGTGGGTCCGCAGAAAACTCACCGAAAAAAAGCAAGAGTGTCCTGGAAAAGCCAGAGAAGTAGGCCAAAACATAACCCAGCTGTTCAGGTGCGCTTTGCGCAGATATACCAAAGTGTGATCCAAGCAGCCAGATCGCTGCCGACGTTGTGGCGGCAGGGAGCAGAAACAGGGCAAGATTGACGAGAGCCCATATAAAGCAATAAAATGTCAAGGAGTCAGGATGGGAGGGAAACAGAGTTACCCTCTCTGGGGGACCGAGTTAATGAAACAATGAGGTTGGGAAGAACGGAACGGACGCACTTGGAAGATGTTTTGCACCGGGTTCTTCCGCGTATTTTAATAGCGCCTCAGACACGCTGAGTGGTCGGAGGGGTTTGAAAAATTAAGGTGAGGTTCCTTGGTCTTGAATACTCTGGAGAATTATTTTCGGGCGGGGCGCTGAAACCAATGCGATCAATAGCGGCCAATATTCTCCGAGAAATACCTTGTACCGAGAGCTAAGACCACAATTGAGAGCGAAGTTCACGGGAATCAGACAAGCAGAAGTAACCGAGGTTGGAGCTTTGGAGCTTATAAGTGGAGGCCAAGGCTCAGGGACGACTAGGCCAAATTTCAAGGCGGAATTTCCAGAGCTCGGCCACATGTGTAAACAGCGTTAGAACAGTGTTATTTCATGTGGTCAGCCGCAACTTACCCCAAGCCAAAGCGTTGAGAGAAGGTCAAGATATGCCACGATCGAGCAGCTTTGGAATCACAGGCAAGTGTGTCCGACGACGGTGAAACCGGCAAAGGCACTCCGAGAAGCGGATAAAAAATTGGCGATTAAATGAGCTCGGCACTGTCTGTGAACGTCCCCGAATATAGTGAGCGGGGACAGCCGTAAGCAGTGACCAGCCATTTAGCGATGAATTGAGCTCGGCAGTGCCCGTGAATCTTCGGTATTTTGCGAGAATTTCAAGGCCAGTTACGCGTAAACGGACGGTTACGTGGGGGCGTATACGGGTCAATCCGTAGCGTCACCGTAACATATGACTCTGAGTGAAGCAAGAAGTTCGTTGCGATACGGCTCGTAACCGTCATTACGGCCCGTAACGCCGTAAAATATACGGACGGTATGATGCCCTACACTCATCGTAGAGGTCGGCCGGGCTCCGAGAAGCCATAATTGCGCGTGTATGGCCAAAAACAAGCTTGGAGAGGGTGGACCCCGCAATCATTTCGGACGCCACCAGGGAACGGAATTTGGACTGACACCGGAAAGGTGTCACGTCACATGTCACACATCACACCCGACTCACTATCAATTTTACCTGCTTATTATAGTTAGTTTAATGCAGTGGTTAAAGGTGGGTCTATTTTTGCTGAGGTCCTCAGTTCGAAACCGGGCGGCGTCATCTGTTTCGCTCCACGCAGTGGGCCCCGTGGCAAGCGCAAGCACCACGGCGCACGCAGTGGGCCCAGCGGCGAGTGCAAGGCCCTGCGCCAGCAGTCGGGGTCTGGGAGGAAACCCAGCCGTCCGAAAGATAACTCCAAGGCTAATTAAATAGCAGAAAATCCTGTATACGACTTAAAATAAAGTCTCCATTAAAGGCCAGCACCAGGAAAGGCAGCACCAGCGAAAGCACCGCGCCAGCGGAAAAGGCAACGCTAGCGAAAATGGAGGGGGTCTGGGGGAATCCTTTCCCCCAGCGCGTGACAATGTGACGTGACACCTTTCCGGTGTTGGTTCGATCTATCATCTCCCCACAGATGCCGCACGGTTGCCATTATGGCAAGTGCCCCAATGTTTGCCCCCTGTGTGATGGTGCAGCATGAAGCAAGATTGAAGGTGGGCAGCTGCTTATTTATTTACGCCTCGGTGACATGGCCATAGTGCAAAATATGGAGGCGCAGTGAGAAATCAACCGCAGCGCAGTCGAAAATTTGCTGCGGGGAACTGAGTGCCTCTGCGGATTGGTAGGGCTCCAACCCGTCCGTTAAACGGGACGGCCGTCAAAAAAACGGCCGTTTTTCTCGACGGGACGGGTATACCCGTCCCATCAGAGGGTAGCTGAGGGCCCCGAGACGGGCGGGTCCCACCCGTCCCGTCCGTAACGGCCGTTTTTGACGGGTGCTGGAGGACTATTTGTGCAAGTAAATTTAATAAATTATCATCAGTCTGAAACCAAACTGGGAACTTACTAGGGCCTCTAAAGTGTCATGAAATATCTCAAGTGCCCTGATATCGGACCAGACAAGTGTTTGTGAACGGTTAATCGGAATTTGATCTGCGATCAAATATCGGCAAGTCCCGGCAATGCCATCCAGGTGCTTCTGGCGGGCAGAAATTGATGTTTCAACAAAGGAGTTTCCATGTATGGGTAAGTTACACCTCAATTCCTGAAAATTGGACGAAATTCATTCGAAATTTAATGCAGATTTCCATCTAGGAAGAGTGACCCATCGAATCCGTCAAACGGGCGGGAACGGGTACCCCCTCGACGGGTCAACCCGTCCCGTACCCGTCCCGTCCTGGCGCTGGCTCGAGGGCCCAGCGGGCGGGTGAAAACCCGCCCGTCCCGTCCGTCGACCCGTCAAAAACGGCGACGGGTTGGAGCCCTACGGATTGGAAGATGGGTGCTCAGCGGAGGAACTTCAATTCAAAACCCCAGGGATGTGTTTGGTCCATAAATGGGGAAGGATAAGGGCCCTTCAGGACAAACCCAGAGGAAAGCCCAATGGAGACGGAGATAAATGGGGTAATTGCACCGCCGAACGATAAACAATGGTTACTGATAGCGGAGTTTAAAAAGTCCTTAATCTTACAAAGAGGGACAATACAGGCAATTGTTTGGGCATTATAGGAGTGAAGCAGATGAGAGTCCATGGCACTTGATGAGATTTTCTGTGGAGAACTCAATGGAAGTCGGGAGCTTGAGCGTGGGAGAAATCCATAAAAGAGGTCAAGTCAAAGATTGGCGCTCATTTGACAGAGGTGGAGTTTGAAATGGCTTCAGACAGACACACATAATTTTATAGAGAGAGTGATGCAGTTCCTTTGTTGACATTGATCTTTGAAGAAAATGCGGCCTTCACCCTGAAACCCTGCAAGATTTCTCATTCTGAAACGATGGGAGGCGCCTGAACTTAATTTTGGAACTGACTTTTGGAATGGTAGTGCCACGTGTTCCGATTCTCCACCCTTCTTCTATATATACAAGGGGCTGGTCAGCCGCGTTGCGGCCTCCCATGGAATTTATTCATACCCAAACTTATTTTATTACGGCCAGTGGGAGCAAGCCCTTTGTTTGCCTAGTAATGGGTGGGAGAGAAATATGTCAATGTGGCGCCAGGGCAGGCCTGTCAGATTGCTAGCCAGAGGTGACGGCAAGCTGGGACAGGCTTAATTTTATAAAGAGGGAGATATATATTTGGGTGCTGTGTGGGAAGGCTGTGCAGCTGGCCTTCCTTTCTGCCCCTCCCACGTCATGAAGGTACCATTGACAGTGAGGACCACAGACGACGCTACGACGGATGAAACGTCGGACCACAGGTATGCCACCACTTCCACCAAATTCCTGTGAACTCACCCTTCAATTCTCTCAGCGGTCCGCATCTTTTTAACAATGCCGCTGGATTCGGCATTTCTGGTGGACAATTTGTGCTTGGAAATGTAAATCATGTCCACAACCATAGTCCGAGCGTAAGTGCAGCTGCATGTTCTCTTCGCCTCTGCTTAGGCACATTCCAGCCAGGCCCAATGTCAACCATTGGATCACTACCTTTTTGGAACGCTTCCCCCCATTCCTCGGAAGCATTTTCCGAAAGCGAAATCTACCGCGGGCACCTGCTACGCCATAAACGTGGCTTTCCTCTGTATGTACCTGGGCCGCAAGCCAATCACCCTGCTCCATACCAAGAGCATGGTGTAGCAATCGGAGATGTGGGAACTGTCACCCCGGAAGGAATTTTCGAATTCTTTTTCAATATCTTCCTTCCTGCAGAACATCCCATCAATGCAAATTACACCCCGGATGATTTTTCTCCGATGCTGGCCTATGACTTGGCGGATATCTTGCATGACAGTTACAACCCGGGACATTGCGTATCAAGCCCCACAGTTCGGCAATTGGGCCTCGATGCTCCGCACGGGTAAGTATCGTTTACGGTTAAAGTGTATGTCATGACACTCATCTCTGGGCTTCGCGCAGCGAATTTCCGGGTGGTCATTTTGTTTTCAGCTGTCATGGTCCAGAAGGGGCGATTCTCGCTCTCCCAGATGGCGCCTCCGTTCGGAAACTCCGAAACAAAAACAAAATGCGGACATATGCAATCAAATATGCTGATAGCTGGTACAGATATGTCAATGGCACGAGGGGTCGTGAACTCGGCAACGGCGATCTATATCTTGTCACAGGCTGCGAAAAAGCCCGATCATGGGGAATAGCGTCGTACCACACGATTCGCGAAGAGTTTGTCTTCCAGGTTGCTTTTAAACCCAGCCCTGGCACCAATAGTACCCATGACTCGTACCGCTGGAGCGCTCCGCATGGTCAGATAAATCCGACTAAGAGCAAGGGTTATGATCCTCCCTCATCCGCCGGCCCCACAAATCAGACTACATTCATCCACGGGTGGTCTATCTCTTTGCCTAAAGGTGTATTGGGTGGAATTTTCGGGGCCGTAGAAACCCCGTCCATCGTGGACTGCCATTGGCCCTCTACAGCTACTGGAGGCACCTCACCGGCGACCGGCTCTCCGCAATCGCCCTTCTCCTGGATGTCAAATTTTTTCGGCGGTAGTTCAACCGATGGGCAACAGCGCGCGCCCGAACATAGAGCCGTCGTGCTATCGGATCTGTCTCCTGTTGCCAAAGTGCGACTGCCCAAATCATGCATTCTTTTTGTTGCTAACTTGTCCTAGCTCTATAATCCCTCCAAACTGATTAATGAATACCTCCTTCATAAGGTATACAATTATAGACCTTCCGCTTCTTAATCATTTATAAATATACCCACAGGCCCCTCAAGCCGGGGTGGCCATGTCTCATGACGACGAGTGGCGTGATATCTTAGGAGACGTGCGTTGTATCCACTCATTTGTCCGCCGTCCTAACGTGAGTGGCCCAGAGTTACGACAACCTGGGCCCTTTAGAATTCCTCGAACGGATAGGTGACCAATTTGAGATCATTCAAACAGCCGGTTCGTTGACCCAAGTTATGTTGTACTGTTCTAACTTCAGCTTCCAGATGCAGCCTATCTTGTATCAAAGTCAGACATTCATCCGGCACTCAATACTTCTCAGACACATCCACGCCTGAACTCGGGCAACAAAACTCGTACAAACAGGAAAATTAGATTCAATTCCCCGGGTAGTCTTCTCTATTTTTTTTGGGGGGGGGCATGCGTTCACAACTTTAGTCAGGCTTCCACATGATCCCGCTTGGTGACATTGAGTTACAACAGAGCGACGATGATTTTGGTGTTGTCAATCGTCTGCAAGAACGAGAGCGACTTCGGCAGATTTATTCTAGGAAAAAACGACGACGCAAGTCACCTGCCATGTATCTCAGCCACAGCGCAAAAAAGGTATGGCATATACTGAGACGGTTATCTAGTTTCGTCCCATAGTCATCACCATTTGCAGGTGTGGCGGCAGGATATTGAGAGATATATGTCCCTCCGGCACATATCGCTTCGTCAAAGGTTCTCCAGCATGTCCCCGACTTAATCTCTTGCTCAATGATTCGCCCAGTCCTCTGATTATTCACGCGCACACGGTCGCAAGTCTAAAAACTATCAACGTCAGAATTTCTCATGATGGTGCGTCCTTGGGTCTGAAAAGAGTAATACTGAGCTTAATATCGTTCAGTTAGAACTGATACCGATGGCGAGCTTTCTGGACTTCTACCGTCGTTCGCCTATTCAAACTGCTTATCTCTACGCCTCTTGGGTGAGTCATTTTTGATTTTTCTCCCTTTGCGTCTGCATGTTGAATTTTGCACGAAGACCAACGAATTCAAAGTAAGTACCAATGTAGCCGGGGCGATATTTCTTTGCTAACCAATTTACCATAGGATATACAGGAACATTTTGACGGCGTTTGCCAATGGTCATTGGTGAGTTTACCGATCCGGAACTATGTGTTTGATTTCCATACGCATGAGTCCAGAACAGCATCCCAGGTTGGATACGTCAGTCCACTGGACGTCTCTGTGTCGATCTAGGTCAGAGAGAGTCTTTCCCACGCCCGTTTCACATCAATTGGAAGTCAACGATCCCTAAAAAATTTCCCTCCCTCAATGCGCTCAATTCGGACGCAATGATTATCAACTTCCTGACGATAGAACAGTATAACTCGATCTGCGATTTGCAGTCGTACCAGTTCCGACGCATCTCCGCTTCAATCCCCGTCATAGTGAATCTCGGAGCTGCGATACAATTCGAAGAATTGGTTGAGATTGCCTTTTTACCGCACATACAGGTTTTCGTTGGCAATTGGTGGTTCGTTGAAGAAGAAAATGGAGAGGTCATGCATGATGGCTGGATCCGGTATTCCTTTTCGTCTTCTCATGCTTCGATCTCATTACGTTTACAGTTACGAATGTGGTGATGTCGTAAACCGGACTCTTCGGCTGAGCTTTTGGACCAGAGACTCGATGGCCTGGCTTAGTCAAGCAAACCACATTTTCAGTCATCTCCAAATCTTATCCAACCTCCATGATTATGGTGGGACTTGAATCTGAACGACTGCGCCTGCATTTACCTTCCGTATAGGAGTTGTGGATAAAGTCCATTTCGAAATTGCGATCTCGCCCACGACGAATGGCCCTCCCACGGGCTATCTGTTTCTGTGCCCCGCGAAGAGCCTCCGGACTGAAATTTCGTCATTCGGATGGCCAGACTGTCCAGCATATTGGTCTCTCGATCCGTCCGGAGACAAGCGTCTTAGCATGGAGGATGCAGCACAATTAGGATTCCCTTCCATAAATCTCTCCTTGGAAATTCAGGGCACTTTCTGGGATGCTAGTGTTTATGCCGGCCTGCGCCAGTTTTACCAAGCCAAGGGTTTCAATCCGGAAAACCAGGACGTTGCCCGGTATCTGGGACTTCCACTGTATCAGTGCATCAACGAGATCGAACCTCCTTTCGCACATGGTGAGTTCAGCCAAACACATGCCCACAATATCAGATTAATCCCGAATGAAAAGTGCATGAGTATGATGATGATGATGATGAGGCTAGCCCGGGTGAACTACACACTATGCAAGAGAAACAGTTGGCAAGAAGCACGGCATGTGGATGTATATATATTGATTCTCATGCTGATTGACTGGTCTTCAGGAACCGCTTTGCTAAGCTTCACGGGAACCCCCAGTATTGTTAGAAGATATCGGAGCCCTTCAGGCTGAACTTGATACCCTTCTTACATAATATCAGTGTTTGGTTGATTACAATATTGTTGCGTTCCCGAAATGACTAGTCTCTCTTGACAGACACTCAATATCATTTCTAACTCGTACCTCGTTTGATATACAGAAACGACTACTATCTGTGACTGCCAACCTGGCCAGACTAGGAACCTGGCCACTTGCTAATTATAAGACTACAAGAGCGTGGTGGGCCGCTCCACAGCCCACCACTTCGGTTAATCTGAGAGCACCTGAATTACAGTGTATTAGGGCTCCTTGGATCACCACTTTGATCTTTTCCATCTAGCAATCGGGATCAGCCACAATAAAATTGGGATTTTATGTAGGTATGTACTTGAATGTATGTAGCACCATTCCGAAAGTTTAACGGTGATATTCCGAAGATTCGGAGCTGATTTTCCATAAGCGGAGTGTACAAGGCTTCGGACGGACACCCTCAATTTTATAAAGAGTGGGAGATACTTAGCCATATGTCATTTTGGTGCTCAGGGCTGGAATGCAACCCATACTGCCTGTCCTTGCCAATTTTCAGTCGAAAGTGATGAGTTGATGTTAAGCGGTGTCGCAAACAAGTTTGGTCGAACACATGCGTATTGAATATGTGTGCCCAGGTTCTGTCCATCGCCACTGTTATCTCAACGTTTCTCGATGATATACACGTGACTGTGGTAAATTTCTCCTAGCACAAGTTCCCTTCAACGCCACGATATACATTAGTTCTCGAGAATCCTCGATGCCCTATGCATGTCGCGGTCAGATTTGTGAGCAAGAAGGATGAAAAGAGGCAAGGAAAGAGACGAGGAGGTCAACAGTTAAACCATCAACATCAGTGCACTGCTTTGACGGGCTTCATTTTCCTTTCACCGCAACCGACAATAGACAGCTTGCGCAAAAGCCGCACGAGCCACGTGCGGCTTTTGGGCATTGCGCAAAGCCGCGAGATTTCCCGAGTGTTTCAAACACTTTTATCCATTTTTTTTTTGCTCAATACAATCCCTTGTCCCTTCTGCTCACACCCGATTTTAGAAAATAATATGTGTTGCATCTGCAGGCGTGGGAGGCCGCATTTTTGGCACATCATCAAGCTTCACTAGCTTCGGTCCCACACTCTCACATCTGTCACGCTGGTTTGCGAGCTCGGAACCTAGTGTGGAAACACAAGAAGCAACCAAAACCAAAACAACAAAACCAATATTGGACAAGATAGACCAAGCCTATCCAAACCAACACCAATGGACGGAGGTACTCGATAATCGCAGAAAAAGGACCTGAGGGTGTTTTATGGCCTAGAACAACACGGTCAGAGCACTGTTTAGCTGCCGGAGCGCACTACTTGATGGTGTATGGCTCGATATTCCACCAGAGGATCAGCGCAAGGCACAGAAATGCATCGCGCATCGACCTGGGTAATACCAGCGGTGGCGGAAGAGGAAGTAGGAGGGAGGATAGGTGGAGGGAGAGAAGCGGAGCAGCGGGGGCGGGTAGGAGATGGGAAATTCCGCGACCGAAAGGGGACTCTTGAGTATCCTTTTTGGGAATATTCTTAGTTGACAGAAGGGGAAAGAACGAGAAGGAATGGAGGAGTCAGAGGGAGTACAGAAGGGGAAAGGGCTTTTTGAGGATATAAAAGCAGTAGGAAAGGAACCGTAACAGCATCTTGTATCTCCCCACCTAAAAATCTAAAGGCATTCATCGAGCCCGATGAGTCTGTAAAAACCCACACACCCCCTTCACTTGACGCAGTTCAACAAATAAAAAGAGTGTGAGACCCGGTGCTGCTCCCGGAGGAAGGAGATGTATCAGCAGGATAGACTAAGGCATAGGAAATCCTGACAAGAAGTCCTAGTTCGACGGGTGGAAAGGACATCACGACAGCCAGCTAGCGGCATGGGCTGCTAATTTGCGTGTAACTGTTGCAATAGGTCGGGTAATTATCGACCGGAGAAACTCGCTCCGCCGATAAGACGAGAGAGGGTCGGAGGAATTAAAGGAGAGGGACTTTTGACACAGTTCGCAAAAGGAGAAGTCACACAAGCCCCCGGAAAGCTCCTCGTCAGGACCACAACTTGATTCATCACTCAGAGGACGACGAATCACATACAAGAAATAAAATAACCCATCCCCTCGAGATATTCTTCGACTCCCCTGCGTCCCCTCCCGCAGTACGTACGCAGATTCGCCGGAGAAATCAAGAAGGCTATCTACGCCGGAGGAAATCCACGGAGTAGATATAGCGGAATAGCATTCAGTGCAGCGGACTGAACACTTGTAATAAATTAACAACCCACACCTTACCCACGGAGGAACACTTCCATAACACACACCGATTCAGCCACCACAAATTTCCCCTTAGAGGACGTAACATCTCCGATGTACTGTTATAGACACTACAAAGTGGTCTGGCAGTGAAGGAATCGCAGTCCACATCACACTGGTGAGACGGCCTGAGAAAAACTAGGGTCAATATCTTGCATTTTTGCGACTTTTCATGACTATTCACATGGTCCGAGGAGCCTGCAAAAGCATCCCGGCTTCTGAATGGCAGAGCTAGGAACCCTGTTCGGTGGTACAAAGGAGAGTCAGAGTGAGCTTCGAGCTGCTGACTGTAGTATTACAAGCTACACAAGTTAAACACTCAGTGTTAGCTGGATACACGCAATAAGAAGATATATAACCAAAGCCCAGAGGTTCCGAGGAGGTAGAGTCAGTACTAGAAGTACCAAAGACTGCACAGGAGAGGTCCGAGGAGTGGACTAGTCTCGTCTTGGGACTCGTTCATAGCCCCATGGATTCAGCCTCACAGCTAATCTCTGTTTGGTGTTGGTGTGTTCGGGTCAGTCTCGCGGAGATATAAAAACATATAGTCTCTGTTTGTGATTGTTCTGTAACTCAATATATAAAGAAGTTTGTTCTAGAAAGCTCGAGTGTGAGAAATAAGGAATTAAGTTTCGAGTTGTTCGTCCGCAGAGGCAGGCGTCCACGTATAAAATCTAAGTGTTAAATGTTGGCCCTAGCGTTTGGTGTTGAAAAGTGCTATTTAGCTTTTGGACAATTGGTTCATCTGTCTATTAGACTTAAGCAATACATCTGTCTTTGGCATCGGAAGGTGGTTAGCTTTAGGTGTTTGACGAAGGTGCTTTCATTGCTAGTGCTCCTCAGAGTAGCTGAGTGAGTTTGCGATCATCCATCTGTTCTATAGTAACGATCTAAGCACCAGGCGTAACAAAGTTGTGTCATTTCTGAGGCTAGTGTGCGGTCCTCGGATCTATAAAACCTCCAATTCTATATTTATAAAACCCAAAAACCCTAGTTCACTAGGTCCTCGAAGACAAATTTCAGTCAGTTTCAACTACTGAAGTCCCTATAAGACTCTATTGAGGCTTCCGCGGAGAGATTGCTCAGTGTTTAAGAAGTGAAAGTTCCATTCCAGCTGTCCGCATACTATGGACCGGACCCGAATTCAACTGAGGAGCGCATTATAGTTGAGGGTAGTGTGTGTGTGTGTGATTTGTTGAGTGTGTGTTTTGCACACATTTAGCAGGTTTCCTAGGCCTACCTCAAGCGCACCGTTTCACCAGGTGGGAAAAAGGGTTGATGTGTTGATGTCGGATCCAACCATCCACCAAAACATTCGCTGCAGCGGGCCAGAGCGCAATTAGAGAACATGCGGTGGAGCCACCCGGCGCCACCCAGTGGCTCATCAGGCATGCGGTACCGGGTGGCTACATCAGTTGGTGGCTATTCAAGTTGCATGGAGAGAACTCATTGTCAACCTTCTATAAGCACTATGCATATGCCGGTATATACCTGTATAGACACAAGCACTGAAAACCACTAATAAAAGTCATATCATTGAGAATTTTTTCCCCAATCCATAAGTGATTCTTATAGAAAGGCAGTAAAAGCAAGGTGGGACTCAAGAATGGTCTTTCTGCATAGGTAGAGCAAGTAGTATATGAGTGGACACTCATTCACGCCATAAGAAGTAGCCACCTGAAACTGCCATCGAATGATGTAGCCACCCGGTACCGCATGCCTGATGAGCCACTGGGTGGCGCCGGGTGGCTCCACCGCATGTTCTCTATTGTCTATAGGTTTCAAATGATACCCCACTTTGAAGAGACCATGAAAAGAGACCTCTAAGGATTAGATTTGACTATCCCCAAAGGTATCTGCTATGGTTCTGAGATCACTGATCCAAAGATCTGACAACTGTGATTCCCATGAACACATGTCCGACATAGCCACTGGATAGAAACAAGCGAAACACTGTCCGATGTGACATGCAGCTATGCTTGGCATGCTTCCTCCAATGATCCACACTCAGAAACACCTGATATGTCTGAAACCACTTGAACCGATGTTGGAAACGGCAGAAACAAGTGATACAACTTATATGTTTAGTTGGGCTACACCTTCTCCTACATTTTTTGGAGCGAGCACTTGCCAGAGACACTTCTGATTCCTCAGAAACATCATCTTGTTACTCAGGTGATAATGGCCTCGGTTGGGAAGCCAGTCGAAACTGTAGATACATGATATACAAGATATTGCACATAAGAAAACTGCAAAAACACGTGATCTCACAGGTGTGTCAGTATCCTGCTTATTACCATTCAGGTCATATAAACCCGGGTTGTTTCCATTTACATCCTCCTCGTCGCTTCCTTTGTGCAAGCTTTTCTTCTGGAAGAAAATCAACCCCATAGTTCAAGCTTGAAGACATAATTCATACCTGATTCCACCGCTTCTGGATCTCCCCCATGTCAACAAAAATGGTCAATTTGGATGGGCGCTCTTTCAAAATTTGCTCAGTAACCAGCTCCATGTACTCTCCAGCAGTATCTATATCCAAGGCTTCCCCCTTTCTAATTTCAAGTTGAGATTTAGCTCAATACTTTGTACAGGGGAGCTGCACCTTCATGCTGTACACCATCTTCGCAGTAATGTTGTACTTCCCTTCTCCATGTTTGAGGAGAATGGTCCTCATTAATTCAAGGTGATTGTCTGTGGACGACTCAAAGAGATGCACAATTTTTTTGGTTTTCGTCTCCTTCTTTGTCTTTGGTTTTGCCTTGCTTTTTGCACCATTTAGAGCGACAGGGGCTGCAACTGAGGTATGATAGGTGAGACTAGATGTCACTGCAGCTGAATGCTTTGTTTCCTCCTCTGGTTCAGGTGAAGCAGTGGCCATGATTCGAGAAAAGAAATTGTATACAACTTTCTGAGTTCGGAAACACAACACAACAAACAAATTTGCTATGAACACAGACGCACTGTGGCAGCTCTTGCATGAACATGGAGTCGAAATCCCCTCCCCTCATTTGGTTCCCTTTATGCGATGCAATGCCCAGCTCCGTGCAAAATTCCACAGGACTAGCACTTGGTTTCACACCTCACGCATCAAAAATAGACGGAAATATTTTCTACGCGGGAACCGGTACAGTAAATTTAATTTCTGAACTATCGGATCGTTCTCATCGACATATTTTAAAGCTATACAACATATCCCGATGCTTGGAATTAACCCCATGCCTTCTCCGGAGTGATGTTGCAGCATGCACGATCAATCAGACTCAAATCGGAGTCTTTCCCTGGCGACGAAGAAAGGCCTTGATAGATGAGAATGCTTGTTCAATAGGATTGAGATCTGAGGAGTACGGGGGAAGGAATACCAGTTTGCACACTGAATTAGATGTGTCAAAAGATATCGAGTTGTGACATGATAAACACGTACATGAAGCTTGAACCTCCTCTGCATGATGGATGCTGCAGTTATCGAGAATCAGGATGCTCCATGGCCCTGGGTCAAGAGGAATCTGAATAGTCCATCAACACTGCTCATTGAAGTATAACAGTTCAACACACAACGTGTTCTTCAAGAAACTTCACAAATTGGGTCGTGTTCACTGAACCCTTGATTACATTGTGCACCACGATCCCATCCAACGTGAGCACCGGCAAGATGAAATATTGCTTGCCCCAGATAAACACTTTCCGCTGGATGCACCGTTGGCCCTTCAGCGACCAACCCTTGGCACGCCCCGTGGTCCGATCATCCTTTGCAGCTTCATCAATGAACATGAACATGTTCGGGTCTGGGACCATACCCACCACTTTGTTCATGTAAGCAGACCGTGCCAAGTCGTTCTGCTCACGCGCCTGCACAGATACGCATTTACGCATCAACTCCATGCGGCGCATCGTCCGAGGAAGAGTGGTGATAGAAACTGAGATGTCTCGTTGGGCAAGGAGTGCTTCTTGGATTTCATCAATGTAGATGGTATGGCATTGCTCTACAAGAGCTGCGATGAATTTTATATCTGTAGAATTGAGCAGGCGCGTTCGACGGGGGTGATTTGCCAACAGATTATACAATGCTCCATGGCACATGTGGTAATCGAGAGTTTGGTAGACAAGAGACTTCTTCACCCCAAGGGCACAGCAGATTTGCTTCACCGTGTAATCTTTCTCAAAGAAAAGCATGGGAATCCGATCCTTGAGGTTGCATGACACTGTGCGTGGAGGCATCACTCAAACAGTGGTTTTGGGGTCCGATACAAATAAAACCAAGCAGCCTGGGAAAATTTTACGTTTTCCGCATAGCTCTGAATAAAGCTATAAACTGTGAACGTTGGTGGAAATCCTATAGAAGCGTAAATCATATTCAGTGGATGTGCGAGGTGGGAGGATGCGGAAACGTGCAACTACTGTGAAGACAAGGTTGTGCTGACGCCGGATTCGTCCGACAAACTTAGCCTGCGAGCAAATTGTATACTTCTTGAGATTGTTCCGTCCGAGTCACTCGTTATTGCCGCGGCCTCGTGAAGGTTTAGCATCAGTCGGCAAACCATGGCCACCGAAAATCTGTACAAGGTGTAATGAGCTATCGCTTGACGCAAATTATAAGTCATCAATATATACGCTACTGCAAATGAGGACAGCCCAGCGCTGATGCTGATCTAGAAACGTCGATCAGACTTTGTGGAGACGTTGCGAGTGTATGCACGGACGTCCCCAAACTGTCGTGAGAGATCAGCGCTTAGCGCGATGGATGCAGGTCTGGAACTTACATAGTACCTAAGGATATTCGCCAGATTGGCGAGACAAATGAGGCTGGAAACAAGAAGTTGGGGTTCAGGGAGCAGCGGACTGAGATGCAACTCAACAAGTAGTACATCACACCTTTGGGTTCCGGAAAATTGAAATGCTGCTTGAATGGACGTTCAAGGCACTCACCGTCGCGAATTAATACGCGCCACAGAGACCCGATTGGGAGTACCGTCCCTTCGAGAACACCTTTGGGTTTCGGAAAGTTGAAATGCTGTTTGAATAGACATTCAAGGCACTCACCATCGCGAACTAACACACGCCAGAGAGACTCGATTGGGAGTACTGTCCCTTCGCGACTACGTTGATAGCCCCGATACAGAGTAAGTCCGAGAAATATAAGGTCCGTGGCAAGTCTGCAAGAAACTCAGATTGGGAGAATAGGTGCAGAAGTGCATGGATTACACGCCCTCCCATCCACCGGCCATCCCTAAAGAAAAATTTCTCAGTGCAAGGCGAATAATCATGCGAATGGGTGCGGACGAATCTGCCTGGAGGTTCATTGAGATATGCATCTGAGCCCTGCCACACGCAACGTACCTCGGGTGCGAAGTAGCCGTATGGCAACCGGGTAGATTCGTACGATCCACCCAAGAAGGCTCGGAAAGGAAGATCGACCACTTGAAGGAAGACGAAATCAGGTGAATGAAAAGGGTAGGACATGGCAATGAGCTCACGATATCCAGAGAAATTCCGATTATGGCAGCAGCTGAAATGATGAACATTATCCTCTTGTCGAACGAATACATCGCCAGCAGCCTGAGAATAAGACTGACTGCTTTCCAATGAGAAGAATGTCGCCAGCCATGAAAAGGGCGTTGCTTACTCTCAATCACCACCTCTTGTAACACCAGCAGCAGGTCATGTGCAGTGGCAAGCCTAAGGCATCTAGGAATAGTCCATTTATATAGCAGTTTCAGAACAGCACATGCTCTTACATCTGCCACAAATGTTACATCGCTCCTTAAGTTCACAATGCGGACTTACTTTGGCTGGGATATCACCAAAGGCCAGAGTGAACATGATCGCGTTGGCGCAGAGTGCGAAATAGCGGACAAAAAGGTACCAGGCGGACGCCTTTCTATGACCCGACGTCCAAATGTACCGCACCTCCGATTGGAAGGCCAAGAGGTGGTCGTAGGTCAGCAACACTGTGGAAACCTCAAAGACACATTCAGAGGATGGACTCTCGCCGCTTACCGATGCCGGCCAGGTAGAAGTAGCGATCAATACGTCTATAAAGTGATCTTGAGCACTGAAAACTTGGAGAATTCCAACGTACTGGCCGTATAGAATCGTAGCGTCGTCAAGCATCATGGCAGTCATGAGGGGGAGGGACGAGGGCGTGGCACCGAATTAGACTAAGGTAGGCGACAAACGCATCCATCGAGTCACGTGATTGATTGCGTGACACCGCCTTCCCGCCCCTACTAGTCGGGGGTGGAGGGGTGGAGGCTCAAACTAAAACCACAGAAGTGCTCTATTTGACCAAGGGAACAATCCTGTGGTCTCAGATTCTTAATATCTTCTCTCAAAAAAAAGTTTTTAACTGTTTTTCAAGAAAGTGTTGGAAACACCATTTCCACTCCTCAGACAAGGCTTTGTATTTTTTACTCCAAAATTTCGCGTTACCATATAAGGAAACCCTAACCCTAAACACGGTCACGTGCCTAATATAAGCGCTCCCTTTCATTGTACCCTTTCGTGGGGGTATTGTCATTTCTTGGGTTATATAGGTGTTGTTTAACTAGCTGGGGTTCTAGAGCAGAAAATTCAGCTTACTGCAAAAATCTGTCCCATTTGTGGCTGTTAAGCCCCCACCTTCACCAGCCAACTCACTGTAAATCTATCTGCACTTTCTTCAATGTTTTTGGAGCGTGAAAGTTCATTTCCAAATCTAAGAATGCAATATGGTTGCTCAGAGTTTCCTTACATGTACTGTTCAGGTCCAATTGACAGTCTTGTTTCTTGCTTGGTCATATTACAACAGATAAAAATAAATTCTTGGAGTCATAGCAGTCTCTACTCAAGGTTTTGATGCTTTTTACACCCTAGAACTTCCTTGTGGCAAGAAAATATTTGCTCTGTTGCCTTGGACCCATAAAAAACATGCATTTTATTTTTGTGTTCTGAAATTTCGCGCTTTCCCACGTTACTGTCACCTATCAGTCACGTTCACGTGACTCGATGGATGCGTTTGTCGCCTACCTTAGGAAGCTCTTTATAATGAATGCACTTCTTGATGATGACCTTGATCTCGCACTGCCCGCAGTTTCTCGCAGCTTGGAATTTCGCATCGGCATCTATGTCAATAGAATTTGGCCGTGAATTGTCCATGTTAAGCATCATTCATTATCCCACCCTCGGCGATGGGGAAGGATTACTAGATTGAGGATCGAAGCCTCATTTGTGGCAGTTCGAGTCTTTTCATTTGACCAGCAACTTCCAAGAAAAGCGGATACAGTGAGAGTAACCACGGGAAGTCAATTTTTTTCTTATCGCTAGTTCGTTCCCTCCGAGAGCCATCCTGATCACTTCAATCACCTTCAATCGTAATTTGAATACTTGTCGCCTTGTTTGGAACTTCGTAGAGGAGGGGCAGAGATTTGGGGCGGGTGTTGTATTGATAAGTCGGGATTGTACTAGATCTTGCGTCTTTGATCATCTACCGCCGCGGGTCGGTTACCCTGCCTGGATGGTCGCGGCGGGCGGATCCTGTGCCTGGCCCGACAGTGAGCGTGTGAGGACGAGGAAATATCTTGGATGAGTACGTGGCGTCAGGAAATCACGGTATATGTTCAAGTTGTGGATGATGGGAAAGGCGAACGGTTGACATGGAGGCTGACTAGGACTGGGTGCACGAGCCTAAAAAGTCGAAGACATGCGATGACGCGTAAATTCCGGAAATTGCCGGCCGAGATTCAAACTCCGCCGGTGCGTCATTGAGCCCCTCGTCTTGATCTCACTCATCTTACGCTGTGTCGTAGTATTTATCACGGCAGCGCGGTCGCCACAAAAGGTGGCATCGATGTCCCCCCTACGCATGCTTGCACGCTAACTGTTTTCTCCCAGGCGCTCAACCGCGCGTTCCTCCTTATCCAAGATTTTCAGTATTTGGAGTATCCAGATCTAGATCTCTGGACACTTCTCACCTCGAAAGACTTACTGTCCACAGTCCAGCCCGGGGCGACGCATTTACCGCTTCCAAATATCATCGCCGGTAACAATGACTTTGCTTCTATAAAGCCGTAAGGCTGACAAGCGGCACAGCCCGGTAACGAGATAAATGAGTACCGTCGGCCTGCAAACACAACAAAGCGCACTATTGTGAGAGTGGTTTTCAGCAACTTATCACGACATAAATAAATAAAACATCCTTGGTACAAATTGATGGTACGGAGGGCAGGCTCGGGACACTTCGCCCGAGCTTCGCTCGGCTCGAGTCCCTCGCCCCGGCCCCCATAGTACCGTACCATTTCGTTCAAATCGACAGGGGGTGTGACGCGTGACCGTTTCAACCCATTCGACATTTCGACAACCGTCCAAAATTGCGTGACAACACGGAAATTTTCGACTTTCAGCAAGGAAATTTCGAAAATCTTGCCTTTTTTACGTGCTATGGACGGGTTTGGGCTCTTGGTCACGCTTGGGAGGTTCGACAAACGGCCGCATGACGCGTGACCCCGACCTAAATTCGACATCGACAGGGGGGTGCGTGACACGTGACTGTCGATCTGAACGAAATGGTACGGTACATTGTCGTTGAGGCAAATGGACATAGAGGTGGAGTGGGGAGAGAGTGCAGTGTACAGCAGCACAGGTAGATCATGGTATAGAAAAAGGCGGTGGAGAAGAGAGTCTTGGAGGTTGCTGTCGAATAATGATTGAAGCAGGAGACATTGGCAATTATTCTGGTGTTCAGCTGTAATAAGAAGCAAATGCTACTTGCAATTTACCCGAGATGCCCGAGGTGGAATTGATTCAGGTTGAACACATCTTGAAGTAACGAGCAAAATTAATGCCTAAAATTTGCCGAAAACAAGATTGACTTTTTTGTTGGAGAAAAAATATATACTTAGACACAATGCTTAGCACAGAAACAGGGAGAAGTCAATTGGCTTACAACTTCAAGAATCAAGGAACCAGAGCGAGAGAGCGGTAGAATCGGACTTGACGGTAAGCAGAATTATGAGCTTTGGGTGTGCCGATCATCGGCCCAGCTGCCGAAGTCAGAAAGCCGAGAGGTTTTTGGCAGAAAAAGATCATTCACATCAAGAGATCACTGCTGACGCAAAAACAGCTGACGAAAATGCAATTTACTGCAAAAACTCAAAATCAGGCTCCCTAAGACCCTTTAAATTACGTTACCGGGAATGTCGTTGACTGAAACCAGCACATTCATACGTGGAAGCGAAAAGCGAAGAAGCTTTCCTGGGAATATTCTCAACTGAGTGTAAGGCTGCTGCTCTAACCTTACTACTTTTCTCTGCACCGTCCAACCTCTCCCTTCCAGGATTGGTTCAGCCTTTGCTGTCTGCATTGTACTGCCCCTGTTCTGTGCTATCTGCACTACACCACTGCCGACTATGCAGTCCTCATCGTACCGACACTGTCTCCCTTCAGCCTTGGTTTAGCACACCAGTGCCTCAGTCTTCATTGCTCCTTGCAATTCCACATTGTACCTTCACCACTACCATTGACTGATCATCATTGGTCTTGATCTCATCGTCTATTGACTGATCCTCATTTGACCTTCAGATATTCCTTATCATTGACTCGCCTATATCCCTCCTCAATGATCACCTATACCACTCTTCGATATCCTACCTTTTGTATTGCCGTTGTTGAGTCCTTATCTTACAGTCTGATTTATATCCTATGTTACATCATGTTCTGTTACATACCTGATCACACATTGATTGTGACATAGATTACTTACAGTATCTTCTCTTCTTGGTCTTGACCACCATGTACCTTCTCTAGTGGTTGCTCTTGAATGACCACACTATTGTTCTGTCATTCTGGGCTCCTCTTAGTTATGTCTGGCCGACCGCTCTAGTGTTGACTGCCTCAACAATACGGCAGCCTTCCACTGAGACCTGCCTTGTCATCAACTAGAAAGGACTCGAGACGTCTACATCTTTACCTTACGTGGCCTTGTTGGAAACGTTCAATCTGCCGTGAAGATCGCAGCTATATCAGGGTTTTTCTCAAAAGATCGTTTGCGAGGAAAATGAGGACCATGCATTAATTGTGGTCAACGTTGCGGTTGTGGCGGTAGTATTTAGGCGCACTTTTTTAACTCCCTCTCTGTTTCCCTTTCACAGAATATGTGTACGGATGGCTTCTCGCAAGTGCGCTGATATCGTACTACCGAAGCCTACTTCGTGATCGAGTGACATCAGGAAAAACCGAATTGCTATAGGCTCTATGGGCAGTTACATAGACCTACATAGACACCCATAGACACCATAGCAACGTTGCTATGGCTTCTACGGCCTCTATGGCGGCTATGGGCGTCTATCCAGGTCTATGTGGCAGCCCATAGTGATTTGGCTTTTTCCTGATGCGAACGTCTGCTGGAGTGCGCGGGAGTCTATACATGTCAGAAAGAAATCTCGTGAAATACCCTGCAATCGTGCAAAGTGACTACCAAACAATATGAAACAAATAGTTGTGCGTCTATTCTACTCGCCTGACATGCATACGAAGCTGGCCGTCTGGTTCGCCTGCGACCTTCGGGTGGGGACCCAAAAAGATGGCTTTTTCGTACTTGGTTCCGCTCCATTCTTCTGAGAGAAAACAGATTTTCGGACGAGCAAGGACAACACGATCTAAAAAGTCAGCTTTAATTAGCCAGCCGACCCAGAGACTTGAAACACCCACCTTCATCTTTGCGAGAGCGAATCCCTTCCCGAGGCATGTCTGGGATATCTGAACCAGTGTTCTCCTTAAGGGTTAAGCCTTAATAAGGCCTTAACACTTAAGGCTTAACAACGGCTAGATTTTTGTGAAGCCTTAATTAAGGCTTATGATGGCATCAAATCCTGCATCAAAGGACCGCTGACAACAAAAACACCTGTGGTTCAATTGAAAGCCAATACCCACTTTGTCAAGTAGAAAACGGAATGTGATCCCACTGTACAAGCTGTACCATTCCAGGTGCAAAAATTTGGACGCAACAGCGGCAGGAATCTATTTGCCCCTTCGAGTGATCAAATGAAGCAGACACCAAGAAGGACTCAGGATTCATGCTTTAAGACTCGCAGTACACTATTGTTGGTCTAATCTAGCTCACAAAATATCCGGAAAAAATAGGCTAAAGGCCAACTTAAGGCCTTAATTTTGAGGCCTTAATTAAGGGTTATTAAGGGTTTAAGGACTTAACGAAAAACTCGACCCTTAATAAGGCCTTAAGGGAGAACACTGATCTGAACGTATTTTTCAACGAGACTCGCAAACAAACTCACCCTTGGTCCGTCGAGGGAAGTCATGGTATGATGAAACCCGGGGAACTCCTTCGCAAACTCCGGCACACCTTGCGAGTCATTCAACCATCGCTCGGGTTTAAACTCCGCTGCGTCCCTCCCCCAAATCGTCTTCGAACGATTGGTGTACAGCAGTAAGGTTGTTACTACCATCCCTTTCTTAATCGGCAGCTTATCTACTAGAGTACCGCCGGCTGTCTGAATTGGTCGTGCGAGGGGAATTATATCGTCTTCGAGAGCCTGTTCGAAATACATCGTATTTGCCAAAGAGCGATGAGTTCAACTTTCACCGAATTCAAAGCCGGAGCCAATCCGATTTCTTGTTGCATCTCAGAGTTATTGAGAGCTCGACTTGAGTTTGGATACTACATTTGCAACAAAACAATGGGCTAGAGACTTGAATTCTTTTTCGCGGGATCGTCCGAAAGTGATCAGTGAAATTTCCCATCAGTCAGTGGATTGTGCGATTGCAAAATCAGGAGGGCAGACTACTGTGAAGACAAGGTTGTGCTGACGCCAGATTCGTCCGACAAACTTGGCCTGCGAGCAAATTGTATACTTCTTGAGATTGTTCCGGCCGAGTCGCTCGTTATTGCCGCGGCCTCGTGAAGGTTGAGCATCAGTCGGCAAACCATGGCCACCGAAAATCTGTACAAGGTTAATGAGCCTTCTCTTGACGCAGATTATGAGCCATCAATATATACGGTACTGCAAATGTCAAGGACAGTCCACCACTGAGGCTGATCTGGAAACTTGGATTAGTCTTTGTGAAACCTTTGCGAGTGAGTGCACGGACGTCTCCGACCTATTATGAGAGATCAGTGCCGGGGTGGCGAGGAGGGAGGTTTCAAAACGTACATAATACATCAGGATATTTGCCAGATTGGCAAAACAAATGAGGCTAGAAAGAAGTTGGGGGTTCAGGGAAGCAGCGGACTGAGATGCGACTCAACAAATAATACATCACACCTTTGGGTTCCGGAAAGTTGAAATGTTGTTTGAATAGACGTTCAAAGCACTCACCATCGCGAATTAACACGCGCCACAGAGACCCGATTGGGAGTACCGTCCCTTCGCGAACACCTTTGGGTTTCGGAAAGTTGAAATGCTGTTTGAATGGACATTCAAGGCACTCACCATCGCGAACTAACACACGCCAGAGAGACTCGATTGGGAGTACTGTCCCTTCGCGACTACGTTGATAGCCCCGATACAGAGTAAGTCCGAGAAATATAAGGTGCGTGGCAAATCTGCGAGAAACTTAGATTGGGAGAATAGCTACAGAGGTGCATCAATCACACGCCCTCCAATGCACCGGCCAACCCTGAAGAAATCTCTCAGTGAAAGGCCAATAATTATGAGAATGGGTGCGGACGAATATTGGGGAGGGATCCCGGGGTGTCTTGGGCCGTGTGGCAACCAGGGAGATTCGTGCCATCCTGAGACTGATCGGAAAGGAAGATTGACCACTTGAAAGAAAGCGAAGACAGATGAATGAAAAGGGTAGGACATGGAAATGAGCTCACGGTATCCAGAGAAATTCCGATTATGGCAGCAGCTGAAATGATGAACATCATCCTCTTGTCGAAGGAATACATCGCCCGCAGCCTGAGAATGAGACTGACTGCTTTCCAATAAGAATTTCGTCAGCGATAAAAAAAGGTGTTGCTCACTCTCAATCATCACCTCCTGTAACACCAACAGCAGGTCGTGTGCAGTGACGAGCCTGAGGCATCTAGGAATGGTCCATTTATCACTTACAGGAGTTTCAGGACAGTATCTGCTCTTACATCTGCACAAATGTTGCATCGCTTCTTATATTCACAACGCGGACTTACCTTGGCTGGGATATCACCAAAGGCCAGAGCGAACATGATCGCATTGGCGCAGAGCGCAAAATAGCGGACAAAAAGGTACCAGGCGGACGCCTTTCTGTGACCCGACGTCCAAATGTACCGCACCTCCGATTGGAAGGTCAAGAGGTGGTCATAGGTCAGCAACACTGAGGAAACCTCAAAGATACATTCTGATGATGGACTGTTCCCGCTTACCGATGCCGGCCAGGTAGAAGTAGCGATTAACACGTCTAAAAAGTGATCTTGAGCATTAAAAACTTGGAGAACTCCAACGTACTGGCCGTATAGAATCGTAGCGTCGTCAAGCATCACGGTAGTCATGAGGGGGAGGTACGAGGGCGTGGCACCCAATTAGATTAGGAAGCTCTTTATAATGAATGCACCTCTTGATAAACTTGATCTCGCACTGCCCGTAGTTTCTCCCGCGCCACCAATTTAGCATCGGCACCTCTGCCAATAGCAACTGGCCTTAAAATGTTTTGTCCGTATTAAGCACCATTCATCATTCCACCTGCCGCGATGCGGGAAACGAACACTAAATTGAAGATCGAAGTCTCATTTCTGGCAGTTCTCTTGATTTGACCAGCAACTTCCAAGAGAAGTGGAATACAGCGAGAGTAACCATGGGAAGTCGAATGTTTTCGTAATGCTGATCCGTTCCGTCGAGAGCCACCCCCGTCACTCCAATAGCATTTCGCCCTGTCCAGATCACGAGCTGGACACGATTTTGGCCCTCTTGCGCTCTGCTACAGTTGCAATGAATTAGGAACTATTTGAGAGGAGAGGCGAGCGGGTGTTGTTCTGATAAGCAGGGACTCGGATTGTGGATTTTGCGCCTTTGATCATCTACCGGCGGGCAGCCTGCCAGTCTAGAGGACGAGCAGATATCTTGGATGAGTAAGTGGTGTCGGTGAAACACAGTATACATTGGATGCTGGGAAAGGCGGACGGCTGAGATGGATGCTGACTATGTAGGACTGGGTGCGCAAGGAAAAGACGATGAATTCTGGCAATTGCCGGCCGAGATTCAAACTCCGCCACCGCTGCGTCATTGAGTCCGTTCTGCGCCTTGCGGGACATCTCGTTTACGACTCGTCCTACGCTATGTCGTTCACGCACTTACTATTTATCTCTGCAGCGCAACCGCCACAAAAGGTGACATCGATGTACTCCTTACGCACTACGCACTAATTGGTTTCTCCCAGGCGCTCAACTGCGCGTTCGGGTCCGGCGTTATATATTACTCCCCTCACTATTTTTAAATAAATTGTAACTCATGGCACGTGTAGGCATTCACGGTGGGTAGCATCGTCTGGGTCATCAACGGCTTCATCGCGTTTCTGCCGTTCGTGAACACGCACGGCGAAGGACGACGTAGGCGGTGGGTGGACAGCGTGGCTGGGCGCCACTATATTCGAGTTCGGCGCGCTCTTCGGGCTATGGGAGGCGTGGAACCGCGGAAACACCGCAAATTTCGGGTGGGGCGTGAAAAAAATTACTGCTGAACGGCGATGCCCACGCCAAGAACGGCGGGAGTACACCCGGGGCCGAAAACTCCTACAGAACGCCGAAGCAGAAATGGATTTGGTTCTCTACGAACAGAAGGTATTTTCATGAACTCGGATTCCTGGCGGCGTTCGTGCAATACTGGCCCAAGCCCGGGGCTGCTACCATATTCTGGATCAGCGGGTATGTCGCTGCTCGTCCGTTATGATAATCCAACGGACTGCTCGTTTATCTTCGGCAGGTTTACTGCGATCCCCACCATTCAGAAAGCTATCATGCACAAGCAGGATCTCCTGGACTGGGTGTTTTGGACACCTCAGGTTATCGGGGGCACGGGGTTCATTATTGCCTTGCAAGCGAATGAACCTATCTTTAGTTTCATTTCCTCAGCGCTTTCTTTGGTAGAACAATCATAATGATCGAGACGCAGAAGAAATGTTATCTCCCTGCGCCAACCTACCTAGGATGGCACGTTGGGTGTGAGTTTATTTGACTCTTTGCGTCGTTGTTGAAACTCATCGAACGCAGTTTGGAACCTGGCCGGTGGCGTCGGTTTCGCCCTCTGCGGGGCGCTAGGCTATGAGTTGAACAGCAGCACGAAGATCGCGTACCAGAGCTCATGCTCAACATTCTGGGGCGGGTGGGCGTTCTGGATCGGGAGCGTCATCCAGTAGTATGAGGCCGTGAATCCTGTGGAGTGACGCTCGAGTCGTGGTTTCAGTTCATAGCGTGCACTCTAGACTCTAGCTATGGGATAATTTCACCGAAGCAAGTCAACAACAACCGGTTGAACTCCAGGTCTCCAATATGCACGGCACGGGCTTCCAGTTGTAGCGTCATTATGCGAGGGGTACGACGACTATGATCTCCCACAGTTCAAAATAAAATCCTCCGGGTCTTACCAACGTTTTGGTGCTTTAAATTCAGCTGGTTAAAGTAAGTATCTCACAGGGCTTGTAATGGGACTTGCCGGAGTTCGAGTTTGAACTACGAAGCCGAGTCGGACTCATGCCGCTGACAAATCAGCTGCAACCTCGTCACATACAACGCACACGTCACGTCAGCGTTCTGCGCTAATCCTTGAAACTGACTTGGCCACTTGTTCGCCATGTTGCGGTATCCGACAGTTCGCCTGTGACAAAAATACTGCCATCTAAAACCCCTGGAATGAACTCCAGTCCGCCCACAAAGTACCGGGCGCGCGGCTGGTTTCATCGCGTTACGCTTAACACTGTCGGACACACCGAATCACATTCGCTGTTCGTGGAAATAAGGTGCTACTGTCCAGGGCTTTTCCCGTAACTGCTGGGGTTCAAAAACTAATTCTAGACGGCCCAGAAGTACTATTGACTGCCAAATGGACCCACTGAATCAACTTCTATCAGTTAACATGAGGCGCAGGTGGTCTACGGATATTCCGCAGTCACAAACCGTCGGCCTAGGACCTACATAATGGATTGTAGAAGTTTGGAAGGTGGTACATTACCACATATCAAATCGAATGTCCGTGGACATGAGGTGGCATCCAAGGCTCTTTCCGCAGCCCCTGGGATCCACGTAATCAACGCGACGCACGGAGACTGCACGCCGTCGCGCTGTGTTGCCGCCGGTACCCACTGAATCAAATTCGCTGTCAGTGAACATGAGGTGCGACGATCTAAGTATAATTTCCGCCGTCGGAAACCGCCGGCACTGGGACCACAGAATCGATTCTGGACCGTCCAGAAGTACCCTGGCTGGGTATCGTGTTGCATCTCCACTATACAACACACTGGATAGAATTCGCTGTCTGTTATAAGGGGCATCTTGGGTGCAGCAGTCGAATAAGCATTCTGTCAAACTCAGCCTGATTAGCGGGCTATTTCACTCCTTCTGTTTACCGCCCCGATTTCGCCTTTTAGCTTCGACTCGAGCCCCTCCGAGTGTGTCTGGCCTATAGCTAGACCTAGAGAAACTGGTGCATCAGGAAAACACGAAGTTACTATATAGACCCACATAGCCCCACATAGACGATATAGTCGCCATACCAGATCGCCCACTCTCAGAGAAAGGTGGGGGGAGGGTGTTTGGCCCCATAGCCCGTCATAGACCACCATAGCCCGGGTGTCATCTATCATAGTGGTCAAAGCTATAGTGCCTATAATGCTCATAGCAGCTCATAGTCGACGATAGTTCACAAAATGAAATAGGGGTAAATATATATATTGCGGCCAGTATAAACAATTCACATGACATATGAAAGCCTATCACAACGCAACACAAGCAAGGCGAACCGGGGCGAGAGGCGGTAGTCTTGAAGTCAATACTTACATTTGAATGAAGAGGTGAAGACCGGCATTTAGGCTTCTAATGTCTTTTGTGAGAGGCGAAACAAGCCGAATGGACCAAGGAAGTCTTGCGGAGCATACGAAGCGGGCGAAGTAGAATTTGCGCGGAGTTTTGACGAAAGTTTGCATTGAAGACGGACTGGTCTTTGGCGCGGTTGAGTCAGCGCTATTTGCGTACGCTATTGCCATCAATTTTGCGGAGGCTTGCATTTTGTTCGCGGTGGATTTGCTATCACAACTACTTGATGGGTGTAACTTTGATGATGAAGCACAGCTTGCGAGGCCGTGAGCCCAGATGACCACCTCCGTTTGCATGGCCAAGCTTGAAATTGAAAGTGGTTTGTGTAAGGGCAACCACGAAGGCCCGAGGTACTCAGGGACTGACGTGGGGGGTCCAAAGGTTAATTGACAGTAGCTAAATATACAGAGAAGCATACCGGACGTGGGGGGTCCAAAGAGAAGAAACTCTGAGGATTCCCACGTCAGCTGTGGGTATAAGTAAGCTACTAGCTAAGACCATGTGACCGGAGTGATCGGCAGATGTCCCGGGCTCGGTCACATGCGAGGTGCCATCGGGGGTCCCCCTGGCGGGTCACGTGCCAGCTTCCGGTACCGGTTCCGGTAGACCGGTGACCGGGAGAGCGACTGGAAGGACCGGAGGGGCCGGAAGAGCTCTGGATGGGGGTCGGGACGGGGGTTCCCCTGACATCACCCCCCCTTGGAATGCGGTGCCCCGACGCATAGACCGGATGCGAAGGGAGGGATCCCGGAAGGGCAGGGAGTCGAAGGCGGCGACGGCAATGCTGCGTGGTTTGGCTGGGTATTTCCAGTAGAACTCGGCGACAGCTTCCGGGGCGAAGAGGTCGGAGTGCTTGACCCATTGATTGTGCGAGTCGTCGTACCCTTTGAAGCGCACCATGAAGTAGAGCGACTTCCAGCGCACCTTTGCATCAAGGATCTCTTCGACTTCCCATTCCGGAGCTTCACCGGGTGCGTCCGGCAGGACCGGAGCCGGCTCGTCGTAGCCAGGGCGTCCCTCGAAAGGGTTGTCTTCCGCGAGTTCCAACTTCACGACCGGAAAGACCGGGTGGAGCCGGGAGAGCCGGGGCGGGAGTTCCAGCTTGTACGCACCGCGACCGACGACTTTGATGACCTTGAAGGGGCCAAGCCGTCGGTGCGAGAGACTGGGGGACGGCCGGGTTGTCTGGATGTCCAACGCGTCGAGCCAGACCCGGTCGCCTACCTTGATCTCCGGCGCAGGGGTGCGCCGGCGGTCGTAGTACCGCTTGTACTCCTCCTTGGCCTTGACCAGCGCGGATCGGGCTTCGGAGACGCCGGAGGCGATCTGGTCGCGGAATTCGTTTACCGACTCAAGTTTCGAAGGCAGCCCGTTCAGCTCGAACCCCATCCGGGGGAGCCGGCCGGCGTCGGTCATGAACGGGACTTGCTGCGTGGAAGAGTGGATGTGGTTGTTGTAGGCGAATTCGGCGGCCGGCAAGAGGTCGTCCCAGTCATCCTGCATGTAGTTGGTGAAGATGCGGATAAACTGTTCCATCTCTTGATTGACGCGCTCGGTCTGGCCGTCAGTCTGCGGGTGGTATGCCGTGGAGGTCGCGGGCTTGACGCCGATAAGGCGCCAGAGCTCGGTGGTGAACTCCGCAATAAATTGCGGACCCCGGTCAGAGATGTACTTTTCCGGCGCACCATGGAGCTTCCAGACGTTCCGGTAGTACAACCGGGCAGCGCTGATCGCATCGATCTGGGTGTGACACTCCATGAAGTGGGCGCGCTTACCAAGGACATCGACCACGACCATGATCGCGTCGTACCCGTGGGCCTCCGGGAGCTCGACGACGAAGTCGACCGAGACCGTGCTCCAGCGATCTTCGGGAACCTCGGTCGGGTGCAGCTCCCCGACCGGAAGCTTCCGGAGTGCCTTGGTCCGGCAGCACAGATCGCAGGTGGCGACGTGACGGGACAGCTGGGGCCACCAGTAGTTCCGGGAGACAAGCTCCAACGTCTTGAAGCGGCCGGCATGACCAGCGACCCGGGTGTCATGGTGCTGCTCCAAGATCCGGCGGCGAAGGTCCTTGTCCCAGGGGACAACAATCTTGCCGCGGAAGTAGAGCAGGCCGGCGTCGACGTGCCACTCGTCCGACCGGGTAGACCGGGACCGGCGGCCCGGAAACTTGAGGAGCTCGCAAGCCGCAAGGGCGACGGGATCCTCGAGGTCTGGTTTGTGCGAGAGCGCGTCACGGATGTCCTGGAGGATCGGGATTTCCGGACCGGCGACGACGACACATTCCAAGGCGTGGACGTGGAACAGGTCGGGGCGTAGGAGCGTGACATCCTCATTATCCCGACCGGAACCGTGGTCCGGTCGCCGGGAAAGCGCGTCCGGTCGACCCATCGCGCGGCCGGGCTTGTGATGCAGGGTGAAGTCGAACCGGGACAGGTACAGGGACCACCGTGCCTGCCGCCGGTTCAAGTTCTGCGACTTCCGGAAGTACTCCAGGTTTTTGTGATCGGTCCAGATCTCAACCGGGTGCTGCGACCCTTCGAGGAAGTGTCGCCACTCCTCGAGGGCTCGGACGATTGCAAGCATCTCCTTGTTGTGGATCTCGTAATTGCGCTGGACCGAACTCAAGCTCTTGGAGAAGAAGGCGACCGGATGCCTCTTCCGGTCCGCGCCCGGCTGAGAGAGAACGGCACCGGATGCGAAGTCCGAGCTGTCTGCTTCCACCCGGTAAGGTTGCGACTCGTCCGGAAGGATCAGGACTGGGTCGGTGGTCACCGGATCCTTGAGGTTCAGGAACGCGGCGGCCTCCTTCTCGGTCCAGAGCCACACCAAGCCCTTCTTCGTGAGGTCGAAGAGCGGCCGGGCGACGTCGGAGAACCCCCGGATGAACCGGCGGTAGAAGTTCGTGAAGCCGAGGAACTGCTGCACGTCCTTCTTGTTCTCCGGCACCGGCCAAGCGGCGACGCCGGCGACCTTGACCGGATCCATCTCGACGTGGTCATGTGAGATGATCACCCCGAGGTACTCGATCGACGATTTCTCGAACTCGCACTTCTCCGGTCGCAAGTAGAACTTATGCTCCTGGAGCCGCCGGAGAACCTCCCGGACGATTTCTCGATGCCGGGCGAGGTCCGAGTGTGCGATGAGAATATCGTCAAGGTACACCATGACGTCGCCGGACAAGATGAGATCTTGGAAGATGTCGTTCATCATTGTCTGGAAGGTCGCGGGGGAGTTGGTCAGGCCGAAGTACATCACCAGCGGCTCGAAGAGTCCCCGGTTCGTCTGGAACGCGGCCTTCCACTCGTCGCCTTCCCGGATGCGGACGTTGTTGAAGCCCCACCGAACGTCGAGTTTCGTGAAGTACCGGGCTCCCTTCAAACGATTAATAAGGTCGTTGATGAGAGGGAGGGGGTACCGGTTCTTCACGGTCATCGCGTTAAGCGCCCGGTAGTCCTGTACGAACCGGAGCACTCCGTCCTTCTTCTTGACGAAGAAGACCGGGGATGCCATCGGGGATTTCGAAGGCCGGATCCGGCCGGTCGTCAACCCCTCCTCGATAAACGTGTCGAGCTCGCGTTGCTCGAGGGGGGAGATGGGGTAGACCTTGCAGTTGGCCAGTTTCGAATCTGGAACGAGCTCGATGGCGTGGTCCCACGACCGGCGCTCCGGAAGCGAGTCGAACGACTCCCGGTTGAAGACATCTTTGAATTCTCGGGCCCACTCGGGAATTTCTTCCGTACCGGGCGCGGAGTTCTTAGCATGCGCTTCGGCCAGCCGCTGCGAGACGGTACCGGTCGCTTGGATGTCCTCCGGAGGGGAGAACCGGGTGTAGGAAACCCGATCACCTTCCTCAACGGAGTCATCCTCGTCGTCCGAATCTTCCCCGTCGTCCGGTCCAAGTTCCGGTAGGTCCTCGTCGAACTCTTCGTCACCGTCCTCGCTGGAGCGTTCGTCCGTGTCGACGACACATATCCGGGGAACCGGGCCGGAGCTGCCGGAGGATCCGAGCGGAGACCTTGGCAAGCTTCCGGTCGGCGCGCGCCTCGGCGACACAGGTAGCACAGCACCCAGTAGAGCAGCGGCTCATTTTAACCTCGCGTTTGGCCCAATCGATTTCCAGGTTGTGCTTCCGGAGCCAGGAGTAGCCTAGGATGAGCTTCTCCTTCCCGAGGCGGGTGACAGCGAACTGAGCACGCTCACTATGGCCCTTGTAGTGAAGGACCACATCCGCGACATCCCGAATGAAGCCGGCCTCGTTGGGAGAGCCGTCCACATTGTAGACCGGGATGGGCTGTGAGAGCCGGCAGACCGGAATCTTGTGCTCGGCAGCGTACTCCGTGTCGATAAACTCGGAAGTAGCCCCGCAGTCCACCAAGCCGCTGAGCGAAAGCTTCACAGCGTCGGTGGTGGATTCGATCTCGAGAGGAAGCCGGAGGGAGTTACTGCTCTCCGAGGTGGCGGCAAGGGTAAAGTGTTTTGGGAGGCGGCGCTCCCAGGCAGTTTTCTTTTGGGGGCGCGGCGTCCGCGGGAGAGGTGGCCGGGGTTCCGGCTCGACCAGAGGGACCGGAACGACCGGAACGACTGGAGTCTCGATTGGTCTAGGGGGTGCGTCTATCGGTTCGGTGGATGCAAGAGATATATTGTCACACTCGTTACATAGGACAGCGAAACGATTAGGGGACGCAACAGAGGGCGCACCGCTCACTCTGCGCGGGGGAGGAAATCCTCCGGCTCGGCGGCGGCGGCATGTTCCGCAGCGGCCTCCGTCGATGCCAGACGCGCGACGAGCTCGTCGAGCAAGTCGTTCCCGAGTTGCCGGATCACCTCGTCCAAGACGTCGATTGACCGGACATCGACCGGCGCGGTACAGTCCCGGGCGAAGTGGTTCGGGTCCCCGCAGCGGAAGCAACCGCGGCGCGGGGTGCTACGGGCGCACGTCCGGTCGACGTCCATCGGGACCACGGGCGGAAGTGTGGGGGTAGCGGTGAACGGTGTGCTCGGGATCTATGGCTAAAACACTCAAAAACACGAAAGCAGCTTGGTGCGATGTGCTTTCGTGATAAGGCCAGGGATCCACTGGATGTGGATCTCTAACACTAATCACTCAACGCACACACTACACCAACCACTAAACTATGCTTTTAAGCATCCAACATAGACGATCCGACGAGTTGCGTTCCTCGACTTTCAATTGATATCAACTGGTGGTTGATATCTCATTCTTGGGTCAGGAGTGAATGCAATCTCAGAAGCTGAAGTGCGAGCTGCACTTGAGCTAGTGCGATGCTCTGGGTCTGTGCTATCGAGAATGTGGCAAAACTAGGCTTTCAACCGAAGGTTGAACATCCTTCATTGCAACAAGGTTGGATTTAGAGTCTCCAAGACTATCAAATGCTTATCACGAAAATGCCCCTGAGCCCAAATGCGAGTACACGTCGTATCCCGTTCCAATGTGTCCCCTGATATCACAATAACACGTCGTATCCCATTGTTTCCTTTGTTCTCATGCCGCCAAAATGTAGTTGATTGTGGTATTTAATGATACTTGGGGTCAAAGGCCCAAGCACAACAGTAAACACCTTGATCGACACCCCCAGCGCAGAGGGCACAAGGCCATACTAGTTGGGGTGCTGCATCAGTGTCTACTATCGTACAAAAGCCCTCCTTATATACAGTACAAAACTGGCTTACTCTACTATGATTATGCTACTCCAAAAAAATGGTTTGTAAGTTCCAAGCCTTTCACATGATTAATATGTATTGAGTCGAGTCAGAGTGAGTCAGAACGAGTCAGTGCGACGTCAGGGACGTCAACTGTCGAGATCTGTAGCTTTCCAATGATACCAAGAAGTCCAGGAGACACCAAGTGGTTCCCACAATAAATAGGTTGCCATTTGGTTTCCATGTGATCACTCCTAAATGAGTGATCATAGTCTGTCTCTTCAACTGTGCAGACCTCTTCCTCGAACAGAGTATCCAGAATCGAGTTCTAGGACTCAATAGCTTTCGATTGATACCCCTAAGTCCATGGTAGGACCAGTGCCTGGTTCAAAAACCTTATGCTGAACTTCGATCTTCCCAATTCAGAAGATCATGATGATATCGGTGATATCCGATCAAAGTGTGATCGCCATGTCAGCCAGTTGGACTTGGTCATATTTCGCAGCAGGGGTCGTGTTTCGTGATAAGATAGAGAGTCCAGACTATCCGCTAGTCGGTTCGTGATAGTGTCTGTCCTCCCCTTTGCCAGATAGTCCTTTCAGGTATGGACTGTTCCCAATAAGCGACTACTCAAGAACTACAGACTACATGTTTCGTCTATGCACTTGGTGTCTGATGCTACATGTCAGATTTACTAATAGAGACATACACATTCCATGTATAGCCTCCTAATAGTGCTCCTTTTGTCTATTTTCATGCATGCTTCAAAACACGCCTTATCAGCGGCCGCTCTGTGTTGCGGCGCGGTAAAACGCACCGGAACGGAAGCGACCGCGACCGTACGGCCGGTTGGTGGCGACCAGAACCGGTCGTCTCGCGGGAGGCTTCGCGTGCGCGGAGCAGCAACTCGTACTGCCGGTAGGCACAGAGGCGCCAGGTGGGGTAGTCTCGCAGGTCCGGAGGGTCGCTCGACCCAGTGATAGCGAGATTAATCGCCGGGTTATGACCGGTCCGGTACTTCGTGACCTTGATAATCGGGTCTTCGAAGCCGGCGAGGTCGACCAGGTCTTCGAAGTCGTCGGTGTACCGGAAGACGTCCCGTGCGCCCATGTGATACGACCGGGACTCAAGGGTGCGGAGCGCTGTGATACCACATTTGTGAAATTGGTTAAATCACGCACCTTCTACACAAAACGGAAGGCTTCAGAAGTTTATAACATGGAATACTCAACATCTATTCCTCTGCTGCAACTTATGAGGAACAGCCGCCAAATGTTATTCAAACTTTCAACCCATTTCGAACCTTCTCCGAGATGATCGGACTTCCTAAAAAGGCGATGATCCGATCACCTGTCAACCACGGCAATTCGCGTTCACCAAATGGCATGGATTCAATTCGTTTTTGGCCTTTCTTCTACCAAGTTCAGAGTCAGAACATTATACCAATACCCCTGGACAATCCTTTCTCCATCTCTATGCCAATATCCAGCCAAATCACCCTGAAAATGCACTGCATGCTCGTTTCCACCCAAAACAAGTTAGCCCTATTCTTCCGCATGGCTTATCAAGCCCACTGAATTGGAGAAATCTTATGAATCTCTTGGCGTAACCACTCAATCACACAGACCATGCGGTTTGGACATTATCTCTTTTGTTTCTATGTTTCATCTTGCTTCTATTTATATTATCAACATATGCTCGTGCCCCTTGTGATCTGTTTCATGACTCATTTTCCTTATTCATCTATTAGTCTTCCCATGCTTATCAGTCCTGTTTCATTTAAAAGCCTAGCTAGAACTTAACTAGAGGAGCTGCATTTTTGTCCCTGTATTTTGACGTAAAGAAATACACTCAAGTGCATCCAAACTTACTGTCTCATCTCTGCCTCTTACTCGCCTCAAAACCTCTCGTTGAAAAGCCTCTTTGCTGCGAACTCTCTTCTCTGGACGCCGAAGACCTTTTGCTCGTAAACCCCACTAACCCGTTGAACCTACTGACCTTTTAGCGTTTACAAGATATAGTTGTCTGCAACTTGTTTCCTGTGGAACTTGTCCCTTCCATCCGATCTTCCTTGAATTCTACGCCACTCCCAAAAGACATTTGGAGTTCTTCATTTGTCTGGAAAGCAGTTGATACTCGCGCGCTTTGCAAGAGTCGATTGAAATCCTCTCACCCATTCGTGTATTGTGATAAACGATACATCTGATCGATACACGAAGTATATTCTTATACGCCGTCACAGCGCATGGTCCTGTTCATTCTCCTCGACGAATCGGAGCCGGAACTCCGTGACGAACGCGTCCCAGGTCAAGAAGGGGAACGGGGTTTTGGTAGTCTCAGTGCCAGACTGTCACGACATCCCAATTTGGGAGCCCTGTCGTGACAGTCTGGGACCTAACCGGTAAGATTGCCGGACCTCTGCGCTATGTCCCATCACGTCGCAACACCGCCACCATCAATCTTCTTCCGCTCGCGCTCCCTGCCGTATTGCGCCCCTGTAGTCTCACGAGCTTACTGTATGCAATATAATCACATTTTAATATCGTGTTTTGACTCCCTCACCCAAAGTAAAGCCGGCCAATTCATAAATGAGCCATAACTACGCACTTCGCTGGGACTATCAGCAATTAGATTCTGATGGCTTCGACATCGAGGATGCTGCAAGCACGGTCGGCGCGCCATCTAGCCCTCCTGGACCTGTGCTCCCAGACCTCGATTTCCCAGATGATGTTCCATTCATGCAGTTGGGAGCCGAGCACCTTCCGGAAGATGACAGCGAAGATCCAGAATATGGCACCAGTGTCCGAGCGCCGAAGAAGAGTGACGAACAGAAAACTCTGGAGATCCTCGGATTTATGAAGCAGAATTTTGGTCGCTTCTCCCTGCGCTTGCTTCTTGACACGCTGTTTACCTCAGACAACGGTTCAATCAAAAATTACACGACCATATACTTCCAAAGCGGTGGCGCGCAGCATCTGATTGAAAGAGCTGTTGGGGATCGCTGGAAGCATGACGATGATCTTGCTGATTGCATTCTTGACAAGGCTGCGGAGATTTGTGGGAGGGAGGTAAGTTGGTTAACGGATCAGGCATCAAAGGGTCCCAATTACTCGGATGCCGAGTTCCTTCGTGTCAAGGCCACCGACATGCGAGTGGACATGCTGCAGTCCTTTCGTATTCGGGACCTCCTCAGCCGTTATGAACGCACATTACCTCACCTGCAACGCCTTTTGAAGGCAGTTATTGGCAAGACAGAGCCTACGCACTCGGGATCACGGAATCCAGATATGGTAGGGAGCAAATACTCTTACACTTTAATTATTGTAACTCATGAATAAATTTCAGGGCCGTGCAATGGTTACATCAATGCTTCTGAACTTACGCAGCCGCTTGACCTCCTACCATGCTGCAATGAATTCGCTCATGCTTTGGGATAACCGCGCCTCAAAGAAACTTGTGAAAGTTCTCAATCATTACGGATTTTGCTCATCCTATCCCTTCCTGAATAAATCGGTCATTTATCTCACCAAGGATTCAAATCGGCTTTCTATCAATGTCGCCAATGATCCCACAAAACTCCTGCTCCTGCCATATGACAACTTCAACTGGATGAAGCATGCCTGGGAGACATCGGCGACTCATGGCTCGGTTACACATGACCAAGTATCTGCATTACTTGTTGTCTTGCATTTACCACCGGGATCCCCGCCCGAGACCGCCAAGCAGCTTGCCAGCATTGACAATTTTTCTGTCACTGCAGGCACTCGCCACCGCCTCCCTGAACACCAATCCCTCAGCGAAATTCTTCCCAGCCGTCTGGACCAGGTTCAATTTTCCCATAATTCGGCGATTCACATTGCATGGATTCTAGTGGAAGCGGTTGAAGCGTGGTCAAGTCACAGTGGTGGGATTCCCGAATTTGTTGACCTGTTCGCATTGCCTGTGGAGAAAACGGAGGAATACTTCCTCCCAACATATGACCAGGAGCAAAGCTCGACTCGCGGGAATATGCTCGTCATGGAGCATTATTACCGGGATGTTCTCGCCATGCCAAAGAAAACCTTTGAGGAACGGTTTGGATTCCTCCTTGGAGACCGCCTTACCACTGCTCGCGCACGTGCTGCACAAGATCAACGGGCTTTGGATCGCTCCGAAGACCGTATTGATCATCTCTCGGGCTTTGCGATGCTGAGCGGGATAATGCACATCTGCATGAATATGATCAGCAATATTGGGAAGAACTACTGGGGTGGCGCAGATAAAGATGGTGTCAGCCTCCAGACCCTTCTCCAGCAACTTCCCAACAGGAGCGATATTAATTTGCGCAAGATTGACTTTTATGCGTGGCTTCGCTTCCTTGATGTCGTACTCCGCGCACTTGTTTTAAAAGCAGCAATATCCGTCCTAGACCTGAAATCGGCAGAGGATCTTGGGCAGAAGTTGACGGACGAGGGTTTTATGAGCCTCTGTTCACAGATTACAGCACGATTTCTCATGCCTTCGTTGGATCGTCTCGAAGCGGACGGTGTCAAGACTGTTCCCGGCAACACTCCCTCTGGCCATGCAGTTTTATTAATGCATGACCTGATGACACTACGAGAAATGCGCCATGCAGTGAAGCATGGACATCCGGAGCGCATGGAACGAATGCTCAAATATTGGGCGCCCATGTACTATGCTGGCGGTGGTTACAATTACGCCAACGAGTTGATGGAGTTACTTCACAATCTCAACCATGACTGGCCTGCCGATATTTCACCAGTTCTTCGTGGCGGAATGCTTGTCAACAATCAAGGCCACGCTACGTCTTTCAAGGAGACCGACATCCGGGTTGAGCAATTCAACGGTTCAATCAAATCCCACGCACATGGGGTAAATGCGCGGCCGGCGCTTCTGGAAAAAATTACTCCGGCCCTTGGGCATGTCCAGAATCTTACTGACCAGATCTGTGTTGAATTGGGTGTTGACATCGAGAATAAACACCACGCCAAAGTTCGACAGGACAAGGATGTTCGTCTACTTCTCAAACATCTTTGCACAGAAAAAATATTCGATTTTACTGTGGATACACCCTCTCAGCACGCCGTCATCGATTTATACCGGGGTGGTTTGCAGCGCCTGGCCGGTCCCGAAGGGGGGCATGCTAAACACCTTCGCCGACACTATCTACGCTTCCGAACTCGGCACGAAAATGACATGCCTCCAACATCTGCAGCATGGAATCCCGCTGAGGAATCCGAGCTCCACGACCTCGAACGAGAGCTGCTACGGGATTCAGAGCAGCCCTATATCTTTCTTGATGATGAGGAAGACCAACCGACTAGTAAATGGGCAGTACATTTCCATGATGACGAAGAAATAGAATTAGACTAATTACATTGAATGTAGTTGCTAATTAAAATCAAGTATAATTTCTCCAGTTTGAAGCCTAGCTACCCGACGTCTTTTCCGTGGTGGCTCGTCCGTATCCGCCGGAGTGAAACCAGGAGCTTCAACCTCCTCGGTGTCATCAATTTCCGGGACGACATCAAATCGCAATTTGCTTGCTTTAACCGCTTCAAAAAGCGGTTCCGAAAGCTCCTCCCAATGCACAATGTGGGTGAATGGACGCATGTCGTCGGCACTATTCAAAGATCCCGCATGGTTGGCGAGGTCGTTGAGGTCTGCATCTGAGACCAAGCATTTCGGGCCATAACTTGGCCACTGGTCTTTCCAATGATCGCGCCAGTGTTTGAGACGCCAACAAGTGAGTTCTTGGTAGATTCCCTCGCGCTGCTCGTCGGTTGTATGGGCTATGGGAAGAGTAGTCGAAGGTCCAGGATTGACAGACACCCATTCGTATTGTTGGGCCGGACGGAGGGAAGGGTAGCAGCGGTTGCAACAACACCTCCCACGGATGGGTTCACGTGGAGGATTGTCGAGGTAGCGATCCATGATAGCCTCTGCGCACTCTGTAGATTGGACCAACTCGATAATACCCGGGTCTGCGTCCCTCGGTTGGTCGCCGCCGGGCATCATGCTCGGCTCGACAAAAAAAATACCCACTGCTGTCTCTCCTTTCCCACGTGCGCCACGGCCGATGCGCTGGCTGCCGCCGGGAATGGTGAGTTTACGGACAAGGTACTGGATCACGACGCGAACACCGCGGAAATTTATTCCCGCACTGATCTTCGATGAGCCGAGAAGAATTTTGGTTTTGTTGCTTCGAAAGTCGTCGAGGCAGAGTTTCTGATGCCTGTCAGATAGCCCCGAGTGAATGATATCCACCAGATGGGTGGGCAATCCCATTGACGCGAGGCGGTAATAAAACCACCACATCATTTTCGTCAATAATTCGAGGTCATCGCAATAGATTATTGTTTTCACAATGTCTCTGATGCGGCACCCGAAAGGAAGGACAAACGTGAGATCCTTGAAGCTAGAGATGTCGTACAGCAAGGGTAGAACAATTATAGACAATTCAGGCCGATGGTTGCCAAGATTAATGAGCGTGTAATCCTTTTTGAAACCAGCAAAAATGACCAACGCATCGCGGTAAAGAGCCGGGCAGGTCGCGGAAAGGCCGATGAAAGGAATGTCATCTCCGATGATGTGACGGAGAAGATGTAGTCGAGAGTATGATGGGCGCCAGTGATGAGTCTCGTAAATGAGATGGGCCTCGTCAATGTATACGGCAGATAGACGACGTCGCCAAGCGGGGGAATGCAAGAGCCGAGCAAAAGATGGGCTCTCAAGCATCTCTGGGCAGACATACACAACTTGCATGTCTCCGTCGGCGACGCGCTGGAAATCTTCAAGCGTGTTCTGCTCAGAATATATAAAGGTGGACGTGATTCCATCACATTCATTGCTAAATATTTCCGTCAGATGTGAACAAACGCGCAACAATGAATAGAACTCACGATGATTCTCCATCCAATCCCAAACTTGTATAGGGAGTAATCACCAGCGATGTTCCCTCCTTCCGAGCCAGTAAAGGAAGGGTCCACGTTAAGGACTTCCCAGATCCCGTCGGGGCAGTAACAACAGCGTCGCCCGTCCGCATCAAGACCAGATTCGAGACCTGGACTTGATATCCTCGGACATTGGCCTCAGCTGGGATAGCTCCCGCTTTGACAGCAAGACTGGTCCATTCAGATGGATCTAGTGCGGGACAGGTCCGCAGTAGATCCGGCTTGTCTATCGTGAACGCTTTCTGTCGTGGATGACCGAGATTATTGAGTGCAAAGGGGATAAATGACGGTGTTTTTGGTGCTGTCTCGTAACCGTTGCGGTGAATTTTTCGGTTATGAATAGACGAAAGGGGTGTCCGAGGAAAGTGAGTGATGCCGATGGGTGTTGATGGAAGAGAGTTCAGCTGGGTACGCGTCCGAAGTGAGCCAGCAAGAGGCGTGGATGGGGCATGAAGTCGGCGGGGCGGCCAGACATTTGGATGGGTATTTTCAGACATTATAGCGTGTCTATGCGAGTCAAAGGTTATAAGGATGAATTATAGATAGTGAACAGGCCAGAAGACGCGTCGGGGGACCCTATGGGGGCGCAATACGGCAGGGAGCGCGAGCGGAAGAAGATTGATGGTGGCGGTGTTGCGACGTGATGGGACATAGCGCAGCGGTCCGGCAATCTTACCGGTTAGGTCCCAGACTGTCACGACAGGGCTCCCAAATTGGGATGTCGTGACAGTCTGGCACTGAGACTAGGGTTTTGGCTGCGTACCGCTCGGCCCATTTCGACGCAGAGTCCTTGGCCATGAAGGACATGGCGAACTGGACCGCTTTCTCCTCGGAGGGGGCGCCGTCCTCGAGGAACGCTTCCGGCAGCAACCGGATGTACGACCGGACGGCGTGGAGGAACGCCCGGCCTTGTTTCCGGTCGCCGTCGAAGACGAACAGGGGGTTCGGCCGGAGGGCCGATTTTGAGCCGGGAACGGCTGGGGGGAATAATCCTGTACCCGGGTCCGGAGCCGGACCGGCAAGGGACGGGGCAGGTGAAGCGGCTCGGGAGGGGTCGATTTTTCGTGCAAGGCTCTCGAGAATACCTTCGAGCCTGTCCATGCGGGCGGAGACGGCCTCAGCGGCTGCTTGCGCAGCGGCGGCAGCGGTACTCACGGCGTCCATGGAGGGCTCTACAGGCAAGGAGGAGGGGGCAAGATTCAGGGTAGGGGAGGCTGGGACGCTATCAGAGGAGTCCGAGCCGTTCACATCGAAGCCTGCAATCTTGACCAGTTAATCCCTTAGAGAGTTTCTTCTGCTGTAAGGGCAACCACGAAGGCCCGAGGTACTCAGGGACTGACGTGGGGGGTCCAAAGGTTAATTGACAGTAGCTAAATATACAGAGAAGCATACCTGACGTGGGGGGTCCAAAGAGAAGAAACTCTGAGGATTCCCACGTCAGCTGTGGGTATAAGTAAGCTACTAGCTAAGACCATGTGACCGGAGTGATCGGCAGATGTCCCGGGCTCGGTCACATGCGAGGTGCCATCGGGGGTCCCCCTGGCGGGTCACGTGCCGGCTTCCGGTACCGGTTCCGGTAGACCGGTGACCGGGAGAGCGACCGGAAGGACCGGAGGGGCTGGAAGAGCTCTGGATGGGGGTCGGGACGGGGGTTCCCCTGACAGTTTGCTGATTGCGAAGGGGATTTGGTGGGATTCGGATAAGGAAGGCCTTGAATGAGTCCTCCGACAGCATCCGGTCCTCCAGAAGACATGCATCGGTGGCGCCAGCGCACCATTTGAGAAACATAAGGGGGCAAGACTGCCGAGGAGATCAAAGAGCGATGTCCGCAACGAGCATTGCGAGGTCAGAACACAGGGAGGTCAAAGCAGGGGGTCACACTGCTCTACGACCAAGTTTGGTTTCAGGTCGAGCGTCCTTGCCGTCTGCACTCTGGGCCAGGGTCCTGTTGAGGATGGCCATCTTCGTTCCCACTAGATTTGACGGCGCCATCATCGGTGTTTTTGCTATAATCGACCTCTGCTTCCAAGGGTGGCGGCGGCTCTGGAGGGTGACCATATCGGCGAACTGAGTGAGAGAACAAGACAGGTGCAGGCAGCCAATGCTACAATGAGCCAACAATGGCGGGACCGGTAGTGAAGGAGGTCGCCAAGCCGAAGAAGAGAGGAGTTAGGCAGCGGAAGAGGAGAGGGAAGGGGAAGAAAAGTCGTTCGATGTTGTCGCTTGTTGTGGCTCCGATCAAAACAAACCATTTCTGGTAGCACGTGCGCGTTTTGGACTTGGCCCACCGTCAGCCGAGAGATCTTGGATTATACCAACGGCAACTCCCTTACCAGGGTTGTAATCTCAAACTTTCCGGCTGCTTGTTGCCATCGTAAAGTGCTGAGCGATTACTTTCAGCTGTTGCTCCTCCATGTTGCCTTCACGGCATTTTTTCTACTCGGCCCGGGTTCAGACACAAAACACTGGTATTTTTTGTGCAAAAATGTCCACTTCTCCCAGACTCTTTGCCCTCGCCTCTCTGGGATTCACCGAATATGTGGCAAAAGATTCTGGGGTGCAAAAAAGATCAACGGTGTGTATGCTCCAAATCTGGTTGTCAACGTGCTATTTTCCAGATTATGTGTTCAAAGCCAATAGATTCAAATTCACCTTTCCCTATGCATACTCGAAAAATATAATAATTTCAGCTCATTTACCCATTATATTATGATGTCATTTCTTTGCGAGGCCTCTACGCGAACAGTGTCTCAACTAGTCCTGCATCAATTCAAGGCTGCCTTAATACTGCCTTGATACTTTTCTGGAGTAAGTAGTTTGTATATGAAGCTATTCCCCAGCCATATCTATAGACAGTCATAGACCGAGATAGTAGAAGCACCAATTTTCATAGCTCGCCATAGCCCGGTATAGCCGCAGGTCATTCTCATAGACCATCATAGCCCCACATAGCCCCACATAGCCTGCCTTTTGTCTATGAGGCAACTTTGGATTTTCCTGATGTGTATAGCACAATGTATTAGTCTTGAGACTGAATTGGGTTAACCATGCAATGTGGCACCTTCCGAAGTTGCTTCGAAGTACCGACACCACGGTTTTGAAGGTCATCAAACAATTAGTACTCTATTTTGCATGGTATTGAACACACACACATGTAACAATCCTTTTGCATAATTTTAGGCTTTCACCTCCTGACCTCGTGTCACCCATTCTCAGGAACCCTTTCTGGCCTGCCTTGCGATGTTGCCCGACAAGAATGACAGATTGAACAATACCTCTCATTGTAATCCGCATTTCCAGCTCGCACAGGCATACAAACTGCTTCCTCTCTCTGAATTTGACTGTGATCTTCGATCAAAGCTTTCAATGGTATACATATGCCCGCAATTTTATTCTAATCATGACCGTCAATGACATGAACTTGATTATTGAAAGCTCGGGCTACTACCCCTTTTTGGGAGCCACCACTGCCATAAGTCAAATGGAAGAGAAGTACTTCGGCATTACCTTCAGAATGGACATCACGATATCTTTGCCTGGTTACAAAGACATGGCACTAACGGCCCGTAATTGTAAACATAGAACAGTGTCAATCAATAGAAAATGGCAGGTTCACATCGATTGAACTTCATGAATTGTACCTGACTCGCCAGAGTGGTCTTACACCCTACACATGGGTGTGAATCATCCCTTCGCCGCGAGGACCTTTCAGGTTCAACAACTCAGCAACGTTCAAACTTCGTTCCTCCGTCAGATGCTAAATCACTTTGTGTTCTGCAATGCCGCTGTTGCCCCGGAAACTGAAATAATTCCTCTTCGAGCTCAATAACTCCTCGTCGTCTTGAAACAGCTGTCTTAGCCTCGATAAAAATGACTACGCTGTCACCGCTGCCTTTAGTTCACTACACCGCCAAACGGCAGACACGTAGAGTCCACGTAGATGCGCTCAGGTGAACACATGTTGATGTCGGCTGGTCACCATCCGACTGAAAGCTGGCCGCCAGCGGATTACCAAATAGCTCCACAGTGGAGCCACCTTGGTGTGGCGGCCAGCTGAGCGTCGCGCTGGCCGCCAGTCAACTAAGTATTCACCTGATACATGTTTTCCACATAGTAGCATTATATGAATTAAATCAATATATTGCAGACAGAACAGCTAAGTTACATATCAATTATCTCGTCCTCCCCAACCTTGGCGTCATCTTCCGGGGTCACCGCATTGGCGTTGGCGCTGGTTGCCTCGACAATATTCAACTTCTTGCTGCAACGCGTCGACAGTCTCGTCGATCTGGTAGTTGTCGATCCGAAGCGCTGCTCGGTCCTTCTTAAGAGTGTCGGAATGCTCTGTGAACGATAAGTAAGAGAAACAGGGGACACGAATGAATGTTTACCTGCTAAGTTAATTATTGACTTTTTGACGAATTTTGACGAGGTCGCGATCGACAGCATCCCAGAGCTTCGCGCTCGGATCTTCGATGAATTTCTTCCGTTGTATCCGGAGGCGTTGCGTTATGGTGCATGGATCCAAGCTTCGACGACCTCTTGACCCAGAACTTGACTCACGATCTTCGCGTCGGCGATGAAAAACTTGGCCATCAAGTAAACTATCTTGCATACTTGAAACTTGAAAGGTAGCATTTATTGGAGGTTTGAGGTGCTGAGATCAAGGGAGTCCTATTGACGAAGCGCAATTAACATCTTGAAGCTGACTTGCAGGGGGTTTGGAGTAGGCGAGAGGTTGAAGGATTGACGAGATGCTTGAACCTAGGGCGAGGGGTGGGATGGCCAGAGGGATTGAGGTAAAGGCCGTATTTTAAAAGATTCAAAAATGTGCCGACATCGCCGTGACCTTCAGGTCCATGTACCCCAGCACTATGCCGGAGCGGCCTTGCCCCGAGCTTGAGGAGACAGTGGTCGTCCGCGGCGGCGACATGACGGAACCAATTACAGTGAATTTGCGGATCGCGGGGGCGGCAACGAGATGCGCGGTGATGGAAGGGAGGCAGCGCAGACGGCGTAGGTGATGTTGAGGGCGCCGGGGCAACATCCGTGTTGATGAGGGCATGGCCGATGTGTCCGAAGCAGCGCGGGCTGAGTTCGGAGGCCTTGAGGGCATGATGGTCGAAGAGAGGAGTGCGACGTGGCACCAACATGTGTCACGAGACTTGATGGCGGAGCTTGAATAGACTTGTCAGAATTCTGCAAATTCCGCCTTGTTGTCTCTCGTTGTCCATTCGGACTGTGAAAAGCTCTGAAGATTTGCGTGCAATACTGCGGACAAAATTGGTAACCGAACTGTTTTCAAACTTCCGCAAAAAATGGGGCCACCCGGCGTCCATCACTGCCAGTGAGTTACATTCGGTCGAAATAGTACCCAGACTGCCAGCACCTCACTAGATCTGATTCGTAGAGACCAAGAACTCAAAGTTCTCGGTTCCTCCCAAAATATATATATATTATTACTTCCATTCTAAACGACTTCGTTGGCATTACAAAAATATAACGCACCTGGAACTCACACAACCAAGTTATGTCGCGGACAAGTGGTGAACCACGTTGTGGCCAGCTGGAAAATCAGCTGAAGCGTGCAGCTGGCCTCCAGCTGGTTTTCGGCCGACCACCAGCTTTCGCGTTACCCGTCGGTCACATGGTCGTGTTGGCTGGAGATCGCGTGTGAGCACCTTGGCGGTGTAGAACTTGACGCCACGCATAAAAGTCGCAGGCTAATGATCTAATTGCAGCTGCATCCGGACTCCCATTCCCCTACCTCATGCTGGTTCACACGGACACTGCTTCAAGTCCAGAATTAACTACAGCACCATGGTGGATCTCCGAGTGACGGAATGGTTGAAGGAGCCAATCAACTCAAATGACAAGCTCTCCTTGCGTACAGGATGACTCGAGTCTATGAAGGACAATCACTGGCACAAAACATTTCAACAATGCGGCACTACGTGATCTTGAGTTCTCATCTGATCATTGCCATTAAATTCTCTGAAATTATACGCCAAGTGAAGCATTCACAGGTCGGATCGATTGTAGGTGACTCTGGAAATTGAATGTTGAAACCACCCCAGCCACGCATTAAAATGCAACTCATTGATTGCATTCGTTCAACCGTGGTCTCCCTTCTCGGTTCATCGTTCTAATACACCCCACACACTGCAAATCCCATGGTGCAACTCTCCAATATACAGTTTTCAGTGCCATGTTTTTCCCGATCGACCTACTAGAGCACTGGTTAAAGTGTGTATCCTGTCCAACATATGTCTGAGCCATTCCTGTCTTGAGCTTGTCCCGAGGTCCTCGGTTTCCACTAATTGCTTCTCCGTTTATCCTTTAGCTCTACGGCGGCAAGTCGAAAGATTGTGACCGTGAGCTCGGCTACGGGATGATGGAGGAGTCCAGGGACCGTAGTGTACACTAGTGCCTGTACACTGAGATAATTCCTGGGCCCCGGCGTTCCTAAGTGGACCGGCCGTGTAATCCTACCTACCTACCTACCTACCTACCTACCTACCCTGATTAGCGCGCTGATCAAGTCTTGCTTCTTTTGTCGATATTGGGTCTTCCGATGGACTCGGATAATTTCTTTTCAAGCGCAGTGATATCATTGCCTCTTTCTGGATGCCCCTTATGCGGTTCCTACTGACATTTTGTGTTGCAGTGGCATCCACTCGGTCTCAATTGTGGAATCACATTGCTTACACTGCTTTTACAGAAGAAGATGCACGGCCGCAAACAGCCGAACAGCCGCTTGGCTGGGCTAAACCTGAATCACTGGTCACCGGTGCATGCTATGGATCCGTCCCGCCAACCGGAGCAAGCGATCCGTACAGCGCGCACTCTGTTCTTCATGACCTATTTCAGTTGAGTTCCCCGTGGAATTCTTTCGACGCCATTTGTGCGGCAGAAGTGGTTCAAAGTCGCCGGTATCCATTATTAAGGAACAGTCGTGGGTACTTAATCGTACGAGCCCTCTTGTGTTGGAGACCGACTCCTTTGCCACCATGTCGTCCGAACTCACAGGTGCTCGTATGAGCTATGCAGCAGCACTTGTCGCGTCTGTTGGCTACGGTTGGTCGATCGTGCACATTCTGGTCCAATCCTAATTCGCTTCCGCCACCAGGCATATATGTGGTTCTGTTCTATCAGTGCATCAGACGACTAGTCAGAGGCAACCAAGCATAGTCAGTCAGCCGCGTCTCTCTTCTGGCCTACACTATCCTGCTCTTTGCCCTGCAAACCATCTACTTTGTTACTGGATGCAAATGGAGCGAGATAGAGTTTGTAGAATCAACCGTGGATCCCGCAATTTTTGCAAGCCAACAATCATCTATGCTGGCGGTTATGAAGAACACAGTATACACTCTCAACATCTGGGTTGCAGATGCCTTCATCGTAGGCACCAGTCAAAATTTTATTTATGCAAATGTTTATGGTTTTTTCAATGGTTCTCATAGCTTTACCGCGCCTATATCGTCTGGGGCGGCGGACATTATCTTATTCTCGCCCCCGTGCTGACCTACCTGGGCTCATTAGGTGAACACTCCGCGTCACTAGCCCACCGTGCTGCACTTAATTTCTTCTTTTTTACGCCCAGCAACCGGCATTGGGCTACTCGTCGAGGTTGCCAAGCCAGGCGGAACATTGGGCCAGGTCGCGGTGATTAATTTTGGAACACCCTTCTGGTCGTTGTCCGTCACTACGAACATCCTCTCGACACTTTTAATTGCTGGGCGTCTCACATGTCGTGGCCGGGAAATTCATCAGATCCAGCGGAGCCAGCAAAGTTGTCAAGGCATTCCAACACACCCCCTTCAGCCATATTCGCAGAATCCGCGGCGCTGTATGCCTTGGCCGCTCTCATCTATATTCCATTATTTGCGCGGAACATTACTTTGCAGTATCCATTCTCCGCCATACTGGGTGCCGTCGTCGTAAGTCATCTACTGAATCTGGGATAGTCTCACTGACATTCGACCAGAGCATCGCACCTACTTTAATTATACTTCGAATGGCTGGCGGCAAGGCTGTCACCAGGGAGTGGAGTAATATTCCCCTTTCCGCTGTTGACGTCGGTCACTCCTCTCACAGAGACTCGGCCATGGCGTGCACAGACAAAACGATGGATTAAAATTGTAGTTGGAATTGCTGGGATTCTGCCCATGGTGCTTGAGATATGTTCAGACTGCTAGCATTATTTTCACAAGAGCGCACTGGCGGCCCAGTACCTCGCCTGAGAAAATTTGAAAGCCTCCAAAGGTTTGTCGTGGCGCTACGTGTGCCACGTTACAGCATCGTCGAGAATCCGTAGCGGCAGCAGAGCATGAAGATTGTACGTGTCGCCTTCCTCGGGTTGACCGTCGAGCCACATCTCGACGTATCTCAAACTCTGCTCCGGAGGATGGAGTACGCACTCCCAGTGTGGTATCGGCCGGTGACGGAGGTCATTGTCCGTTTCGCTCCTCAGCGCCTATTTGGTTGTCCTGAGCCTTGGCCAACGCGTCGAATTGAAAAGCAACAGATCTGGCTCCGGCAGAGACGCTCACGGTTGAATTTCTGAAAGGCCCCGAGTGTTCGCCTCTGCGGTTTTGCGAAATTCAGCGGTTCAGTTAGCGCCGGTTTAGCGCTGAACGCATAAATTGGGGGTCTTTTTTTTTGCAAAAGTATAACCAAAAATCTCGGAGCCGGTGATCCAAAAGCAGAGTTTAAAGCCCCCCCCACGGGCAGAACCTTTTAATTTTCTATAAAGAGCAGGATGTCGTCAGTGGTGGCGCCAAAAAAGCTAAGAGAATGTTGGCAGCATCGCTGGACCGTCCCAAAAACATGGGAGTTAGGGAGTAAGATATGAGAAAGTTCGACGGTTCGACCAGGTGGCGGAGAGATGGAATTGGGTGACGTAGACAGGTGAAACAAACAATAACTGACAGTAGTAGTAAGCATCATGCGAAGAACGCAGTGACCAGGGCCGGCGGTGGTTACCGGCAGAATCCGTGAAAGAACGAGACGGGCATACTTCTCCTGCGTATACCAGCCTCTTTCTGTTGACCCATTCTCAAGCTGATTCGGATATGTGTTCTCAACGTGTGTCTTCCACGTGATCGCGTTGGCGATGAAAGTTCAGCGGGCGGCGTCTCTTGAGTACGCAGCGCACGCTGCCAGTCATGATTTCTTTCATCCATAGTAATTTGCCTCCGAGCAGCTTGCCCTCGAGGCTCGAGGGCTGTGCAAATGCAGCCGGAAACACGGTCCTATTTAATCAACCGTAATTAAAGCGGCTGAGAATACACAAGAAAGACTTGAACGCAGGACGTTACAACAACAGAAGTTGCTACAAGGTATACCGGAAATCCGGGGCTCTGTCACCCATTTCTCTCAGAGCCTTATCACTGTACAATTTATTCTCGCCTCTCTCCAAAGCAGCGCGTGCCTCTTCATCGCGGCGACGATTTACACGATGGGAGATGAAAGCAGTTAGGGCGACAGAGATTAGACCGATCGATACGAACATAATCTCACAACCATCTAAAAATCATGTTGGTATCAAGAGCAATATTTGATTCATCTGAAGAAACCTACGCCCAACGCGGAACCGTGGCTTGTCTTGAGTGCGGTACATATTGCTGGCGAATGCAGCACTTGGAGGGGTTGTTAATAATGAAGATTTGATGTTAATGAACGCTGACCCAAAATGACCGATGCCGATTTGGAAGGCCATCCCGACACTGCGCTTGTACTGCCCGGAAAGATTATTTCCGAGCCTGCCGTGCAATATTCAACGGACTTGTAGGTATGTCGTTGAGAAACTGACGCACCAAGCGATCAATCCGGGAACAGCTGCGTATGCTCCGGTAACACTGAAGAATGTCTCAAAGTATTTCAGACTTGCGATCGTCAGGATTTGCGCAATAGCGAGAAAAGGGGATATACCGGAGGGAGCATTCGAGATATTAATTGAGAATCCGATCAAGTTGGACATAAAACCTGCACTCAGAGGAGATCAACACTGATTTTGAATTTTTTGCAAGGACGGAAGATCTACCAGCGAAAATGAAAGGGGATCGTATTTTCGTCCGGTCGGACCAGTAGGCGAAGATGAACAGAACGATGGCTTTGTGCATCCAATTGAGTGGGTGATTTTCAGATTCATGAAAGGCTCATACTTGCAAGCACCTGATAGCTTGGTAGGTATCTCTGTAGCGGCAAATACAACTGAAACTCACGTAGGGCGGGACAGTCAAGAGATTAGAAACGGCAGCGCTGTGTCCAAATCTCAATGCCTCAAATCAGCTGAGGAAGGGGAGGCTAATTTCGGGTCAACCTACGTGGCGACGATTGTTCTGTCGTGTCATCTCTAGTGAGTTCAGGTAATTGCGATGATACCGACCGCAACTCACGGCAAAAACAAGGTAATCCCATAGACTGGGTTTTCAACAATAGAGATGCGTCAGTGGTGTCAACGGGCATGTCGAAAGTCTTACGGTTCGTGATCACAGCCATGAGGACGAGCGTGTGTAGCCAAACCTGTGTACATGTCAGCCCAATTCGAAAAACTGATAAAAATAAAGAATACCTGCCAATCCGTCAGAGCCTCAACGAGGTGTCTGATTTCGAAATGCTCCTCCTCTCCGACGGACGAATTGTCGTATTCTATAGAAATTATCATTCGTTTGATATCAGAATTAAGGAGTGCTTACTCTTTTTCCACATCACAAAGGCGCGCTCCTCCGGTGTGAGGAATGTCGCCGTGACCGGAAAATCCACTAAAACTAGTAACCTGGAGTCAAAGCGTATGATTGACGATGTCAAACGGCGACCAACCAAAGAACGCCACAATGCCGACGACCACGGTGGCGATTCCTTCCTGCACTGCGCCGTGAAACAAAACGTCGAGGAATGCCTGTATGCACGAACCAAGATAAAAATCCAGGACCAACCCAGCAAACCGCGGGTCCCGCTCATAAAGCTGATGCCGAAGGCTAAGGCGCCGCTGAATGCCCCTGCGAGAGATGCAGCACCAAAAAATAGGCCGATCCGCCATTGCAACATATGGCGAGGATACCACAGAGTGAGACTGAGCCAAATCAACGCGACAGGAGGAATGGACAGAGATTGAGCGTACTAGTAAGCGACGCCGCTGAGTGGTTCACTTATTCAGCGAAATGAACACGACTGCCGTGGATGGGAATTCTCACGGGAATAAACCAGCTTCTGCAACTCCACGGCAAATTCGGGTACCGACTAGTTGCGGGTAGCTACAAGAAGCTGAAGACCTTGTCGATAATTTCAAGGTCCACGTACGTCTTGACAAGACCCATCAGAGTGGTTATAATCCCCCAAACCACCTTCGAGAGTGACTCATGTGTGGGTGATTAAATTGAGATGAGGGAAGTTGCGAACTGTGATTCCTGGCAGCCATCTGGATGGGTTTCAGCTGATGCATGTACTCGCTCCATCAACTTGGATTGACCTTGAAGGCAGGAATCGCTTCAAAACCATGCTGAATTAATTCAACCTCAGCCATGCATTGACATGAATAACTGAAAAATGACTTGGCCGGGCATTCAAAGATGCAATACGGCTGCAGAGGGTGACATAAAATGCCTGCGAGGATTATATGAACGCACAATAAAGTACATCGTCTATGGAATTAAAATGAGTAAGAAAGCGGAACTCGGAGCCGTACACACCAAAGCAATGTTAAACTCATTGCCAGTGAGACCCAGTTGTGTCTCGAGTCCTTGAAGCCTTGCATTTCCTAAGCGAGATTATTTAGTTTGATTCGTTGTCACACCGTTCATTGCGACGCACCGATATTTCCTGATCGGCAAAGATATGCAAGTTAGCTTAGCAGGTACATTCCGAACAACAGAAGCTATGACCTCGATCCAGGAAGGAGAACAGGTACAGCTCCGGACAAACAAACACAACAAATTCAATATCTGCTGAACCGTTATTTTCTGGGCTTAGCTGAGGTCAGAAACAGATTCAGAAGCATTTTAAACCCCCAAATCCGCATTCAAATAAATTTTCCCACGAGAAAAAGGGTGCGGCCAAATTTTTGGACCCAAAAACTGAAAAATTTAGGTTTGTTTCCTCTTCAAAACAGCCTCCAAAGCCTTCATTGCCTGTTCTGACACACGGCGGTGGCCTTTCTGCACTTTCACAACCCACACAGCTGCATCACCGGTCAAACCCTTCCGGTATGCATCCATCAAGCGATTAACAAATCGTCGAATAACTTCTGTTGAGCATGCATCAAGACATTTAAACACAGCTTTTTTTTTGCTTGATCAAATTTGTTCTTTTCCATCTCTCGGTAACGATACTTAGACCATCCCCAATACTGGGCATGAGAGAATGTTAGTTTTGGAGAAATTCAGAGAATCACGACACACCATCTCAATTGGGTTAAGTTCGCAATGAAACTTGGGTAAGAAAATGCAGAGATGGCCGGCCGCTGTGATAACTTGTTCCAGCAGTGACATCTGATTCTTGAAGTCTTCCTGGTGGCTCAAGATGCGAGCCATGCAGCAATCTTTGTTCTCGAACAGACATACCGGCTTACATTTGGCATGCTTATTCTTTACATCAAAGCCACATTCTTGAAGCACCTGCTGAAGGCCCTTTGACTGTACATCAGCTAGTGTCATCTTTTGCAGATGATGCCCATGACCGGGCTTGGCAGCAGGTGGGGATGGATCCGATGGTACAGAGTGCTCTGCCTGTTCCTTGTAGTTCCGCAGACCTGTAAGATTGTGTTTGGCCTTTGCTTTGCGGCCACGTTTACTGGTCATGGCAGTGAGTGGATGGTGGAGATTGTCGGCCGGATTGCTGTGGACCAGCTTAATGAATCACTGATTCATTATCGGCTTGATGCGCATGGCCGGGCTTGGCGGTGGATGAGGATGGATCTAATGGTATAGAGTGACTTCCTTGTGCCTTGTGGTTTCGCAAACACATAGGATTGTGTTTGGGCTTTGCTCTGTGTCCACATTCACTTGTCATGGCAGTAAGTGGGCAGTGGAGATTGTCGACCCGATTGCGGCGAAATGGCTCGATGGATCCCTTCGAAACTTCGGGATCATAACGCACTCACCTAGATCTATCATTTCCAATTTTCCCAGATTTTTCCGCAATTATTTTGGTATTCAGCCAAATTTTTGGGGTCAAAATCCCAAAACCTTGTTTTGGGAGAATGTGCTCGTGGAACATTGTTCATTGCAATCTACAAAGCCTATCTACACCATTTCTAAGGCTTTGGAATGATTCCACATGTCAAAATAATTCAACCAAGAAATTTGTTGTGTTTGTTTGTCCGGAGCTGTACATCAGGGACAAAATTGGCATGAGCCTCAAATGAATCTTGCGCCATAGTTTGCGCTCCTCCTCAGCCGTGAGCGCGGGCGGTGGAGGAAGGGATGCCTCCCCTCCGAAATCGGGATGCTCTGAACCACCAGCGGAGGGGGTCTCCAGCTGAGAATCCGAGCCTTTCTCGGTCGAGGCCTTTCGTTCCATATTCTCTGTGGTAGCCATGGTGGGTGGTTTGGACGAGACGAGAACCAAAGTCAGCTGGGATCCCGAGCCGAACAAACTGCCGACTTGCGAGCTCGAGGGAATCAGGTCAAAGGAACATTCCATGCGGGGAAGAGTAACGAGAGATGCGGAGACCCGTCACTCCCTATGAGACAGAATGGGAGATCACGAGTTGCGGTGAGAGGGACCGCACTCGCACCTGCCTATTTATGACACTAGCTTCTGATGCATATGGCAAGGCTTTGCTACGTTCCAGATCTGTGTGGATTGGTAGATGGTGGATGACCATAAGATGAGAAGAAATTAGCGCCTGCTGAATCATCGCGACGCGATCACGTGGACGGCACAAATGAAGGACAAAAATGCGAAATTCAGACTAATTGAACATAATAGTAATGGTACGAGTATTATTTGCGACAAGATCTCGACGATCGGTAGTGTTTCAAAAGCAAGATGATACCCAAGATGCAGGGATATAGATGGTCGATGCTAAACGCGCCTACGCCCACCTGCCAAGGAGCGCCATGACCCCGCAGCCGAGCAGCATCGTCCCGAGGGCATATACCAGCCGGCCATTGGAGCTGTTTATCATCTCCTTGTTGAAAAGGAACTCGTGCGCCAGGAGCTGCGTGGTGCGTATGTTGACATTGGAAAGATTAGAGGGAGGGAGTACGCACCTCGACGAGGCCAGTGTAAATCAGTATCCCCGCACTGAGCGAGTCGAGGACGCCACTGACTATGGACGCGGTTGCGCTGCCGGGGTTGTACGAGCTCCGCAGCCCGAGCCCGACGGCGATCCCCACGGGCGTGCTAAGCCCGTAGATGATCGCTGCGAGCACGGGCACGTAGTTATATTGAGGGGGAAGCTTGATGAAAGCCAGCCGCGAGCCCAGGCCGAGGCCCTCGAATGTCTCTGTACGAGGCTTTGTCAGAAATAGATTCTATCGCAGAGGGGTGAGGACATACGGTGGAAGACGATGACGACGAAGAGAATCTTGAAGCCCTCGTCGACGGCGAGCGTCAATCCAATCAAGACGCTGTGCAGAAGGACGCCAAATTCCAGGATTGCAATGCCAACTATTTGCGCGCTGGCCGAGTCGTCCAGGTGATCATGATGATCTTCTTGTTGCGCCTCGACGTCAGCGTTCTCGCTCACAGGCGTCTTTGTCCCCTCGGGGCCGTGAGCGGCATGCGAGCCCGTGTAGTGCCCGTGTTGATCTATAATAGCCTAGAATTTAATATTCCACCGACGAACCAGCAGAAGTACTTGCCGTGGCGCAGCCCGATCTTCTCCAGTTTCAACGTTCCCCATCGGAACGTGATCAGCTCCAGAATAAATATCGAGAAAATGCTCAATAGGCACAAGGCCAATGCATACGGCTAATCTGGAGTCAGTGCGGATTTTTTGGTGCGGCGATGTGGACGCACGTATTCTGACCACCCCGGCGCCAGACAGGGAGACGACAGCTCTTCCAGTCCAGGTGATAACAGGTGCATAAACGCGGTCGCAATCTGTGAAGGATAATAAATAATGTATTTATCGGAATCTTTGCTGGGGGGAATGCTTACGATTACGCCCGATCCGAAGTATTTGGCAAAGCTAACCGATGTGAGATTAGAAGTTAACAGGCGCAGATCATTTAATTGATAGGGACGCACTCAAAGACGGATTTTGGAACGTGTAGCCACATTGAACGGTGTGCCAGTACGGGGAACAGGGTTCCAGCCGTTGCACACACGAGGACGATAAATACCGATGCGACACGGAGAGGCAGGTATGTATCGGGGTTGCTTATGGTGGTGCACGAATCCTCGGAATCGGACGACATTTAGGCGAGGAGGAGTGGAGGTAGGAAAGCAGGATGAAGGAGACCGGTGAGGGGTTCTTTTAAAACCGTGATGAATGCGACCGCGAGGGTCCTCAACCAGGAGGCTATCCAATCATAGAGCGCGGACACAACGCGGATCATATAAAGGCAGGAGGACAGGATGGAGGACATAGACCGGTGAGGTATTTCTTTTGAAAGACCGTGATGACTGCGACCGCGAAGGTCCTCAACAGGAGGCTGTCCAAATTGGGACATCAGCATCCAACCATACGGCGCGGATCATCTTCAGCGCTGTGTTGTCCTCAGTCGGGTTGAAGGCATTATTCTGCTTTGGGCTTTGTCGTTCGCAGCACTATACGCTTTGTTTTTCCATTTCCATCCCTCACCCGGGCAAGTTCACTTTGAGGATGGCGGTGAATGATTCTTGAACTCCGTTGTTTTGGGTCTACTTTGGCTCGACACACTAACGCTCCAACGCTGACCTGGAGCTGATCTTATTTTTGAAATTCTTTTGATAGTTCCAAAGGTCTCGTCTGCTGACAACCTTCTTCCAACCTCTTCTCCCGCAAACACGATCAACAGTCCGATGGCATAGATGCGCGCTAAGCTCGGAATTAGAGGGGTTGCTGTTTCCTGTGCAGGTGCGTCAAATCGAAAGATGGTTGCGGCCTAGTTACGAAACAGCTGAATTGGGATCGGTGGAAGGAAACGGTGGGTCCTCCTGTCAAAATCCTCTGAGCTGTGAGCCTGCGACTGATTTCGACTTTATGTGGCCCTCTTTTCATGGCCTGAATACTTAATGGATCTTCTTGGCAGAGTAGATCTGTGTCAAGAGTGGAATGAGAGCGGGCATCTCCATTTCAGGGTTGGCCACAGCAGTGTTATGAGTTCTCCGCTCAATTTGGGATGGGCGCCGGCGGAAGAAAATAGTTGCACCGAGTCCTTCGCTGTTCAAGACCATACAGGGCGCTGTTGGCGTGATGTTCGCTCTCTTTACGTTCCCTGTCTGTCCGAGCCCTTTAAACTTCGCGCAATCTCCGCCGCGGTACTGCGGCTTCTCGGATTCGATGGCCGCGATTTGTTAAACAGCCTTCAATTGGGAGATTACTTATTCCAAAGATTTCTCACTGTTAAGACCTAATCCCAGCTAGGTGATTCCTGGCACTTGAAAAATGACTGGCAGATGGACCGCTCGCGATTAACACGTCATATCACTTTTCTTTTCAAATAAACTCGCAATGAGGCGTTAGTTCGGATTAAAGGGCTGAATTCAAACTCCGAATTTGCATCTGACGCGCCGGCACTCGTTTTTCCTACTTGCGAATGTGGCCCGTATTTATCACCGCGACGAGAGCTCCTCAGAAGGTGCGATTAGTTTCTTCTTCGAATAACTCGCAGACTGAAGGGGCCACTGTCACAGTCCGACACCCTAGGCACTCAACCGAGCGTTCCTCCTCATCCAGGATTTCGATAAAACCCTTTATCCAGAACGCCAATGGACGCTCCTCACCTCCCAAGATCGGCCGTCCGCACCCCCATCTGCAACGGCTTTACCGCTTCCCGATATCACCGGTCGCAACGACTTTGCCTCAATGTCGTCGGCGGAGATCAACGAATTCACGCACGCGAACACAGACCTCTGGCGACGTGATTACTCGGGATTATATTGGCTTATTATTGACCAAAAGGGCCTCGAGACCTCGACGTGTCTAGTGTGCGAGCGGGTGTATCATTATGCCGAGGAAGAACAGGGAGAACTTGAGTCCGGCCCGACTCGGGAGTTCCACGCGTGTAGGATTCCCTATGAGGAGGCATGGGGGATGATGGGCACCCCCTTCTGGGACTGGGCGGATGAGAGCGCCGGTGTCCAGGAGGACGGGAGCTGGCGATGGAGCGGATTCGGCCTTGAGAATGCCGATTGTGAAGAAAAGACCCCGGCAGAGATTAAAAGAGAGAAGGCATTGAAGGAGTTGCGGGATGCAGGTCTTGCCGACTAATTGTGCGTGTTTTTGAACCTGGACTCGTCCTCAAGTTGTTCACTGATCCTTTTCTTGTGATGGGCAGGAATTTTTGATCAGCGGGACAAGATGAGCACATTTCCTCTCGGCCGAGTTCCCAGATCCTCATGTGTTTCCTCCTTGTTCAAAATCAACTATTGCATTCTATTTCACAATCTCTAAGTCGACTGGCATTATTCACAGAACAGGGCATCTCGGTGAGTCCGCTGCTTGACTACGACGAGAAAGTTACAGAAATTTGGCATAATATTCTCGCTGAGTGTCAAAGGACGGATAATGCGTTGGAAACACTAAAATGCTGAAAAGAAAAGAGGTACAGATCAATACGGGCAGTATACAGGCTCACATGCCGCGCACGGCCTCGAGGGGACAAAGACGCCTTCGAGGGAGACCACTGCTGTCGAGGCGCAGCGCGAAGGGCATCACCATCAATCACCACCATGCCTGGGACGACTCGGCCAGCGCGCAAATATTCGGTTGGCTTCGTACTTCTGGAATTTGGTCACAGTTTCCTCATAGGATCGACGCTCGCCGTTGACGAGAAAGCTTCAAAATTCTCTTCGTCGTCATTTTCTCCCCCGCAATAGGATTTATTCCTGACCAAGCCTTATACAGATACAATCGAGACTCTCATCCTTCCAACTTCAAATTACGCACCACGCAGCTTCTGATGCACGAGTTTTTTTTTTGATAATGGCAGGCTTGTGTATGCCCTCCGTAGGCGTTGGGGTAGGTGCATGTACTAAATTAAATTGAGTATGAGTACGAGCATTCAAAATATCTACCGATGAGTGGAAGAAGCGAAAGAATATAAATGTTTTCTCTTGGAAATTGTTGACAGAGCGCAACACCGCCGAATAAATCCCAGCGCGTCTGGCTGTTCACGTGATCGCGTCGTTGATGATTCAGCGGGCGCTAATTTCTTCCTCTGGACCTCCAACATCCCCGCTGCCAGTCCGACCATGATATCGAGATTCGTGAAAACGAAACAGGAGCGCAGTCTGAATACCTAGGAACGCTTCGAAATCGCCGTGCTATTGAATCTAGATGTGTGCAGACTGACTTTTTCACGCTACTCTTTCTCATGATTGACTTCTGCTAGGTAAATTTGGCCACCGAATAACACCAAGGACGCAGTCCGCATGCCTCTGGATCTAAACTGTAGGTAAGCTTCGTCTTCTGCGGGCATTAAGAAGTGAGAGACTTACCCACCGCTAGCATACGAATACCACCAAGAACATCGCGACATTCCTCGGTGCTCCCACATTCGTGCCCGTGAAAGAACGAGACTTGCATCTTTCTACTGCGTATACAAGCCTCTTTCTGTTTCTTCACGCCACAGCAGACGCGCAGACACGTAGACTTGGATTCAAGTACAGTATTTCCCGGGTTGGTTCCTTCCCTCGAAATTCGGCCTCAAGCCGTTTCATGTCATTGTCTCCCGATGATGCAGCGACCGATGTTGTTTTAAGACAGGAGTCAAGAGTGCGTTGAGCTCTAGGTCCTCGTGGTGTACCCTGCGGCTGATCCTCGGCTGTAGCATTGGGGCAGAGGCTTTGCGTGCCGACTCTGTGGACTACATCGCGCCCTCGAAGAAACTCCGTTCCGCAATAGACGAATTCGAGTGCTGCTCGGACGCTCCCCACTGCTCGGACGCTCCCCACTGCTCGGACGCTCCCCACTGCTCGGACGCTCCCCACTGCTCGGACGCTCCCCACTGCTCGGACGCTCCCCACTGCTCCCTCGTCCCTCCGGCTCATCAGTGGCACCAAAGACGTCAGGCGCGGCACGCCGCCCTCCGCGAAGCGTTCTCCGCCACCATCCTCACACGTACGGCGTCCGCCCTTGACGCCGCCTTTGCGGCGCAGCAGGGCGCTAGGCCGAAATCGCGCGCGCAGGGCGTGGTGCGGACGTTCCAGCGCCGCCAGCATCTTGTTCTCGACATGCAGCCTCCGCGCCGCGCGTGCTTCTCGTCGTCACCGCGCTGGCCTCAAGCGCCCGTACCTGCGCGGCATGCTCCAAATCGTCTCGCTGGCACTCGAGCAGGAGCAGATGGAGGAAGTTTGAGCATGGGCGTGCGCGCAGAGGAGGCTCGAGGGCGGGGGATCGCGCCGTCTGGATCCATATCGGAGTGCTTTTCGCGCGGGGTCTCGGACGTGCGGCGTGCTTCTTCTACAGCAACAGCGATTCCGCGAGGGCCACCATACGCCAGGCGACCCCTGCACCTGCATCCCGCCACTCCCACCCAAGCACAATGACGACCCTCTGTCTCTAGACGCACTTCCTGTGCTATTGCGACGCAGCGGCGTGCGTGGAACGACGCGTTCCGATCCTCTGCCTCATCCAAAAAAACTCGAGCGGTGCCGAATGTGTATACGAGTACGAGTACGAATCATCGCACCTCCCCCAGCTCCGACGTCCTGATCCACCCGTGACACGGAATGCTCGTGTCGCCCCCGCTACGCCCACCGCGTCGTTGCCGCGCAGAAGACGCCGATAGTAACGCAATGCCGACCCCAGTGACATTGTTCCCGTCGTGGCCTCGCACGTCCCGCTAGGCGTGCTCTCCGTTTGCCCCCCTCCGCCTCCACCTCCCGGTGCGGGTGTGCGTTCCAGAAACAGCAACACCAGCAGCAGCAGCACTGCCAGCACCAGCCGAGGTCCGCGACTGAAGGGGAAAGGGGAGAGAGAGATGACGTACCTGCGCATGTTGTTCTCCCCGCTTCCGTGCCTCCGCCTCGTGCCTCCGCCTCTTCCTCCACCTCCCCACCAGCGTTCCAGGTCATGCATCCCGGTGCGGGCGCGGGTGCGTCCCAGCTGCACCGCCAGCATCAGACGCAGCAGCAGCACGGGCTTCTCGAGGACGAGTGTGGGCGACGTACCTGCGCACCCTCTGGCTCACACCGTTCTCCCCGCTTCCGTGCCTCCTCCTCCCCGCCGCATCAGGCCTTAGCGTGGGTGTGGGCGCGGGGCAGCGACACCAGCCTGAGCAGACGCAGCAGCACCCCGGGCTCAAGTTTGGGCAGCGGGAAGGCAACGCGCGCTCGCCGTCGTGCGTCCGCTCCGGTTCATGTCTTTCTCCTCGTTTTCGTGCCTACACCTCTTCCTCCGCCTACGTCGTTCCAGATCGACTGCGCGGGTGCGGGCGTGGGTAACGCGAGGCGGAAAGATGTACCTGCGCACATTCTGGCTCATGTCGTTCTCCCCGTCTTCGTCCCTCCTCTTCCACTTCCGCTTCAAATCGAGCGTGCGGGTGCGGGTGCGGGTGCGGGTGCGGGCGTGGGCGCGTGGGGCAGCGACACCAGCCAGAGCAGACGCAGCAGTACCACAGGCTCGAGTGTGGGCAGCGGGAAGGCAACGCGCGCTCGCCGTCGTACGCTCCGGCCGCTTCCGTCTCTCCACCTCTTCTTCCCCCTACGTCATTCCAGATCAAGGGTGCGTGTACGGGTGCGGGGCAGCAACAGCAACGCCGGCACCACTGGCAGAATCAAACGCAGATAAGTTCGAGGTCGAGGGCGGCGCGAGTGTAGGCGTGGTCGGGAAGGAAACACGCACTCTCTGTCGAGCGCCGTGCACGCTCCGGCTCATATCATTCTCCTCATTTCCGTGCCTGCGCCTCTTCTTCCGCCCACGTCGTTCCATGTCCGGGTGCGTCCCAGCAACAACAATGATAGCAGCGGAAGACGCCGACGCCGACGCAGCAGCAGATCGAAGTCGCCCACACCGGCCTTGACGCGAGACGTACCTACGCACGCTCCGGCTCATCCTCCTCCTCCACCCCGCTTCCGTCGTTCCAGATCGTGCGTGCGGGTGCGGGTGCGGGTGCGGGCGTGGGACAGTGACACCAGCCAGCGTAGACGCAGCAGCAGCAGCAGCAGCACGGGCTCGGGGACGAGGGTGGGCGGCGTCCGCTCTGCTTCCGTCGTTCCAGATCGAGCGCCCGGGCTCGGGGGCGTCTCAGCAGCGACACCGGCACCACTGGCAGAAGCAAACACAGATAAGGTCGAGGTCGAGGGCGGCGCGAGTGTAGGTGTGGTCGGGAAAGAAACACGCCCTCTCTGTTGAGCGCCGTGTGCACGCTCCGGCTCATATCATTCTTCTCGTTTCCGTGTCTCCGCCTCTTCTTCCGCCTACGTCATTCCAGATCCGGGTGCGTCCCAACAGCAGCAATGACGGCGGCAGACGCAGCAGCAGCAGCTCGAGGTCGAGCATACCGGCCTACGCGCCACGACGTACCTGCGCACGCTACCTTCGCTGGCATCGTTCCTTACCGGCACGGGGAGCGAGCGCGATCTCAATATAGTGGTGTGGGGGCGGGCAGGTGCGAGTGGCCTTGATAAGTTATCGGTGAGGTGAGGATGGTGTTGCGGGCGAGGGGGTAGACGGAAGTGTGGGGCGCGAGCGCGAAAGGGAATGGGATTGGGATTTCCTTCCCAACCTCTTGACTTTACGCTCCTACTACAACGTGCGCGCGCGCCGCCGCATCAGCAAACATCGTGGACGCGACGCCGCTAGTCGTACTCGGACCACTGGCGGGTGGCGCACGAGGAGGTGAACATCGTCTCCCTTTCTCCCTCTCTCTCTCTCTCTCTCTCTCTTTGGTGCCTGGACGAACGGGAGAACGGGAGACGAGCGAGTACCCTTATCTCATCTCATTTCCTTCCTTCCTTTTTTTTCCATTTATGGATCGCTGATTATCATTACCGCATATAACTTACAGACCGAGCCCGAGCCCGATATCTTCTATCCTCACTTGGGTCTCCCCACCGACGGCTCCCGCCCCGGCTCAGGACGCTTCCTGGTTCAGACTCGGACGTGAAAGGGAAGGAGATGGAGAGAAAACGAAAGACCGAGTGGTACTCGAGTGCCTGCGCCTGCGCGCTGGGCTCGCGACATGGACACTCGCTGCTGTCCACCGCAACCTCAAAACACGAGTCCAATGTCGAGTGGATCGCCCGCGACGCCTACTCCCGTGCGGTGTAGAAACCACACGCCGCAAGAGTGTCAGGGGTGCAAAACCCACGGTGCCGGGTTCACCCTCCGCGACTTGTTCGTCCGTCAGCGGCTGCGTCTGCACTTCCGGCTACGCCTTGTGCGCCTTCATCTGTTAGGCCGGCCAGCCCCCGCTAGGCACGCAGTGCCTTTCCCCTGTGTGTCGGTGCCTTCTTCGCCCTCCGCGACTCGTTTATCGTCGTCTCTCACCCGGGAGGCACCGCCTTCTGTCTCTCACCCGGGAGGCACCGCCTTCTGTCCCTCCCTCCGTCTCCACCATTTGCGTCCTCTCGCTCATGCCGTTGCCTCCTGCACCCTCCCTATACCTGCGGTAGAGGAGCAAGAGTAGACGACGCATCAGACGCTGCCGCGCACATGCGTTCGTCACCTACGCGCCCCATTCCCCATCTCCCTACCGCCTCCCTTCTCTCGCCGCGTCGACGTCTATTATGTCTCTACCACTACTACCTGTTTCCACCTCTGGATCTGGCAGCGCCGAGTCGGGCATCATTCCCACGCCGACACACTCTGAGCCAGACACAGCGACCGCAGCTGTGCTCGTACAACCTAGTAGGCTAGTAGTACACCCCCGGTCCCACCGACTGTTGTGATCTTCTTCTCGGACTTTTTCCCCCGTTTCTGCGGGAGGTGGCCCTTCACGTGCGCAACTCGCATCCGCACCATGCCCGGACATTCCATTCCCATTGATGGACGTCCCTGGCGCATTCATGCATCAGTCTGTGTGATAGACTACGCTAAAGTACTTATATTTATTGGCGTATTCCTGTCTGCTTCCTGATCAGATTTATTGTACATCATTCACTGCTCATTTTGCTGCGATAGATATATATATATAGGGTCAGATATCTTTCAGACGGGACATAGACGGCCGCCTTCCACTTCGACCCAGCGGTCGCCCCCGACGGCCGTTGAGCCATACAGCAGCTGCGCAGGATCATAGCGGTCTTTGATTGTCAAGAGACGGTCATAATTTCTTCCATAAAATGCAGTTTTCCAGTCAGGCTCCGAAGTATCCGCCTGTCGAGCCATGAGCACATAAACAACTCGATGAAAAGGAAATTATACTTCGTTCAGGTACGCACCGCCGTCTGGCGTGAGCTGGCGGAGCGGCTCGCCAAACTTCCAAGTCACCTTGTCGCGCGCTTGTAGAATTTGGTCCCAGCTTGCGTAATCGTCCCAAACTCTGCCCGATGTAATACTTATAGTAAATCTCTGAAGGAAAAGGAAAGAAAACAGAGCAGAGCCAACGCACAACATAGGAATGAACAGCCGCTCCGTCTCGCGCCACGCGGGGAGTACCGCATTGTCCGGGTTGCCAGCGACCGCGAGGGAGGGGCGTACGGCTACGTCGAACGCGATCCCGTCGTCCTCGATAATGTCCTGGATGGCGCGCGTCATGCGCGCGAACGAGTGCGGATCCGCCCACAGTGACGCGGGCAGGAGGCGCCCGCCGAAGTGCCACAGGCCGACGCCGTAGTCGTCCAGCGTTGCGGTGCTCCGCGACGCGTTCAAGAATCCCGGGTGCGTCCTCAGCGAGGTGGTGTACTTGATATCGAGCGTGTCGAGGCGCCCAAGCAGCGGCTCGATTAACGCCGCGGCCGCTGTGGGTTCTAGGTTTGGGAAGGCGAGGGGCTTGAGTCGGAAGAAGTCTGTGGTATAGGTAGCCAGTGCGAAGCCGCCTGCGGCGGTATAGGACGGCGTGCTGGCGTGATAGGCGTTTATGCCCGCCCAAAAGGTGTCGCGTGAAATATTTTCAGAGGTGAATTCGACCGCAGCCAAGGTGACCGGGTGGTCTTTGTGGGCCTTGATGGTTATGGACCATACGATTCCGTAGGTGCCACCGCCCTGCAAAACTTAGCGCCGGTTCAAGTCAGCTATAGGAGAGACTATGCTCACTCCACCGCTGAGGGCCCAATATAGGTCGCGATTCTGCGTTGGGGAGGCGACGAGCAATTCTCCTTCGGTCGTGATGACCTCAAAGGAAAGTGTTTGGTCCGCTGCCAACCCATGAAGGGACCCAAGCATCGAGTGCCCCCCGCCCTGAGTGTATCCGCCGGCGATTCCAACAGTCTAATCTCGAATTCGGGCATCATATACGATTGAAGGATTTCGGCACTCACTGGGCATTCTCCACCCACGACCGCATATCCACGGCTATCCGCCTGTTCGTATAGAATATTCGCTGTGACGCCAGCCTGAGCTTTTACTGCCACCCCTCGATACGCAGGCGAGATAAAGTCGTCGATCCAGCGCGTTTCCTGGAGGGAATGGGTCCAGATCGCGAGCGCATTGGCCCCGGTTGATTTACCCATGTAGCTGCCAATGGCATTGATAACTCGTGAGCTTCGGTTGTGTTCCAAACTCACTCGTGTCCGGTATTTCGTACTACAAACCGGATATTGTGCTCCTTGACGAAGGCCAGGGTTTTGTAGATGTGAATCGGTCGCGACACGTTCACGGCAAATTGAACATACGTTCCGAGAACACAGGGGTCTTCTGGACGGGTAAAAGGGTCACAGCTGAGATTCGCAAAGAAGGGCGTCATCATGGAGGATGAGCTGTTGATACTAGTGACCATGTCAGATTGTCGAGCGGGTCAAGCGAAATTGAAATTTACTGAAGTGTCGAAGAGTGCCACTCCGTCCTGATCTGAGCACATTGGGCCTCGTCATACGTCGGAGTATGGCAAGAGCGTGCTATGGGTGTTGTCTTGAGCAAACGGCCGCCAATAGTTTTGTTAAAGTTGCTCCATGCAGCGTCTGACGGCCAAGTCGCGTCCCCAGGAATAGTTTTGCAGCTCCTGGAGTCCGGTATGTCCTGATTATACCCAAGCGACGCTATTAAAGACGCTAGCGGCAGTGAGAATATATTCTGGAAGCTGAAGAACATGCAGACAAAATCGAGATGGACGTTTGTGGAGAGCAGCGCTCGGATCACTCCGACTGTGTGTGCGATCAAGTTTCAAGTTCTCACGCCTTGTGTGGATCCTCTGTTGTGCAGTGAGCTATGCCCGTATTGCGTACAATCTTTGAGGCGGATTCCCGCACTTCTTGGTACCCAGTGACAAACGACAGTTGCTACAAAAATTTGTATATGTACGCTAAATGACAAGATGTAATAATGAAGAGTCGGTGGTTGAAGTTGGTTCTGCCCCCATAGCACAGATTTCGGGAAGAATATCTGCACCAATGATCTTGGCGGCACCTTGCGGATGGATTAGAATGGCCGGATAAAACTCACAAGACAGTGTAAGAGGGCCTGCTGCTCGGTCCAGAAGGGAGGGAATCTGTCGATACTAGGGTAAAACGGCTTGCATCCACTTCCGCATGCGCTCTCAAAGTTCGTAGTACTATTTCGGACCCCTTAGTTGGCCACCCCCCTTAGTTGGCCATTTGGTTGCTAGTGCTTCAAGACTTGATGTTCATAACCTGGCATAATGAGAGATGAGAGTAAGACCCATAACGAAGGCCTGAACCAAATTTGGGGTCAAAATGATGAGTTGATGGAAAGTTACGACATGTCGGATCAGCCTCCGAAACGTGTGAATATCATTTTCTTATTGCGGACGCGGCTCAGCTTTCTTGTGTCAGCTCCCTTTCGACCAATTCCTCGGCATTCCGGGACTTCATAGGCTCATTATGTTCCCCTGCTTTGGGCGGATCGTCTCAAATCATTCCTGTTGTTATTATGGCAGAAATTCCCTTGCTATCCTCCCGTGAAGATACCGCTGCTTTTTTTTGAGTGACTTAGGCTGGCCGAATCGTATAAGGCGAAACTGTGGGGCTACCGATCTGGAACTCGGCATGAGGGCTTTTGGCATAAAAGACTCAGATTTAGAATGTACCAAAAAAAATTAGCTGCTCAGCTCCTTTCTCAGTGCAACACTTTGTTGCAAACAACACAATTTTGATCGTGCTAACAATGGGATTTTTTTTTGTGAGCTGCAAGCACCTTGGTACAAAGTTATTAATGCAGGTATGTTGTATACCTTCCTTTAACACCGTTTGAAGCCTAATTCGGGGCCCGGACTGATTCCATCTTCTACTAGACACGCCATTGCTCGAGCGGCCTCAGGTCGGGCTTTTTTCCCGTCTGAGGAGCAGTCCTTTACACATCGGATATGGGTCGTGTGTAGACTACTATATGTTCTAATTGTGAATATATGTCCTAGTTACGATTCCCAATGACTCCGGTTGCCGAGTTCCAGCTTCAAAGCTTGATTTAGGGAGGCAGCCAACTAACCCGTTATTTGGCATTGTTGAACCGCCATCCAAAGGAAATTCACTGTCAAGGCAAATCTCTATATGTTTGGGTGGGAGTAGGCTTAAACTCTTCGTAGGATGCTTGCCCTTCGTCCGACGCTGTCCTGGCACCCTGGAACCATGCTAAAGGCTGATGCTGAAGCATGAATGCTTAGGTGGCCAAGTAAGGGGTCAAAAATAGTAAATGTCGTATTCGAGGACTGAGAGCTTGTGGAATGGCAGAAATACATGCATCGCGGTCATCCCGCAGGAGAGAATCACGAGGGCGCGTGCTGCGAGGACGGGGACGTCTGCCGCATCAGAAGGAATGCGCTCAGGACCAAGGTTTGCGTAGACGACGGGAACGAAAATGAATTTGTGTTGGTGAAGAAATGTGTCATCTGCGATGATTCGGAGAACGCGTTTCAAGTCGGCACTGTTCCCGTCTGCAGCGCAGATGGTCATTGGCTTCAGAAGAATAGATGAGTTTTAACAAATCTTTTGCGGAATGGGTACATACCTGCACTGTCTCAGGAAGTTGACTGAGAGTTTGGGGGCTCAGATCCGGATGCATCGTGCCAGGGTGTGATAGCGAAGTTGCTAAACATGTCGAGTTTAAGCCGATTTGTTGGCAAAACAAGCGGCGATTGATTGTTATGTTCACTTGTTCATTGCAAGCTTAAGGGTCTTTGCGTCGATAAGAGATGTTCTTTGCTTGCGGTTTTGTTTCCCGCCTTCACTTCGGCCGTAGAATCTTATTGTCTTTCTTGACGGTCAATCTGCGCCTGGAAAATTCAACGAAAGAGTTCATTCGGACGCCGCTGGATATATGCGACGTGCCAAACTACCAGGTCCATTGGAGGGTTTTTCAGGTTGAGTCCAGAGTCGTTCGCAAGCCAGTTTCAGAAATCCCGGCGGTTGTTGAGCCCACACCGTTGATGTACCGGAACACTCGATCCGTTTAGAGGCCTGAGCTAAGCGATTCTTTTTGTTTCCCGTGGATGATATCCTTTTACTTTTTCCCCCTCTTTTGTAACAGTTTTGTTAGGTTCGGAGCAAGCCTATCTCCGCACGGGCGAGCCGGTGATTCTCGGAGCCTGCAAAGCACGTGAATGTCATATGAGTTCAGAAGGCGGCTTGATCCGAACCTACTCTTTTGTTTCGGTTCTCACGATGAGGGGCATCTGAGCACCGGCTGACTAGTACAGAGCCCGATGAGAGCGAAGCAGAAAGCAAGCACTTGTCGAGACCTTAATAATAGTCGATCACATCTGTTACGAGTCCTAATAATAAAGGATTCTACTTACTTCCATCTTCCATGCACCCTTTAACCCGCCAGCCGACCCTCGACAGCGTACATAGCTGGTGGTCGGACAGGAACCCAGTGGGTCCGAACCTCAACCTACATGCAGCCGCGAAGCCTTTGATGAGGTTCATGTACCATCGTGACGCATCGGCCTTCATCAGAAAGCATCGTGGGACCCCACTTTCAAAAGAGACCATGGAAATTTACTCGAGCTATTTGGGGTATGGTGTTTTACTGTTCACCTCAAATCCTTCGGCTGACTGATCCTCTAGTTACAAATATATATCGCCACCCACGAAGAACGCAATTCTGATGGTTCTCCAGACGCGAGTCAAGTCCGAGAACGAGGCACACGTTGTGGCGGATTCCCTAGTATTGCATCTCATCGGGGAATTGTTTGGCTCACTGGATGCAGAGGGTCGCAGACGGACATGCCGGATGCTGGAGGGGCTGGCGCGCCACGGAACCATAGCGAAGGCGGTCGTGGGACAGCTTGTATCCCTCTTGCGGTGAGTCTCAGTTATGTGTTCTTGACCCAGCTGTTGATTTGATTTAGCGACGAGAATCCCACAGTTCTCGAGAGTGCGACACAGGCATTATGTCGGATTACCACATCGCCCGAAGGTGCGCAGGCTGCCGTGGATGCTAAGGTGTTGGAATGCGTGGTTAAACTGCTCTCATCACCGAATGCCACGGTCCGGGAAGGGACGCATGGCATACTGGAAGAGTTGGTGCGCCATGAAAACACAACGAGCCCAGCCGTGGGACAGCTGGTATCCCTCTTGCGGTGAGTCTCAATTATGTGTTCTTGACCGCTGTTGATTTGATTTAGCGACGAGAATCCCACAGTTATCGAGAGTGTGGGACAGGTATTATATCAGATTGCCACATCACCCAAAGGCGGGCAGGCCGTTGTGGATACCAATGTGTTGGAATGCGTGGCCGAACTGCTCTCATCACCGAACGAAAAGGTCCGGGAATGGGCGCATGACATACTGGAAGCGCTTGTGCGCCATGAAACCACAACGACCCCGGCCGTGGGACACCTGATATCCCTCTTGCGGTGAGTCTCAACTATGTGTTCTTGACCCAGGTGCTGAATTAATTTAGCGGTGGGAACCCCACAGTAATCGAGAGTGTGGCACAGATATTATACCGGATTTCCAGGCTGCCCAACACCGCGCAGGCTGCCGTGGATGCGAATGTGTCAGAATGTGCGGCTGAACTACTCTCATCACCAAATGCTTTGGTACGGCTATGGACGTGTAAGATGCTGAGGCAGCTGGCGCGCGACGGAACCTCAGTACCGGCGATCTTGAGTACGAATCCCTGTCAACCGCTTGTATCCCTCTTGCGGTGAGTCTCAACCATGTGTTCTTGAGCTAGCTGTTGATTTTATTTAGCGGCGGGGATCCCGCGGTTATCAGGAGTGTGGCAGAGACACTGTACTGGATCGCCGCATCGCCCGAAGGCGCGCAGGCCGCCGTAGATGCCAATGTGTTGGAATGCATGGCCGAACTGCTTTCATCCCCGGAAGCCTCGGTCTGGGATTGGATACGCTCGATACTGGGAGAGCTGGTACGCCACGAGACCAAAACGAGCCTGGCCGTGGGACAGCTGGTATCCCTCTTGCGGTGAGTCTTAATTATGTGGGCTTGAAACAGATATTGATTTAATTTAGCGGCGGGAATCCCACAGTTACCGACAGTGTGACACAGGTATTATATCAGCTTTCCATATCGCTCGGGAGGGAATGCCGCGGCTACCGCGCACCTAGCGCAAAGGGAAAAAGCTCGCGACACCACACGGCACCAGGATAAGATACGAAACGACACGACGCAGCAGACGGGCGAATCGTGTCCGAATCGCAAAATCGTAAATATCGAATGTGTGTAGGAGTTCGAAATGGAAACTCACCTTATCCGCACTCAATGCGATCTTACCCCCGTGGCGTTCTCGAATTTTTGACGGAGTAGTCGAGTTTAGCGTAGATTACACTGGTAGGTAGGTAGGTAGGTAGAATTACACGGCACGGTCCCGCTTAGGAACGCCGGGGCCCAGGAAGTATCTGAGTGTACAGGCACTTTGTACACTACGGTCCCTGGACTTCTCCATTCCCCCGTAGCCGAGCTCACGGTCGCAATCTACCAACTCGCCGCGGTAGAGCTAAAGGAAAAATAGAAAAGCAATTAGTGGAAAACGGGAACCTCGAAACAAACCCGTGACACAGGAACAGCTTAAATCTCTCCAGGTTAACATACACATGTCCGTGAGGCAAGGATTAAACCATGATGAATTGCAGGTGTGACGGAGTGATTGAACCGGAAAAGGAAGCACATTTGAACTATGCAATTGAAGCTTTGCATGTAATGTGTCCTCTGTAGTTCAAAATTCAGCTTTCTGAACCTACAAGGTATCCAACCTCGGTACGGGCTGATGTGCAGTGCGAACCCACATAGACTCGAGTCGTCCGTGATGTAAGGAGAGCTTGTCATTCGAGTCAATTGACCCCTGCACCGATTCCATTAACAGTGTGTCCACCGGTTATGCATGAATGTAGTTTGGATCATTGCATTAAGCACGGGAAACTTGAAGCGGAATGGGAGTATTAGCCTGTTTGAGCCATCCAATGGCTGATTTGCATTGCGCTGCAGCCATTGGAGCCATCCGTTAAAATTAGTGTCCAGTGGCTCCAACAGCCATTTGCAGGCATTTTTGGCGTGTGGAGCCACCAGATGACGCAACGCAAATCAGCCATTGGATGGCTCCAGTGGCCGCAGCGCAAACACTCTATTGTCACGGTCCCAATTAATCTTTGACCCAATAATTTCACTCATTGTCTCAAGGTCATTGGACCTGTCATGAGAGGTAAGTGTATTGTTTTCGATGAAAGCCAAGATGTGGTTGGGGACGGCAGGGTACCAAAGTCGAAGAGGAATTATCACCGGTTTCCGGGTGCGGGTTAATCATGGATTTAGGAAAGAGATTCATGAGATGGCGCTGCGACAGATGGAAGGAAGACGGAATCTGCGCTAGTAGGCAAGCATTCCATATGATCTCTGTTCCCGTTTGCAATGTTCCGCCAGTAGTGTCTGTGATCTCAATTGCTGTCCATAATAGGAAGCCGCTGTGCCCGCACATTTGAAGTGAACTGTTCAGAAGTTCATAATGCTGTGAGAGGTATTTCCAGTGTATCCTAAGGTTTTTGAAGGTTCTTGTATGGGCGCGATCGAGCATAGCATTTCGGAAAGAGGCGAGCTGCGTTTCCGTAAAGTCGTGGAGAGCACGCTGCTTTTCCCAGACTGATGAAGCCCTTGGAACAACAATAAAGATAGACCAAGCAGTTTAATCCAATCATATTGCTTGAGTTGCGGTGTGACAGATCACGGTCAAGTGCATTTCATGAAACAACACATCCGTATCAAAGCATCAAGATAGAAATGCACTGACACCACATTATGCATGTAACAACAGTTAGAGGATGCTCTGAATACAGAAAATATGTTGAGGAACCCGGGTGTGTTCCGATTCGTGACTGGTCTTCGAGTTCAAGGTTGTCGTCACAAAGTACCAGCCAAAATTTGACGCGGCAAATAGTGTGGTAGAGGCTGATTTGAGCCCCACGGAAAACTGTACCCGTTCGACAAGAAAGCTTCGACAAGGTTTGCTAGAAGAAGTTGGAGTCGGTTACGGCAGAGGCAGTGCTATGCTGACTCAGCGGACTTAAGCGAGAGTCGGCGAAAAAGACGGTGTGGCAGCGAGATGAGCCAGCGACGACGAGCACAGATTAGACCAATGAAAATGATAAGAGCCAAAGGAGAGGTACGTCGGTGGGACGCCGTGTGTGGTTTAACGAGGCTCTGGGACCAAATATGAGCTGGATGCGCGATGATTCAATCGGATGTGGTTTATTTTGCGTATGATACTTTTTCGCCTTTTCCAGCCATTCTCTGTATCTCAAGAGCTCGTATAGCTCGCAGACCGCTGTAGCTCTGTTGGCTTGACAGGCAGTCTGGGTGTGCTCACGGCGAGCTTAGATTTTGGAGATGATGGTGGTAGTATGGTGGTCAGAGGCAGATATGTCAGTATGCTGAGAAATGAGAAGCGGGAGAGAAGAGAGGAAAGAGGACGTAAGAATGGCGCCTCAAGGAAAAACGAGGATGCGGAATGGAGAAGAGACCGGAAGGGGAAACGCGGCAGACATATAGTGGGGTGAAAGACGAAGACGCAAAGACACGTAGCCACGGGTCCACGGAGGAAGAAAGAATGACGAGGAAGCGAAGCGCAGGGAGCGAGTAGAAGTGAGGACAATGAGGAAGGAGAGAACAGAAGAAACGGGTGGGGGAGAGGGAAAGGGAAAGAGCCAGAGACGTGTCACGCGCAACAGCCCATAGTTATTGAGAATGTGGCACAGGTATTATATCAGATTGCCATATCACCCGAAGGCGGGCAGGCCGCTGTGGATACCAATGTGTTAGAATGCGTGGCCGAACTGCTCGCATCACAGAACGCCTCGGTACGAGGATTCCCACGAGAGATGCGACAGCTGGTACCCCATAAAATCACAGTGAGCCCGGACGCAGGAGAGCTGGACTTCCTCTTCAAGTGAGTCTCAAGTATGGCACCTTTTGTCCGCGGCTGTGTATACATAATATTGTGACGAAATGAATGAATAGCTTTAATTCCTATATTCCACCCCACAAATGCTAGCATTTACCGTATATTTCAATTTTCTGTTGGACCCACAAGAAGTGCCGGTGCCTTCGCTTCGAGCAGATGACCCTGCCGATGGGGAAGTTTCAAATGGATGGATTTAGCTATCCCATTCGTTGTTCTACATCCATCCATCCTGGTCTCTCTCTTTATAAAATAACAAATGTGTGAAGCTTTTAAACTCCGGGTGTGGACTTGCAGACCCGAAATTTGGGGAGGATCTGTCATCTGATAAAAACAAGATATGCCTTCGCTCCGCTCTGGGAGGCGAGATAAGTGCTGGATTAGCACAAAGTTGATAATCAACTACTGCAGAACTGCCACTTTCAATTCAAAATGTCAAACATCTCTAATTGACGTCGTCGTTGAGGGCAGAACCAAAAAAACGCTTGAGTTCTCCTGAGAGACGATAATCATTCCCACGGAGGAAGTTGAATGAGCAGTAGATGGGGAATGTGGTAAAGCATGCTGATCAATTACACGACTGTAGTAAGTGTGTTCCCTGCTTGCAGTTTATGCACTCCGGTCCTAATTATAGACAACCAGAGTTGCCGCAATATCAGTCACCAAAGACTGAAAATACCGGGCGAGAAATATATGGCCGGATTGATGAATGCAATTCGGCAGTAGTAAGTAGGACTTGCAGCATTATTTTCTTTCTCAAATCTGAACTTTAAACGAGGTCAACAAAGAGGGGAGTTTTCGAATAGTAATATACACGGAGATTCAAAAACACTATGAATTCCGGTCGATCCCAAATACTCCGAGTCGTCTGCCATCCAACTCTCCTTTCAATGATATCCGCCTGGAAACTACTCTGGTACTTATCAGCTTTAGCTCTTGAAAGATGATGCCATGTACTCACCGGTCCTCTCAATGGTATCGTAGCCGTCAAGGGTGGCGAAATCACCCTTCTGGTAGAGTTCGAAAAGAGTATCGATGGCGCCGTCATGTCCAGGGATCTTGATTGCCTTCTCGACACCATCCTTGGTGTATACGAATGCGTTGGGAGAAACGGTGTCCGTGTTGTTTCCAGAAAACCGGCGGCGGTCGCCAGAGTTGGCCCAAGACATGCTGTTGGCCTTGGCAACACCGAGACCATTCCAACACCTGTCTCCCGGACCAACCTGGTTTGTGCCTATTCCTCCGGGGTCTCTGCAATCACTGCGAGTCCAAGCCTGGCCGAAGGCGATGGAGCTCTCCAGCGGATTGTACGAGATGGAGAACCCCACGGTCTGCGGGAGGTTGCCGCAGCAGGCGTTTTTCGCCAGACCGAAGCAGCAGACGGCGATTCCGAAACATGCCTGAGTGTTGGGCCAGGCGCAAAGGTCTATGGCATGGACGAGAGTAGTGACCGAAGCCACAACAATGGCGGTCAAGATGGTTTTGAAAAGCATGAGCAAGGTTGTGCGACGAGGAAGTGCCGCGAGATTGTTTTCTGAGTTTCCTGCCCTTTCATGCGACACCTTATATATCCACAGGACTCTCTACGCCAAGGCAGCGCCCATGCAGCGCCCAGCGAGTCGATTTATGAGAAGCCTAGGATCGCATTGTGAGCGCATAATATAATACGGCCTTGCACGTAACACAGTGAATTCATTTGACTCTTCCGGCGCTCTAATCCTCTTCGCTAGCTCCATCCGTTCGGGAAACGTTGAACCTAAACAAGCTCTCGGTGTCCGTGGCCTATGTCTCCTCCATCCTCTCATCCTTTACGGTGTATCCTCATCTTGAAATATGTATCATTCTGCTTTACCAGCAACAGAGGACCATTCGCCCACAGTTAAATTTCAAGTTACTGCCCTACGCTTGTATTCTGACCTTCGAACCAAATGTCACCCTGTCAGCGCCGATACCAGCGCTATCTACATATGGTTTCCAACTGTTCATCGGCAACGCGCGGGCTTGTTTTTGTTTAGTCGCCGGAACGGTTCAGGGTAGATACGTATCAACCGAACCAGGGATATTCACCATATACTGGGGGAGTGATACATCATCTGCTCTCAGTAGTTATGCGGTTCCATGTATCACGATCTCTCCCGAGAAAGGCGTCACGATGTATCAAACGAGAGAGACTCACCTTTTAGGCCCCTGCCCCAGTCATCTCATCAACGTTGCTGGTACGGTTGAGCACACTGTTGCCGACAGTGTTCAGAATGTATGCCGGTGTTTGCCAAGCTCTTCCAGGCGGGCTGACATAATTGCCCAAATCCGGCAAATTCAGCGCTGTCAATGGAAAAAAGGCCGCGACGCCCCAATGGCTATACAAACGACGGTGGCTAGAGATACAGTATTACCCTCATTATAAAATTAAGCCTGTCTGAAGCTTTTAAACTCCGCTTCTGCCCAATCAGCCCCGAATCCCTGGAATATCAGCATTGGCGCTTATTCGAACCCAAGTGGAGGCGAGGCCGCGAAGCGGCCGAGCAGCCGCTTGTATAGTTACAATATAGTTCAGTCCATGAATATTTGACGTCCCCAAGTCCTAGTCCGACAACCACCCTGAGTTGACCCCTCTCTCGCCTGTCTCCTCCTCTTCCTCCTCCTCGGCGTCCTCATCGTCTGCGCTGAACGTGGCGTAGAGGGTGCGCGCATGCTCGACAAACTCTGGGACGTCCTTCCACGAGGTCTGGAAGCGGTCTGCCAAATCCTCCATGTACCCTGCCTGCTTCAAGCCATACGCTGCTTGCCCCTCACGCAGAGGTGCACGGGGCTCCAGGTGGTCCCGCAATCCCACAAGCGATCTCCACCACCCCGCCCGCCAATGGAGGAACTGAAGCACCCGCCGCATCTCTTCCTCCAGGAGGTCTACCTCTTCGACGTAGCGCATTGCCTTCGCGCGCGTCTTGGCCCACTCAATGCGTAGAACTGGGGAAAATTAGCGTAGTGACCAATGGGCAGGGAAGCACTTACACTCGTTGTTCACCACGTTCTCCGCCTCCTCGGCCCCCGCCTGCGCCAGCCAAATTCACGACATCGGCAGGTTGTCCTCCGCCTGCTGCTCCGCCCGCCTTGCCGTAGGTTCGGAACAAGCCGCCTTCTGATCACATGACATTCACGTGCTTCGCAGGGAATTTTCAGAAGGGGCTTGTTTCAAGATGTAAAAAAAGGGCAATGTGTTCAAACCGCTCTCCTGCTTCAGCAAGTGCCCCGTTCTCTTTGCTCCAAGTTGGTAGTTTGTACATTGGAAGTGCGAAAATGATCTGGCCTACTCAGAATGTTCACATGTGTGTTCAGAGTCTCAAAAAGTCCGCCGCTACCGAGGCTTGATGTCAAATATTGAGAAACTGAATTGCTTCTACCAACCCCCCTTGGGGTGAAAAACAGAAATCTGAGTAGGCAGCTCGATTTATTTCATAGTCTTGAGGCGAAAACCATGCTCACGTAGGCAGATAGCTGGTATTCTTATGCTGTAGGCCGGGAACATGGGGAAGGGGATATTTGGACTGATACAACATTCACACCCAAGGTCTTCTTTTCATCTCAAAGTCTCTCAGGGAGCTAATGCAATCGATTATTGTCCCAAAACAACTCACAGGCCATTTTATTCCTGCTTACCCGTCCAGCTCGAGGGAAGGCAATGTGGAAGTCACACCTGTCACATAGTGTCACACACATCACAAATGGACAAAATTATATTTCCTGCATGAACAAAGGAGTTATGAGTATAAAACTTGGTGAGAGATCGTTTAAAAATCGTTCTCCGAGTCCATAGAGCCCATAAAATCGACAGAATTTCATATGAGCTTGTTTTGCCTGATGTATATAGAAAGTTCATCTTCCCGTGCAAAGATCGTATTCACTCCAATAGTGATGGGCAATTTGCTCAGTTTGAGTTGCTAGACTTCTTTGAGAACATCGAATCAACGTTTTATTAGGCCAGACTAAGAGGATACGAGTTGAAATGGTGGAGAAAAACTGGTTTGAACACATCACCTTTTTTTGGCAGCTTGTAACAAGCCTCTCTCCGAGAATCACCGGCTCGCCGGTGCGGAGAGAGGGTTGCTCCGAACCTAGCCTTGCCGCAGCTTCAGGATCTAACAGCCGAGCCTTCTTCCTCACGTGACCGCCCCGCTGCCTTTCTTCATCCCCGAAGCGCGCACTTGGCCTGCCTTGCACATCCTCTGTCTTGAGCACTTTCAGGTGCTGCTGCCACTCCGTCCGCTTCAGCGCTGCCCCGAGATTTACCAGAGCCGCCCTCGCAGCCCGGTACTCGTCCGCAGCCTGGTTATCCCGTGCCTGGATCCCTTGGGCCCTCGTCTCAGATCGCGTCTTCGCCTTCACGCCAGGACGGGCGTCTTTCTGGTGGTATTCACGCGTACGCAGGAGAAGTAGCCCTTGCATCTCTGCCAGCGCCCCGAATGCCTGTCCTTTGCGGAGCTGGTATTCGTAGTCGCGCAGTTCCTCGTCACACTGTACGTGCGTGCCGATGGCGGAGGGAAGCCACAGCTTCATATCCTGCGCTCTTACGCCCGCCAGGACCTGCGTCGCTGCAGCCCGCTTCCGCACCTCGTCCTCCCGCTCCCGCTCCCGCAGCTGGGTGACCTCGGGGATGAACAGCTGCTGGACCGTCATCCAGGCGTCGATCTTGCGACGGAGTTTGGTCTCCCGCTCGATACGTCTTCGTCCCTGATCCACTGTCTCATGGGCGCCGACATGCTTTACATGCGTCGCCAGCGCTCGTCCGTCGCTCATTGTCAGTTCCCAATTCTGGTCAAGCTATAAGACGACGTACTGCTCCGCCTCCAACTGTAGCCCCATTGACAGCATCTCGGTGTCGTGCATGTCTCCGCGAACGCGCTCGTGCTCGATGTCCTCGGAGGCGACCACCGCCAGCTTGCGCCGAACCTCCTGCAGGCTCTCGTGCTTGACCTTCGACTGGAACGGATTTGGCTTCGTCGAGTCTTTTTCCCACGTAACCGCCATCGCCGTCCACGTTTCGATGACTTCGGGGGGAAAGATGCCTCGAGGTCGATCCATGCCGCGCGTGTCTCGAGCATCATGGGGACATGCTTCTGCATTCGCTCCAGCAATGTACGGCCTACGAAAATATGTTAACAACCTTCAGGTCCTGCCGCCGCTACACAAGAGGCTCACCCATTGAGACGATCTTCTTCCAATTCACATATTGGAAATGGACGTCGAGGGTGTCGCGTCGAGCTCCAGGTCCCGATATACTAGTGCTGTTGGCCAGGCGGTTTGCATCCGCCCAGCCTCGCTCCGGGGTCTCCCCATCGGTCCGGCCAACAAAGCGCGTGAGATTGAAGGAGAAAAGGATATTGCAAAGCTCAGTGTGTGCCGGTAGGTGGAATTTCGGGACCAGAAACACGACAAATTTCTCCCCCTTGCGGAATTGGACGCCCTTGTAGTCCGCAAATATCTTCATCCGCTCTGGCAGATTTTTATACCACTGGCATGCGATGTCGTACAAGACATATAGGTACATGAGCGGACTGTGGGCGAGGCTCATGAAAAACATGTAATCCATGTTTAAATATCTGTAGTAAATCAATCTTCAGAGGCGCACAAAACTCCGAGTGAAATACACGGACCATTCTCCTCTCTATAAGTCGCCGACCCCGTTTGGACGCTTCATGTTGTGTCGTGCGCAGTCCACCGTACCGATTCCGGACGAAGCGGTACCGAGGGACTCGCGATCGGGCTTGTCTACGGCGTCGTGCGCCACGCACGTACTGCGCTGCGCCCCAGCATCAATGTCATGGCCAAAATCCCCGGCAAGCACGTACCTCTTGCTTTTGGTCCCAATACTTATCCAGATGCGCCATGTACTGCGTTACCTCGCCAAAGAACACCCATCCCTTGACGAAGCCCGGGTCCCTTTTCTCTGAGGAGACGTCCTTCCGCTTTAGCCGAAAATTTGCATCCAATGCAATGAACAACGCGTAAAGAAATCTATAAATCAATTCAGCACCCCGACCCTGAAGTAGTTCGTGCACGCACGCCTTCTCAAACGGCACCTTGTCCCAATCGGGCGGAAGGTTTTTGCCAGGCTGCAGGCACGCTGGGCAAAGCAGCGCACACTCGCCAGCTTTCGTGTCGTTGATCCGATCGCAGTCCGTGGAGTGACCACGCCCAGCGCGTTTGAGCAGCTGTATATGCTGCCATTGGCGGGTCATCCGCAGAAATTCCTCGTAGCGTTCCTGGTCAATGGTCAGCCCTCCTATCTTTCATCCAAGCTCTTTACAACTCACTCGCGACGGCAGGGCGCCAGTGTTATCCGTCTCGCGTGCCAAGCTATCATAAAATTCGTAGGCTGAGCATTTCGAATCCAACGTCATGTGGTCGAACCGCCGCAGCGCCGACAACGTTGCAGCCGAGCGTGGATTTGTGCCAGTTGCAGGATACAGCCGCATCTGGAGCAGCTGAATCGATTTAGGCTCTGCCGTACCGCAGCCGCAAAAATCGAGCCCCACTTTGTCGATCGTGTGGCTGGTGATGACGACGAAGTCATCGTCGAACGCCCTTTCGGGCCTGGGGCACGGGTCGCCCAACCTGTGACCGAGCTGGATGCGGACGCCGAGCGACTTCAGGCTGCACCTTTTAAAATATCCCTCCTCCCATTTCTACGTAGTATGAGCGCTCGTTCGACCTCATGAAAATAAAACATAAAAAACCTACCTGGATATGATGGAACGGCAGTCCACAATGCATTTTGGCAACACATGGCTCGCAGTATAGACAAAGGTGCAAGCAGTCCGAGCACCGAAATACGGGGTCGCTCGCCGTACAGCCCTCCCCTGCGCAGACGTTCTGGTTAAGGTAGTCCCCACGCCCATCGAGACGAAGAACTTCATCTAGAAATGTTTCACAGTCTAGTCGCCCCCACTGCTCGTTTGGGTCGTCCTGGGCAACACCGTTAATATAGAGCCATGATTGTGAAAGGTGCTAGCAATCACTCACCGAGCCACGCGGCTCTCGAGGACCTTTCTGTAGGCCAGGGCCATACTCCGCATCAAACTCCGAATATCCATCCTGCCACATATTCTGGCCAATGCGCTGGGAAGCCTCAGGTAGTGGCGCAATGTCCGGATTGAGGGTGACCCTGGATTTTTTGGCTGGAGAGGCAGGCGTTGGGATGGCGCTCATGGTGGATCGCAGGCGGCCATCCTCAGTAATGGTGATGGCCTCGTCGGGGACGAGATGGATGCGCTGAGTCCCAGGGCGCGGCGCGTAGTTGTGTAGGGAGTCGTCGCTGTCGCTGCCCTCGTTCAGGTCCTCGTCCTCTGTTATTATCGTTACTTTCCGCTTTGACATGGTAGATGGGGAGTCAAGCAACGCTCCGCCGTGATTCAATTTGAGGCGAGATCATGATACCGGGTAGTATCATGCGAAGAGCTGTGCCGCGGTCATGTGATTAGAAAAGCGGCACAAAGCGGCACGCCATCTCCCGGTGCCGCTTTTTCTACCTATATATTGACTGCGGCCCAGCATGGGCGCTTATTTCCCTTTGATTTCAACCATGTCCATGCCTCTCGTCCCCCTCGTCACCCTCGAATGCCTCTTGCCCCTTGGCTCTGTCGTTGAAGCGGAAATCCATGCTCTTGTCACCAGAGCCCACGCCGCGGACCATAAAGCCCCCGAAAATGAGGGATGGTATGTAAACCAAGCCGGGCTTATGTCCACCAATGGGTTCGTAATTTCATTTCCGCCCATTTCCCTTTGTGTTGTATAACCCACCCTTAGCCCCCATCTTTACGCCAACAGTGATGCGGCCCATCACCCCATCATCTACTCGCCAACCTTTGGCCATATCCTCCAACGCCTCCCGCAACTGCGCGTCTGCGACATCAAAGCCGTCTGTAGATGGGACAAGGAGAAAGAAAGATTTGTTGCCTTCGATAAGATGTATTTCGTTATTGACGGCATCGAGGGCTTTGTTTCCCAAACCGCGTACGTCTTAAACCTTTCTTGTTCTTTCACTGGCGCTGATGGGACGGCAGTCAGTCGGTTGAAGCTGTCTGGCGTGAGAGCGGCAAGCCCGATGCATGTATTTTTGCCACGTCCTCGTGGAATAAGGCCGTCATGTACAATAGCCCCCAGCACCGCAAAACCTGATTGTCGATTTGGTGCGTCCGCTAACTTACATACCCCACGAACCTCCGATTGAATTTCTTCATAAAGTCTCTTTGCTATCAACGCCCTTGCTGCAACTTGCTTTCTTCTCTTGCTGCTCAAACACATCGCCGATTGCATGACTTGAACCTCGCGTACGCCTACTACCGCTCTGCGAACTACGATCTTCCATCCAAAATGTAATATATGTACCTCTTACTAAATACAATCTCTGCTAAAAGTATAAACTGTAATATCAACTTCGCAATTTCTTTTTGGATTTTTGGAGCGTAGATTTAAGATGCCAAATAAGTAGTGGTCTTCAACCTAAATTGGTCATGTTGTGCTGAGCCTTCGCCGGCCCGGTTGCAGCGTCTTGCTTCCTTGTCTTGTTTCCTTCAACCACCACTTTACAAAATGGTGAATGATTGTCAGTGATTCCTCGTCTGCCTGTGAAACTCAACTAACAAAATTTAGGTCGTGAGTTAATCCGGTACCAGGAGCCCGTCTCCCCCGTATATGCCAGCGTCAGACCCAAGTACGTACTTTCCAAGGGCTTTGCGACTAGTCGGACTTGCTAACGTGCGATTATTAGTTTGCAGGCCGGCGAGCCCATTCACTACAAGGTTCTGGCTCTGGCCTATCTTATGGACCCCCACTGCTCTTCAATCCTCAGCTATGACATCTGTTGCCCATACCTCTCAGCGCCAATTGCCCTCGATCTCGACCTCCGCCTCCGCCGCTTCACTCGTAATGGGGAGCCCATTGAAGTAGCGTGGGTTGAACAATAACTGGAATATGAACAATGCTATAGCTCCGATGGCGAACCTGTTGAACGAGTGTCCACCAACTAGCCTTGTTTTTCTACCGCACTGAATATTACTACTTGCGTCCTCCCCATTGGCGTGGCCACAACTAAGTAAATCGTCATCGCAGCAATTCCACATGTACTTTGGTGGTGGTACCCACGGCGCCATCTCGGACCATACCGCCATCACCTTTTATCCGAGCCCATGCCCAGACCCACAGCGTCCCAATTTTGGTACCGCCTTCGCGCCAAACGTACACTCCCTCCCCTTCGTCATTCAGCAACTTGAACTCACCGTTCAAGACAGGCGCTGCAGCGCGTCGGCGCCGTCTGCGCTGTCAACTCGAAGTTACCGACCCGGGCGTAGCAGGGAGGTTTCAGGCGTGAAGCGTTCTTGATGTAATGATACTAACTCCCCACCCCAGCCTTAATTGATGACTGGACACTTGACCACTGGGATGGTGTGACTCCGCTCCAGATCTATTCCGGCACCGAATGGCCGCCCTTTGTCCTCTGTCCGAAGGGTCCGCTCAACCCCACAGGATGGAATGTCGGCTTGGGGATTTAACTACCATGTGCCCCCTGCAATACATTTTTGCCTGTTTAAAAATCCTCAAAGCTGAGGTCAACGACTTTATTCATCTCAAAGTATGGACCATCCAAATAATTAATCGCTGTTGTCGCCGTACGTAGGACGCGGGAACGACAGGCCGGCCCAAGTATAATTCACCTTGCTACTATCCCAGCCCGCAAAATAATCCCGTGCGATGGTCGCCTCCTCCTCCTTGTGAGGCACCGGGCGACGCGTAATATTCCTGCCTCGACAGTCCGGGCACTCCCATGATGTCTCAAGGGAAACCCGAATGCAAACGAAGCAGTGGCTATGGCCACAGGTATAACTGCAAGCCCATCAGCATCAAGCGGTGAGGCAGCGTCGCAAACTTACACCACGGGGTGGGATTTGAGGCCCAGGCAAATCGTGCAAGTTTGCTCTAGCCTGGGATACACCACAAGCGAAGGACGAGCGTCGTCCAAGTACAGGTCGTCCTCCACCAGAGGTTCATCACGCGCCGCACGGCGGTCCTCTTTTTTTGACGATGCAAAGGGCATGAGGACGTGGCGCAGTGCGCAGTACTTGCGCCTGCTCCTGGTCCGCGCTGAAGCGTGCTTCCACCTGCTCGCGTCTGCGGCACTCTGCGAAGGCGTCGCGCTCCTGCACCCTCTGCCATTCAAAGACGTGCGTCAGCTCGCCCAGGTTGGCCAGGTGCGCCAGCATGCGGACACTGCTTGAGGATGAGGCGGACATGCGCTTGCTTTTCTGCGTCGCTGTGGAACCCGGGCATGTCTTGAATGATTTGAGAAGGTGGACCCCCGAAGATGATTCGGTCTGCATTAAGGTCACCCGCAAATAAAATAGAAAACCAAAACCTGCGCGCACCATTGCTGCGATGAGGGCGCTCACGAGCACGGCGCAAAAGTCTTCTGTGGGAGGGTTCCGTATTATCTTTCATGGACGCGACAGGGTATGGAAGAAGGAGATGTCAGTTAGTAAAAAACGAAATACAATCAAGATCGCCTTCCAAAAACAGCCACGTGATCCGCCTCAAGCTCATCTATCTTCGACAGTAAATTGATCTCCTCCGCGGCCCTCACTCCGGGCTCGCCATCAAATGCACGCTTCTTCTCTGCGTCGCCCTTTGTGGCCAGCAAAGCTTTGGCGCCCTGGTACCCGTAGGCCGCCCAGCGAAAGAGTTTGCCCGCAGCGTACTGCGTCATTGAGTAGCGCGTCTCCTTCTTGCCAATTGCGGTGTTCCCATGCTCGACGGCCGCCGAGGGCATTAGCATGGAGGCGCCCGAGGGAAACTCAATGACGAGTTTCAGCTGCTTCAGATAAGTGTGGCCGCCAATCTTGTGGTCGTAGTCACCGGCAGGTGCCACGCCGCAAAGCCCATTCGGTCTATTGAGGCCGTCCGCATGCTCCTCTGTGACGACAGCAGGCCCGAGGTTCCAGGTGGCGGCGGGGAAGATTGAGTTGGAGAAGAGTTGCTCGAGTTCCGGTTGGTTTTCGTAGATTCCTTCCAACGCACTCGCATAATCGCCGTACATTTTGGGAAGATAGCGTGCCAGACCGCCTAGTTATGTGATGAACAAACGCCCTGAGATCAGCATGCGCTCGGCACTCACTTGAATGAAACCCCGCAATGCGCCGGATGCTGTGGTCTCGAATTATCAGCTGCAAAAGCTTTCGGTACTCTTTTGAGTGGGCCAACTTGCCCGGTTTCTAAAGGCACAATTCAAAGCATTAATTTCTATCATTTACCCTACATACTGCCGTCGAGAAATTACCTTTTGACCTGGGCCTTTGGTGACACCGCTCCCCATGCTGAAGTACTTGCCGCGTCGGTGCTGCAGCTGTTTCGTTTTGAAGATGCCGCGCTGAACGCCGTGGGTGCGCACGCCCTCCAAGACAGATGCCATTTCAGCGATGACGGCGTCCCAATCGTCGCCTTCTGGTCGACCAAGGAGCACGACCACGATGCGGCCGTCAGCGTCGAGGATGAGCATTGGACCCCTGAGATATAGGGATCAGTGGCTGTAGTCAGACGAGACGGCCTCGACGCACCTGCCGTCCCATTGTACAAGCTGATAGCCCTCGTCCAGCAGCTCCTGAAGGCCCGGGATGCGGCGGCTACGCAGAAGACGTCGTCTCTTGGAGGCGTTCACACTTCTCCATCCACCGCCCGACGATGAGGGCAACGCGCTCGTGTTAAAAGATGTCGCACGCGGTGCATGCCCCCGATAAGTCTGGTCATGTTTTGCCTGGGGGGCGGGACCAAAGCGTGCTGATTGAGCCTCTGCGATTCGTGTGCGTTGGCAGCGTGCAGCTTTTCCCTCAGCGCGGCGGCGTTTGTAGCCAGGGACTGCCTCCGTTGGTGGCGCGGGTAAGGGGGCGGGAGAGGGCGGGGGTTCCGATATAGGTGAGGGTGAACGCGAAGGAGAAGCGCCCGCAGGTGGAAGAGGGGTGGGGGGTCTCAAAAGAGGAGTAGGTGAATGCGATAGGATGGGGGCATCCCCTTTCTTGACAGCATCTGCTTCGGTACAACTCCGCAAGGCCTCGACTTCCAAGCAACTTACGACCTAGCGGAGGTGAAGAAGGGCTTCAACAAGTTCCTGAAGCGTGCTAACCGTAAGTTGTTTTAATTTCGGTCTTTTTTTTTGACGTAGCATTGACAATTCATCCCACAGCGCACGAGATCCGCGACGCGAGGGCACTGCCGACCCCTGCACCTGCGAATGAGGGCACTGACGTCGATGGTCCCCACGCTTCCCTCCCTGCGCTCGAGGGGTTAATTCCACTACCCAGCGATGACGACGACGATGCCACTGGGGCAACGCAAGTGGCGGTGGCTAAACCCAAGCGTATCCGTCGCAAACGACCGGCTGCAACTGCGGTGCCCACTGCGACGACTGCTCCCACTGCCGCCCCTGCTGCTCCGGCTGGTCTCCCCACTGACCCTGCGCTCGCCTTGGATTTTTCCGTGCCGGAGAACTTCGACGATGTCATCGCCTCGATGGCGTCTGACTACGAGAGCACTCACGAGAGCTTCGGCACCTCGACAAACGCCTGTACTGACGACGACCAGGGCGGTGGATTCGGAGGCCAGGACTACTCGGTGGCGGACCCGAACTACGACCTCCACCTTCTGGTTGAGGGGTACAGCCAAGACGACCCCAGTGGGGACTTCCACCCAATCGAGCCCACACAGACTACAAGTACCTCGCGCCCCGCGCCCCGCGCGATCTATCAAGGGGCAGCCTTTGATAAATATCGCGATGTGGGCACCTTTGACGGCTGGCGTTTCCCTCGTATCAGCGAGCTGTTCAACGCGTTTGCAAGAACGTCTGCGCCTTCAACAACTCCCTCGATGTTCTATAACACGCCCGCCGCTTTCACCTTCGGCTCCGTCCCAAGTCAAACCACCACGACGGCGCAGATCTCTCGCGTAGTGACGCCCATCAGCAACAGGGTTGTCAACGCAACGCAGGAGGTTTCTCCTCCTGCCACCACGCCCACCGATGCCCCAGCAGTTATCGTTGCCCCTTCCCGTCCTGGTGCTGCAGCTGCCCGCGCTTCAGCTCTGTCCGTGTTCAAGTCTGCCGTTGCGAATGCGACAGCAGCGGTTCAAGAGGAGCAAGCCACGCCTCCTGCAGTTATGTCGCCTGCCTCAACCGTGGCCATTGCGACAGCTGCAGTTCAGCAGCAGCAAGCCGCGTCTGCAACGCCTCCCACCCCTTCCCCCGAGTACTCCGAGTCGCGCCCCCCGGCCAACCTGCCAAAGGGGCACCCGCTTACTCCCGCCGCTCAGAAGGCCGCCGCCGCCGTCGCAGCGAAAGCCAACAAGCCCGCAGGAAAGCCTCGAGGCAGGCCGCGCAAAGTGAACGTGCCGAGTACCACAGCGGAGGCCGCGACCGCGATCGTGCAGGACGCTGCGCGCGCCGAGACCGACCGCATCAATCGCGAGGCCTTGGACCAGCGCAAGGTCAGCGCAGAGATGCGCCGGCGGTCGAAGGTGATGGAGGAGGAGGCTGCGGCGCGAGACGCTGCGGATACGCGCGAGCGGGCACGAGTCCACAACCCCGCGGGTGACCACGACTTGTTCATCACCGGTGCCCGCCCCAAACGCGCCGTAATGGTATCGAAGAACCCTGACGGAACCGACATAATCCGGCCCAAGAAGCGTACGCGCACCGAGATTACTTTGGAAGAGGACCGGCGGATCCTGGATGGCCTCAAGAAGCGCAAGGTAGAAACCGCCCCGGCGGCAAAGAAGTGAGTGTCATTGTATTACTATTAATTTGCGTTTTTACTTACCTTTATCTTAGGGCCAAGGCCAAGGGGAAGGCGACTAGGTAAACGAGGGATACCAGCTGCTCAACCAGCATTTTTTTGGGGGGTCTCTGGCTCAACGCCGACCTTTCTCCCATCTAGTTCAGTACCGCACTCACTTTTTGCTCCTCCTCGTTCGCTGCCTTTGTTTTTTTGTCCTAATGCATGTTCAACCATATCACCTGTTCCTGGCGGCCTTCAACGGCCGCCTTTTGCTTGTACTCGTATAGCTCACATTAATACACCTACGTGGACTTGCTATTTTTTGTGCGTGCTATGTTAGAGATGATGAGAGATCAAATGGACTTGTGTGATGAGTTTAGATTGGCGGCATCAAGAAGGTGACTAGTGTCTTATTTTCTATGAGAGGACTTTGGTTGGAGGGGGTCATACGAACAGGATCCGGCAATGTAAATGTATTGTCTCAAATAGAACTACAAATTTATGCGGTAAAGAGGAGGGGATTCACTCAGGAAGAAGGAGCGGGAAGCGGAGGAAACGCCGGCGCGGTGAGCGGGCGCAGCGAGCCAAGACGCCAGGAGGCAATGCCCTAGCATCCCTCCAAGAGGTGGGTAGGCGAGCCGGGCCACGGCGGGGGCGGGGAAGCGGCGGTATCGAGGGGTGGGAAGCGGAGGAAACGCCGACGCGGTGAGCGGGCGCAGCGAGCCGAGACACCAGGAGTCGATGCCCTAGCATCCCTCCAAGAGGTGGGTAGGCGAGCCGGGCCACGGCGGGGGCGGGGAAGCGGCGGGGGCGGGGAAGCGGCAGGAGCGCGGGGATGCTGAGGGACTAAAACACCTGTGGTGGGTCAGAAACCTAGTGAAAAGACCCCAGCTTTGGCACAGGAGATTTTTGAAGCGTACTGCAAAGGCTGCGCAGAAAGAATAACCGGACGGCGTCCCAGAGGCCTGAATGGAACGAGCAAGGAATGAGGGGAAGATGAAGGGACTGATACCTAACAATGGCAAACAATGCGCCGCCATGCCAAAATGTGACTTTTGCAAGTGCGTCGGTGCTGCTGCTGGGTGCATTGAGGCTCTGAAAATGGGAAAGTAAGCCAGTATACAAGCTAATGAGGATATTAGGTGGCCAACCAAAAGGGAAGAGCGACTGGCGGTGGATACTATTTCAGGCAGGGCGTGGGCACAGCCACGCGCATGCAATAGGTGCTAGACGACAAGCGGAGGCGCGGGACGCGGAATATTACCCAAATAAACTTGGGCTTGAGGGCCATTGCATGCGCATGGCATAACCGAGTTGGTTCTTTTTGGAATTTTCCTTTTTACTAAGTTGGTCAAAGAAAACCATTTCCAGATCCTCGCACTTCAGGACAAAGGAATAGCGACATGTCCCTTCCACAATATTTAGTCGAGGTATAGTTGCGTGGCTCAAAGATTCGCTCGGTCGATGCTTGCGCATCGACCAGCTCACATTGAGCCAACTTGGGGTCAGAATGAAGCTCGTTGGGATTAGCCGTGTGAGCTGGGCAATGCCATAGCCGGGTTGTCCAAACACCGCAATCTGCTCCGCATGGAAGAGAGAAAAAAGATACAATTGCGCGCCCTGAGCATTACCCCAACCTCGCTGGTCTTGGTGATGTTCAATCACTTTGCAGGGCAAAGCTGACGAGAGATGTTGCCGCGGGGTCGGTAGACCTTTCATCAAAGACCTAGAACGAGAATTAGTCATGAGTGAGGAGAGGATGGGCTGTTTAGTTGTTCATCTTTGACCGATATGAGGTAAGAGTGAATGCTGAATGAACAGAGCTACACAGCCAAACCACAATAGGCACCAATCTCACCCATGGACAAGACGGCTGCTTACCTTCTTGTCCTGAGACGCTTGTGCTCCAGCCCGTGACCAACAGGAATGGTAGAATCGCGAAACAGCAGTGGCAGTGAGGGAAGAAACAACCATGACAAGACCTACGGTGGGTGCAGGCTGAGATTTTAAATTAGCAAGAAAGGCAAATAACATGTACAAGGTGAGTGTTCATTTTCCCCCGCAGAACAGTTTCACATTGGCCGGTACAGATTTCGGTGTCCTCAGCAGCAATGAGTGCCAACTAATAATGTTGTGTTCATGGATTCAATTCCCTCAAGTCAGAATTATTGTGAGGAGAAAAGGATCATTACTTCCCGTACTGTTCAGCTTGTGTTACTGCTATTGTCCTGTTAGGGAATTGCTGTTGAGTTTCGAGTGTCAGGAGCAGGGTGGCATGCAAGCCGACGTTCCAGGTCAAGGAGCTGCATGGCTCGAAGGTGAGTTGAATAAAAAAGTTAGCCTGGCCAGCTACACACTCAGCACACCAGATACAAAATATTTTCAGAGTGAATGGTTGGGCATCCAAGAAAGCCGCGAATGCACGGTATCCTATCATCGCACTTGTTCTGCATCCAATTCCAGATAGTCAGGAGAGCCCAATGCTGCAGTACAGCAAGCTTGGCCCTCTGAGAAATATTCCATTGTGGTGTGGATTTCCTCTGATTCTAGGCACAAAAACTTCCAAAAAATAAGCGGCCTCTGTCTGCCCTATGAGAGCAGCCATTGGCTGGTCTCCAAAGGGGAAAAAATGAGCTTAATGTATCTATACTCCGCCTGTATAGTATATACTATCAGTTCAACTTTTACGAGGCTTTTTCGCCGATGTCTGGGCAGGAAAAAAGGGCAAGTAAGCAAGGACGTAGTGATCAATACCTTATGATCCCTGCCATGATCTGTCCTCTGGCTAGGACATACAGAGTTCTTCAACATTCTGAGTGGTGGTCTCCAGAGCACAGCTTCGCATGGTATCCTTTTGAAGAAATAATACCCAAGGATTCAAGTACCCAAAAATTGACTCTGCAGTTTCAACAACATTTTCTGGTCGGCTCTACCTCATCACAATATTTTGGACTCATTTAGAAGGGTGAATGAAGACACGCATGGCCCCAGTGATTTTTTTTTCCTGCTCGAAACTGGCACACACCAATCAATTCTTGATCTTGATTGGTAAATCCATTTTCCGCCATGTGCCTACAGGTTTTATAATTGACGGCATTGGGCATGATTGCCTTGTATCACATTTCAGAATCATCTGGATTCTGATTCTGGAATAGAATAACTCGGTGAAAGCCTCACCGAAATATGATCAAACTTGCCTCCGGTTCAAAACCGGGATGGACAAGATGCGACGCACATGCCCGATTGGGAAGGGCTACACTCGCCCTGAATTCCGACACATTTTACCAGAGATGCGGCACTGTGTCGCGTTTGCTTTCACAGACCAGCCCACGTGCCATGGTTGTATCGACAAGTGTTGCGTTTCATTTGAAGTACAGCACGACATGTTCAAGACTATATCGCATAGATTGATTCATGTATCAAGATTACATTATAGAGAAGGTAATATAAACGAACTCAAGAATCAAGTCGCTTGACCGATGAGAGGGAATGTTAGTAAACACCTGTTACCAATGAAGACCAAAAGCTTACCGGGATGTATCAACATTACATTACAGATAAGACAGTACACAGCCGAACTCAAGGACCAAGTCGCTTGATCACCGAGAGGGAACGTTAGTAAACACCTGTAACCAATCGAGACCAAGATCTTACCGAGAAAACTGCGTTTTTTTTGGTGGGTGGCATTTCACCGATTTGGTTGTCAAAGGAGCGCTTACGTTTCACACAGTTGCATCGGATGATGGCAATATTTTCTTCATCCACCTCCGTGCGCTTTCCCTTCGGTCGCCGAGATTGGTGGCTCCCACGACAGTGCGTGGTAAACTGAAGGAGATGGGGAGGAGGCGGGCGTAACAAGCAGCGTAGGACACTCATTTGCAGGCGTTAGCGCCGACCGGACGAGACGCCGGGATCCATACACGCGTGTCAGACGGCTGCATAGCAGCTCGCCCTCGTCATTGAGCTCAAGGGAAAGGAACCAATTTAATTGAAACAATCTCACAAGAATATGCGGGACGGGATGTCGGGATGCTACTGGAAGCCTTGAACCCGTCAGTGGCTGTGAAACTGTAAACCTTATACCTCGTATATTAAAGAGATCCCTCGTATCACGATGCACATGTTTGCCCATCTGATTGACCTCAATTTGGTTTTTTTTTCCCAACCACGTTCCCGGGCCCTCGCTTTATTTGTAACCTCGATTGCCTTCTAGCTCCGGCTCGCTCCGTGATGCTCTATTCCGACAACGGCTACTTTCGGGCGCCTTGGCTCCAAACGGCTAGACTGGGACTGTCCTATGGGCGCCCCATTTCCTAAAATTTTTGAGTTCATTAGCTGATCCCGGTCAACCGCAGATTAGCCTTGAGAACCGGGGCACGGTTCACTTTTAACATCGCCGATTAGCCACTCAACAACCTCTCAAAAGGCAGACACCTTTCATGCTATCTTTCTTCGACAGCGCAACACCCATTATTCCCCTCTGTAAACACCTCGACCCATTGCTATCTAGCCATGAAAGGTACAAACAGGTGAATCCGATTGCATTAATACATGAGGTATATGAAGTGGATGTCCTAAATCTGTTTACACCTTTCTAATTTTCTCACTCTCTGCCCGGCGCCCCCCGTCTGTCCATGCTATTTCCCATTTTATTTTTGCGGTCTGCAAGCTCCACTGGGCTTCGGAAAATAGCTTCGGCCCAGAGATCCGGCCGCCCCACAACGTCATTTTCGACCTCCCCGATCAACCGCTCAACTTCCGTTCAAAAGGGACGTTCTCCTTCGCACCCTTCTTCCCCTCTTCCATCATCTCCCCACTGTATCAAACTGCGCTGTTCGTCCCGTTTGACCTCTGGCTCGCTCTGTAATCAACGCTTACCACCCATATATGTGTGATCATGCAAGCCGACTCCCAGCTATACCTGAGATTTCAACGTGGCTGGTGTAGGTAAGTGTCACGAATATTGCGATTTTCAGTCTGCATCTCTCTTCACCCCGACGAGGTAATTGTTTCTTTTCGATTTCGCACGCTGCTTTCCACCAACTTCTAAGCAATATGGGCGGATGGCAGCTCAATTTTTGGTGCTCCCTGTGAGTCCGCTGCATTTGGGTTGGTTGATGTTGACCTTTTGACTGCCAGACCTTTGTCGAGCTGTCTCAAGATTGATACATCATCCCAAGCCATAACGGTATATGATTCATTCCCGTGCATTTCTCGCGTTCCAACTTAGGTCGACTTTCGCCGCATTTCGACTAAAGCGATGACCTTTCGCTCAAAGTCACATTGTCATATTCAAATTTCACGTCTGCACAGGCAACCCAACGCATTCTTTGTGGTTGTGAGCTGTCTCTTACCGCTTCTCTAGAACAGCAGTCCCATTTCCTGACCCAGCGCATTGCGAAGTTCAGTTTCATTTTACGTGGAACTCAGCACCATGCATACCGACGGCGCCATACGACAGCTCTGGAATATTGTTTGAGTTCCTGGGTTGCGATGCAATGCGGTGAGAAGTTTTGCATCCCGAAGTTCTTCGTTCTGTGATACTGTTGGCTCAGACCTTCCAGGTGTGGCACGTGAGCATCAACATCGATATGAGGTTCGGCTGCCGATCGTGTCGCGCCACATCGGTGGTGGACGCGTCCTCACTGTGTCGGCTCAATCGAATTTATTTGTGTTCGGAATCTCAGGCTCTCCGGCGAGCAAGCTGAGGCATGACGGACAAATTTCTGCCATCTGGGGAGCACACTTACCAGGCATTATTGTGTTGGCCATCGTCGAGTTTGATTAATTGTTACTGACCGTGCCCCTGTCCAGCAGTTCGAACGCGTCCCCGATGAATGCCAACATCATATACGCAGTCTTGGACATTCTACGATGGATGGCATGTACCAACAGTACAATATCTCCTATGTACTTTCTCCTGGATGGATATTCTACTTATCGTTGACATTCCAGACGCATTCCTTTCATTGGGCTCGGCGTGCCCATACGCAGTCTGATTTCCCTATCAAAAATCCGGCTACTTACCAAGGTGAGTATCGATTAAATTCGCAATGTACTCGCTTTCAACACTGACGTCCAAACTAGCTACTAGCACTGTAGGACTTCGCCCACAATTCACACTGCTGTCTGGTATGAGACATGTCTCCCACGGTTTGACATTCTGACAATTTCCGATGTCTATCAAACCTTCAGTCCGTTATTTCGCTGGCCTCTAAGTCTTTGCCAGCCATTAGTTAGCGTGTTGCGTAGCCTGCAACCGCGGCAGAGAAGTGGGAAACTCGCGCATGGACTGTAACCTATAACTATATCTCTTACGAAACCTGATGCCGTCTTTATGCACGGCCACAATATATCGTACCCTTGCAACGTAAATGATGATTGCTTGCCTTCGCTGCGCCGGAGCGAAGCGAAGGCACGTCTTGTGGTAAATAACGAAACTCCCCTTATCCACCGGTAGCTGCGGGACAATCGGGTTCCGAATGCGAATCGAGGAGTTGAATCACCAGGCGGTAATTTTCTGTCAAAGTTCGCGTGCAGACAGGTAATGACAAGGCTCTCTTTGGATGCTCAGATGTAACTCCGACGCGTTCGACACGTCAGATTCGCGTTTGATAGCCCACTGGGTGGGGGGTGATGATGAGATGACTGTTACATCTCGTTCCAATACCTGCGCTGCAAGAAAGTACCGCAATGCAGCACCATCAATACAAGAATTGTTGATGAATTTCAAGGGATTTTGGCGCGTGTATTCGTCACTGTATATCTGGGAGAACGCACCAGTTCCGCAGAGGATCTGAATCAGGTGCACAACGTACGTGGTTACAGTGGTTACGAAAGCGTTGCTCCAACGGAAAGGCTGTTAATTACCTCCTGGTCGGGGCGCGAAGGGATGGTAGCTATCATCCGACGGCGGGAATGTGAGGTGCAATGACGGTGGTGGCGGGGTAGGAGGAAGAACAGCACAGCTTCTTCGGCGATCAGGTACGCGAGTCTCAATCGGGAAATGTCGGGCATGATGCAAAGTGCGATACTCAGGAGCATCACACGCGGCACATCTGTGCCGCTCTTCCCTAGCTGGTGTGTGCGTCGCATTTCTTCGCATCACGTTCAAAACAAAGTTGCTGAATCTTCAGATGGTGGTTTTAGTGGTTGAGATAGCAAATAGGGTATCATTCGAAAGAGCGCTCAAATGCGCGTCGAACGCGCCTACTTGAAGCCAATGAAATCCGTCCGGAATGGTCGAGAAATCAGCTGAGGAAACGACCAGATCAAAATATCAATGATCAAAAGTTGGTTACTGCCAAGGTTTTTGAAGTCTTGATTTCATTCCGAGGGAGCATGTGGTCGACATCAACCGTTGTCAAGCTTATCTTTCCTTGCATTCGACACAACCCACATTCATAAATTTCTTCCTTAGTTGAGCGCGCCTTGTAGATTTATATATGCAAGTCAGATTGAATTGAATTTTCTATATTTTTGCGAAATTTTCTATCTTAGTGAGTCCGTAAAGGACGGAGGGATGGCAGGAGGAGGGGACATGGAAAGGTGCTGGGGCCTAGCCGAGCGCAGCCTCAAGAAAGCGTACGCCCTCATAGTGTGTCGGACTTTCGGCCGCTGACTTCTCTTGCACCTTTTACGCTGGTCAGCATCGAAAAAAATCTGTAACACAACTTGACTAAAGACAGCTCCTTAAGGAAGAAAACCCACGAGAATTGCCTTTAATGGAAAGCTTTCCAACACGAAGCCTCTACGTCACTCGACACAAAACACCCTCACTTTGGCGGGGAAACGGAGATAAAACCGAGTTTAAAAATAAATTTTTAAAACTCGGAAAAAGTCTTGTCAAATGATATATCATGGCCCATCTTACAGGTGAAGAGCTGATACATCGTGGCCGGTCTCTCCGCATAAACAAGTGATGTATCAGAACGCCGCTATAGCCTGGAATATTCGAACCATGAGGTCTGAGCTGCACCTAAATCCGTAAGAGACATTGTAAAGTCAACGCTGGAGCTCGGCCGTAGGGGAAAAGCGCATAAAATGAACGGAGTTCAAGAATCATTCATTGCCATCCTCAAAGTGAATTTTCCCCTTTAAGATTCCCACCTTCGAAATCGTGCTGGGTCCTTCGAAATCGCGCAGGGTCCTCTGCGAAAACAGCGGAGGCATTGACGCTGACACTTGACGGGGTCATTAGGCTTTTGAATCCAAAGCGCTCGAGCAGCTGCGCGCCGGCGGAACTCACTCCGAAGATGCCATGTTTATATGATATAATTGAACGCCAAAAATGTAACCTAACCCACGCGTGCTATTGAAACTGAAAGCGAAATTCATTAGGCCGAACCCAAACATACACAGTTCACTGTGCTGTTTTGGATGGCTGAATTGGATGGAATCTACTCCTCACAAGTCGTACACTGAGACAAGACACGACACCGACAAATGTAAGAATGGTGCAATTGTCAATCCTCCAGCCGAAAGGACTAGGAATTTACGAGGCATGGTAATAATGAGATTAGCGCCTTCGATTTGCAGAATATTTAGTCGGTAACCGGCAATTGTCTGCCGAGATCAAAAAACTCCGCTGCCATTGCGTCATTGACTCATCACCATAACACTTGCACAGAACTACCTCTGGAGTCGCCTTGCGAGGACAGTTCGTCCAACGCAATGTATACGTATACGTGGCCTGTTTTTATCACGGCAGTGCGGCCCCCCAAAAAGTGGCACTGATGTCTTCCCTTCGTGCGCGCACTGACGGGCCACTTCCCAGGTGCTCAACCGAGCGTTCCTCCTCATCCAAGACTTTCAGTTCTTGAACTATCCAGCGGATAGTCTGTGGACACTGCTTACCTCGAGAAACTTGCTGTCCAAAGCCCTACCAGCGACACCTTTGCCCCTTCCAGATTTCATTGCCGGTAACAACGACTTTGCTTCTATGTCGTTGGCGGACATCAGCACTTTTATACGCGCAAACCAGGAAGCCTTGTCGGGAATTATCTCAACCATGACCTGGCTCATCATCGACCAAAAAGGGCTCGAAACTTTCACATGTCTTGGGTGTGTGACCGAGTGGGCCGGAGTGATGAGTTCCATGCCTGTAGGATTCGGTACGAGGAGGCGTGGGGTATGTTCACCAATTTGGATGTTGCGAATATGGAGTTTAGGGACTGGGTGAATAAGGATGCCGGTGTACAGGAGGACGGCAGCTGGCGATGGGAGTCATTTGGTCCCCAAGAGAACGATCCAGAAGAGAAGACTGAGGCAGAGATTAAAAAAGAGAAGGCATTGAAGGAGTTGCGGGATGCAGGTCAGGCCGACTAAGGGTGTGATTGTAGGTTGGTGGAACTTGTCCATATGTAATAGGCAACCATGGCGGATTCGATTGATCTGGAATTGTCAACTCGGTGAGCGAGCAAGTTGGAGAGCTTCGTATCTTGACCTTACGCGGTCTTGTTGGGAACGTTCAACACGCCGTGAAGATCGCAGCTATATCAGGGTTTTGCTCAAGAGATCATTCGTGAGGAAAATGAGGACCGTGCATTGATTGTGGTCGACGTTGTGGCTGTGGCGGTAGTATTTAGGCGGAACTCCCTCTCTGTTTCCCTTTCATAGAATATGCATACGGATGGCTTCTCGCAAGTGCGCCGATATCGTACTACCGCAGCCTACTTCGTGATTGAACGTCTGCTGGAGTGCACGGGAGTCTATACATGCCAGAAAGAAATCTCGTGAAATACGTTGCAAGCGTGGAAAGTGACTACCAAGAAATATGAAACAAGTAGTTGTGCGTCTACTCTACCTGCCTGACACGCATAGGAAGCTGGCCTCCTGGTTCGCCTGTGACCTTCGGGTGGGGACCCAAAAAGATGGCTTTTTCGTAATTGGTGTACGCTCCATTCATCTGAGAGAAAACGAATTTTCGGACAAGCAAGGACAACACGATCTGAAAAGTCAGCCTTAATTAGCCAGCCGGCTCAGAGACTTGAAACACCCACCTTCATCTCCGTGAGAGCGAATCCCTTCCCGAGGCATGTCTGGGATATCTGAGCGTATTTTTCAACGAGAATCGCAAACAAACTCACCCTCGGTCCGTCGAGGAAAGTCATGGTATGATGAAACCCGGGGAACTCCTTGGAAAACTCCGGCACACCTTGCGAGTCATTCAACCATCGCTCGGGTTTAAGCTCTGCTGCGTCCCTCCCCCAAATTGTCTTTGACAGATTGGTGTACAGCAGCGAGGTTGTCACCACCATCCCTTTCTTAATCGGCAGCTTGTCCATTAGAGTACCGCTGGCTGTTTCAATTGGCCGTGCGAGGGGAATTATATCGTCTTCGAGAGCCTGTTCGAAACATCGTAGTCAGTCTTGGGATCGGAGATAGGAGCTCAGAAAGAGAATACCACACGGCTAGCAATGCTGAGGACAGGGTGAAGCCTTAGAGTCTTGTGGACGACGGCGTCTAGAAACGGCAGGTTGTTGAGCTCATCGTAGGAGGGATCTTTCGTTTGAACGACGAGTTCAGCCCTCAGCCGGTCTTGTTTCTCTGCGTGAATGGCAAGTTCTACGAGCGCCCACTGAAAAAAAACTCGTCAGATGAGTACAATTGCCTAACTTGAGGAAATGATCACCTCGTTCTTGGCGCTTCCTCCATCTGGTGCTCCCCATGAGTATGCGAAGTCGGTCCAAGGAAGCGCGGAGTCGGTGTCGCCAGCGATGGGTATCAAATGACCGACAGGGTTGACCTCCCCGCTTTCTGGGTATTCAACGCAGGCACCGAGGGTGTAGCGGTAAAGAACAGACAGCATGGTCTTATCTGTGACCTTGACATTATAGTGGACAATTCTATCCGGGTGGGGTTGGGGTGGCAAGGGACGGTGATAAGCAGGATATTGAACCACCACTGAAATCACTTGTTTTTGCGATTTCCTTATGTTTAATATTCTGTATATCATGTATCTGTTGTATCGAATGTATCAACTCTTCTCATAAAAGAGGCCAATATCATCTGAGTAACGGGATGATACTCCTGAGGAGTCAGGAATATCTCTGGCATGTGCTCGTTCCGAAACATGTAGGAGAAGATGTAGCCCAACTCAACCTACCAGTTGTATCACCAGTTTCTTCCGTTTCATACAACGGTTCGAGTGGTTTCTGACGTTTCGGGTGTATCAGAGCGTAGATCAGTGGGGAAATCATGTTGGACATAATTGCATGTGACAACGGGATCGTCGTCCCGCTTGTTCCAGGTACGCAGCTATGTCGGGTATGATTTCAAGGAGATAATATCAGCTCGGTCTTGTGATCATGGATCTCAGAACCATAGCAGATTCCAATGGGGATAGTAAACTCTAATCCTCATCAGTCTCATTTAATGGTCTCAAGGAAATGGGGTATCGTTTGGAAGCTATAGAACAGGGCTACAAGGTCCGACTATACCAATCCAAGGGATACTTCAGGGACGGAAGTTCCACAACTCAAGAAACACTTGGCAGTTAGGGTTTCAAGTACCCATCACATCGCCATGTGCAAGGGTATTACCAAGGATGGTCGGAACATACCCGGAATGACGACTGCGACCTCGACAACCAATGAGACACTTTGTAGTCTTATAAATACTCCGGAAACACGGGAAATAGGACACATAAACGGACTCTTTTACATATTTTCTTTATTGTCATAGTCATATCATCGCTTGTATAAGTAGTCAGAGTAAAGGAGAGGAAGGCAGCAAAGTTTCTCCCGAGAAACCCTCACGTTATTCGAGTTTTGCAAGTCTTAGATACTAGTAAAGGGTGAGTCTCGTACAACTCGGAAGGAATAGAAGTTTGGAAGTTTGTGATTGAATTGAATCTGGTTTTTTTTGGACTCGGAAACATTGTGTGATTGGACTCGGAAAGATACTGGGACTGAGAATTGGCATTGATTGGACTGGAAGCTGGATATTGGGACTGGGATACTGGATTTGGATTGACTGAAAGGACTCTGGGACTCGAGACTTGACTGGGACTGGTTGGGAAACCGACAAAACGCACACTATACACTTTAGGCAACAACATTATCGACGCAGATCTTCAGGATACGCAAGAAACTGCAGAAACATCACTGTTTCTTATGTTTCTTAAAACTTGGTTATCATATATCACATCAAGGAAGTCCAAAACAGTTGTATCCTTTGGATCATCGGTTTCGCACGTATCATAACACAACCTTTCGTCGGACTTTTTACTTTGAACAATCAACTTTCCCTTTCAACCTTTTAAAGGCTCTGAAACTAGGGACTGACACTCGTTGGCTACCTTGGAAGTGATCGAAGCAGCTATCATACATCGTTTCTGGTGTTGGTTTGGGATAGGCTCAGTCTATCTTGTCCAATATTGGTTTTGTTGTTTTGGTTTTAGTTGTTTCTTGTGTTTCCACACTAGGTTCTGAGCTCGCAAATCAACGGGGCAGGATCGGGGGCGGGGGGTTGGGAGGGGCGAGCCGCTGGGATGCTACTGTGCAGGAGAAGATAATATTTTCAAGATATCTATGAACCTCAGGAGCGACAAGGACAGGACGATCGAGGGGGCCCAGAGCGTCGAAGAGGGCTTTAAAATTGGCAGCGGCATCTACGGGCTCTTCAGAATTGAGCAGGCTGGCGAGGCCAAGTGGAGGTCGCGACATGAGAAGGTGGGGACGTGTCGCACACGCCAATGCGTCGCTTAGCTTCGCGTTTGCGTGTTTAGCGCCAGTGATCGACAAGTCTGGCCTCGTTCCATATCTCCACTCAATTCCTCGGAATAACTGGTCGACGGGGACCTGTGGCGCAGGTGCAACAGAAGGGCGAGGAAACTCGCGGCAGCTGGTAAGGCAGAAGTGCAAGGCAGAGAAATGTTAGTTCGACGGACATAGATGTAAGGAGGTTCTGTGGCACAGGGGTTAGGATTCTGTGTAGAATCTGGTCACAAGCCCGGGTGACGGTGATGCCGGAGCGGAGGTTGACAGGAGCGCATCGGAAGTGTCGGGGTGAGGCCCTTATTGCCACGGGGGTATGATGGTACTTCCACGAGTCGAGCGCTAACACGTGAGCGATAGCTTTTGGATCACACAGGACAAAGTGTTCGGCTCCAAATGGACCGCGTATGCAGAATACTGCTCCATATTCTCGAGCCCACTCATCGTATAGGTTGGCCGGGCTCCGAGAAGCCATAATTGTGTGTGTATGACCAAAAACAAAGCTTGGAGAGGGTGGACCGCGCAGTCGGAGTCGTCCCAAGAACTTGACGAGCCAATAGCCCGCAATGAATACTGGGCCACCAACAAGTAGAGACAAGTAGGCCATTGGCCTTGAAGGTTCTGGTACAAGCAAATTGCGAGACAGAAGTGGGCGACGTTGAGTGGGCGTTGCTAGCGAGGTAATAAGTACACATTGTCAATTACACAGCCATTAGGTGCCTGCTCGCGGCGTCTTGGATCTCAAAAAACGGAGTATGAACAGGGTGAAACTCAGCTAAAAATGGACTATGGGGAACAAAGCACAAATGGGGTTTGTTGGACCCACCCGTGGCTTGATATGGCTTGATCATGAACTTGAACCTGATTCATTCCGCTACTGTAGTGTTTCGACCAAAGGTGTGGATCTAATCAAGAAACTTTTCAAGATTTGTTTCCAGAGTCTCGTTCCTGGACATTCTCAATGGCCGTCAACTACCAAGCAGTGTGTATCACATTTTATTCCTGTCCAGAGATTTAGCTCTTGAATTTTCACGTGTGGAAAGTTGAGGCCTCGGCCATGTCTCTCTACGCATTTCCCTTGGCTGGGATTGGAATATACCAGCCTGCTATGTTTCTACGTTTCTACCCCTTCCTTCTCGCTGGAATTGGGATATACCTTAGTCGAGACCCATACTCTGTCTACAAGTCAAGCATTCGTCAACCTGGGCTCCCCCCTGATCCTCTCACCTTTCCGTTCATAAGAAATCTTCACATTTCCCTCGAGAGCACCTTCAGCACAATTTTACAGAATTTGCATCGAATGAGGTCCCTTCTCGTCCCACTGTTGTCAAGTTCTTACCTGAGAAAAAATAAATGGCGACGTTTACAGTCTCAAAGCCATGCATCTTGTAATCAAAGTTCTCAGATCTCCTATCGCAGTGAAGGAGGTAATCGACAGGCGCAGAGCGAGCTCTTGCAATCGACCGGCAAGTTTCCTCTCCGACACATTGATATGGCTGTAATAGTGTAACATTATTATTTGAATTATTCTATTTGGCACCCCAGGAGCTGCTTATGAATGTAACACCCTTTCTATCTTGAGTAAAATCCCGGATGCCAAGTTTGGGCAATGGCCGGCAGTGCTGGACTCATTCAGAAGGACCTGCAAATGATACTGAATGTCAACTCTTACCTGCTACATATACCAATGTAGGGTAATATTTGTCTCAATACATTTTAGGAATCTGGACCTGGATAATGAATTGTGACTCTGTTTTTTTCCTATCTAAAGAAACATTGAGTTTACGATGTAAATGCCTGTGAAACAAAAAATGGACTTTGGTACGGGCTACCCGATGAAGTGTGATAAATTGATTTCTCACACAAAGATCCTTCTCAGCACCTTACTCAAGTTTCAAAACTTTTGACAGTGATCCTGCAGTGTCATAGAAACTGTCACAAAATCTTCCATTCAATTTATTCTGTATGATGCAGGAACCGTATTCCCTTTATATTTTGTACGGCAATACTCTGGGAACGACTATGTCTCCCTGATCTATGCCATAGGGAACGGGCTAGAAACGAGGTTATAATTGGATTTGGAGATTTTTTCCACATCAGGGTCTATAATGCTATGCAGTACCGTTCGCCGTCTGGTGAATTGCCTGGAATAGAAAGAGGCGCACAATTTATAAGCAGTGCCTGGGGTGCCGAGTAGAATCACCCTTATTGTTTTGTACACTACTTTGGATTGTGGGGTGAATATTGCACCACTTACAGGCAATTTGAGTATTTATGCGCAGGTCAGCTCTTTTTCAGGAACGAGGCGAGGCCATCCTGAAATCACAGAAAATGCAGGGTTTCTGCCATCCATCACTTTTCGCATAACCTCAGTTTTCGTGTCAGAAATAGCACAAGTACCATCCCTCCAAATACACACACCCCGAACACTGATATATATATACAATCTCCAGTGGTAATCAACCTAAGCACACAGGCGAGTCCTCGCCCCAAAAAGTACACACCTTGGGTTGCCTCATTAAAGACACCACTGTCCAGACTTTGGCTGGTGGTGAGTGGATTGAGAGAACTTCCACTAAGCCTCAGGCTCTGGGCCCATAGTATTTGTTCTCGGTTCCGGCGTCATGGGACGTCAGATGATAATAGCGATCCTGTTCCATTTCTCATCGAGTAAGGCCAACCAGACATCGTCTGCATTCCAATTGACTTGATATCTGATATCTGAGCATGAGGTGACTCTGGCCATATTTTTCAAGCCTCAAGATCTCAAGATTGACTAACCTTGTAACCCGGTAGGACTCCTTATTGTCGGCTATTGAACTATGAGGAACTTTTCGTCAGTTTTGAAAGCATTAAGTAGCAGACGAAGAACCTGTGTAACCAAGTAACTCAAGTTGCAGAGGAAGTGTATGTATTTCTCAGGGCATGTATGGGACAGTGTATTTCTCGAGAATGGGGAAGGCCCTGTGTCAAAAATATGGTGCTGCTAGGCTGCGTAATTTACGATGAGTTTGAACCTGTGAATATTTTGCGAAGTCGTACTGAGTACATACCCTGTGCATCTTTTGGGCACCTACGATCCGTGAGGGGGAACCTGGCCACCTTGGAGGTTTTCTCCTGTTGGTAGCCGGCTTGAGCACTTCACCCAGAATGTATGAGCTCCAGGGGACGGGCGCGCTTCCTGCGAAGAGTTTGAGCCCAGTGGGCGCTTTTTTGGGTACTATTTCGTAAGGGCAAGGCTCGATAGCATCTGGGGTGCATCTGCTTTCAATTTGGCCGTCAACGCCCGTTCGATCCGGGCACGAGCGATATTAGTTTGAAGTTCCGCCGTCTCGGCCTTTCATTTTCTTCCAGTATTCAGCACTCAACATGTCAGTATCCCATCCACAGTCGTAGGCTTACATTTCTGGTCACCAGGCGATCGAAACTTGGATGCATTTCGAACAACGATTTTGAAAACGTATCTGGTCTGATGCGATCCTAAAACCCACAGTGGGAGCTCGCAATCGAAGATACAAGTGAGTATAGAAGGCTCGGTAGCATCTGGGATGCATCTGCGCTGCCTAGGAGAGCTTTTAGTCAATTTCTGCAGACACGTCTATTCGACTCGGGCCCGAGCCATGGTGCCTTCCGATCCATTTTTTTCCTTCTCGTTGCTTGCTCTCTGGAACACCAGTGAATTGTGATTATTTCTGGATTCTGCATCCGCACATGCTCGCTGTGCGTAGACTGTTACCATAATTTATAGTGCCATGCACGAACGTTGGCATTACGCGCCTGTGGTCCCTCAGCCTCCGGTGTGCGAATGACGCTAGCCTCGATGTGCCGTATTTCACTGAGCGTTTGCTTGAGGCCCGGCATCACTGGGATGTAGCCTTTCGTGGTCCTCTCAGCCAGGGAAAGTTGCCGACTTCCTTTTTCTCTTCTGTTTTCCCGCTGCGGACGGCCGCTTCGCTACCGATGGTACAAGACTGGGAAATTTTGCAGGATATCCTCATCCCAACCCATATCCTCGGATATGGAATTTTTCTACGAATATTCGTCAGTCTTTTGAAATTTTCGTTGTGGTATTGTATAACACCAAAAGACGCATGCAACAGCCCCAACACCCTGCCAAATCACAAAACATGGCAACGCCAACAATTTTTGGCCAAATTCTCACAACACCGGAACAACTTCAGCCAATAACGCCAGAACCGATTGTAATTTCAGCGGCAGTGAACTTCCCATAGGGCCTCCACAACCATCCCAACCACCGTAATAAACTTTAGACATGTTTCTTGTTCGTGGCTCAGTTCTGTCTCAAAAAGAAGAGAAAAAGCCAACAGCATTTATTATGGGTGTGGGGGTGCTACTGCCAGCTCCAGGTCGCAGAGCCGATGGGGTTGGTGAATATGAACCCAGCGGGTCTACGGTGCTGTTGTATGTCGACGTACTATAAATATTATCAGTGATGGGCGCATCAGAAAGAGAAATAGAATAAATAAAAAGGGTGGGTGGGTGGGTGTGAGCCTATTGTTGTGGTTTCTGGGAGTCTAGTAGTTCATAATCGAGGATAGTCGGAGTGCAGGTGGTGGATCAAGAGGAGAGAAGGCTCACCGCCACCTGTCACTCCTCTCTCACAAGAGATCGTATTGACACAGCACGCTGAGTCAATACTCCCACATTGTATATACACCGTGTTCAGCATCAAATAAGTTGGGGAGACAATACAAAAAGGCCAAAAACACGTGAAACAGCACAATTAAAATCTTACATAAATTTTTAAAAGACTGATGTTGCGGCCTCATATCTCCTCAAGACGGACGGATAGGGACCGATACATGACAGGTTGACGGATGTTGCCAGGTTTGATGCTATCGCGACGCGATCTGTTTAGCCGTCAAATCGAGGTTCTTGCTCTGAACCCCCGAAACTCGTGGTCAGGATGGTATATCCATCGCGAACAAACACCTATCTGCCAATGCTTAATCTGGTAGCGATTTCTACTTGACGTTGATATTATAATCCTAGTTGCGTGCTTTCGCGACACAGCCCACTAAGACTTTGCATTATCTCGACTCCAAACTTTTGCTGGGTTCGGAATCAATTTTTTTTTTTTAAATCCTATTTCTCAGCATATTTGCGTGTGTTCCGAAACAATAAAACCCCAATCCCAAGTTCACATTCTATAGAAACCGAGCGGAAAAGATAGATGGGTGCGAAAAACTATTCTAGTTGTCGGGAGGCCCGAACGGCAGCAGCTGCTGGTCACAGGGAGGTGCAGACTGAGCCGCAGATACAATACTTGACAAGAAATCCACATTCTGCTTGAAAATACCTGTGGTGTTCGCAAGACCGCCGGGCATGTGCGCGAAGAGATCGTAGTAGAATCCACATCCCTGATACACGATACAAAGTTCAGCAACTGGGCCCTAAAAAGGCAAGGTTGAGGCTTACAGGGTTGGCGTCAAACGGAGCGGGCGGCGGTGTATCCGGAACGAAATTTCCCTGCGCATCGTTGTGCCCGGCGAAAATGGGAATCACGGCAGCCAATTGGTTGCTGGTATTTCCGAGAATCTCGGACGTCACAGGGGCTGCCGCACGGTGCCAGTGTTGAGGGAAGCTTTGGTTGCGCAAGAACGAGCCGATAGTAGAGATTGATGCTTGTTTCGTCGTGCCTGTGACCATTCAGTCTGGAATTGTGGAATAATACGCGATATTTTCACCGTTTGCGAAGACACTGGAAGGAGAGTTAAGCTGCAGACTATTTTAATGTGCAAATAATTTACTCGAGGAGGAAGGAAATCTCAGTGAATGAGGCAGCGAAGCGCGTTGGAGTGAAGTGAAACTGGCAATATCATCAATATGTAGAGAACGGCGAATTAATGGCGGAGGAACTCACTTCTGGGTCCGCCGCTTGGTTCATTTGTATATTGTGTTGCTTGATCGCAATAATCGTCGGAACATTGAAGACTGTGTTGTTGCCCTCCGGTCCGTTGTCACCAAACTTTCCGAGATACAAGAGGTCCTGAGAAAACACACAGGGGGCAAACATAATGGCACTTGTCATAGTGGCAACCTGCGAGCACTTGCTGGGGCATCCCACACGGACTTGCTCAGGACTTGCTGGTGGCTTAGGTAATGTAACATCCATCAGTGCACAAGTTCGATTCTGAGCATTGCCACTCTTTTTTTACAACATCACTTCTTACGCACAGTGTCTATGACCACAATAAAGCAATTGTAATTTTCCCTTCAGTTCATTTTGGATTAGAATGTGCCTTGAATTGCTCATTGCTTGAGATTCAAGTACTCATACACATGTTATTCTTTGTCTTTCACCCTTGGGTGTCACAGGATGAGTCAACAAAGGTGTTCCCAGATCTTATCTTATTCCTGGGTGTGTGAGTGTTGTGTTTAATCCAGTGCACAAAACAAAATTTGCCTGTGGTCCATATAATCAGTTGTTAAACTTGTGACCTTCCCTCCTCAAGCAATTTATTAAGGTTTTGGGTTCATTGGGAAGAATTTAATGTGCACATGCTGGGAAGCTGTGCCAGGTGTGGGTTACAGGTCCCTGCGATGCACTGGCACTGGTGCTTACAATTTCCTTGCCCTCACAGCCACTGAGCCAGTCCCAGGCTGAGCCCAACTCTTATACTGGTAAACAAGGACAGATCAAGTGTTTTACCTCTGGACAAGGTATGGAGGATACAGGCTCAGGCCTGACTGCCAAAGAGTGGTGTGTAGTCGCTGTGGATAATATCAGAGCAGGAAAAAAGCTTAAATTGGCAACAAATATTTCTCCGACACTCAGAATAACTGAATAAAAAAACACATATCCCATCTACGATTTAACTGCCTTCAGTCAGTAGCCAGAGTGCAAGGCATTCAATTATTACGGCCAATGGGACTGAAATCGAAAAGATGACATAGCCCGGAATTGAACCCACTCACTGATGCTTGACCAGATTACATAAGGAATCAGCGAGTATGCAGCAAGTCCACAGCAAGGACGCTGCAAGTGCGTGCAGGTTGCCCTTATTGCAAGTGCCATGATCCTTGCCCCCTGTGACAAGTCAACCGCGATAAAAGGACGTTGAAAATTCACACACGAGATCGTAGAGAATGTCCTGGAAATCGCGGTTGTCGCCGATGTGCACGTCGGCGCGCGTGATTGAGGCATCGCCTTAGTGCGGAAAAAAAAAAAAAAAAAGTTGTAAGACCCAGGGGGAGACAATGAAGAGGTCAAGAACTTACCTTCAAAGCCTCCGTGCTTCGACAACCCGCCGGTTACGTTGCTACCAATGTTTCCTGGAAGCGGCGGAACAAGTGGCGACACGCCACCGATCGATATTTTGTTCACGAATGGATTCCCGCGCAGCAACTGAAATTGTGAGCAAAATACGCGCACTGACCACGAACCATTACCATATTCGCGGCAACGAGGAACGCGCCAAAGTTGATCTCTAAATTGTAAGCCTGGAGGAGGAGGTATTTATATTTGAGCGAAGAAAATATTGCAAGTGTGCGTGCCTCCACCATGGCGAGCGTGATCTCCTCGAAGGTTGCAATGCCACTGTATATCTTTTAGCATCACCATCAGATGGGCGCACGATTGCGCCTACTTTCTCGGGATGTAACCGTGGTTGGCAAGCGTGTTCATGCCGGCTGAAATGGGGGTTAGACAGCCAGTATTGCAAGACATATTTGTGAGGCGCACGACAGGCTGAAAGGCATTAGCTTGGTTTCACTATGATCAAGCAGAAGAGCAACAACTCACGACCACGCTGGTCATTAGGTCCCGGCGCGATGAAGGGGTGCGCGGCATCGGGAATTTGCTTCAGTCCAGTATCCGTGGGCTGGGTCGGGAAAGTAATCAAGGTGGCGGTGTGGCCATCGCGCACTTCCCTACTGGTCGGAGTAGTCGCAGCGGTCGAAAAAGCAAGATGCAAAAGCATGCAAAGCAGATGGAAGGACTGCATGGTTGGGTGAGCGTGTAGAGCTGTCTGTGTCCGTCGCACCTTTTATACTGGAAATAAAAAGACCGCAGCGAGCTTCTTTGACGCTGTCGCATACTTCCTTGGGGATTAGTAGGTGATCATCCTTTCTTTAGCAAAAGGTAGCAAAGCTGTGTGATTGCTCCATGAGTTGTATCCCCATCACCCTTACTCCTCCCTTCCTCTGTTCCTTCACCGTCTGATGTCGCCACTGTACTTACCTGTATTTCAATGCACGCCAACGAATTTGTGGTTTTCATATCTGCTGGGGCGAAGCGAGGGCGAATTTTTTACGCATCGGCGAAATTCTGCAATTTCTGATCAAAAGCAGACGCGTTAGGAGCTGAAAATAGATTCGTCCGATAGGCTCGGCGGCGGCCAGAATTGACACATGCGCAGCGGGGTTGAGGACACAGGGCACACTTCATAGCACCTGAATCAATAGAATCAATAGAATCAATAGAAAGCCGTTGAATCTGACGTGAATGAGCTGACGCAGCTTCCGAGCTTCTGCGCCTCCGTCTGCTCCATCTGCCCACCGTTCGTAACCTCAGCAATTTCTCAAGTACTCAGAAGGCTGACCACTAATCAAATGCATCATGTAAATAGGCGTTGTGGCCGTAGTGGCCCACTGACAAGAAAGCATTTACTGTTTCTGGAGCGCGCTGGAACGTGAATGGCATCGCTAGCCTCGGCGGCGACTATCACCTGATCATAAACCTCCTCCTTGGGGCAACGTTCTCACTGCCTCAGACTGAATCCCGGATAGATTCCGAAAGTTCGCGGGCTCGCAGCAAGCACCGGGAACGCGGCAAGTCGGAAATCACCGGATCTACGGCCCACTCGGCCCACCAGTATATACCGGAACGGTGAGAGTGGAACTCGGTCAATCCCACTGTCGCCAAGTGAGTCGCATCGAGGACGCCCTCGGCGGTGGGACTCGAGGAGAATTGATGGATTCCCGTGCGACTCGCGTCCAATGATGGTGACAGGAACGCGATGGCAACACTCTTGCCGTCACTTGGCCGCCACAGGCCATCTAGTACGGGTAATTTACAGTGATTTATTATCCACTGGTCTTGTGATAGTTGCACACGGAAATCTCAAGGTAAACTTGATTTGAACACGTTTTGAACATGTTGTTTTACGCACAGGATTTAAATACTGTAGTACTACAATCGATTCGTCAGTCACGCGTCACGCGGGCCCTTGACGTGACGAATTTTGAGACTTGGTCACGCGTCACGGAGGGTCTTGACGAATACATTTTTCGTCACACCAGATTCAAAATTAGGTTGCAATCACATAAAATTGAGATTTTTCGGCACTGCAGACACAATTCAACCATCTGAGGTCTATTCTCAACAGCTAAGATGTTATAAAGCCAAAATTCCATTCTCTGTACGTGAAAAAAAGGTAATTCCAGCACTAAAAGTCATGGTTTCTTCAGCTTTGATGCTTTATAATCTATGAAGGTGTTTGTTTAGCTCTGTTCACTTCTGAAAAACCGAATCTACATGCCCTCCACCCCCAGTGAGACTTCCAAGACTTGACGAATTTTTTGGGTCTGTCACGCGGCCCAGGACCACTTGACGAAGTGACGAAGTCAAGGGTGCTCCGGCATTCAAACCGGCGACCTAGGGCCGGTTAGTTAGTCCGTCCATTGGGTCTGAAAAAAAAACTTTTGAGACACCGATTTTTGGATGAAAATGGCTTATATATTGTCAATTATACTTGCAGACACGTACAGGACCACCGAGCACCATTATTTGAGCGATTCGCTATGTTATTCCAAATCTGGCAGACGATTATGGTCTATTTGGCAATAGCGTCTGATTCTCGATCGAAGATTTTCTCTCCGCGGATGCATCTCACAATAAGACTTTGAATGTCAAGCGCGAAATTTGCATCCCTTCCATGATGCTCGAAGTTGTCCGCAATGCAGCAGCTGCAAAAAAGCAGTTTAATAGGGCTCGGCAGGTCTAGAAATTGTTTCGGGCATCTGCAGTGGTCCCTGGAGACATTAGAATGTGAGTTAGCATAAATAGTGTACTACAATAGCCAGAACGACCATCTATTCTAAAGTTTCGTGGTATCGCGCACGCCTCCGGCAACTAAAAACACGTGATATTTCCTTATGCGGATGCTTACGTAGTTAGTTAGTTCAGCGTTGAGGTCTGAAAAAAGAAAATCGGCCCTAGTGCCTTTTTTTGAATGCCGGAGCACCCTTGGACGAAGTGGTATTTTTGGTCACGCGTCACACCCCTTGACGAATTGATTGTGATACTACAGTATGTAACTATTCAGAGCGAAGTTGAGTCTCTTAATCGTATAAATAGTCTGAGAGGAAGTTGAATTCCATCTAAGTACGCAACCAGAGTCATTTTACATAAGACTGTTGGTCAATTTTTACGAGCACTGTACCCATTTTCTTTTTGGTCGGCCGCGCAGCCGTGGCGTTAGCGGCACGGGTAGACTCGGACGGTGTGCGTTTCCGCTTCCCAGACAAGATATTGTTTCTCGCTCAGCTCTAGATCAATATCTTGCCGTGCAATCGGCTCTTCAATATCACCAACCACATTTGCGGTGTTTTCGTTGCGCTCATCGTGAGAAGCATAAGACGCCAAGAGGGGCGAAGAGGTGGAGCTCTTGGGACAGCCTATTGAAACCGCACTGATTGACGTCGTACGATAATTCAGGAGTCGACGCCATCAGTAAGCCACGCCCCAACGTCAGTGAGGTTGGCTTCCTCCTCATGGATGTCTTCGGTGATGTGATCCCAAGGAGATGTCTGGTCTGCGGTGGGGTGTCTGATCTTGGTCGCATTTATGACTTCATCACGGTCTCCACTCTCAACACCACCCACTCCGAATATTTGTCGCTTTTCGCTGGGCATAGACACGGCAGCGGTCAAAGGTACTATTTGGAACCAGGTAGTTGGCCACTCTACCTAGTTGGCCACTTGAGAGATAGAAGGCCAGGGCTTGATAATTATGACTGGGTATAATGTACAAACAGAATACGACCTTCAACGAACGTTCAGACCAAATTTCAGCCAAAAGTGATGGGTTGATCGAAAGCTACGGCATCGCAGCTTAGTGAACTTGTTTCTGTCGGAGTTGCCAAAGGGGGAATTGCGTCCAAACTGGTCAGTTACGCTTGCGGCAGTGATAAAAAATGGCAGAGAAAAGTGCTTCTAATGCTAGGTATGAAGGCTGGGATCAGTCATGCCAAAGAAACGAGGCCCGCATGCGAGGCTCGAGCCAGAGGACTTGGCTGGCCAAAATAAGTTGCAATAATGTTCATGAGAAGTGAATGCACACACCTGCATATCCAAATCCCTTCTGTGTCTTACTCCTGGGAACCCGACGTTTGAACTTTTATACGACAAATATTAGATGGATATGGTGTCCAACACGGACTGAGGGAGGGACCAGAAAGATAAAATTGTAGAATATGTCGGAAATTGAGGCATTAGATATGAAGATGGACCTTGCCAATTACTGGACTCGGACGGTCAACCGTTCATTTGATATGAAGGTCGTCCGGGTCCAGTCCTCAGGCTTGAATGTCATTCATTTTCGTGACTCCACCGACGAAGGAAAGGATATATGGAGCCAATTTAATGCTCAGAGGCAACCCTGCAGTCAGGGAAGAAGAACGAGCCCCCGAAGTCGTAAATTGATGAAGAATTAGGGGAGAAAGGAGCGAAACGGCGGTTCGGGGATAAGAATTGATCTTCCCACCCAGCGATCCGACATCATCTGCAGCACCGCTTACCTCTTTTGCAAAAGTCCCTACCTTTGCAAAAAAAAAATTTCCAGGCCAATACTGGCCCAAAGTCCCCAGTGAAAAAAAATACGGGCTTTTGTATGCTACCGTATCCCGAATCCAAAATATCTTCCCCGTGCTTCTCGAGACGGGCTCAGAAAAAAATCAAAAGTCCCAAAAATTGGGCCCAAAACACTAACAAATACTTTCGTGCTACAGTAGCTCTCGCTGTATAACACTCATAGGTAGTGTTGCCGCGGCTCGGCTAGCCGATCGAGCCGAGCCTAAATTAAGCTGAGCCAAGCAGTCGTTGCCAAGGCGGCTTGAAGCGACTCGGCTTCGGCTGGAGCCGGTTTGATGACGGCTTAGCCGCGGCTTGACCATGTTTTGGCATACGCCAACCATGCGCCACTGAGCTGCGGGTCTCTCCTCTCGTTGTTGTCCTACATATCGCCTGGCGCTCCCTCTATCATGCCCGCTCCTACCAGCGCCCTCTGGCGTAAATCCCTCGCATTAGCCAAGGCTGTGGACATGCTTGGCACGAGGCAATCAGTCACCGTTTGTTCGCCCTCTCTCATCGCATAATCGTCGCGCTGTATCGAGACAAGAGACTGCTAGTTTGGATGAACACCATGGGGGTATGTAAGGTATGAAAGGGCCGCTTTCCTATTGCCTTGCCTACACATCCATTCATCAAATGCTACAGCTCTTTTCAGGTATTTTTCAGAGTTGTGGCCTTGCACGACGTCGCTCGAGATTAAAATGAGGGTCCATAACATCATTGTGTTATAAACCATGGTTGTCTTACCCTAGCGCACAGAACATTTTCCCTCATTGATGCCTCCCCGCCGAAAGCCAGCCACTGTAGCTGAAGCTGAAGCAGACGGTATTTGTTTCCACACTTTTATTAATTGTTCAGCTCTTTTTGACTATGAAACCAGCTCCAGCTGAAACCCCGAAGCGTAGTCGGCGCACGCGTAGAGCTCCTACTGCACCGGACAAAACTCCACCTCCACCTCCCACTCCAGTCCCGACCAGACGGCAGCGGCGCCAGCCTCCCCCACCAACCGAGCCTGCTCCCACGCCACCGGTTGAGCCTGCTTTTACCCCTGCTGGACGCGAAGGTCCACCTGTTGAGACCGTCCCTATTGGAAACATTGACAGTCGCGCTGATGGTGCGTACATGTCTTATTTTATATATTGTCTGCTGAATACTGGCTTCAGTCCGTCCTCGTGATATCTTTGATGATGACGACCCCGAGGCTGCTGCTGCCGGCGCGGCACCTCGTCCACATGTACATTTTGGTGGCCACGACAGTGACGATGGGGAATATTTCCCGGAACCACCCCAATCAACCCCTTCTCGGAGTCCTTCATCGATCCCTCAGTCCTCGTCCCGGCATCGCCGGCACCGACAATCGCCTCGGGCTGGTCCGCATGCCGCCCCGCTGCCCCCACCGCACCGCAAAGGGACTGACAGATCTGGGTCGGCCAAGGATGTCTGGACCTTCTTTGAACCGAAGGAACCACAAGGCACACAGAAGCGAGAGTGTCTGTTTTGCAAGTGCGTACCATGGCAAGATTTTCTTTATTCTTACTTGCCTAACTGTCTGCAGACAGCGACATGCAGTGAACCCGCATACGGGAACGACCAAGTTCTCCGCCAATACCAGCACCGGTGTCCTGCGCAGGCATCTTTTCGAACACCATGTGGACGCGTGGGTTGAGGGCTGTGATCAGCTGAAGATCCCGATCAAGGCAAAGGAGGCTGCACCCTACGTCAACGACTATCATGTGCGTAAGCATCAGAAAACAGGTGCCACATCGAATTCGGAACCGGGAAAGAAGAGAACACAATTTTCGCAAGAGGCCTTTGTTGACGCCATCGTCGAATGGATTGTCGGTGATGATCAGCCTGAGGTAAGCCTTTCTTTGGCTTGATTTCTCCGAAATTTAACCTGTATCTCCAGTCGATCAATGTCATCGAGAACGAACAATTGCGCGCCATCTTTCTGATGCTACGGTCTGAACTCAAGGACTCCGATATCCCCCACCGGACAAAAATTCGAAAGCGGATTATCGAAGTCTGGGATGAACATCTCACAACTCTCCAAAACGAGATGGCGGTATGTTTCTTTCTCTTTGTGTGCTCGCAGCCTTAAAAATTACATTACACAGAATGCAATTGGCAAAATCTCGACCACCATGGATCTGTGGAGCGACCACCAGACGAGACCGTTTATGGCCGCCACCAGTCATTGGCTCCATGCAACGCTCGTCGATACGCCCGCTGGCCCTCAGTATACTCTTACGCTCCGCACGGATTTGATCGGATTTCTTCGCGTACCTGGCCATCACGACGGAGAGCATTTGGCTACTGCATTTCTGTATATAATTGATCGCATTGACATCGCTTCCAAGGTGTGCCCACCGCTTTATCACATTTGTTTTAGCTTGGTTGGGTCACGCTCGACAATGCGCTCAACAACGACACCTTCATGACATTCTTGGAGATAGAGCTTCGCAAGCGCAAGATACCGTTTCGAAAACTGGACCGGCGCATTCGGTGATTTTTGTTTCTCACTCGAACCCACAATCTGATCAATGTACTAGATGTTTCCCTCACATCGTCAATTTAGCCTGCAAAGCGATATTGGGTGCAATCACTAGGGCCTGACTTGGATGATCCATTGGATGATTCCCACGATATTATCTCTGCATTCCTTGCTCAGATTCCTTCGGGAAAAGACAGTAAACAATGCTTCAGTGCCTAGAAGGTGATCGGCAGGCACTAGAAATTTATCCGGTTTATTGTGGTGGAGCATTCGTCCACAGCGAGCGTGGGAATCATCCAATGGATCATCCAAGTCAGGCCCTAGCAATCACTGACATGGATTTTGCTGCGTCGGGAGCCGCTGACTTTATCCCTGGTCCTGCCGCTCAACCGCGGACGTTTTTAGACGCAATTGCTCGCGAACCTGTTGCCACGGTCCGGACGAGTGTTCGCGTGGTAAGTAACTTTGTATGTACTTCGTCCAACTGAACCATAATTTTGTTAGATTCGCGCATCTTCTTTACGCCGTCAATATTTCTCTGAAGTGCTCAAAGCACTGCAGAAGAAGGATCTTCAGCTGCTGCGGGACGTCGATACGTGGTGGTCATCAACACTGATCATGATAGACCGCGCTATCCTTCTTCGCGAGGTAATTTATTTATGTTGTCTTTTTACTGGTTTTTATTAATTCGTATAGGCCATCGACAAGTTCCTCTCCGACACCCAGTTTCAAGACCTAAAAAAATACAAGCTGAGCGACAAGGAGTGGGAGGCTCTGGAGGCGTTCAAACGGATATTGGCCGTATGTTTCCTTCATAATTTTGTGCATTATTACATGGCTCAGAGCGGCAATATATGTAGGTACCTCACGCCTTTCAACAAAGGCTTTCGGCGGAGAAGACACCCACCCTCGGAGACGCGCTTCCTGCATTCGAGGCGATGATCTCGCAATGGGAGAAACAGCAAACTCAACATCCGGAGACCACACACATTGTGCAGCAAGGAATCGACAAGTTGGAATCCTATCGAGAACGGGTCGAGGATGTGCCGGCCTACATCTTATCTATGCGTGAGTTCAATCATCTCATTGCTGCACCGTTGCTTACTAGATTTCCAGTCATCAACCCAGCTATCAAGCTAAGCTGGTTTGAAAGATTCCGACCAGAGCAAGTCCGATCGGTCAAAGACCTTTTCTTACGCGAGGTACACCCAACCGTTCCTTATCACGACAATCTCATCACTCATGTACATCAAGCTTGAAGGCTACCGAACCGACCTCAGCAATACCCCCGCTCGGCCTTCACGGGCCAATTGGGCCGACGAGGTCCTTGGCATGAATACGCCGGGACGCCCTACACGTCGCCAGAGCTTGAAAGATGAGGTTGATTCATATTTTATGGAAGCTCCGTACAGCTTTGGGTCGGTGCGCTACTGGCAGGTATGGTGATTTTATTTGTTTATTCTTTCAGTTGGACCTGACTCGTCCTTGTACTGCCCAGGATAATCAGCTACGGCACCCCACTATATTCGCACTCGCTGTCGACATCTTGCCAATTCAGGGGTCTGCTGTCCCCTGCGAGCGTGTCTTTTCCTCCAGTGCCGAGACCGACACAGTCAGGCGCAGTCGTACGGCGCCTGATCTGATGGAGGCCCTCCAAATGCTCAAGTTTTCGATCAAAAAAGGTCGCGGAATCAGTTTTACAGCGGGGACATCTAGAGAGGAGGAGATTGCGTTGATGGAGACAGAGACAGAGGAGCGGGCTTTGGTACCGGAGGACCCGACAGGCTATAGTTCTTTTATTCAATCTTTACTTAATACTGAATACGACTCGGAATAGTTCGTGAACTCTTAATATATCTCTTCGCATCCGTGCTCAGCGCACCTATGGCGCGACATTCAGGTACACACGACCCGACCCACTCTATTCTCACTGCAGATGGCTGCGGAGCCATCAAAAGCCGAGCCGAGCCAGCCGTAGCCGAGCCGCGGCAACACTACTCGTAGGCCCGAAAAACTCAAGGCATACACTTATGGGTGTCCTCTACACGCTCATATTTTTTTAAAAGTCAAGAATCCTCTGGCTTGTCGTGTTTGAGCTTCGCTTTCATCACGTTACAAAATCAATGAGAATTTCAAACTCCGCTCGGCTCACTACACAAGCTCGGCTCTTACTCCCGCTTCGCGTCCTCCAAGGCGTCGTCGCGCTCACTCGACACGTGTCCGTCAAGTCAGTGAGGGCGCGGGCACCCCCAGATACCCACTCAGCATCATACCCCATCTCTTATGATTCACGTTCTTTCTAATTTCAACAAACGATGGTGTCCGTGTCAATGGCGCGAGGTAGGCCGAAGCGAGAAGGGATGAAGATGAAGAAGAAGGAGGAGAAGGTGCAGGAGGCGGTCATCGGCATCCAAACAAAACTGTACAAGAATACTAAACAGGCGGCAGAAGCCCTTCAGATCCCCAAGCAGGCCGCGACCATCCATCGGCGATTGAAAGGGAATTCCAAGCCGAGGATCGAGTCCCAGGTCCAGCGACAGTTCCTCACGCCAGCTCAAGAGGGATTTCTTGCCGAGTGGATGAAGTTTTACGGCTTTGCGGGCCTACCTTTGAATAAGAAGACTGTCGCGGTCAAGGTCAAAGCAATGTGCGGAGAAGTTCCTGGCAAGAACTGGATGGGTCACTTCCTCTGCCGCCATCCCGACTGCGCACCAGGCCGGCCCTCCGGACTCGATCCCAAACGGGCAACCGCCTTCAATCCAGCCAATGTCAAAGCTCATTTCGATCTGTTGAAGCAAGAGTTCCAGCACAATGGGCGCACCATCCCGGCCCGCAACATATACAATATGGACGAGGTCAGCATCCAACTTGGTGGTGGTCGGAAGGGCTCGAACGAGATCTACTTCTTCTCGTCCACTGACAAGGTGCGGTAAAAGCTGAAGAGCGATGACCTTAAACTCACGACCATTCTGGAGGTCGTGTGTCTATATGGAACCTCGACAATCGCGCCCGGCTTTGTCTTTGCCGGAAGTCAGATGTGTCCGCGTTGGTTTGAGGTCAGGGATGATATCGTGTGCGTCTTCATCATATCTTCTGCAGAACTTCACCATTTAATATGACGCCATAGCATTGGCATGACCGAGACAGGCTGGACCAACGAGCAGTTCTTCCAGATATGGTTCAGACTCTGCTTCATCCCGGGAGCCAAGGCTCATAGCGACCCCGAATTTCCAATATTCTTGCTATTGGACGGCCACCTCTCCCACGACACCGTCGAATCCGTCGACGACGCCATTGAGAACAACGTCAAAATTGGGCTAATGGGCTCCCACCAAACACACCGTTTACAGCCATGCGACGTTGGCGTGTTCGGTCCCTCGAAGGGCAACTGGCGAGCACGTTGTGATGAGATCCTCCAGGAGACCGGAGAGACAATGAGTGTTGCGTACATCGTCAAGGAATGGATGGACGTTCGTGAGAAGTCGTTCAAGGTGGAAACAATCCAGGCTGCGTGGTATAAATCTGGGATCAATGTTGACGCTAGTGGGTTGCTTCCGCGGCTCACACCCGAGATCTTCACCGCGGCTGACTACGCTCCCAGCATATCCACCTCTACCCAGCTTCATCTCCCTGTCGGCTTTCCCGACGTCCCTATGTCAGAAGCCGACAACAACGCTACCGCTGTCTCTGATCAGCCCGGTGATCGCTCATCTTCGACATCATCTCTTCCCACCACTTCCAATCCCTCTTCATCCACTCCGTCTCCTCACATGGCCTTCACTCCTCCTTTAATCGCCTATGAATATCCACAGGACAATGACGAGCCCCCGTCGGACCTTCGAGGTGAAGCACTTGTCAGGTTCTACCAAGCTGTCGCAGACAAACTCAAGGCGCAGAGGAACGAAGCCCGTGTGCAGCGCGAACTTGCGGACGCCCATGCCATCATGGCCGGACAGCACATCCAGTCATTACAGCAGAAGCTTAACTCAGGCAAGGGCAAGAAACGCTCAGGCAACGAGCGCAACCTTTCCACGACAGCTCGGATGCTTACGTCGGCGGAGGGGAGGGTGTTAGCCGGAGAGAAGCGTACAGCGCAGCTGCAGAAGAAGGCGAAGGACGATGAGAATCGCTCCCAACGACTACTAGCCAGCGCTGAGGTCATCAAGCGGCGCGCTGAGCTGGGACGCGAAGGGATGGAGTTTGCCGGGAATATCAAGTCGCTGAAAGCCCCGCAGCTGAAGGATCTTGCATGGTCCTTAGAGCTTGAAGAGAACGGAACGCGCGAGGTGTTGATTGAGAGGATTCTGACTCACTTCGGTGATGATGAATCTCACAAGGTCGACAAGCGCTATGTCGAGCTGTGGCGTCGTCGTCGAGGCGCCGCTGTATTCAACGACGATGTTGAGCAGCCGGCACAACCCGAAGATATGCTCACAGACATTCAAAATGTCGCCAGTGGTTCTGGATCCTCCTCCTTTCTTTCACACCTCCCGCCGCCGCCGCCTCCCCCGAACGCTCCGTATGTCTTCCCTGATACACCGTGGGCACCGCCCAACCACCTTCCTTACGACCATCGCGTTACCAATCCACCTTCATTTACTCAGTATCACGGCAACTCTCCATCCGACTACTACTCTGTGCGCCACCCTTACGAGCCTACCTTTTTACGATATTAGTTTACGCCTCTCGACGGTTTTCCCCCCTTCACGCCATTCGCGCTACCTCTTACCGCAATCCTACCGCGACGCCTTACGCCATTTACACTATTTTTCATATGTCTAGTAACAGTACAATTACCTATTAGTTTACAATACATACAGCGTAATATATCCCATCTGTGGTGCGGATTCTTCAAAGCTTTCTTGCGATGTAATGCTGTTTAATCCGAATTGCCGAATGCTCGGCAGTTCGGCAACGATGACGACATTTTTGCGAAGGTGGGTAAAAGTATCAAAAAAATGTACCCCTCACCGGCAACTTCACAGCTCTCTCGATAGTCGACAGATAAATCTGAAATTATTCAGACATTGAAATAATACCTATGGCCTGAGCCCGTCAAAATTTCAGGACGATCCGAGCCCAGACGTTCGAACAGCACTTCCATCAAAAACCTTTTGCAAAGGAGGGGTAAAGATAGTAACATCAACTCGTCACTTTCGGCTGAAAATTGTCCAGGACAGGCGGCAATTGGGCGGCAAAGGTTGTATTCCACCCCCGAGTACCAAAACGACATATGGCCAAGTAACTGGTCTTATAATTTGGCAAGTGGCCAGGGTCCTAGTCCGGCCAGGTTGGCAGTCACAGATAGTAATGCAGTGGTGAATATATTTGAGGTTTTTTTTTTTTTTTTTTTTTTTTTTTTGCCCACCAAAATGGTGTATTTTTCGATGAGAACTGCAATAATAATGTTACAGTATTACCCCCATACATCTGACACAGCTACACCGGACAATGTGAACCTTGTTACCGGCCGATACGGTAGATGGGGTGCAACAGCTGAATTCAAACTCAGATTTAGTCCCCTGTCGGAGTTTGAATTTGCCACCTGACGCGTCACTCTCTTGTCTTAGGTTCGGAGCAAGCCTGTCTCCGCGCCGGCGAGCCGGCGATTCTCGGAGGCTTGTGACAAACTGCCAAAAAAGTGCCATGTCTTCAGGACTGAACACCACCTCAGATTCTCGTCCAATTCCTTAAGAGTAAGCTAGCACTGTAGTATTACGTTTAATTCGTCAGTCACGCGTCACGCTCATTTTCTCTGGGGGCGAAAACAATTTTTTCTCAATTTATCAGATTTTCTTTGATTTTCAAAAGTATCAAAAAAACCGGTGGCGGTGTCGAATTGAACGTAATAATACAGTATATTGTTCTTTCGACGTATTCAAATAGATGTACCGCCTAAGCCTAAATTTAACGGACCATACTGGTCATCTACATGCAGTTCTTTAGGGCACTTTCGCACTTTGAATTCCCACCAAACACAGGATACTTCGATGGAATTTTTTACACTTTATGGGCTCGATGGACCCAGAGAGCCATTTTGAGGAGTTTTCCCAGCAAAGATTATTGACCTAATGTTCTCTATCATGTAGCAAAAAATATTCGAAAGCTGACAGCCGGATTGGGACAGTGTGATGAGAGCGTGACACGACGCGTCTCATTAGTGACTCAGCGCGATCTTTTTTGTTTCTCCTCTCGCCGCCACTCGTCTCAGACCTCAAGCGCAGTACCTCATCCACTCTGGCTACCCTGCAATATGAGGACACCTACTGGGAGTCCCGCTTCCCCCCGGGCCAGCTGAGACGGCTTACGCTAGAAGGACGTCTTCAGCTCGTCTTCTCGCTCATGATTATGGTCAGCCTCTAGAGCCTTGAGAGGGCATACAATGATTGTGACCTTATTTCTATCCCCTAGTGCTGCCACTGCCTCGAAAATTAAACTTTTTCCGTAGCCTGTGCCGGCGATTCGAGGAAAATCGAGTCGTATCCCCGAAGAATTCGGATAATAAGATGGATTTGCCAGTCGTCTGTTGTGTAAGTGAGCTTCAGCTCGTTGATGACCATCTTCCGTGTCGCCTCAAACGTGTGCTTCTACTGCTTGATGCCTTGAAGGCGCGTAGAGGCAGGAGGAATATGCCGTCGAGGTGTGCCCGGGGATCGAGATGCGATGGGTGAAAATGGCCGGCGGCGTGGGGTTCGTGGTGATTGAGGAGTAGTCTGGGTACTACCCGACATGTTTATGTACCAGCGATGAGGAAAAAAATCAGGGGAAAGAAAGGAGACTGCCAAAAGACGCCACGCGATGATGACAAATCAGACCCGATTGGGACATTTTTGCCAGCTCACTCAGAAAGTTGAGTCAAGGTCCATTCCAGCCAGTGAAAAGTGTTAGAAGTATCTCCAGGATTCCCTCTTCAATCCCGTCCCCTCAGAATATTTTTATTTGACAGGTAACAAGTGCTGCACGTTGAAACACAATACACGATGTGGCGTCAAAGCGCCAGAATGGTGCCCGTTTAATAGGATTGGCTTATGCACTAGAAAAAAACTGAGTCGGTAGGAATACTTGAATGGTTCCCAGGGAAAAAAATATTCCATAGCGTCCCGGCGATTGACGCGCTTGTTAAAGCAGGACGGCGCGCCAAAGACATTGCCCTTTTTCGGCATCTTGGCACAAGCCCCTTCTCAGAATGCCCTGCGAAGCACGTGAATGTCATGTGATGCTGAGAAGGCGGCTTGTTCCGAACCTACTCTTGTAAGACTCCAACCGTTTCCGTGTATAACCGGTTTCAAACGGTTTTAACCGTTTCTGTTTCCATTTAATTTGCCCTCCAGGGCAAACAGTTTATAAACCGTTTAAAACGGTTTAAATGATTAGCCGCAGCGCTTGCAGGCAGGTTGCAAGAGTCGCGAAGTAGATAGGTCGGAATCAAGCGCTGATTTGTGATGCGACACGCTCGGGCCATCCCAGTGATTGAGCACGGATTTCTGTTGAGAAAAGTAAGTCTTGATCGCCTTCTGAGTTTATTCTTAGAATATACAAGGGACTGGTCGGCCGCTTCGCGGCCTCCCATTCCCTTCTTTAAATTAATCCGACAATCTCGATGTTCGCCGCGGCAGCCTTTGTTTCAGTGGAGTGGGAGCCATCTGTCAATGTCAAAGTTTGTTGGCGGCTGACGTAGTGTCGGCCATGCTGAATGTTGATTGCCCAGCAGCCAGCTGACTCGGTAAACCAATGGGGAGTTGCCGGGCAGTACGGCATTGGCGGGAATCGAGCGGAGTTTAAAGGCTTCAGACAGACAGACACACGTAATTTTATAAAGAGGGTAAATACAGGCGATCGACAAATGGCTCTTTGTGAAATTCGACGACTGGAAATTCCTCGAAGCGCTTGGGAATATCCTCGAGGTTGGCATTCTTATGACTCCATACAAATCAACCAACATCTTTACTAGTTGTTCACAGTGTTACATTACGGATGTCACGCTCAAAAACGCCGACCCTTTCTTGGGTTCAGGCCTTGTCTAATTAAGTGTGAAGAATATTATTCAAAGGCTTGTGGATGCCAACTCAATATTCATGCGACGTGCACATGGATTCTAACCCCCATTCTCTGATCCACTCTTAGTACCTCACTCATCGTTTGGAATTTCGTGGTTCCAGAAAATGGTGGCGAAACGTCCGACGGGTCTGTTGAGCGCGGTCCACGCAGAGGTATGATTTAAACGCGTATACAAGTCGTACCAAAAGGTTCAGGCTGTCGACAATTCATCAATCCAGTCCCAGCCATCGGTCCCACGTTCGCCACCGGGCAAGCTTGGCTCATTCCTTGACGATGTATGCATGGTCGGTGTCGCTAATGTTGCTCCACCTGTAGTAATGGTGAGCGAGCTGGAACACTTTTGGGACGCCTTCAATAACTACGTGCCAGGGGATCGCAAGGCACCACCGAGTAGAGTGCGCTAGAGACTAGTATCCACCTCATCCCTTGTTTGAATACGCCCCCCAGAAAATACCGTGTATAAACTGTTTTAAACTGTTTTAAATGGTTTAGAAATCGTTTCCATTTAGTTTGCCCCCAGCTCTACACGGAAACTAAATGGTTGGAGCCTTATACTCTTGTCTGACTGCAAATGTGGGCCGTATTCATCACCGCGGCGAGAGCTCCGCAGAAGGTGGCCCTAGTTTATTCCTCAAAGTAGAGACTGAGAGTGCCACTGTCCGACATCCTAGGCACTCAATCGAGCTTTCCTCCTTATCCAGGATTTCGAGTACACGGAGTATCCAGCAGAAAGCCAATGGACGCTCATTACCTCGAAAGATTTGCCGTCCGCACCCCCGCCTGCAACGGCTTTGCCGCTTCCCGACATTACCGGTCGCAACGACTTTGCATCAGCGTCATTACAGTCGCAGAAATCAACGCATTCATTCGCGCGAACGAAGATACCTTGTCGGGGATAGACATTTCTGGGGGGATTAGCTTATTATCGACCAAAAGGGCCTCGAGACCTCGACGTGTCTAGTGTGCGAGCAGGTGTATAATTTTGGCGAAGAAGGAGAAGACTCCGGCCTGACTCAGGAGTTCCGCGCCTGCAGAATTCCGTACGGGGAAGCGTGGAGTATGATCACCAATCTTGATATCGCTAACATGGGCTTCGAAGAATGGGTTGATGAGAAGGTCGGTGAACAGGAGGGTGGGAGCTGGCGATGGAACTCATTTGGCCCCAGCAGAATGATCCAGACGAGCAGACTGAGGCAGAGATCAAAAAAGAGAAGGCACTGAAGGAGTTGCGGGATGCAGGTCATACCGACTAAATCTGTGAGTTCAAGTTTGGTCGAACGCGTCCGTATTGAATATGTGTTTTCAGGTTCAGTTCATCGGCGCTGTTATTTCAACGTTTCCCGATGATATACATGCGGCTGTGGTAAATTTCGCCGCAACCCCTAGGACAAGTTTCTTTCGACGCCGCGATATACATTAGGCCTCGGTAATCCTCAATGCTCTATGCACGTCGCTGTCGGATTTGTGAGAAAGGCGGATGAAAAGAGGCAGGGAAAGAGACGAGAAGGTCAACAGCTGAACCGTCAACATCAGCGCACGCATCGTTTTCCTCTCACCACAACTGATAATGCACCGGGCTCTGCAAATTCCTGAGCTTTCGAGTTGATCTGCATTCAGATATACCCACTAAACAGAATAACCTTCAACCAACCAGACGGAAGATCTTGCTGCACTCGCGAGAACGGCGGCAATATCTGATAATCTAGCTCTCGGTCAGTACAAGATATCTTCCTTCACGCGGATGAATGCGCTGATTTCTGCTAATGACATCGACGCAAACCCGCGGTTTAATTCCCGACAAAGCTTCCTGGTTTGCACGTATAAAAGTGCTGATTTCCGCCAACGACATATAAAAAGAAAGAAAAGAAAATAGAAGCAAAGTCGTTGTTACCGGCGATGAAATCTGGAAGTGGCAAAGGTGTCGTCGGTGGGGCCTTGGGCGGCGAGTTTTTCGAGGTAAGCAGTGTCCCACGACTACCCGCTGGATATTTCAAGAATTAAAAGTCTTGAATGAGGAACGCTCGGTTACACGGCTATCCCGGATGTCAGTGGAATTTGACGGGTTTGATGACCGTCAGGTTTCAACAGTGGGCGGATTGGTGGATTTAATTGATTTGGCGCCTCGTCGGATTTCGACGGGTCGTCCGTTGAACCGGCTCAAGTCTAAGACTGCGTTCAAATTCTTGTGCGTGATCTGCCCAAGCAAATAGAATAAAATGAAGGAAGCGGCGGCAAAATACTGCGAAGCACGAGAATCGAACCGGCAACCTGCCGAAAACCAAGAAATACGACATACTATGTGGGAACGGGCACCGCCGTTGATCGATCCGGCAGCTTTGTACTTGTTTGCTCCCTAGTCAACTTCGATCCACCATGTTCCACTCTGCACTGGACTCCCTGGACAAGGTATCGACTCGCTCAAAAGGGAAGAAATGTTCCCATTGTTGATATCTATGGGTTTCAACCAAAATCCCACACCTTATTGCTCAAAATAGAGTGCTATCCGAATGTTCGGGGTCACCTGTAAAGCTCGGATTTTTGAAGGGTACTGAAATATTCTATAAACATCTCAGAACTTTGAATTGAAGTATCTTTACTATTTAAAGACTGAAAACCAGGACCTTAGCTCAATGATCAAGCTTGCAATTGGCGCAAATATTCTGTCCGCTGCTGCACGTGACCTCAACCGTTGTTCCAAAAAATGACCATGGTTTGCTCAAAGCTGAACAAAATTCTTTGCTTCCGCGGAACGACGCGTCTATAAATGACTGGATAACTTGCATACTGTCTCAAATCCTTAATTCTAGCTTACCCTTTGCAGGAATGGGACAATAATGTGGCAAGTTTGAGTCTAACCTCGGTATTTGCCCAAAATCAAAGAATATGGCAAGGTATTTTTGTGGAAACAAGTTTTCTACGCCGTTTCCCCGCAGAGAATGACCAAATTCACTGAGTTTTGACAAAGTTATAAGGATTCTGCACTACAGGGAATTTGATCTGCCAACCAAAATTCCGCAGGTCAGTCACAGTCATGGAAAATGAGCTCAAACTATGTAATAGGAGTATTTGAGTTGGTCTGCTCATATTTTGGACCTAACCATGCCTTTTCCCTGTCAAAAACACAAATCTTGATCAACTTCACCAAAATCCTATCAACTCTGACAATTTTGAGCAGATCATCGACCTTCCGCAGGCGAAATCACTGGTAGATAGGCCCTCTACAAAAGTACCTTGCCACAATTTTCAGTTTTTGACGAACTGCCGAGAAAACGACGGTATTTCAGCCGAAATGACCGAATATTTGTGCAAGTGGCCAAATTCAAAAAATGGGCATAATACTTTTATTTATGCTGGTTTAATCCCTGGCTTTCCTTTTGACCTGGCTCAAAAATGTGTTCCTGCAAGGCTGATACCTTTGCAAAACTGGAACCGCTTGGAATCGAGAGTAAACAGGGACAAACATGCCGATCAAATCATTGGCGATGCCCAGACATAGGGTGCACACGAGCAATAGGGCATAGTGCCAATAGAAGCTGCTCAAGAAGATTACATACGCCGGCACCTCGCCATCTGGCTTCATGATCATTCCTAATCACCCTCAAACTCAATGCAATAACTTGGCAAACGGACTGGTTCTCTTCTCTAGCAATAGGGTCAGTCAGAGTAACTATTTTACGTCGTTTCTGGGGTCATTTCTGAGTCGTTTCTGACAGTCGTTTCTGATTTAATTAATCGTGGGAGAAACGACAAAAACCAGAAACGACTCGAAATGTAGAAACGCCTCTGGAGCCGTTTCTACAGTCGTTTCTGCGGCCGTTTCTGCACTCTTAATTTGAAGACGGTTTAACTAGCCTATCACATTTTCTATGACTGCGGCTGACCAATCCCCGCCCTTGGTTCGTCGGCCTTTCTCTTGCGCCCTGCCGTCGGCCCTCTCAGTGTTGATGGCAAATGAATTTCATGGCAGGATCAAGGCGAGCTCGGCAGGCAGCATGTCGGCGTAGTAGAGCACAATATTGGTGCCCCTTGTTGTTGCAGATGAAGGACTTCAAGAGTTTATTTGCAGGCTCGCTGCGAGTGGCGGCGGGCATGGCAAAGCCTGGACAGCCACAAATGATGGGAGTGAAAGGGGTATGAATAATAAAATTACCCAGAAACGGCTCCAGAAACGACTCTAGAAATGGGTCGGTCAGAGCTCAGGTCGTTTCTCGCACGTTTATGATGCCAACAATTAACAGAAACGGTTTCAGAAACGACCTCAGAAACGACCCCAGAAACGACCAAAAATAGTTACTCTGACTGACCCTAATAAGTTCAAATAGTCTGCATGGAAATCCACACAATGGGTTTTTTCTGTAAATGATGAGGTATATGTACTGGATAACCTAACTGAGGCTAACTTCACTCATATGCTAGGTGATACTAGGTGATAAGTGTATGAGCCTTGCCTACGAGACAACCTGTGTGAGAGGTAGTAGTGAAAAAGTATTGAATTCAACTTAACAAGAATATTGTACACAGGAAGTATTGTGGTGCATCGGTGCTTAGCTGCCTTGAAGCTTGAAGGCCGGAGGGGTAGCCCGTCAGAATTCACATGGTAAATGCAGCGCCGACGGATGCATTGATGAAATCAGACAGACGACCCGTCAGATTCCAGTAATCCGCCAAATCAAATCATTCCGAAGATCTTCCCCTCGACCCCTCGAAACACGAGCAGAAAATCGTTGGATTCCAACTGGTTTGAAATCCTATCAAATTCCACTGACTTCCGGGATAGCCGTGTAAGTGCCTGGGAAGTGACTTGTCAGTACGCGCACAGAGGGAAGACATCGGTGCCACTGGGGGGCGCGCTGCCGGGATAAAAACAGGCCACGTATACATTGCGTTACACGAGCTTTCCTCGCAAGGCGACTCCAGAGATAGCTCGGTGCATTGGGTGATGGCTCAATGACGCAATGGCAGCGGAGTTTTTGATCTCGGCAGACAATTGCCGGTTACCCACCAAATATTCTGCAAATCGAAGGCGCTGCTCTCAGGTTTGTCCGATCAAATCATTGACATGCCTTACAGGGATGCAAGTTCCTGGTCTCGTCGGCTTGGAGAATCGACAATCCTACCCTATCCTTGAAATTTCTTGTCAGCCATCGGCCGACGGCGGCCTCGCGTCCTGTCTCAGTGTACGACTTGCGAGGATCCAATTCAGCCACCAATACAGCACAGTGAAATGAGTCTCTTTTGATTCAGCCTAATGAATTTCGCTTTCAATTTCAAGAGCGCCCGTGGGTTAGGTTACATTTTTGGCATTCAATTATATTATATAAGCATGGCATCTTCGGAGTGAGTTCCGCCGCGCGCTTTGGATTCAAAAGCCTAATAACCCGGTCAAGTGTCAGCGTCAATGCCTCCGCTGTGCTCGCACAGGACCCAGCGCGATTTCGAAGGTAGTAATCTTAAAGGGGGAAAGTTCACTTTGATGATGGCAATGATGATTCTTGAACTCCGTTCATTTTATGCGCTTTTCCCCTACGGCCGAACTCCAGCGTTGACTTTACAATGCCTCCTACGGATTTACGTGCATCTCAGACCTCATGGTTCGAATATTCCTGGTTCGGTTGATACGTATCTACCCTGAACCGTTCCGGCGACTAAATAAAAACAAGCCCGTGCGTTGCCGCTGAACACTTGGAAATAATATGTAGATAGCGCTGGTATCAGCGCTGACAGGGTGACATTTGGTTCGAAGGTCAGAATACAAGTGTACGGCAGTAACTTGAAGTTCAACTGTGGGCGAATGGTCCTCTGTTGCTGGTAAAGCAGAATGATACATATTTCAATATGAGGATACACCATAAAGGATGAGAGGATGGAGGAGACATAGGCCACGGACACCGAGAGCTTGTTTAGGTTCAACGTTTCCTGAACGGACGGAGCTAGCAAAGAGGATTAGAGCGCCGGAAGAGTCGAATGAATTCACTGTATTACGTGCAAGGCCATATTCTATTGTGCGTTCACAATGCGATCCTAGGCTTCTCATGAATCGACTCGCTGGGCGCTGCATGGGCGCTGCCTTGGCGTAGAGAGTCCTGTGCATATATAAGGTGACGCATGAAAGAGCAGGAAACTCAGAAAACAATCTCACGGCACTTCCTCGTCGCACAACCTTGCTTATGCTTTTCAAAACCATCTTGAACACCATTTTTGTGGCCTCGGTCACTACTCTCGTCCATGGCATAGACCTTTGCGCCTGGCCCAACACTCAGGCATGTTCCGGAATCGCCGTCTGCTGCTTCGGTCTGGCGAAAAACGCCTGCTGCGGCAACCTCCCGCAGACCGTGGGGTTCTCCATCTCGTACAATCCGCTGGAGATCTCCATCGCCTTCGGCCAAGCTTGGACTCGCAGTGATTGCAGAGACCCCGGAGGAATAGGCACAAACCAGGTTGGTCCGGGAGACAGGTGTTGGAATGGTCTCGGTGTTGCCAAGACCAACAGCATGTCTTGGGCCAACTCTGGCGACCGCCGCCGGTTTTCTGGAAACAACACGGACACCGTTTCCCCCAACGCATTCGTGTACACCAAGGATGGTGTCGAGAAGGCGATCAAGATCCCTGGACATGACGGCGCCATCGATACTCTTTTCGAACTCTACCAGAAGGGTGATTTCGCCACCCTTGACGGCTACGATACCATTAAGAGGACCGGTGAGTAAACATCATCGTTCAAAGGGATAGAGCTGATAAGTACCAGAGTAATTTCCAGGCGGATATCACTGAAAGGAGAGTTGGATGGCAGACGATTCGGAGTATTTGGGATCGAAAGGAATTCATAGTGTTTTTGAATCTCCGTGTATATTACTATTCGCAAGCTCCCCTCTTTTTTGACCTCGTTCGGAGTTCAGATTTGAGAAAGAAAAAAAATGCTTCTACAATGCAAGTCCTACTTACTACTGCCGAGTTGCATTCGTCAATCCGGCCATATATCTTTCGCCCGGTATTTTCAGCCTTTGTTGACTGATTCTGCGGGCGACTCTGGTCGTCCATAATTACGGCCGGAGTGCATAAGCTGCAAGCAGGGAACACGCTTACTAAAGCCGTCGTTGAGCATATACTTACTGTAATTGATCGGCATGCATTGCTATGGGCGATATACTGTTTAAAAATTACCGGGATTTTACAGGCCTTTTGCAGACAACTTGCATCAAAATTCAGCACCTTAGGTGACAATTTGGTATACAGATTACATCTTTGGATGTGGGTTACAATCTCGCATTTTGGGTGACAACTCCACATCGGATCAGCAGTCCATCAGATTCCTATGACTTCGGCTAGCGGATCGAGTCGATAGAGTGGACGGGATGCTTAAATTCAGCCCTCACCGCCTTCCAGTAGCATCGGATGAGGTGTTTTGAATTTAAATTCGTGTTATGTACCACTTGAAACCGCTGTTGCTTGGTCCCCGTCAAAAACTGCTGAAATAGTTAGATTCAATGGAATTTTTTTGTTTGGGGTTCAGAACATTGTGTTTAGCTTGAGGAGTAATGCTTTGACAGAACAATGTCATTTTAATGCGCAAAACAATCTCAACTTCCATTTGTGGATCTCGGCACGAGGCCAACATCATTGTTGCAATCAATCCTGTGATAACTTTGCAACCTACGAAAACTAAGTCCCCGAGATGCAACCGCAACAAGGTGTAAATCAAGAACCCTGGAAGGATGTCAGCATTCTCCAGGTTGTAAGCCATTTTGCACTTTGCTACAGGTTGCAAGCAAAAACCCTGTTTCTTGTTCGCAGTTGTCACTAAATAATTTTTAAACACTATACAAGATGTGCCTGCGCTTCGCTCCGGCGCTCGCTACGACGAGAGCAAAGGAGAAAATTTTCTTGATAGAAGCAGGGACTACAGAAATAGTAGAGCCGTAAGATATCGGAACAAATCTGTAGGTAATGTGATTCAGAGCGCATTCTCTGCATGAAATTTGATGTTGGGGGGAGGCAGAATCTGAAATTCCCAGTCAAGTCAAAAGAACACTGTGCATTGACCTTAAATGAGTGGCGCTCCAAGCTCAGTGTCGGTATGGCACAGCCAAGCTAAGTGAAAAGTGGACCTAGTGTAGCACCCGGCGCCCGTCGGATTCACCGCGACTTGAATCACAAATCATCGTGGACTTGGACGACGCTCACTAATGAGCAGAAGGGGTATATTGACGAAAGCTGTAGCTCAAGATTCGTTTGACCGCAGGCCGAACAAAGACATCGACGACCATAGCGACAACGTTGAACAAAGATCAGTTTCAACGGGTGAGGCCAATTTCAACGTAAGAGAGCTCGGTGCTGCCGGCCAGAATTTTTTGCCGCAACATTATTTCGCCCGGCAAGAGCAGCAAGACAACAGTCAGAGAAATTACGTGACGGCGCAGATATTTGAGCGCACGTTGAAACCTTCGACCGTGATGATGGCGGTTTGGAGCACAATGAGGGAGGCGGAGGTTCAGGAAAGAAAAACAGTTGACGGAGGGCTTGATACTCCAGGGACAGGGCAGCAGAGCAGCAGCACAACGGCAGTGGACACAGCTGGTAAATAAGTTTGGCGTACATAATTGAGGGCGTTGAGGGCTTGAAATGCTTGAGGGTAGATAGAAGTTGAAGGAATCAGTATTGCATTGAGACGGGGTTTGCATACGGGTCGAGAAGTGGGCGAGGCTGAAAGCAAGGGAGAATTGAGTGGACAGGTCTTTTATGTGAGAGGTGTCAACGTGGACTCCCGGCAGAAGTCCGAAAGCTGTTGCGCCACGGGATCTGCCTCCTCTTCTCAAGACTCTCGTTTAGGTTTAATCCCGCAGCTCTGCCTTCTATCACGAGCACCGATGAGATTGTTTGTCGCAAATCGGGCTGGCTGATATTTGGTGATCTTCTGAACAGTCCTAATTTGGCTTCGATTCCACAGCTTTTGAGATCTGAAATTTTGGGCTCCGTGGGATCGATATTATGAATCGGGTGCAACTGCTGTATAAACCGTGAGCCATTTGATGCAGTGAAAGAGAACTTTGCGAGAGGTGAGAGGAAGGGGATAAGCTGTAAGGGGATGAAGCCAAAGAGTCCCAAACGAAAGCCGTCCATTTGCTTAAAGAAACGGTAGATGTGCCATACATTGCCACATTCGACCCCTACGGCTGATTCAATTTCTTCCGATGGGAATAAATCTGGTCTCACAGGAGAACTCAAGCGTTTTTTGGTTCTGCGACTTCATTAGGGAGTTCTTATGAATTAGTACTGAAACATTATCTGGTTCCATTTTGGCTCCACTGTGTTGTCTATGGTACGCTACCAAGCTAACTATACTACCGATTACAATGGAGAGAAGCTAAAATCGTCAGTACATACTACCCTCCCGATCCCAAACTACCCAGCATAGGTACAGCATACTCATCCGCACAAACATCCGGTCCCAGTGGCCTGAATCAGATCTTACAGCCCTGCAATCGGCCAGTGTCTGTTCATCCCCGAGACAGGGGCAGATTTTATATCCGTCGCCACCATGCCTGGGGTCGCTGCACTGGTCTATACCCTCTTCACGATACAATATATATGTTTTAAACTACTCCAGCGTCATGACTTTATGTCTTGGCGAAGCATGCAAATATCAGCCTACTTAATAACTGTTCAACTGCGTCGGCTTCGGCCTCAGAATGCATCACTAATTCCCTCGACTGTTTCACAGAGCCTCCGAATGGAATCACACCTCGCCCTGGTTTCGGGATCCACCTTCTCCCGTCCTGATCTTCTGACCGAGTGTTTCAAGCAAATAGGCGAGTCGTACGAGGCCTTTCAGGCCCTTTATCTTTCGGGGGGCCGCTTAAACCGGGAAGTTCGGGCAGCATCTTTTGGCATTTGTGGGAGAAGATGACTCTCAGGGCTGCCAGGCTGGGGAAATGAGCCGATCGGAGAGTCATGGACGAATTAATTTAAGTCCGAGGGCCGGCGCAATCGCACAACGCTCTAATGCAGACTAATGGCAAGGTTTCCTGAAGAGCTAGCGAATGAGCGAAATCAAGGTCTCCCATACGTTCGCCAGAGCAGAGATGGCGAGCGCCCAACTCTGCTCGCATGTATCTACGAGATTTGAGAGTCGTCCTAGAAGGCGGGAGCCCACACATCACGGGTGACTTGCAATCTCAAACGAAATTTCACCAAGCATCGTAAGATGATCATTATATAGTATCTACACCTTGGATCGAGTCAACCGTTTCTGCTGGGGGATTTCCTCTGTCCAGTAGCTCCATATCTATGAAAAAACCGTGACGCGAGTCAAACTCAATTGCAACACGTTGATGGAAACCGCACCTTGATTCCCGTCAGTGTAGGCCTCCAGAGCGCCACGAGCGATTGTGTCCGGAAATGAAGCAAACACGAGGCCTGTAGCCACGCTCGGACCCCCGGATATTTTCCCAGACATTATATGCAGGAGCGAAGGGTCTCTGAGGTTTAGCATCAATCGACTAATCATCAAGGATGAGATGCTGTGGGACTCGGTCAGAGTTTCCACCCCAAAAAGATCAAACTCAAACTCGTACACATTCGTGAAGGTCGTCGTGATACCTCGTGTGTATGTCTGTAATCGCAGGTAAATCATCAATCTCCCCTGTCAGCCACTGTGAGGATAGAGCATACGCCACCCAGCTGAGCCATAGAAATTACTGAGCCCGTAATGTCGACATAAAAAGCTCACTTACCACAAACGTCAGAATATTGGAGAGGGTAGAAGCGGCCATCACGCTGACATTCCGTGGTCAGATTGCATCCTAGGTAAGCCTGACACCATCCCGCACCCAAAATATATCGAACCTAGGTCTATGTCGGTCAATGGGCAGAGACCAAAAAGCCCTCGTACCATCGCGTAACAGCGTCGTGAGAAGGCTGGCACCAGGTAGACGGTTTGAACGGAGCCCTTTGTATAGCGTGAGGAAAAACACCATAAAGTCGCAGATTCCTGATCCAGCCCAGGCCGTCGCCAAGCTGATCCCTCTATGAATGCTATCAGGGTGAGTCAAAGCATGGCGGTTCGATGGGACGCACTGCGCCTTTGAATACCCGTACGCGCATCCTACATTGAGGTACAAGACTTCACTGTTATCCCCACCCCACCCGGTAAACACTGACCACTGTAGAAAGGTGAGCAAAATTCGATGCACCTCGAATAACCGTACGATTGCTACGGCGATGGACGTGACGGCGACCAAAATCATAAAAATGAGGACCTGTTTGCTTCTTTGGTACAAGGCGTATGTCCGAAGAAGGAGCATCACTGCACGCGGTCAGGGTTCGCATTAGCTGTATCAAAGAGACCGACGTACACCCGATCAGTATCTGCGATGCAATAATGAAATACTGGTGGTATGTGGCTAAGTGCTGGCATCTATAAATTCGTTAGTTAGAAGGCGCACATACCGACGGCGGGCATCCGTACATCTAAGAGAAATCAGAATTTCACTGGACATAGAAGCGATTGGAGGGTTGACCATAATTTTTCGCGGGGTGACCTCCATTATCCAAAGACTTTGGATGACTGCCTTGATTTAGCGGCGAGGATTTTGAGGGATGCCAGTGGAAGATTTACCAGGGGGAATGTTACCGAGGAGTGTGCCATATCGATTTGCAAAGAACAGAATGGATGGGAGTCTGATTGAGGCGCCCCAAACGCGGGAAATTTCCGTGTCCAGGGTGAGAAAAAAATCGTAATAGAGCAGGCTGAAAGAAATGAGACGCAGGGTGGTCACGTAGAGTTGCGCCTGGATTTTGGCCGCATCCATGGCGAGGGGTCTAGGTGAATTAATAACAATCACAGGAGGGAAGGCGCCGTGGTATGTACAAGCCAGCGAGATACTAATACCTCGTGTATTAAGCAGATGCCTCGTATCAGTATGCGGATGTTTACCGTCACCCCGAGTTGCCATTTTCTTCTCAGCCACCACGCCTGCTTCAGCCCTTGGCCCGAGTCATCCAATTTGGTTGGTTTTATTCCCATGCTTATTTCTAGACCACCACCCCAATCACAATTCAGGTCTTGCCGGAACCGCTTCTTACGTGCCGCTCCGTTCACACGCCCCACTTTCTGCCGCTCAAGTTCCACTCAAAAGAAGAAGATCGATGGCTAAGCTTTCTTCGTTCTATTCCCCCATCATCGTCCGACTTTCCTCGCATTGCTAGGCCAGATGCTGTAGTTGACCGCCAGTCGCCGGGTAAATCAAGCTGTCTGCATGCTTGTCATTTCGATATGTATCAAGCCGCGTCCGATTCGGTGGGGATCGAGACAAACCAGGGTTGCAGCGATGCTAGAGGGACACTGCATCAACCAAGGCAATGACTGGCACATACAGTTTGTAGCGACCCGTAGCTTCGGACCTCCCGTTCCGCATTCCAGCTATCGAAACCCTCTCGTCGGTGAACACCCGGCGAGTATTTCAGATTCCAGAAAACAGAGGTGAATGTTGTAATCCGCAGGCCATCCTTGTCCGGACTTGAGGACGATGTAAGGAAGCTGATGAGTATCAATTGGCATTTACCATATTCTCTCGTAGACATCCCCTGAGCCACAACGAATGTCATACCTTGCCTGCTGAATTTGGTGTTCAACATCTTCCATTCATATCGCGTATCGCCGAGAGAATCGGGTACAGCTCCCCTACCGAAGACCCCGGAGCTTAGAGAGAAATAGGGTCGACCAAACATCTTCCATCCATGTCAGTTTTCTGGCATGGCGCCGAGAGAATCGGGTGTAGGAGTCACGCCGGGAACAGCGGAAACCGGAGAGGGCAGTGTTCACTGAGCCAGAATGCACCACGCCAGCCGACAGCGACGTTCTCGGCAAGTTCATGAAACACCCGCTAGCGGCCTTCGGATGCTTGAAATTGAAAGAACCTCCACTTTCACCAAATTTACTGTTGAACATGAAGGATGAAGCGACCCTGCTCCAGTTCCTGATCGAAGCCACCGAGTACTTAGATCCTACCTCCAGTGCCTGGGGCTCGTTGCGGCCGTTACGTCAAAGCACGCAACTGATGCCATTGGCCACCCCTTCTCGCCATCCATAGAACCTGGCCGGCCTCACTATCTCAGACCACCATCCAAACTCACGGTTGCTCCAATCTGCTTCATTCCGGGCCTTCTCATGCTCGTCGACTACCGAGGCCACGTCCTCAAGGACGTCGCGAACAGCGTCAACCCCTTTATCAGCGAAACGTGTAACCTTCCGGTTCCCGCCAATCAAGTGGTTTGTACTCTCTGTAATTCATCAAAGCAAGGCTTACAATTGGATATTTCGCAGTGGAACATGACTGGATTCGACGCAGACGAGACGATCTTTATCATCGAATCGCAAGTGCCTGTACCTTTCAATCCCGAGGCCCCGGGTCCCTTTGCGCTCGGCTTGGATGGAATAGACATCGGCCAAAAGCCCGACCAGGGCAAGAATGCTGTGATTACGGTGACCGGCGCCGCTCACTTCCAGCTGAACTGCGTCAACTCTACAGCTGCTTCGTGCGCTTCTGCCTTTTTCTTTTTTTATCCAGTCTGATGACTCAACTGAATTAATTCATTTTTAGGGTTATACAGACCGATTCCGGGCTTGCTCCGAGTCTTACTGCGTGGCCGCAGGAAGGGAGCATGACAGCGACCCCGGTAGGTATTTCATCGGTGCGGATTATAGAAGCTGGCGCTTTAGGTCGGAAAGGTCACCTTTGAAAATGCCGATGGTCGAGCTGAACAAGTTTGGTCCTTCCAGCAGGTGTAAACAAACAATAGGAGGGAAAACCATTGATCGTTTCGAGGCATTATTTTCAACCACGCACCATCCGTGTGTTCTGCCAATCCAGATGCAACTTTGACACAAAGATTCTGTCGAGGATCCATTTGGCATTAGTGCACACGGTCGAGGAAGTCACCCAGCTAATTGCAACGGCAGACGAATCAGTATTGTGCGACCGTTAACTTATCTCGGTGGCCCGGCAACCGCTAACCAATATTGTGACGATGAACCTCGGCACATTGAATTTAGTCCGCATGCCGCCTCCCTTGAAGCACCACACGTCTTGAATCTGAGGCCGACATGATCAGGGCGGAGACATACCCATCCAAACTCACCGTCGAGAAACCGGGTATAGTCATTTCTTGAAGGCTGAGGAAGAACATACCGGATGTGCTGTTTAAATTTGACAGCGCATCAATTTCTGCCCTTCCATCTCCGGTCAACGTTTCCCAGTACGCCAGTAGTACGTCTCGTTTCACCGGCGCAAGGACTCCTGATCATCGGGGGTGGAATAGATAAAGCTTCGAAGAACAGATATTGAATGACACCTTCTCCTTCGTCGCCCTCGGGAATTATTTTCCAGATCCGCTGGCTGCGCTATACGAGACCTAGACCCAGGACTTAGCGGCGGGCCAGCAGGATTCTGAAACTTTCCTGCTCTCCACCCCACTGCTGCTGCGCACGCCGCACCAGCTCGTCCGTTATATTGGCTGGATTGTTTCATTTCTTGCCCTTCCTTGCGTGAAACGGAGCACGCCATAGAATGCGCAGATCCAAAATACTCAACGTGTAAATAGAACAACTCAAGCCCTACAAGCCAACTACAAGCCGGCTGTGTTGATACCGAGTCCAAACCAACGTGCAGAGCATCCCATTTGTCTACCCAGCCCCAGGCTATTCGTGCCCTTGAGAGAGGGCTACGAACTCCGGGTTCTCCGCATCGTAGTTCAAGAAAGACTTCGTCTGCTCACCGAGCTGGCGACTGCGGCGGAATTGAGCCAAGTATTCCACGACATCTCCAAATGTACGCCTAATTTTTGGATTAATAGTCTCTTTTTCCTGAATATCCCCACAGGCTACGGATGGTTATTCGAGAAAGCCAATATCCTGCATCGCGACATCAGCCGCAATAATTTGATGTATCGCAGGATAGACGGGAAGGTTTACGGCGTCTTGAACGATTTCGACTTGTCGGTCCTCATGGGCAAGGAAGCCAGGACCCACTCAATTTGACGCAGACGGGATGAAAAATCGTCTTCTGTCAGGACGCGCGCGCAATACCTTTCTATGCGGTGCAAAGTTATCTCGAGCGGCCACCACAAAGTGCTTAAATTAAACTACCAACCACAATGGCGAGAAGGTCAAAATTGGCAGTACATACTACCGTCCCGATCCCTACATTCTCATATTCGAGCCAGCATACAGCATACTCATCCGCACAAACCCTGAGAGCAAATTGACTCAGTCACTCAAATCCTCCCCCATATATGGTTTTAAACGGAAGTTGAACGTGATTTGCGGGAGCTCCCTCTCCAGCTTGAGGGCGCACAATGTCTCGAAATTCTTGATACCGACTTTCCCGATCAACTTCACGTCCCGCAAGCCCGGGAACAACCTCAGCCACTCCGCCATCAAAAGGATAGTCCGTTTCTTCCGAACAACTCCGCGGAAGTAGAGCTGCAGACGAACGACATGTGTGACGTTGAGCTCGGGTGCACGCATGGGGTCAAAATGCCCGCCATCCCAAGGATAGAAGTTATCCGGTGCTAGCTTGAGTGTCGCGACGGTGGGCAACCGCGCGAGGCCACGCAGGCTCGTTCGATAAGTGTCCCATATCTTGGTTTTGCCGAAGTAGAACCCCCTGAATTTGTACAGTTGAATTTCAATGACGGTGAGTTTATGGAAGGGATTCTCGGAGGCCAAGATCCACGCTAGGAAGCTGGGGCCCGCCGAAATACTGCGAACCCGCGGAAGTGCGTCGGGCGGAAGAGATTGGCGCTGAACCAAATGGTCGGGATCACAGGGTGGTCCGAAGAAATAGAGGACCTTCAACCTGCGGTGCCGACAAAGAGTCTGTGCATGCATGCATCAGATGTAAACGGTGTTTTCCGCTGTAACCAGTGGAGCCCTTGTGTTGCATCCACCAAAAGATACGCCGAAAGTAGAGTAGTGCACCAGCGGATTAGCGGTGTGTACGATCGTCACATCCTCCGGGCAGATGATCACAGTGGGTCGTGAACTGTATTCTGAGATTAACTTGAGATCAGGCCCTCGAGGTCGCACTGGCCCGGGACCACCCGGCGAGGGTTCCAAGAGCCCGGAAATTCCAGATGGACGCCCTGGATTGGGGGCAGTCGGCTGACAAGGCTGTCGAGCAACCTCACATCCCACTGCGTTTTTGTCCTGGGGTCGAACCACACATGGAGGACCTCAACACCGACAATGAAGCGAGCGATGCACAAGGCAGGGAAGGCACCACTGGTGGAGACTAGTGGGTAAGAATTGTTGGATATATTGGTCTCGTTTATGTCATAGCGGCCAAGATAGGAGAGAAGGGTGAGTGTGTGAAATTGCTTGGAAATGGAGGCGAGGGAGAGGAGCTCTGCATCCGTAAGGTACGCGAATATTTGGAGGATGATTTTGAACGCCAGCACGCTGATGTGCGGCGCGCCGCTCAGCGGGAGTGCGGCGAGGAATATTTGCGGGACGATGCGGTCGTGGGCGAGCTGCTCAAAGAGCTCGCATGCGCTGAGGATGCCTGCGATACCTGCCAAGACGCCGCCGCACAGGACAACCACCGCGTCGAGGACGATCCACTTGCGCAGCCACGGGCCGGCGGACTGTCGAGTGAAATCAAAACTAGGGTAATCGAATAGGAGGGTGGAAAATGAAAGGGAACACGGGAGATGAGAGTGTATGCACGAACCATCTCCGCAAGAACGCTGAGCACGTTCGCGCCGCCCAACACACGCTCAAGCGGGACGATCGCAAGCACGAGGGTGATCATCAGCGTGTTCAGCACGATCGCGGGCAGGTGCAGGTTGCGCAGCACCAGGGGTAAACGCCCGGGTTTGATGCGCCCGATGTACGATGGGGTGCCTGCGTGTGCGCAATATCAGCGATTCGATTCGTTAGTTCTTTGGACGGATTGGGGGGTCAAACGCACACTCGATCCCAGTAAGCCCGAGCATCCCGAGACAGAACCCGTTGAACAGCTAGCGCGCGATCGCAGCGTGCGAGGGCGCCTGCCCCGCGGCCCAGTTGCGCTGCAGCTGTGCGCTGCCCGCGCGCGCCCAGTGCACGGAGGACGCGACCCCGAGAGCGGTCATCGTCGCCACATGAAAGAGCAGCAGCGCAAACGCGATGCGCGCGCTCTCCTTCAGACCCGTGAGGCTCACGAGGGCGAAGAGGAGCAGGACGAGCGCGGCGCCGACGAAGGTTGGGAAGGGGAGCGCCACTTCGCCGGCGAGGTAGGAGGAGGCGGTGGCTGCTGATACGACGGACGTGCTTGCGAAGTCGAGAAGCAGAAGCGCGGCGCCGATGAGGACGAGGGACTTGCGCGATGCGTTTATTCTGCCGGCGCGTTAGTAAATAGCAGCTTTGGAGTAGGAAAGGGAAGGGGAAATACGTGTATGAGTATGGGGCGCTGCTAACGGGGAGCGCCGAGGCGAGCTCTTCCATGATGGGGCGTCACACGAAAGGCGTTAGGGTAGCCACGAAGAGCGAGATCGGTGAGCTGGGCCGGGGTTAGAAGCTCCTCGACGCCCTTAGCGCTCGGAACAAAGACGTACTATACACCAGAAACGGCGACCACGGCTGGTAGCGCGTAGAAGACACTCCCGAGAACGGCGTTCCCAGGCAGAGCGGTACCCGTGAACTGCCCGAGCAACCTGGCGTGTCGTATGCGCTGCAGACGCTCCTTCCCGACGGTATGGTCCTCCTCGGTGAGCTTGAGCTTCAAAAACGAGCCCCACCCCGCAAACTCAAAGTCGCTCGAAAGGTTTAAAAAACGCGACGACGTTGCGAGCGTGTCTTTGAGCCCCCCGCCGTGAGGTGGACGCGTCCGCTGCCGGCGGAGGATAATGTCGAACCGCGACTCGCGGAACGTAGGAGGGTCGACGGGTTGGGTGGGCGCTACATTGGGAGAAGAAAAAACGCGTCAGGGTCTGTGGATTGCCACCGCCAAAGCACTCACCGACGTCGGACGCGGTGCTACGCGCGATCGGCTCGATGGCTATCCATGGCTCTGGGGCACCGAGGTCCTCCATCTCGTCTGGTGGTGGACCCATGTCGTCTGGTGGATAAGAGAGCAAGTGGACCATTCAAAAGCCATAATGGGGATAAAGATACAGCCCTGGTGGATTTTGTAGTGGTATTTCCTGTTGAGACGAGAACAAAGGGCAAAGGGCACGTTTTCCGCCCAAGTCGGATCTCACGCGTATCTATGGGTAATATGAACCCTTGAGTTGACAAAAACGCGGCGCAGATTCTGCGGCTGTCGAGTCGCGCAGAAAAAGGGGAGAAAACCCGTTTATGGTAATTCTATAACATGCAAGTGCTCGGGGGACCGCTCCGCGGTCCCCCTCCCCCTTTATTGATCACAGAAATTTGTAAAAACCCTTTGTTTGAATAAAGAAACAAATAATAAGCAAGTTACTGGCTCCAGTTTGGCGCTTGAATTAAACTTTAACGATGAGTGAAAAACGAAGTTTGGCATTGCGTACAGTTTTATAGGCGCGCGCGCGCTTAAAATTGATCATGGGGCCAGAAAGCTCCGAGGAAGCCCCATTTATTGAGCGCTTCCAAAGCTTCGGACCTGATCTCCCAAAAGCGGAGTTTGAAATGGCTTCAGACAGACACGCATAATCTTATAAAGAGAGTAATGCTTGGCACGACAACAGATCGGCAGGTTCAACCAAAGGTATTCAAAAGAAATAAATAAATAAATAAATAAATCATAAGTTATAGTTCAATTAGAGTTTGTACATGAATCATAACGCTGTCGAGGGTGGGGAAATTGGCGGTAGGTAGGACTTTCGCCAGGGACTCCTAGTTAATTGGCGGAAATAGGGTGCGAGAAGACAGGACCAGGACCATGGTCAATGTGGTCAAGGCTCCGGAACACGACCCTAAGAGCCGTTTGGAAAACCCTGGCAGTCGCCGGGATCAATTAGAATGGCGAGCGCAAGGCAGAGAAAAGTACTAACGCAGTAATGGTTGAATGCACTACTGTTGTCTCCAAAGCTCGCAAAGAAAAGATGTTTGAAAAGTCGTGTGGAATTACGTCTGGCAGGAACAGCGAGTTGGCTTTTACGTAGCATAAAGGAAAATTTGCCGTCGTATGAATGTAAATGAAGGTTTTGGGGCCGTCAACATACGTGTTACCTGAGCTTGGATGCCAGAATTTTATTGTACCTCAGTTATTTATTACACGCTTCAACACCGACAGAAGCACTGGCTAAGGACTACAAAGTAGAAAACCATCGCGGATGAGTTCGCCTTCCACTTATTTTCTCGTATACGATTCCGAAATCTCTGAAGAGCAAATATGGATAGATTTCCGCTGGATCGCGTTACATAACGACAAGCATACAGACACAGAAGCTACAGTCCGTAGTGTACGTAGGGCACCCACCGGTGGAATGAAATATCCGGTTCCTTCCGCAGCTTCTGAACAGCAAGATGGAGGGCTTTCGCAGCTTGCGTCAGATCCGGTGGGTTCGGTGGGTTGAAATTTGGATCACAATCTTTGAACAGATGGCCATAAAAAGTGTCTGCTATCTTGGGACCGTCGAGATCATTCATGGTCCTATACGAGAGGTCAGATTCTGTATACAAGTTAGAGAGGGCGGTGCGCCCACCACATGGTTGCAACCACTCCACGAAACCCTGAAAATAGCAGAGTTGCTGCAAGATGCATAGCTTCATCAGATACGGCTTCATCGCCCTTCGCCGTCTCGCATGCACTGAGGAATGCCAGGGACATGAATTTTTTGGTATCCAATATATGGTCCCCTTCCGGCCGACGCATGATCTCTGAGACCCTGAGTCGTCCATCAGTGAGAATGAGACCGCTGTCAAGTGGTTCTTTGAGATCTTGAACGCCATGGCATGCAAAATGCACTATTGATGATTGCCTTAAATGGACCAAAGCAGTTTCCACTGTGGCCGGTGTAGTATCACCTAGAGCTCTGAGCCATTGGTTTGGAACCCTCGTCCTAATTTTGGCTAACTCTGTTCTGGCACCCGGTAGGGGTCGACAGTCTGGTGCCTGCGGCTGAATCACAGTAGTCATTGCGAACAAGGCAGTCGTTTGTACCGGAGGATTAAGCAATGCCGTTATCGTCGGCGTATATGACGAAACAACATAATCCGAAACACAGTCGGTGTCATCTGCTGAATAACTACCAGCTGCATGGATGGGAAGGAATGCAAATGGCCCGCTGGTGCACCACCATAGCCGTGGTGGATCAACTGATTTCTATGAAAGATATATAATTTAAAATGCGATATAATGCAACAGTAGTGGGTTCCTTGCCTTTAGCTTGAGAAAATCAAACACCGGTTTCACAACATTTTCCCAAAGGTAACCCAGAAGCAACTGAAATAGATCATCCGAGTTCATTTCGTGACTTCCTTCCCTTTGGCCAAACAATCGTCCTAGCAATTCTGACCGGGCTTGAGGCATAAATATGTCCGAGTTCAAGTCCGAGTTGGAAAGAGCACGAGAAATTTTGGCCAGAGTCATTACGAGATGAAGAGTCAAATTGGGAAGCTTTATACACTGAACTTCATTGTTCAGTGTTACGATCAATGCATGGCACGCTGAGTGTGAGGTGGTGAGAATGACGATTGGACCAGAAATGGCAGCTTGTTGTAATCCAGATATCCTCTTGGGTTGCATGAAATCCTTGAACTCAGGCAACATTCGAATGGATTTGAGGATCTGCTCCCAGTCATCATTTAGTTGGCGAGAACGACGGCCTGTGAACTCCATAGAAATGATTTTGTCATGTGTATCTGTGAATGTGTTCCTGGAGGTGTTTCGGAAGGAGATCTGTTCTAGCTGCCTGGATATTTCTGTAAGCTTTTCAGATAGGTCAGGTCGAACAACCGCTAGGCCCTCAAGTGATGGTCGGAGATTCAGCGCTTGAGACCAAAATACTGAACAACCAGCATCCAGAAATTCCACGGCAGTATTGTATTGACCTAGCATCACAGCACAGCTGGCAGCCTCAGAGGCAAGATTGATGCCAAAGCCAGTGATGTTCGATAAAACCTCTTGACGAGAGTGAACATCCAGGTGAAGCCCTGCCAGCTGAGGAAGAAGCTCAATTGCTGTCCGGTAGGCAGTCAAAGATGAAACATGAGAATGTTTCATTGCCATTTTGGCCCAAGAATATGCATGGCGAAACTGAACCAGAGGTGGGGATGAAGGATATGTTGCAGCCTCTTGGAGGAGTGCACACGAATGGTCCAGATCATCGCCATTATGGGTCTGTTCATACATTAAAGCAAAGCTGACCCCCAGTACATGGAGTGAAGGTCCACGTGTGGAATAAGGAGCAGGCCAAAGAGTTAGTACCTCTTTGTGGAGTTCAATAGACTTCTCGATGTCCTTCAGAACTCCCTTTTTTGCAAACCTTGATTGTAGTGTAATTGCAAGATTGTTAAGGCATCGTGCACGATCATGATCTCGAGATGGGGAAGGAAGAAGAGCCAATGCCTCTGAATAAAGTTCAATAGCCTCGTCACTATCCTTTGGGTCATTCTTCTGCTCAAATCTTGTTTCCACCACTGCTGCGAGGTTAAGCAGATAGCGTCCACGATCAGGATGAGTTGGTGAACACAGAGAAAGTGCCTGTCTGTGGAGCTCAACAGAGTCATTGATATCCTTTAAATGTCCTTTCCACTTGAACCTTGTACGCATAGCGAGAGCAAGGTTGTTAAGATATTGGGGATGATCTGCATGAGATTGGGGACACAAGGTTAATGCCTCTTTGTGCAGTCTGATAGCTTCCTCAATGTCATTTGAGTCTCCCCATTGTTCAAACCTCATTTGTAATGCATTTGCTAGGTTGTTGAGAGACATGCTATGATCCATATGAGTTGATGGAGGAAGTGAAAGTGCCTTCCGGTGGAGATCAATGGCCTCGTCAATGTCCTTTGGGTCACCCTCCTGCTCATACCTGGTTTGCACTGCTGCTGCCAGATTGTTGAGAGATGCACTATAACTGGGGTGAGACAGTTTCCACACAGAGAGTGCTTGTCGATGGAGTTCAATGGCTTTATCAATGTCCCTTAAATCTCCCTGGCGCTCAAATCTTGTCTGCATTGCTATTGCAAGATTGTTGAGAGAGCGCCCATGGTCAGGATGTGGCCAAGCGCGAAGGACCAGGGCCTCTCTGCCAAGTTCAATGGCCTCATTGATATCTTTTGCATCTCCTTGCTTCTCAAACCTTGTCCTGAGTGCCACTGTCAGACTATTGAGAGATGTCCAACAATGTACATGGCTAGGATGACAAAGGCTGAGAGACTCTCTGCAAAGTTCAATGGCCTCATCAATATCATGTGAGTTCTCCTGTTGTTTGAATCTGGCCTGAACCGCAAGTGCGAGATTGGTAAGAGAGCTAGTATGATCCTGGTGTGGTGGCTGACGAAGAGCTAGGGCTTCTCTGTGAAGTTCAACAGCTTTGTTAATGTCATTTGGATCTCCCCTCTGCTTGAACCTATTGTAGATAGCTAGCCCCAGATTGTTGAGAGATCCATCACGCTGAGGGTGAGGGAAGGGATAAAAAGCTAGTACCTCTGTATGTTGTTCAATAGCCTCATCAATATCATTTGCATCCCCTTGGTGATCAAATTTTTCTTGAAGGGCAGTTGCCAGAGCAAAAAGAGAACTTGGATAATCAGGATGGGTTGGAGCACACAGTGCCAGTGCCTCCCTATGGAGTTTGACGGCTGTATTAATGTCTTCTGATTGTCCACGCTCCAGGAATCTCAGTTGAAATGCAGCACCCAGATTGGTGAGGAAGGGGGCACGCTCTGGGTGCAAGGGGTCATATATCTCTAGCACCTCACCCAATAGTTTGATGGCCTGGTCAATATCTTTTGAATCACCATACAGCTTGAATCTTTTGAACACTGCAACTGCCAAATTGTTCAGAGATGTTCCATGAGTGGGATGAGAAGGTACAGAGAGTGCTAGTTTTTGTTGGAGAATTTCAACAGCCTCATCCAAGTCTTTTTGATCTCCTAGCAGGTCAAATCTTGTTTGCAATGAATTTGCCAGATTGCTGAGGATAATGGGAAGAATGATGTCTCGATGTGGATGTGATGGTGCACTTAAAGCCAGTGCCTTTCTGAGAAGTTGAATGCACTCCTCAAGGTCCTGTATGTCTGGTTGCTTCTTGAATTTGTACTGAAGAGCTAGTGCCAGACAATTAAGTGGCCCGCAAAGATCCCATTGAGCTGATACACAGAGAGCCAGTGATTTTCTCCAGAGTTGAATGGCTTCAGCGATGTCCCTTGAATCTCCGTGATCCTGGAATCTTGTTTGGAGTTTTCCTGCAAGATTGGCGAGTGGTCTGATAGAATCAGCATGGGAGGGTGAGTGACGAGCTAGCTCTCTCCTCGAGACTTCAATAGCTTTGTCAATTGTCTTTGAACCCTCTAAATCTTCAGCTTTTGTGGGTAAAGTTGTGGGAACATCAGAATTATGGTTATGCATCTGGAGTCCACTTTCTAGCAGATTCAAGGCATAAAATGGTTAGTTTGAACAGCTTGCTGATATATATGTCTTGACTGACTGCCTGAGTATAGTGAGGATGGCTCTGTAAGATCCCTTGGGTGAGTTTCAATAGAGGTGTATATGATGTTTTTACTGACTGGTCGAATGAAGTATGTATGTGTGTGAAATATGTGATGATGGGGAGTTGACGGGCAGTCGTAATCCATGCGTCTTATATATGACCCCTCGTTTCCCACGTGGAAGTTCCGCAGACGTCCGGTATTCAAGGAATTGTATGGATCGAGGCCCACTATAATTAGAGCCAATGGGTGGGCCTGTATGAGTAAGGTGTGTGAATTTTCCAGCTTCGATCCCGAACCCGCGTAACACGCTCGCCACTCGATCGAGAGTCTCGACAATGACAGAGGTACGGCCGGCTGGTTAAATCCGGTTATTTTCCATTGTGACACGAACGGGCACTCTGCCAAGAGAGACTGCATTTCCGAGCCCACTACCCTACTGAATTCAGCTTTCTGAGTTTCAACAGCTACAAGGAATAAGATGGATTGAGAGGCTTCTCTTGTCGTATTTCGACACATCGGCGGACTGGCGATCATCCGATAATGATCCGGGGCAAGTTTCCAGTGCGGCAGTAATATACCGGCGGTACGAACGGCACCGATCGGCATCGGCAACCACTGGCTGCCAAGTTCTGTTCCAGTGGACTACAATGAAATCCGGGGGAGATCCATTCCACGATTGATCCCATTGACATCCGATGTAGTTTGCTGGAAGTTAACGACCTCGAAACTGAATGAATCGGGGCTAATAGATTTCGATGCATACGCCCTATTGACCGAGTCGCTTCTATTGTGATCCACTAGAAATCAGTTCAATTTCCGAGGTCCAGCATACCTGTACAGATCTGGAGAGAATACTCGTTGATTCAAAATTCAAGATTACCATCACAGCAGTTCAGATTTCATTGGACCATGCCATGGCCGCGTGAGTCCAAGGTCGTGACAGCGTGTCATCCCCGTCATTGTATCCTTTTGTACCTTCATTCTCGAGTCGTAACCACCTTCGTCACTTCGTTACTTCGCTTAGGAACAAGAAAGTTCGTGGGTTTGATGGAAAAGCGTGAAAGCTCGTCATTTCGACGAATATCCGGGAAAGCTCGTCACTTCGACTAAGTTCTGGTGAAAGCTCGTCACTTTCGCGCACGGGCGTGGTGAATGTATTGTTCAAACACCGGAATTACGGAACGCCGGAACAGAATCCCGTTCTTTGTTACCAACATCCATTTCGCTGCCCCGCCTCCTACCCACAGCGTCCCTCTCTTCCAGTATTTACTGTGTGCCCACCCTCTCCTTTTTCCACGCTTATGTCCTTACCTCGTCCTGCCGCTCGATGGGCTGAGTGCACCGTCCCTCTCCCGCACCCAAGTGAAGCTAAGGGATATATTCCGCAGGGATTCCTCTAGTCAAAGCATCAACTTCTATCCCGATGGCCGTCTTGGAACAGTACGCACCTTCCAGCATTCTCATCTCGCCCCATATTGATCCTTAAACGACTCGCCAGGAGCGCTCGCAGCAGTAGCATCGCCTCTAAAGGTGTGTTGTCCCAAGTCTGTGGCTATCCTCCTCTCATTTTGTTTGCCTCCCGTAGTTGGTATTATCCATCCTGATCATCGATGATGCGAAGAGCACGTCCGCCGATGCGCCCATCTATACATATGCCTCGTTTTTTCCTTTCCCAAGCACTGAAATGAAGCAGAGCAGCGCTACACAACCCGGGTTACCCGATTTGACACTATCGCGCCGCGATCAGGGCTATCCATAGGTGCATTTTGTGTTCTCTTTCTTCTTACTTTTTTGCTAAAAACTGTCCTAGTCTCGCAAACGCAGACGACTAGACGCTCCCTCTTTTCTGATCTGTGGTTAATGAGGTGATTGGCTTGGGTTTACGGCGGATAGGGAGTGCGTTCGCGTACAATGCCGCTTGTATTATTATATGTAGCGTACCATTGAATGAATTGGTTTTTGTATTTCTCGTTATGCCCCAGTAAGAATTTGTAGAAACCACCTCAATAGCCGCGATGAAACCTCGCTATACCGCGAGTGGCCTTGATTCCCAATTGAGGCAACAGAGCTATGTCGGAATTTCTTGATCCGCCTCCATCTGGCTCGATTGGCTCAGCTGGAATTTTCACACTGGGCGTTGATTTCAAGTTCAAGTTCACACGCTACATATTTACTCTCAACTGTTTCGACACTATCGACCCCTATAAAAGTCTGAACCTTTCCGTGTCCCCAACCTTCCGATTCGAACAACAGGACCGCTCGAAGTATGGGAACGCCGTTATGCCGCCAAACAAAATTGAACTTGAATCGAAAATAGTATGCCTGTGCATGCGACTGACCGTGCGCCCCCCACGTGTATGGCCGCGGTCATGTGGTTATGATCAGTGCGGCCTCAGTGACAATTTTTCACGCTGTATCGACGAAGTGACGAAATTCTACTAAATCCAGCTAAAGTCACAAACTTTCACGGAATGCGATCAAACTCACGAAGATCCACAACACTACACGAACTAAGCGAAGTAACGAAGTGACGAAGATGGCGCGGACTCTTCATTCTCCCAGTTGACTATTTGAGGATCTCAAATCTGGGTTATTCATCAATTCACCAGGACTAACTGATAATCACCAACGTAAGTACATCGTGAATTACAGCAGATGTCAGTACCGAGGGCGCAGATCGGAAACATTCTGTTTTCGGATGTTTTCAGAGAATTGTCTGTAACTCAATCAATTATCTACCAATTGAGTTGAAAAGTAGATAGATCTATCAGGCTAATTCATGCGCAATTAGTGATAGAAAATAATTGATGAAAATATTATGTGTTGAGTAATCAGTGGTTTTGGGCTGTTTCTGTGCCAAATGCCATCTAGCATGCTCAGAACATGTCCCAGTGACCTAATATTTTGAGAGAGACAAAATGTATACCTAAGGAAACATGTGATAGAGCCACAAGTATGTATAATTTCATTACAGTTCCTCTATCTCCTTTGGATATATCTGGCAGTTTTGACGTTCAGAGATATTGCATGGATTACATTTATGTAGTGGTTCCATATAAATCTGGCTCTATCGCATCCTTTCTTCGGTATATACAGTGTCTCTCTGAAAATATTAGGTCACTGGAACATGTTCTGGGTATGCTAGATAGCATTGGGTGCAAAAACAGCCCAAAAACACAGATTCCTCAAATATGTCATATTCTCATAGATTGGTTTCTATCACTAATTGCGCATGAATTAGCCCGACAGATCTATCTATGTTTCATGTAAATTAGTGGAGATTTGAGTGAGTTACAGACAATTCTCTGAGAGGATCTGAAAACAGAAAGTTTTCGATCCGCGCCCTCGGTACTGACATCTGCTGTAATGGGATCGAGTTACAGAGCTGTAAGCTGACTCCCTCTTACTCCTCAATCAAGAGATAATTGTATGATGCGGTGGTGAGGCAGCAAGAAAACAATAAACTTCACTGGCCCCAGCAAATTTCCTGACCTTCATTGAATTCCACCACAACACACTGGGATTTGCTGGATGTCGATGGACGAGGGCCGGTGGAGATCGTGATCTTCTCTTGGCGCGTCCTGAAAGCCATCACCCCATGATGTTGACCAGCGGCCACCAAGGTGCGTCGGACGGAAGAGGTTGGCGTTGAATCAAATGGTCAGAATCACAGGGTGGTCCGAAAAAATCGAGGACCTCTAACCTGCGATGCTGACAAAGAAATCTGTGCATGCATGCATCCGATGTATGGGAAACTTCCGCGTGCACCGTGCGAAGGCGCGGAAGTAGGAATATATCGAAGATTAAAGCAGATTCCCCCATCGAGTACCTCGGCCAGAGGTGAAGACTGGAGATGCTCAGGAGGTCGAGGATAATCAAGCTTCCAAGCACGGCTGGGGGGTCGTACAATTTGACAATTATGTCAGTGGGAATGTCTCCGTCTGCCCGCAGGCGGGTCGACATTTTGAGGTGAAATTTCGGCTCATCGATTAAACGGTGTTTTCCGCTGTAACCAGTAGAGCCCTTGTTTTGCATCCACCGAAAGATACGCCGAAGGTAGTGCACCAGCGATAGGGGTGTCTACGATTGTCACATCTTCGGGCGGATAATCACAGTGGGTCGTGAACGGTATCCCGAGATTAACTTGATGCTCAGGCCCTCGAGGTCGCACTGGCCCGGGACCACTCGGCGGGGGTTCTAAGAGCCCGGAAATTCCAGATGGACGCCCTGGATTGGGGGCAGTCGGCTGACAAGGCTGTCGAGCAACCTCACATCCCACTGTGTTTTTGTGCTGGGGTCGAACCGCACACGGAGGACGTCAACACCGACAATGAAGCGAGCGATGCACAAGGCAGGGAAGGCACCGCTGGTGGAGACTAGCGGGTAGGAATTGTTGGATACTGTACTATTTCGACCATTAGTTCACGCCATGTCACCTGTCCACCTCGAAAGTTCACTGGGTAAGGTCTTCATTTCTCGGCAATCACCCCAACATTCCCATAAATGGCAACTCGGCGATTGCCGGACGGAAATTTTTCGCTTTTTTGAGCCTAATTGGCCCAAAAACCTCAGTGTCACCGTCACCAGTACCAAATTCATTCATTTCATGACCCTTTGTCACCCGTCACCTGAACAAATGGTCGAAATAGTACAGTATATTGGTCTCGTTTATGCCATAGCGGCCGAGATACGAGAGAAGGGCGAGGGTGTTAAATTGCTTGGAAATGGAGGCGAGGGAGAGCGTATTCGGAGCCATCGTTGTCAGAGTCAGAGAGGGGTAGCAGCTTGTGACACGCACAAACATGTTTCAAATCATTGAAACAGTCGGTATTTGTTATTTAGTATCTAAGTAATTTATCCATGGAAAGGATGGATAAAAAAATTATCTTGTGTCAGGACACATACACAATACCTTTTCATGTGGTGCACAATTGTCTCCACTGACATCTATATAAGAAAAGAGGTGGGTGTCTAGGACAAACGTCAAAGTGGAGCGAGCGAAGCAGCACACCGGGTTCATCCGTGAGTGGGTCCGAGCGCCTGAGCTTGGGATGCTGCCCCGGATGTTTGAATTCCAGCCCCACCTCCCCTGGGCCTTCCCTCCGTGACGCCAGTGAGCCGTTGAGTCAAGGGCCTACCCTTACGACCAATCGCTGGAGGGTCCCGAATCTGCTCGCGCATTTCCTGTAGCTGGGAAGCTCGCCTATTCCCAAAGACAGTCAGCTGAAATCCGCATACTGAAGTGCGTCACTTACCCGACCTCGGCCATTCTCAAACGAGCATCGTCCAGCTGCTCCTGTGTTTGAATCCCACTCATTATCGACCGTAAATCTGCTTGAAATGCAGTATAGACTGCGCGCTGGGGGATCGTTCGCGTTGGAGGAGGAGGTGTGGCATTGGTGCCAGCATTTTGGGAAAGAAGTGCTTGCGACGAAACCGGGTTTGTAATCGATGCCACGGGGAGGGTGGTTGCAGAAAACCGTACACTGTGATTTGTCGCTCCTGTCCTGAATGTAACAGGCTCGATTTGACGAACATCGAGGGATGGGTCTTGATACCACCTGAGATATATAAGTTACATGTACAGCGATCAAAAAAGGAAACAAAAGAATCCACATACCGTGCTCTAATTAAAGAGAGATGAAATGGAAGGCCAGGGATTTTATACCATGCAACAAAATAGTGGCGGAAAACCACACCCAGATTCATGCCCATGCAGCAATCACACAGATACCGGCCGTCAGGAAGGATCGCGATAATATGAGTAGCGCCGGTCTCTGTATGGCTGATTTGAGAACATGCGCTGGAACGAGCCCCTGCTCTCGGACGAGCAAAGTCGTTCATCGGCCGCTGGTTTTCCATGAGTAAAAAAGAAAAAAAGTAAGGTGTCTTAAACTCGCCTCCTGCTCATTCTGCTCCCAAATAAAGCCCGGCGCAACCTCATTCAATGCGATCGCATACTCGGACTGAATTCGTGGGGCGAAAGGCAATTAAGGTAGTGAATTACGGACTCACCCAGTCGCGTACTCCTTCAGGTAACTGAAGGGCTTTTGCATCGTAATAATACGGTGAAAGTTTCATTTGATTGAAACAAGTCTGCAACGCGAACGGTCCGACATGCTTCCGCAGTGAATCAAGGATAGGTTTAAATAAAGAGTGCGCTGGGGTCGGATGCTGCCGTCTGGATGCCTGATAATCAAGTCAGCATGGAAGGTTAAGACTTGAACATCGGTATTACCTCTCGCACCCTGATGTTCTCGTCCCTGTGCTGCTCGAGAGTTCGAGTGTTCAAGGCGTTAAAAACTTGGAATAGCGTCTTGTTGGCTCCAGTGATGCCTTTGGTGATACGATTCTCCGCTTCGACGCGTCCATTGGTTCGAATTCCGGCCGTGAAAATGATACTGATCCAAGCCCATGCCCAGCGGTCGCGGACTTGGTGGAGCTCCTGCAGGTATGCTCGGGCTGTCGGGTATTTATTGACTAGTGAGCGCCACTGCGTTTCGAAGTCCTCTGGAGAAACGGCGCGGTAGCAACACCAGAAATCCTGAAGAAACGACAGCCAAAGATCGCCAAGAGACCTTGCAAGATTTTTGTCGATGTTTTCAATGAGATGGGACAGACAGTAAAGATGGAAGCTGAAGACCAATACAAGAGAGGCAGCTGCTATTACCGCCTGCGAGCGATCAGAAACGAGGACCTCGGGGTGCACGTCTCGCGAAGCCTTGAGGTGACAGCGAAAAATCCATGCATGGGACTCGGTGTCTTCCTTCTTCTGAAGCGCATACCAGCCATTTCGAGAGCGTCCGTGAGAGTCAATAATTATACCGATGGAAAGAGGATATTGCTTATCATTGCGGTTGTAAGAATTGTCGTTGATGAGGATGTCAGTGTAACGACCGGTAAGTTGTGCCTGGGCCGGCGACTGCCACCAGATGGTGACAACAACATTATCTGAATCCATCTGCACCGAATAATCCCATCCCGGCTCGGTGCGGTTTAACTCCTCCAAGGAAGCAAGAATAGCTGCAAAAATATATCAGTTCCGCCCGGGCATTGAGAATATCCTCTCGAGCCCACTGCTCATTGAGCAAGCATCCAAGCGAATGCAGGGGCATCTGAGTGACATGAAAGCCAGCAAGAGGTTCCAAAAATTTGGTGAGCTTAAGCTCTTCAATAAGGGAGGGGAGTAGAAGCGAGGCAGTGATGACTCGGTCCAAAAGACAGGAAGCCGCCTCGAGATTCGGGGACTGGTTGTTCACATGTATAATGAGATGCAACTGCGATAACATGAGCTTCATAATTGTGGTCAACAGACACGCACTTTGGAGAAGTGGAGGCGGTAAAATTGTTCTCCAATCTGAAGGCAAACCGCTCGGGCACCTTCTTTGTAGGCCGACTCCACCACCTGAGTGATTGGGAGCAGGTCTTCGAGGCAGGGAATGACCTCGTCTATGGCCAGAGTTTTTTCGGACGCCACAGTAGGCTCGGTGGTATCGAATACCCAATTTTTGATGCTGTTTTTAGGGAGGATGCGAGGAAGGCGGTGGTTGCGGATGATGCTGTCGGCTTCTGCGAGTGTAATACTGGCAAAATAATCCGCAGAGAACAAGGTATTCGGAGCGGGGGCAGAGTATGCGGAGAGCGACATTGAAGGCAGAGAGAAAGGGATCCTAGGCAGGTGAAAATTTCCAGCTATGATCGATCATTTTATTCGAGTTTCAGGCACAGAAAACGAGATGTATTGCATATGAACCTCGATCCAGGCAGACTTACGCCCAAAGATACAGCACAGATTGAAGGAAGATTATTGTGAAAGATTCTGCGTAGAGACATGCCATAGTATCCTGAAGATGAGACGAGACGTACCACATACGGCGCTAGGGTCTTGTTTTTTATCCTTGTTTGTAAACATGTTTATAAACAGCCGTTTATAAACCGGTTTTTAATTGGGTCGAGCAAAATGACCGGTTTTTAATTATTCAGCCCTGATCCGGCACGGCAATCTTTGATGGCTCGCTTAAATTTTCACGCAGCGACACTAAGAGCTTCGTGCGCCATGTCTGGCTCTGGGTTGACCTACTATGACGAGCAACTCAAATATCTCTTCCGCCTACTCAAAGCTTTGCCGGAGTGCCTCCCCATCGGAGACTCCCATAACTTTCTCGGATATGTGCCGAATCCCCAGAAGGTTCTCGACACCGGATGTGTCAAGAGTGTCGTTAGCCATGCCCTCGAAATATCCTTTGGCGCGCGCCAATCACCTAGGGGCGAGAAAATACTGAAAACGGAGCAGGGAGCCGTACGTTATTCTACCCCATTCACAAAACGCCGACTGACAGGTCTCGTAACTGAAGACGAAGTGGCCGATTGATGATCTAGAGGATGAACCTCCATCTGCTCCGAAGGCCGCTGTAGGTCCGGGCGCGCCGAAGATGCTGCTCCTCGACAAGCTTGTCGTCAATTGCCACAGCAAAAAGGATCCGGAAACTCGGCGGGTGCGGTGTGCGGGAGCTGGCTGCCATGAGAGCTGGGCTCAACCTCGCATGGCCGGTCGTATCCTTCCCCATGCATCTGATTGCAAATATCTTCCTCAAGCACTCCGCGATGAGGCGTTGTCTGCGAATGCTGATAAATCACTTGGCGCCCGAGTGACGGCGGACACCGCGGGCGCAAACACGGGTGCTGACACGGAGAAGCGGGATTTCTTCAGCAAGTTCAAGCGCGCCGGAGCTGACGATAAGGCGGCGGCGCGAAAGACACATGTCGACAAGACTAACCTGTTAACGTTGAACCTTATCTGTGATGCTGGTCTGGCTCCGGCTCTCGTTGGGAACAAGGCCTTTCGTGCTCTTGTGGATCATCTTGAGCCTGGCAACGATATCAAAGTCGCTTCCACCTTTTCCGAGAACTATATCCCCGCGGAGGCCGCTCGAGTAACGCTTCTAGCGATTGAAGAGCTCAAGAAACAGTACAATCTAACCTTGGGCTACGACGGTGGGACAACCATGGGGAAGCAGTCTATATATACGTTCCACGTAACCACGCCTGACCGAGAGCCCTACCTCATCAAGGGTGACGAAGCCTCGGGCTTCTCGCATACCGGCCAACATATCAAAAGTTTAATCCTTGAGGTGCGTATCCCATTTCTCTCTTGGCGGTTCCTGATGATCAATTCGACAGGTCATGGATTTGGTTGGCAGGGAACATTTCGCTTGCCTCGGGTCTGACAGCACCGGAAATACCAAACTCGCGAGAGAACTGGCGCAGGCGGAAGTCCCCACCCTGCTTATTGTCCCAGATCCATGCCACCACCTCTCGAACAGGATCAGCGACATTTGCAAAATTGAGTATTTCATCGACGTAATATCTATTTTTCGATTCATCGTGAACCTGCTAATTTCTTCAACAGTCCATTGGTAAAATGCGAGTCACTATAACGTACTTCTCGCATTCCACGTATTCGGCGACCCATTTGAAGGCACTGAGGGTCATTTATGCCATCAACAAAGGCCTCGAGAAGATCGGAAAAACTCGCTTTGGCACCATATACTGGGCCGTTTACGCGTTGTTGATCAATCTGCCACCAATCAACGAGTTGATACAAACTGGAATCATCGATGTGGATGCGGAGAAGGTAGGTTGCATCGCTCTATCAGGGTTCAACCGTTGATCGCATCTCTTCCATTTCAGGACAAGTTGGGCTGGTTCAAACAAATGCGGGCCTTCCAAGATTTTGAACTTCAGCTCCAACAGCTCTGCCACATTCTTGAGCCCATTGCACGAGCCATCAAGTGTCTGGAAGGCCTGGAGACGACGGTCGGCGATGTTTTCAAGTTCTATGTTGCCATTACAGCTGTGCTTCGCGACTTCTTCGAGCAGAACTCCCTGTCTGTTCCCTCACATGTACAGGCCGAGGTTTGCTCGATTGTGAACCGACGCTACGACGAGATGATACATGGTCCAAGCGGAGATTTTTTTCTCTCGGGATTCTTCTTAGACCCTGGTAAGTCTCGATTGATCTGTACTTCGTAACAAGCTTTAATTTCCACGTTAGAGCACGTGCAAAGTCCCATTTTATTAAAATCCTCGGCCAACCAACTTGTCGATCCCACACCCGTGGCAGCACGCGACCCGATTGCGAAAACAACCGACCAAGATCTCCGTGATTCTATGCCGTCGTATGTGAAAGTGGGCGAGTTTCTGTTTCAGGTCCTTGCAAAAGAATTGCAGTCCAACCGCGACGTGCCTGCATTCCAACGCTACTCATCTGCCTCTGCAGTTATGAACATTTACAAATCTCAGTTCGAGGCTTATACCCGCCAATACCCACCGTTCAGCGTACGTTCTGGCGCCTGGACAAAGGCTATACAGTACTGGCGGTCCTTGGAGGGTGTTCCAGAGGCGTCGGTTCTTGCTGTTGGTGCTTCCCAATGCTGTTTAGACCTGTACTGATTCCCCGCAAGTTTGTAGCTATAAAAATATTCTCGGTCCTGGCTAACTCGATGCCGGAGGAGCGCACCGTCTCGCGGTTCACCCGTATTGACACTAGGGATCGCGCCAATCAAGATGCTCGCACAATTGTCGCTCAAGCGAAAATTTATCAACACAATCGGCGCCTGGCTCAAGTGACCACTGAAAAGGTAAGGTTATTACTTAATGATTGACCATGTCTAAATTGTTTCGATTAAGCCTAAACAGAGAAAGGCTCCGTCCCTCAAGTGGCGCTCGGTCAAAGGTCTTTTCACCGAGCCGACTCAAAACACCGTGATCGATCTCACTGGTGCCAGCACCTCTGATCCGCTGCGTCTTTCCATTACAGCTGAATGTGAAGCCGGCCTGGAGGCCCTCAATGCGGTGGACCATAGCGGTGCTCAGAACACTTCAATTACCTCAATCCAGCAGCCAACGCTTGACATACATCGCGACGGCATCGATACTCGGTTGCCATTTTTCCGGGATTTACTCGCAGATAAACCGATTGAAGGGGCAAATTCAATTAGAAGTCTTGCAGATTGGGCGGATGATGTCGCCGTTGCTCCCCAGGGTGGTAGGAAGGCGGCTGGAAAGAGAATTTGGGACGGGGAGGCCGAAAAACTCGTTTTTTAGGCCAAATCTGTGAATCTGTTTGTAAACATGTTTATAAACAGCCTGTTTACAAACCGAAAATTAAAAACGGTTTATAACCCCTCCAGGAATTAAAAACAAGACCCTATACGGCGCTATTACGGTGAAGAACAGAAAGATTACGCACGCGGGAGGGCGGGCCGGACAATCTTATTACGGGGGTTGCCATATAGAATTATCCCACAATTAGGTTATTGCTGTTTGCAAAATAGTTGGCCAGATTGCCTTTTTGAGAAAACCAACGATTTTGCGTCACTTTCTTTCTTTTGCTTGTATCTTGTCCAATACCCCACATATTACTATAGAATTAGATTCTTTTTGGCACTACTCTTCCGTCCGCATCCACTGAGCATAAAACCTAAGGATTCCGTCCAATAACGCATGAGATAGCCGAAAGTCACATTGTGTGCACCAAAAGCGAAATAACTCGACAACGAAAGCAGCTATCGACTAGCGGTAATGACAGCGTCCATCTACAGGGTCTTTGGAAGAGCCCCACGTTGCGCTTTTGGCCGAAAAGAAAACAAAAGGAGGGGCCAGCCGTCGCCGTCTGCGTCCCGTCACTCCGTGACCGGACGTGTGCCGTGACTCTCTCCATTCCACCACCTCTCCCTATGCCAAAAGGGGTCACCACTGCTGAATCCACATGCTGGGTAGTCGTACGCATGCTAGCATGCCGAAAATCTCCTGCGGAAGTCTATGCTTTCACAGACGTTAGCCCTAGACAGCAGCGCCGAATAATGAAGATCTGGCGCGAGACATCCGACGTCAAAAGGACGCGTGAAGGGCCCGAAATGCGGGGTAGGCCCCGCACTCTGTCCTCGGACGATGTGGCGGTGCGTATGCACTACACTCGTGAACTTTACTGACAGGCTTTTGCAGGTTTTACAAGGAGCCGTTGACCGTACTTGTGATGCATATCTTGATGAACTACAGGAGTCTCTTGGTGCAATTTGTGGTGCAGAGGCTTCACAGGCGACCATCTGGCGTACACTGAGAAGGCAGGGATACCGCATGAAGAAGATTACACGCAAAGCTATTGAAAGAAGTGTTCGGAAAAGATCGGAGTACACGTTCAGAATGGGGCTGAGATACAACTCGGATCAGCTTGTTTTTGTGGACGAAAGTGCAGCGGATCGACGCACAACCTACAGAGGTTATGCATGGGCCTTTGGAGGTAATCGTGCCGTGTGTAAGGCTTTTTTTGTTCGAGGGAGAAGGTAATGTTCTTCTTCCTTGCATAAACGAATACTTCTCATGTATAAGTGTTAGATACTCAATCCTTCCGGCACTTTCACTAGATGGCATTATTGCTGTAGACATTGCGGAAGGGTCTTTCAATACAAGACGATTTGCACGGTTCATTGACGGCCTTCTCGACCAAATGAATCCATTTCCGTTGCCGAATTCTGTGATCGTGATGGACAACTGTCGCATCCACAAGTGCCCGGAAATTCTGGACATGATTACTGCGCGGCAAGCATTGTCTTCAGCAGATGTACTCACACTAATTATCCTGTTATTCAGGCGCATGCGGTATGAGTTCCTACCACCTTACTCACCCGACTATAACCCATCGAACTCGCATTCTCTGCCATCAAAGCTTACATCCGCCGCAATGGTGGTATTTTTCGTGCGTCCATGGCAGAGAAAGATGACATGGATGTATACCTGCAGTTAATAGAGGCAGTTCATTCGGTCACTGCTGACAATGCTGTAGGCTGGTTCCGTCATGCAGGATATTAATTATTACGCTACATGACATGTCAATGATTTACCGTACAATGCTAAGGATAATGATTAGGGTTGTCCCGCCGTGCGCGCTTCTTTTCCTTACGGCGGATCTTTTCCACATCCTGCACTGCATAGCTCAAGAGTTTTGAAGCTGTGCCGTGAGCCATGTCGGGCATAAGTGTCGTCAAATGACTGATATTCAAGTCAATCAAATCGACGACGCGCATGTACTTCTGGCGCTCAAACTCCGGCGCAAACTGGGAGAAGTCATGCCCATCCCGACCTCGGGGACCATCGTCCAACCCTTGGAGCCACGTCATGATACGAGGGAAGAGAGTTACATCCTCGACGTCCTCAACAGGATCCGAACTGGGGAGATCCTCGTAACGAGCTCTCGGGGGAGGGACAGGGGTCTGGTATGCAGTGGTCCACCACGGGTTAAAAGGAGGCACCCCATATGGCATTGCGGGCATGAGAGGATTGACAGCCGGGGCAACTGGGAGAGCAGGAGCAGCAGGGCCAGAAGTCTCCACGTCTTTCTGTTTTCCGATCTTGAGTCTTGGCGGTGGAGTTGTCTCGGATTGATAGCCGTTGATCTGTGAGATTTTTTGAGTGAACGGTCGTGCAAAACAACTGAATTTTTGCACCATAAAGACGGACCAAGTGGTCAGATCTGTTTTTGAGAGCTGAATGTGGCCCGAGGCATATTTGATGCAAGGAACACCGTGCACTTTGCAAGCATTAGAAGCCTCGAGCTTTGCGACCCATTGAGGGCCGCTCAGCTTCTTTGACTTCCCTTTTTTCCTGTCGCCCTCAGAGCCGGTGTCCGATACATCCTCGGAGTCGGATTCGTACTTCTGGAAGTGACATAAGATTCGATCCGACCGGAGACAGCGCGACTGGACTTACTCGCTTCTTCTTCCCACCCTTTTCTCCTCCTTTTGCTGCCTTTCCCTTAGCGCCAGCAGCCAGCAAATCCTTCAACTCCACAATGAAGTCCTTCTGTGATCTCGATGTCTCCTGTGTATGCTTAGCGGCAGCTACAAGCTCCTTCCAGTGATCCTTTGTCGCAAGATGATTGAAGGCAGCATTACGCAGCTGAGTACTGAAGCGGTACGCGACACGGACTTTGTTGGGGGCGACGCACATTGTATTGGCAAGCTGGGTGAGGAGGTCCTGGAATGGGAGGGTGCACTTAACAGTAACTGTTATATTGGCGCCATCGACGGGAACGGAGATTTTCAATGAGGCTGGTGCAGCCTTTTTCTTCTTCTTCTTCCCCTCGTGGGCAGGCGATGCTAGCTCCTCTGCAGCTGGTAAAGCCTTCCTCTTCTTTTTCTTCACCTCAGGGACAGGTGTCGGTGATTGCTCTGTTGTCGGTGAGTCTGCTCCCTGCATTTCTGCGGCAGAATCTTCTTCTTCATCATCCTCATCCGATTGCAGTTTATCCTCGTCCTCATCCTCTTCTATCCCAGCATCAACGCTCACCGAGCCGTCGCCCGAATCATCGCCGATATCCTCTATTCCTCCCTGAAATGTTCTTCTTTTTTCTCGCATCAAGAGCTCTGTTTCCGACTCGTCATCTTCATCTTCCATGGGTACGGAACGGCCACGGGCCCGAAGATATGTGTTGAGAGCATCTTTTACCACCTTCTGAGAGACAGGAGGTGGAGGAGTAATCTCTTCGAAATCCGATGGGTTCTTCTCCGATTCGGGTTTGGGCGAGACACTGTTTGGTTTTTTGGGAAGCAAGAGAGTCAAACGGCGCTTGGGTTGGTCCTCAAGAGGGTTGAGCGCTGCAGCCTTGGCGTCCTGGAGGTTTTGGGTTTTCTTTTTGGTCCTGGCCATGGTGGTGGAATGGAGAGAGTCACGGCACACGTCTGGTCACGGAGTGACGGGACGCGGACGGCGACGGCGGCCCCTCCTTGTTTTTTTTTCGGCCAAAAGCGCAACGTGGGGCTCTTCCAAAGACCCTGTAGATGGACTCTGTAATTACCGCTAGTCGATAGCTGCTTTCGTTGTCGAGTTATTTCGCTTTTGGTGCACACAATGTGACTTTCGGCTATCTCATGCGTTATTGGACGGAATCCTTAGGTTTTATGCTCAGTGGATGCGGACGGAAGAGTAGTGCCAAAAAGAATCTAATTCTATGGTAATATATAGGGTATTGGACAAGATACGAGCAAAAGAAAGAAAGTGACGCAAAATCGTTGGTTTTCTCAAAAAGGCAATCTGGCCAACTATTTTGCAAACAGCAATAAACGTCGAATGAAAATGTACAAACTCACCAGTGGAACTGGACTATTATGAGCCGACGAATGAGCCAGAGTGAGTTGGACTGAATGTTGACATGAGTTGTATCATGAAGTTTAGATTTTAAATTGCCGGACGGCACTGATTATGCTGGATAATGATGGAGGGATGACGAAAAGGGTGCGAGTGCGACTCGGCCACTCGCACTGTCCCCAGATTGACAGTGCGACTCGGCGCCATCAGTGCGACTGGAACCATGTAACAGTGCGACTCAGCAACAAACGGTGCGACTCGCGTATGTCGCTTAAGGATGGCCATCAATGTGTGACCGTTGTTCCGCCATCGATCATCAGGCGGGAGCGAGCGGCCGGGAGGTTTCTTTCTCTTTCACCAATCTTTCCCTGGCATGCCTCGTGTCCCGCTGCACCCGTAAATCACATCTCCGAGATCACTGGGTACGCCGCCGCTCGCTTTGACATCATCCCCGTTGTCCGCCGCCATCGGCTCTTGAAGTAGTGCCGAGTTTTATGTAAATGTTGTTCAATACAATCATTTTATTCAGTGTATGAAAATTTTCAGAACATGCAACTCTTCTCATCTGGCAGCGTATTACGACGAGGGGAGAAAATGTTGAATAAGACGGCCATCAATAAGCTGATTGTATTGACCGAAAATGCCGGATGTCAGGCCATCTTCTTACTCCACTTAGTGGTCCGAGAGTCAGGAGTCGGGAGCTGGTTCAGAAAAGTTATAGCATTTAATACATCAAATACACGGTGTGCTGGGGCGCCGAGCTCCTAATCTACTTGCTATAAACTCTGTACCAGTAGTAGCCTTCAAAACACGATTTGTTCCTCTTACACCACGTCCCTCGTCGTTCTGAGTAGCGGTATTCCAATTTGCACACACACATTAAAGGAAAAGGTAAACTGCAGCTGCCGCAGCAAATTGCAATTACTCGGCAGAAGAATGTTGAGCATATTGTTCATTCAACAAGTGTACCAACGACTTATAACATCCCCCGAACTCCTACCGCCCTCTTGGTGCACCTTTTGGGCTCGGTGGAGTTGTTGAGATCCCCTGATGGTTGCATTGTACCGCTTGATACATACGTTCATACGAGCACAGGTAAGGCCTATTATTTATCTCGCGCTAATTGGGCTCATCAAACACTTCCCAGAATCACGAGTCATGGGACGGAGGGGCTGGGCATACTGCTGGTAATGTTGCCGGCTTTATTTCGAACCTCAGTGAAAAGATTCGTTGTCGCCGTTGCCATCTTAAATGCAACGGTATCGACACATGTGAATTTTTCGAGGAAGAAATATTGGACGGGCTTGAACGTTATGAAGCGGATGAAATAGGGGATGCAAGAACTCTGGGACCGTGCATTGGACCAAAACGAGGAAGAAGCAGCGTCAGCTCCAGGAATAATATGTCGGTTGGTACCCTGGCCACCCCCCATCTCACCTCACAGTCCCTTATCTACCTGTTCAGCTTCTATGTTCGCATTATGAAATCGAAATGCAAGGTTAAATGCAACGGGGTTCCAACAATGATTCGCCTTCGCGTTCGTGGCTTTATCATTTATTTATCAGTTTTGGTCTCTATTCGGTACTGATGCGTCTGCAGACGCCCTCCACACACGGAAAGCGATTTTTCGTCGGATGCTCCGACTGGAAGAGGCCTGAGCAGGTAAACATCTGTACTGGCCCATACCATGAAATATCGACGAAGTGGACATGCAATTCGTACTAGAGAACGACGGGTGCTTGCCAAATCGGCTAGAATCGTTGAACGAGACTTGTGTTTTCACGGCTCACCCCCGCATCGGGTTGAATAATTGCTGTACGTCGCGCAAGGCTCAATCAAACCGTCTTCCTTGGTAGCTTACGAGTTCACAGCGTACAGCCATATCATTAAGTTAACTCAAAATCTGTAACCCACATTTTGAACGGTATTCGATCATGCACTTCCGTTTTTGCATATCTGACATTTTCTTAGACATATTGACAACCTTCCGAAGCATATTCCGATACCAGTCATAGCACGACTGAAATCAATCCTGGGCTTGGAGACACAGATAGAGATCGACGTGTGGCACAAACTCGTCGCTGCTCAGGAGGATATAGAGATTCAACGTGAGTAGGCCAGGCACTATTTCGTCTCAGAGGTGTAGATCCTGACTTAATTGAAGGCTGGTACGCTCAGAAACTCACACATCCATGGCTATTGCCATGTATAAACAAGTATCTGTCTGATATTTCGTCCGACTCGAGGGATAATTATGGAAATGGTGGTCAGAACTCATCTTCTTTCCCTGCCCACGACTTCAATCTGAATGAGTTCAAGGTTATATACCATGTATTCTTCAACGCAAGTTTCAATAGCGTTCTCTCATTGCAATAATCACTGATGTAAATATTCCAGAGTCAACTGGTGGTTCAGATCTCATGGCGCGTGCGCCAGACGATCATCCGGCAACCAGCATGAACGATGCCAACGGCATAAACTAGACAGATATGAGTACTTTGTTCGACAATTCCTGGGATTCAGACGCGTTTCTCGCCGGTGTCAACCCCTCAATGCTCGATTTCGGTTTCATGCTAGATACGACAGTACATTGCCCGAAAACGAGACTGTCACACTTGCAGGTAGTTACACCACTGTTGATAGAGAAGGCGACGATGGCCTCGGATATTTCGGGCATCCTTACGCATCTTCGGCACGGCTCTATGTGAGTGCAAGTGACATGAACGTTCAAGTGCAGGTAGGTGTCACGTCTCCGAAGAAAATCATCCACTGAATCATTGTAGCAGGTTAATCATTATACTTCCAATAGGCAGCCACAAGAGCTTCCACCGCTGCCCGCGTCTTACCCCTCTCATGATGAGCCCGATGATCGTGATGCAGATGCAGCTAGTGATGATGACCACCCTGTTGCCCCACAAGATATAGATCTTGAGCTGAATGAAAGAAAAATCTTGGTGGGGAAGCGAAAACGTACAAAGTCCACCCGTGCTGTTGACGGTACAGCTGCCGGGCCCTCCAAAAAAATCTCGCGCCATGGGTGAGTCTTATTTATAGCAGATGAAGCCCTGTTAAGATGTGGACAGTGCTCGTAAAGTTTAACTGGAAGTTCAACTCCTCCGATTGAGGCCTTGCATTGGGTTCAACTTCCTTGCAGAATAGCCGTACATTATATGTCCAGCAAACTCAACTTTCCCCAGAATACTCACTTATTTAAATACCAAGTGTACTACCTAGAATACATGCTCAGGTTTACCTTGAAATTTCACAGCGCCATCCAGTGGTGCGATAAACTCAAAAATATCTACTGTTTATACGCTACGGCAAGTGAACGGCACGGCTGTTCGCATCACTTCTCCAGGTGTTCCGCTGTGACTGTCACCATCAACGGCTTGAAGCGAGTCGCACTGACAGCCTTCGAGTCGCACTACTGACGGCCTCGTCAGTGCGACTCCCAGGCTGACAGTGCGACTGAACGAGTCGCACTCGCACCCTCCCCGTATATACTCATAATGATGGGCATTGTAGATGTAGTTGACGCAGAATGACATTATGGTATGGGTCTTGAACATGGTAAAATAGATGGTGAAAAGGAAGATTGAAGCCAACAATGAGGCCGCGAGGAGTGAACCGAAGGTTCACGATGAGCAGCGTCTTCAATAAATCAGCTACTGAGAGGGTTTTCTGAGTCATTATTCTGTGATTTTTCCGCCATCGCCGTAGCGTAGCACGGGCTAACTGCTAGTTCACCTTAAATTATCACCACCGATAGTGGAGAAAACCCGCCTCACGGCCTCTCAGAAGATTCATCTCCCCATAAAAATCTTTCAACCATGTATGTATTATTCCATTGCAAAAAATCCCGTCATTACCGTCATCTATTACTCAAAAAAATCATAACGACACAATCCTCGCCCCAACCTCCGCAATCGGATGCTTGAAATGCGGCCCCGGGCAGCTCATGAACATCAGCGACGGCGGGATCTGCAGTCGGTGCGCGAGCGCGGCGACGTTGATGGGCGAGAAGGGGCCTGGTACGATTATCTATGAGGAGTTGAACGTGAGTAAATGATATGGAGGGGAGGGAGAGAACATACGAGGTCGATAGTGATCTCCGGAAACGCTTCGTCCAGAACTTGATTCGGTTTCAGTCCCTCTGAATAACGGGAGAAAAGAAATGACCCACTCTTCGCGTTCGCCTCCAGCTCCGACGGCACCCCATTCTCCTCATCATCGCAAAAATGCACAATCTTGACACACGACGTCTCCTCGTTCTCCCGCACATAGAGCAACATATGCAGCAAGTGGTTGATCTGCGAACGTTAACGCGTTATTCGATATTCGATATCCAGGGAACCACCAGGTGAAGGGATGGAGGACTCGCACCTCATCCGTCTTGACAAGAATACACACGGGCTGCCGCTTGAGCCGCGCCATCAGCGCCACCATCCCCGTCCCCCAGTTCTTGCTCCCCGCGAGACGGTGCAGCCCGGGGTACTGGTCGTAAGTCCAGTACACGGCGCGGAGCAGCTGCACCTGGTGCTGCGTCGCGCCGAACACGGCTAGCACGCCTGCGAGGTAGGCCGCGAAGTACCTGCGTTCCGGATTAATCATGTTGTTCGAGCGTTCCACAACCGAAGAAGAGACGAGGGAAAGAGGAGAGGAGAATATGTAGATGGGAAGGAAGGAAAACGGGAGAATAAACTTGAAAAAACGAGTGACACCCACCCAGCCGTCGCGGGATCAATCACAACATTCCCCGCAAACACCACCGGCGTCAGCGCAAGCGCAAAGATGATGAGCGAGAGCGACGCGCGCCGCTCCCGCGGGATGCGCCCGCGGTTGAACCGCAGCAGCAGCAGCGCGAGCGGGAAGAGGCCCATCACTGTTAGCCAGACGAGCGAGAACCTGCGTGAGGATAGCATTCATCAACTTTGGCAGTAATAAATGGAGGAGAGAAAGTGGCATAAATGGAAACGAAGAAGACAACGAAAACGCACATCTTCGACACGACAGCGAGGCTCGCCCCCGAGCTTGCGTACAGCACCGCGCTGACGACGGTGAACGCCAGCACGCTGATGTGCGGCGCGCCGCTCAGCGGGAGTGCGGCGAGGAACATTTGCGGGACGATGCGGTCGTGCGCGAGCTGCTCGAAGAGTTCGCATGCGCTGAGGATGCCTGCGATTGAATCATTTTAACAGGACTGTAACACTCGGGAGGCAGCGCCGAGCTGTGTCTTACCTGCCAAGACGCCGCCGCAGAGGACGACCACCGCGTCGACGACGATCCACTTGCGCAGCCACGGGCCGGCGGACTGTTGAGTAAAATCAAAATTAGGGCAATCGAATAGGAGGGTAGCAAATGGAAGGGAACATGGGAGATGAGGATATATGCACGAACCATCTCCGCAAGAACGCTGAGCACGTTCGCGCCGCTCAATACGCGCTCAAGGGGGACGATCGCAAGCACGAGGGTGATCATCAGCGTGTTCAGCACGATCGCGGGCAGGTGCAGGTTGCGCAGCACGAGCGGGAAACGCCCGGGTTTGATGCGCCCGATGTACGATGGGGTGCCTGCGCGTGCGCAAATCAGCGATCGATTCGTTAGTTCGTTGGATTCAATGCAAACGCACACTCGATCCCAGTAAGCCCGAGCATCCCGAGACAGAAGCCGTTGAACAGCTGGCGCGCGATCGCAGCGTGCGAGGGCGCTTGCCCCGCGGCCCAGTTGCGCTGTAGCTGCGCGCTGCCGGTGCGCGCCCAGTGTACAGAGGAGGCGACCCCGAGAGCGGTCATCGTCGCGGCATGAAAGAGCAGCAGCGCAAACGCGATGCGCGCGCTCTCCTTCAGACCCGTGAGGCTCACGAGGGCGAAGAGGAGCAGGACGAGCGCGGCGCCGACGAAGGTCAGGAAGGGGAGCGCCACTTCGCCCGCGAGGTAGGAGGAGGCGGTCGCTGCTGATACGACGGACGTGCTCGCGAAGTCGAGAAGCAGAAGGGCGGCGCCGATGAGGGCAAGGGATTTACGCGATGCGTTTATTCTGCCGGCGCGTTAGTACTTAGCAGCTTTGGAGTAAGAAAGGGAAGGGGAAATACATGTATGAGTACGGGGCGCCGCTAACGGGGAGCGCCGAGGCGAGCTCTTCCATAATGGGGCGCCACACGAAAGGCGTTAGGGTAGCCACGAAGAGCGAGATCGGTGAGCTGGGCCGGGGTTAGAAGCTCCTCGACGCCCTTAGCGCTCGGAACAAAGACGTACTATACACCAGAGACGGCGACCACAGCTGGTAGCGCGTAGAAGACACTCCCGAGGACGGCGTTCCCAGGCAGAGCCGTACCCGTGAACTGCCCGAGCAACCTGGCGCGTCGTATGCGCTGCAGACGTTCCTCCCCGACGGTATGGTCCTCGTCGGTGAGCTTGAGCTTCAAAAACGAGCCCCACCCCGCAAACTCAAAGTCGCTTGACAGATTTAGAAAACGCGACGACGTTGCGAGCGTGTCTTTGAGCCCCCCGCCGTGAGGTGGACGCGTCCGCTGCCGGCGGAGGATAATGTCGAAGCGCGACTCGCGGAACGTAGGAGGGTCGGCGGGTTGGGTAGACACTGCATTGGGAGAAGAAAGGACGCGTCAGGGTCTGTGGATTGCCACCGCCAAAGCACTCACCGACGTCGGACGCGGTGCTGCGCGCAATCGGCTCGATGGCTATCCATGGCTCTGGGGCACCGAGGTCCCCCATCTCGTCTGGTGGTAGGCCCATGTCGTCTGGTAGATAAGAGGGCAAGCCAGCGGGCCATTCAGAAGCCATAATGGGGATAAAGATACAGCCCTGGAGGATTTGGTAGTGGTATTTCCTGTTGAGACGAAAACAAAGGGCGAAGGGCTGATAGCCGGATCTTACGCGTATCGAAAGCTGATTTGGACCTTTGAGTCGACGAAAACGCGGCGCAGATTCTGCGGCCGTCAAGTCGCGCGGGGCGAGGCGATTCAGAGAGGCGCAGAAAAAGGGGAGAAAACCCGTTTATGGTAATTCCTTGACATGTGTTTGGCATGACAACAGATCGGGTTCAACCAAAGAAATTCAAGAAAAGAAAAATTACTGGCACAAAGCGATTCATCCAATTACAGTTTGTAGTATGTAGCGCTGGCAGGGTTTGAGCAGCACGTATTCTTCTATAAAGACCGCAATCAAAAGAATGGAAGAATTTGACACCGTTCAAGGTTGGGCAATTGCTTCCCAGTGCAATATTCACTGCAAGCTGAGGGAGCCCGCGCTGAACGTGTCATCCAGGAACTTCTGTGTGACATCGTCCTATGGGATTACGCATCAGGCGGCCCGCCGGCAGATACTGCCGTCCTGCGCTGACATGTGTCGCCTCACACTGCGGGCATACATCAGCAAAACTAAAAATCTATGGCGCATGTGGCAACGTCTGGCTGCGTCTGATGTGTCTGGCCAGTATGGCAGCCATACGTGCCATACGCGCGACACTCTGCCAGAAATGCTTGGTCTGCCATTTTCAACTTCTCTGCCAGTTCATGCAATATATGCCAGATTTCAGTCACCAAATTGAAAAAATATTTGGTCTCCCTCCCTTTCAAAATGCCTTGTGAACATCGCTTCCTTCAGTGCATGTCTGGGCGTTGGTTTAAATTCAATAATTTCTGACAACATGTTTGTACTAGTCCTTATATCCTTAGCTTGAGGCCTGTCCATGTCAATACATTCAATGAAAAGTGCGAACCAAGCGTGTACCTCGTTAAATTTGTCGGGGGATGTGACTTGAAGACGACGATGCAGATGGCGAAGTACCTAAGCGGGCCGAACATCAAGGGTCGGATCAGACGATGAAACCATCACGTGGACGACCAGGAGGTTTGCTGATGGGCTGTCACCGTCAGTGTCAGCGCGTCTTTCTTTCTTTCACCACCATCTTTTCGTCCCTGCACCTCCTCCTCGCAGCTTAATCTTTCCTAATCTCATCCCCTCTCATCTCCAAGTCACGACAATATGTTGCCCAATGTTACACGCAAACTCAAGTCCCATCCAGGGCCTGGCTGTCCACACGCAAATGCGCCGACCCGTCCTCAGCGCTGCCGTGTTCCGTATACGCGCATTGCACCTCAATCGCCGGAAGCGTGGCGGCACTGAGTGGCCTCCCGCCACTTGTCTTCCCCTGTAACTTCAGACCCGCCATTTCAATCCACGCACGCATCATCGCTCAATGCTGAGTACGAGGTACGTGTTCCCCTCACTCATGTTATCCTCCGGCCTACCGTACCTTTTCCAAGTCGTCGCCGCAAAACAGGTGTGTTTACCGTATATCTACATCTAGTGGGAAGCTGACCTTCACCTTGACTCATCCAGGTCCGGCGTCACGTCAAGAACGAGTGAGCGGGCAGTGCTCGTGTAGAGCGGCATCGTATGTACCCAAGTGACGTGACAAGTAGGATGGATCGATGCGAAGAGCCCTACTATGATAAGCAACTCGGCGAGTGTCGTGGCCTCATCCATACCGTTCACCTCTAAGTTAGCTAATGATTTCATGCAGTCTGGAAAACAATGGATCACTTCCGTAATCGTACGTCGCCCGTCGTCTCCTTCTCCTGATAAGATCATTTCCACAGGTTGTTTTCGCGCTCGCTATCCTCAGTCAGTTTACAATGTATTTGACAACCACACGGGTCTGACATTCGTCCACTCTCTAGTCGCGGGAATGTGTAAGCCATGTTTTCAACCCGACGCCCAGATCGCAGGTCGCTCATATGCATTAACAGCTCCCCAGCTGTTGCCGCCATTGCAAATCTAGTATGAGGGTACGCAAGTCGTCGTCGTGTATGTTCCCGGATCCTTTATTGACTGAAGCTTGAGGTCATTTTCGAAGCCGTCGGAGACATTATTGAAGAATTGGATCCGCTAACGCTCCGAACGTATCAGCCGCTATGGCGCGTAGTAAGAGAAGTCTCCACACGGGTAAGTGTCCAGGATTACACTGCAATCGATGGATCCCGTGTGGTATCTTCAAGTTTGGCTCCCGTTTCCCTAATCAAAACAACAGGTTTTGGTGCTCATCCCGCTCGCGCAAGCTAAAAACCTCCACGGTCAATATGATCAATTCCCCAAATCGGTGATATGTAGTCATGTAAGTCTGCATCTATGTTCAACATTGCCATGCACTGAAACTGTGTCCTGGTTTACATAGTATTATATAGCTTCTGACGGTGTATACACGCCAAGATACACGCCGGATTGGTATCTGGTGGTAGTGTCGATAGCAGTAGTGTCGTTCTGTACCATTTGTTCAGCTACATTGTGCATGAATATACAGTTTCCTATATTCTACCATGGTGGACCTGAATGGAATGGGGTCGGAAATACTGGCGTCAGAAGTACATTGTGGTGCGCATGGCTGCCAGAATTTTTTATGGCAATATGCAAGTCAATATGCTGCCAGACAAAATTCTGGCGGTATGGTGCGTCTGGTTCGTCTGATGCCAGACGAGCCAGACACATTTTATTTTGCTGATGTATGCCATGGCCGTGGGTTCATGGCGTAGGTGCGACACTTGCCATGGCATTTGCCATGGCGTTGCACTCGCGCGTCTAAGAGAACAAAGGGAAAGCCACGAGGCAAGAAAAGATCCGAATTCACACGTTGACGAATTTTTCGGCGATATCGGAGCAAGTTGTTCCGAGTTTTCTTCAACTTGAGTGGGTGGTGCGGTAGCGCGCTTGGCGTTGTTTGGCACGAGCATTAGCCCTGTAGAGCCGGATTCGGCGTAGATACACGGCATTCCATCTCTTTTCTTTCCTTCGAGGCCGATTCCCTCGCGGCACCTGAGAGCGCATCCGAGTGGGCTACCCCAGTGGAATATGAAGTCTGATGTTTGAAAGGTCTGAAGTCCCCAGATAATAGGCACTGAAGCTCAACTTCCAAGGTAGCGGATGTGAGTGAGCTACGTAATCATTGTGACTTTCAGCTCTCACAACGACCTCTTGATTCTCAAATGTTCTTCTTCGCCTGATCTCTGCGGAACTGCTGCATGGCTTTCCCCCTCGGCGCATGCACTACTCCGATGGCTGCTTGAATTCCGGGGACGCTCACGCCACATTGGTACATTTTGAGTTAAATCATGTTCTCTGTTGTTAAGTATCTGAACTTAGTCACTTTATTCCTTGTACATTGTCTGTGCCTTGTACTTCTCTTGTATAATATCTGTCGCTTGTACTCACTCCACATACAATAATTGTACTGAGAAATTTGAAGCCGAATCTGAGCTCATTGTTGGGCATGCGTGTTGGCAAAAGGTTGGTGCCTTGAAGAAGGAGAAAAAGAAAAGAAAAGAGGAGCATTTCTAACCTGAATCTCAGTGGATAATATCGGGGGGAGCATTCTCGCTTGTAGAACCAACTGACAATCTTATCAATCTGCTATCTTATCAATCGATTATCGGCCAATAAACGTGGCTGGAACAAAGGGAAATGTGCTCGGCCATGGCAAATGCCATGGCAAGTGTCGGACCTACCCCCATCAAAGGCCATGAACCCACGCCCATGGCGCTTGCCCGCAGTGTCATGGCGGCAGGCCCTGGCCCTCTGCCGCCATTGACATGTACCGAAATATCTGTGGCCACCTGGCGGCAAATGTCAGCCCCGGACGGCAGCCTCTGCCGCGGCAGTAAATGTAACGTGAGCTCATGAAGACTCGACATGCAAATTTGGGTGATTCCCTGAATTGCTCAGTTGAATTGGAGATGCTGTCCTGCATTCCACGTAATACTGAGGCGACCCAAGTCCGAGAGTCCGTCGGCGAACCACCTCCTGATGACATCGAGCGTCGGAGGTTTTACAGTAAATCAAAAACAACAATCATGCAGTCGTAGGTGACTGCTCGGTAGCCTCCTTGCAGCCGGAAGAGTACTTAATATTCTTCAGAGACAATTCCGTCAAAGCTGGTGAAGCGACGAGCTGGGAAAACTTCGTCAGGGCTGTGAGAGTCCCTATGTAGTCCCGTGAGCTCTGAGTAAATGCGAAAGCGTCAGAATTCACCAGGAACTTTTTTCAAAAGCACTTGGGCCCCAAAGAAACCGTAACCAAGAGCCTGCGGCTGCAAACTTCGCTGCAAGTAGACGTCAAAGCACCTCAGTGTCAGGAATTTCGAGTGTTCATCTGTTTGATTTTCCCTTCTTCAAGCTGCTCCCATCAATCGCCTCGCAAATCGCATTAATTAAAATTACTACACCAATTATTACTTCCTTCAAATTACTTCCTTGAACCAACCTATGTACAATAAAAAAGCAACAATCCACGTATCATCCATCCAAGACTCAGAAGAGGCCCTCGATGTCGCTGCCGAGGCTGGACAGCCCGCTCGTGACGGCGCTCCCGGCAGACTCGAGCCCGCTCTCGATGGAGCCTACGACGCCCGAGGAGCTAGCGCTGGGCAGGGTGACGCCGAGCTGCGCTGCGCAGCCGGTGCAGGAGGCCGGGAGGTCGACGACGTCCTTGGCGGCGGCGATGAGGCAGCCGCCGTCAGAGACGATGTCTAGGTGTTCATTGTACGGTGAGTAAATGTGCAGTGAGGAGGGAAAGAGAAAGCACGCACCGAGCTCGCCTTGTGCCGCGGCAGCCACGCAGGAGACGCCCGTGGGAGCCAGGTCGAGGAAGCAGTCTGTGGTGATTATGAAATAAGTATAGAGGAGGACAACAGAAATTTAACGCACTCTTGATATCACAAGTCTGGCGGGGGTACAGGGACGCGGGGGCCGCGAGGGCGCCGGTGGAGAGGACCGCGAGGATGGCAACGATGGAGAACTGCATTATGCTGTTGATTATAGGTGTTGGTGAAAGGGTAGGAAGTGAATGAATGGCAAGGCAAGAAGAACGTCGAGTTCTGGAAAATGCGAAGAACGAAAAAGAAAGAAAAAAAGTGGCGCGGCCGGGGAAGAGGAATGAGAATGTGGGATTGTGGGGCTGCTGTTTATATAGGGGCGTGTCATGCTGACAATTGCATCCGTTGTCAGATCACAACACTGATGTGCAGAGAAATTTGTATGGGCTATTTTTAGGAGGTTAGCGACAGGGACGAGAGCGCGTGTCGCACTGTGTCGCGTCACCTGTCTCGACATGTGGGGCCACCACGTGGATTCCAACTCTGAATTCCTGGCAAAAGCGAAAGATTCAAAATTTTCCACCTCGCTCAAAATCATATCTGCCGCGGGCAAGTTCGTTCGTTTGCGATCATTCCTGGACTCAAGCGCGGATGTAACTCTATCTCAAACACGTTCGATTATCCGTTTCGTGTGAAAAAAAATGCAAACCGTTTAACCAGAGGCGAGACAGCATTTGCAACCAACAATGTTGGTTGGTTGGCCTAAATCAAGCGCGGGATTTTATCATATGGACGTGACGATCCTCTATTAATATCGAAGTCAGTTAGGAAGTCGATAAATCCATGCATATCCAAGTCAACGATCGCAGCTTCTTGGGAGGGCAGGATCATGCGAACATCTCGGCATCCACCCTCGCGACTTGATAGATAAAGATGCAGATTCTCGCCGTGAGCAGGCTAGCCTAGGGTAGCCTGCTAGCGTCTCGACTTTACGGCGATTCCAGTCCGGCATGAGAGAAATCAAGGAGCGTAAGAATAGAGGGTCGGATTGGGGTCGGATCATTTTTGAATGATCATCGGTCGGCCAAAATCAGCCGAAATGACGTGGAACCACCTACTCGCTCCGACTGGCCTCTTCCTCAATCCTCCTCCTGCATTGACGAGCACTGAAAAGTGTTACAGTCCAAAACCGCCTATGTGGCAGCTGTAATGGAAGGGCCGAACTTCGACTCTTCGATATCCTGGCCGTACATGTCAATATCACGATGCTTTTCAAGAGAACCTGAGCGAATTATACAAGGGTTGAGGTCTTTCTTGAAGTTTCAGTCACTCTTGCGCGCACTCGGGAACTCTCTCCGTTTCGAGCCTTATTTTTTTCCCACCTCCCTCCGTCTATGCACAGCACCCAACCTCCTCAGCGACCCTTGATTTGGTTTTGTCAAGATGCCCACTTCAATGAGTTCGTTCTTCCCCTTTCTTCTGCTGGATGTAACTTGGTTAATACGTTCTCTGTGCCAATAGTCGCGTATTCTATGCAGATAACTCCGCCCCTTTATCTTTGTGCTCTCGTGTGCTGTGAACGGGGTGGGGATGGCGAGACCCTTCTGGTTGCTGTTGAATAGTTTGCCTTGCTCCTGCTATTCGTTTAGGATGCGCAAACAAATGATACATATCAGGTCTGAAATCAAATGGGCACCGTGACGAGCAACTTTACGATAGGCGTGGGCACGCAGACGCTCGCAATGGCGTGAAGATCCTGGGTTGCGGAATTGTGTCCAAAGTGCGTACAGTATGGTGAGTGTCTTGATATCTTGCGTGAGCCACGCACCAAAAAAGATGATTCACAGGTACCGATGCGCTGGTCTGGCCCTTACTTTTTGCGACCAGCTCCGCCATCGACATTGGTCGTTTTCACGGCCTGGTCCTTCAGCGCCGTTAAATCCAGCACCATTGTATTAGCCTTTGTGTTTCGCTTGAAAATTCGGGATGGTGAGACAGACCGTCAAATGCACCCAACATCAACTCACCACGAACTCCAAAGTCTCGTCCGGCGAAACGGGCGCCAGCGAGCACATCACCTCCGCCAGAATCGGTCCATTTAAACGGTAGATTTGCGGACTTCCTTCATTCTGGTTTTCAGTAGGGTGGGAGTCGCCGTCGCCATCGGAAGTGCAGAGGGTCTTTATACATTTACGGTTACGTAGCTGACGGGCATTCAAGTTTGATCGTCCCATATATTTTCGACGACCGTGGTGGAGGTCCATCGTTCGGGAATCTTTCTGCTGGCTTTCTGTGTTACGCCGTTGATATTGATCTGTGCGTTAGGTTGATCAGAGATAGGCGTCCGCGCTGCGTTATTGTGGCTAAACCAAAAGGCAAATTGCTCTCCTTTAAATTTCCACACATGAAGATTAACCCTTTCCCCAGATCGCCGAACGCCGAGTGTTTTATCTACTGACATTGCGTACGAAACTCTTGGCTCATACGTATCAATACCTCGGTTGTTTTACTGACGCCGCTCTAAACTCGAGACTGGAGCTCTTCAGCCCACTCGTTGGGCCCTCTTCAATCGGAGTCAGAGTGTCCGTATCCCTCATCGGCGTCCTTCTGAGTCCTGTCTATCGCGTTAGCTCCTCACTGGCTCCATTAGCTGGATCGCCTAGGTCAACAGGCAATCATCGGAATCTTCCCGTTACTCGCCCGGATCAAGACCCTGCAGCCTGTATACGTTGTCCAATCCGTTCGCTTGTACTTATTTTCTTAAGGCGTCAAGCTTTTCGCACGGAAAATGGTTGTCCCCGACTTCTCCGCTCTTCAGTTGGTGACTTATGATTTATTCAGAACGGAGAACCATACCTATTGGAGACTTCTAATACATTTTAACACTAGGCTGGATGTAATTAAGGCTTGCTCTCACAAGGGTTCCAACGCCGCTGCTGTAAGTCCCGTTACTCCTCGCCAATTATTTCCGAAAAATGTCTCCGGTTCAGAAAATTTCTTCCCTCGGTACCACCGTCGTTCCGAGTCCGATTAGTGCTATGTAATGGCAATTACCCACCTACACACCTACCGAGGATCCGCGGGGGACAAAGTTCGCTCGCTGGCCGCAACTCAATGTAATTCGACCCGGTTTGGATCTTTCATCTTGATAAGCAATAGCGCTGGATTTTTGTACATAAATCATCCGCGTGGCGCACATCCACAGCCTCCCATCCACAATGGATCTCGAGAAGATATCTGAGGGCTGTATCGAACCGTCCGTCCCAACGACGCCTGGCGAAGGCTCTGTACAGAGTTTGAAGTTTGAAGTGCACAGCGGCGACAGCCCCGAGACGTCCGAAGCCACTTTCAATCCAAGCGGCCATGTCATTCGCGCGTGGCTTCAGCTCTGTGCGATCTATTTCTCGATGTTCCTTGCAGGTACGCTCAGCATATCCTGTAGAAGGTTGTTGAGGCGTATATTGTTCAGGTTGGAATGATGGTAGGTTGAGGAGAAATCGTTTATTTCCATCTGTTTGGGTCTGACCAGTGGGAAATAGGTTCAAGTGGTCCGCTAATCCCTCGAATGCAAAAGTTCTACAATGTAAGGCTACGCATCTATGTTGCGGATTTTATGACAGTATTTTTAGGTCGGGTTCCTCATTGTATCTTTAATATTCGTGCTTACTAGCGTGGCGAGTCGATGTCGCTTTGTCGCTCTTGATATTCGCCTCATTCACTTCCAGGGTTTCTTGTTTGGAGCGATAGTCAATGTACATTACGCGGACAAACTGGGCTTCGGCCGCATGATTGTCCTGGGTACGTGCTCCATCGTTTGGGACGCGTTGCATTGATTATTCTTTCGCGCAGGCGGTCTCTGTATGATTGTTGCGTACACCGTCCAGGCGCCGGCCCCTCCATTTCCACTTTTTGTTCTGTCATTTATCTTCAACGGATTCGGAATCGCCATTCAAGTGGGTTACGCTCTTCCTAGCATCTCAAGTACTCACACAAGCAACAAGAACGCTCAAACGAATGCATATGTGGCCAGCCTTAGGCATAACTCAGAGCTTAATATGGGCATGCTGCACGCCAGGTATAGAATTTTACTTACTCGAAATCAATATAATTTGATCCAGCTTTCGTACAGCTACGGTGATTCTCTACAACATTCAGGGGAGTAGTTACTTACCTCTTCAGGTGCCGGTGCCCTCTCTTCACCTCTCGTCGCAACCCAATTTGCGCAAATGCATCACTGGTCCTTTCACTACCTTGTTTCTCTTGGCTTGGCGGTCTCGAACGTTATTATTTTAACATCAACTTTTCGATTCCGATCCCAAGACGGTTGGTGCCTGCCGTTTATGTTTATCTTGATTTTCCTGAACAGTGTGCAGAGTGTCTTGAACTCATCGGCGAGGCTGTGGTAGAAAAAAGTACAAGTGATCGCAGCAACTTTCGACAGATTCTTTGCCTTAAAAGCGTTCACATCCTCGCTTTCTTCACTCTCGTGTATGTTGGCGTCGAGGTTACGATCGGAGGTGAAGCGCCACCGCTTCAGCATATATGTCTAGCCTAACGAGGATCAATTCAGGCTGGATTATCACATACATCGTCGATGTTCGTGGTGGAGGGCCCTCTTCTGGTTATATCTCGTCTGGATTCTTTGGTGGTACGTCTTTCATTTACGCTTGTCAAGCGCTTTCCACGGTATGTGCAGGAATTATGGTTGGCCGACTCGCCCTGCTGTGGTTGAACAAGATGGTATAGACTATTACTACATGTCTTGAACTCATTTACACTAATTTCAGGTCGGCGAAAAACGTGTGCTGTATCTTTATGCCGCCCTTGCAATTGGGTAAGCTCTCTTCGTCCAGTCCTACGAAGCCTGCTCATTTTTCAAGTCTGGAATTAATTATATGGTTCGTTCCGTCCCTCATCGGAGGCGCTGTGTCCGTCTCTTTGATTGGCGTCTTTCTCGGGCCAATGTATCCTATTGTCATGAACCATACCGGACGAATTATGCCAAGATGGCTACTCTCTGGATCTATAGGCTGGATTGCTGGCTTTGGTCAGGCGGGAAGCGCCATTCTTCCTTTCTTGACGGGAGCCATAGCCTCGAAGACCGGAATCCGGGCTTTACAGCCGTTGTGCGTCAACTTCTTTTGTTTTCCTGTTGAAAAATATTCATGCTCATATACTTATAGACTTGTGACCATGATGACCATGTTACCCATCTTGTGGGCACTTGTCCCCTCATTCGCCGCATAGATTAGAATGTATGAGGTTTACCGCCTTCAAGCTCCTTGGATACTAGATATGTACAACCGTAAAATTGCAATACACAAGTCTTCCTTTTCAATGATTTCAATTATTTTTGTCACCCAATCATGGCTATCCCTTCTGTCCGACTCGCATTAGTACACGTACAATACGAGCTGAAATGAAGGTGGAGCAAGGGTGCCGTCGGCCGAGTATCATCGGACTTGCAACACGTTTACGTATGATGGCGTTTCTCATCCTGCGCGCGCGCGCCAGATAAAGCATCTGGCGTATTGAAGGGACTGCAGCACTGTTTACGATTGAGTATGATGATAGAATTTCGTGACTTAATCAAGAGCTGGGGCCATCGACATAGCTTCAAGTTGTTCAATCTCAACCGCCCTTCTTCGAATGTTTTTGAAAAATTTCACCCTCTCTCTCGGGAACAAACCTAATCTCTTCGACGGCCGCCCTGTCAATTGTTTCTGGGCTATTCTGAGAACCCGAATGTGCGTGATGGCACAGGTCAACTTGAACTAAGTTTATCATTGGACACCTGTCATGAGTCACATGCCGCCTCTGAGTCGACCCACCCTCAATGGCCAAGCTCCAAAATACCCTCATATCCACTGCCCTTCCCCCCAACCTACCCGGAGAGATGATCCTCCAAATATTCGCGTATCTTACGGATGCAGAGCTCCTCTCCCTCGCCTCCATGTCCAAGCAATTTCACACCCTCGCCCTTCTCTCTTATCTCGCCCGCTATGGCATAAACGAAACCAATATATCCAACAATTCCTACCCACTAGTCTCCACCAGCGGTGCCTTTCGTGCCTTGTGCATCGCGCGCTTTGTCGGCGGCATTGACGCCCTCCGTGTGCGGTTCGACCCCAGCACAAAAACGCAGCGGGATGTGAGGTTGCTCGACAGCCTTGTCAGTCGACTGCCCCCCATCAATTCCGTCGAGCTGGAATTTCTCCCGCGGTCTAGTTCTTGGGAAAGGCAGCTGGTGGGGAGCCAGTGCGATCTCGAGGGTCTGATGTTCAGGTTAATATCACAATATCGCTCCCGACCGTCTGTGATCGTCTGCCCAAAGGATGTGACCGTATTACACACCCCGAACCCGCTCGTACACTACCTGAAGCGTATCGTTTGGTGCATGCCAATAAACGGCTCTAAAACGTACATCAAAAAGCGCCGTTTGATATACGAAAAACAATTTCGTCTCACAATGGAGCCGCGCCTGTGGGCAGACGCAGGCGCAACCATCCCCACCATATCTCTACGACGGTTCGACCCCCCAGCCGCGTTTGGAACCGTGTTCATACTCGATGCGCCGAATATTTCCCGTCTCCACCTCTGGTTCAGGACCTCGAAGTCGGAAACAGCAATGATTTTCGATGTCCTTTCACTTCCGCGCCTCCTCACCGTCGACGCCGAAGTTTCCGGTATATCTGATGCATCCATGCATAGATTTCTCTGTCGGCACCCTAGCTTGAAGGTCCTCGATTTCTACGGGCCACCCTGTGATTCCGATAATGTGGTTCAGCGCCAACCTCTTCCGCCCGACGCACTCCCGCACGTTCGCAGTATTTCGGCGGGCCCTAGCTTCCTCGCGTGGATCCTTGTCTCCGATAATCCCTTCCCAAAGCTCACCGTAATTAAAATTCGGTTGTGGGGATTAAGCAAGGCCAAGATGTGGAACACCTACCACACGACGCTGCGCGGCCTCGCGCGGTTGCCCACAGTCGCGGCACTAGTACTCGACCTAGGAAATAACTTTTATCCTTGGGATCCCAGCCATTTTGACCCTGCGACTGCACCCGAGCTCAAAGTTTCACACGTCGTGCGTTTGCAGATCTGTTTTTTCGAAGTTGTCCGGAAGAAACGGACTATCCTGTCGACGGTGGAGTGGCTGAGGACGTTTCCAAGCGTCCGGGAGGTGGAGTTGGCCGCCGAAGTGCAAGTTGACAGGGATTTCGAGAAATGGTGCAGGCTCAGGCTGGACAGGGAGCTCCCGGAAATCCAGTTCACCTTTCGTTTTACACTCTATGTGCCACCGGATTATGGTGACTGATCAATCCGCTTTCAGGTTTATACGTATGAGTATGCTGGGTCGCGTATGACGCATGGCTTGTGGATAGGGACGGTTCTGCGTCAGTATCTGGCTCAAAGATGATAGACATTGCTTTCGAATGGTCCGATACAGTCTCAGTTACAGGGTTCTACTAGTGCTACGTATCTATCAGTCTCGTAAAACAGAATACATAAAATGGAAACGAACGAATAGCTAAGCTCGACAACCACGCGCAAAACAGTTGCCTTGGACAATATACGAACCAGGTCCATAACCGAATGGGAGGACTGGCCGTCAGACTCGTCCTACGATTCGTACTCAGAATCATCATCGTCATCGCCGGCTATGATAGGCCCCTGGAAGTTGGATTTCGGAATCTTCCAGGGCTGCTCGTCTTCCTTATATCGCTATCGTTGGATAAAATCAGTCCAAAACTCGAAAGCGGGGAGTGAAACGCACGTCAGCCTCCCTCGGGCGTATGGATGGCACGATGTCTTCCCAGTTCCCTGTCTCCAGCATCCCTACGATGTCGCCCCCGTCAACGACGACCCCGCACTCAAAGTTCGCGATCTTCTCGAGGCGCTCGGTCTGGAACGTCTTCGCCACAACCCAGTTCCGCAAGTCCGGCTTCACCACACCCCACGCGCTCGCAGAGAAGTTGGCCGAGCCGAGGTAGATGTACACCGGCGTCCGTGCCCGCGTGCAGTGCGAGGATGCTCTTCGTGTGGAACAGCCACCCCGGGTCCTTCGAGTGGTAGTGATAAAACACTGTCTTCAAGTACTCCGCCGACTTTTCGGGTAGGAGACGCCAGTTAATGTGACTGGAGATGTTGTTGGCACCCTAGAATAGAAGGCGCAGATTAGGTCAGAGACTGTGAGCAGAGACGGATACGAATACGGATGGGCGAACACACCGGCTTCCCGAAATTCGAGTTTTCTACATCGGCAACAGTGGGGAATATCATCTTGAGAGCCGGCGCGCCTTCGATGGACGCTTGACGGTTTCCTGCGCAGGATTCTAGGAAATTCTTGACGATACCCTCGTTTTCAAGATGACCCACGGAGCCGACACATCTATCAAGTAGATGAAATTCAGCATTCGCCGGACGAACAGAGAGGAATCCAACATTTCAAAGGACATCTGGGGAAGATTGGCGTCTGTGTATTTTTTAAGGATCTTGTTGCGCACGATGCTGCGCAATTGTAGTTGCCCATAGTGGGGGACCTCGTCTCCGCTATAGTTTCCCGGTTTACTGGTGACCAGATGGACCTTGGCTGCAGAGAAGTCGAACTTGCCGGGATGTACATATCTCGGAACGCGCGCGGGCATCCCAGCTCATTGACATGTTTTCTCAGGAGCTTCTCGAAGGTGGTTTCCGCGTATTTCTCCTTTGCAGAAGGGCGCCGGGGAAAATCCTGGCAGAGCCGTGAGTCGACGCGCTGGGGTACACCTTTGCACACGCACCTGGATAAACCACACGTTATCACCCAAGACGACGTCGAGCTCCATTCTGTGATCAAGATCAGTCTCGATAGCGCAAAAGAGAGGAAAAGCAACATACAGGTTCGCAGAGGTAATGACCACACGTAAAAAGTCGGGATAGACGAGCACCATCATTTTTGTGTGCGCGCAGCCGTTGTGCATAGGAGGATAAATTGCATGAAAGTTGTTCCCGTCTGTCATTCCATATTCAGATGTGCACAAAAATCGAATACTCGAGGATGCAACTCACACTCCTCACGGTATCCTGCCTGGGTGCATTCGACCACACGCTCGAAATCAGCACTTTTGGGGCGTTTTTTCTTAAGCCCCGCGAATTGTTTGCCGACCGCGTCCATGAAGAGATCGCGACCGACGTACACGTGAACGTACGGACGCGGATGTGCACTTTTATTGAACGGGAAGTACTGTATGCACGCGTCAGATCAGCGGAAGGGACTCCGAAGGTGTATTACCGAGAACAACAAGTCGTTCTCGATGAAGTACGAAAAAACGAAAGCGGAGCTGAGATCGTCGGGATGGATGAGGTCATCCAACGAGACGGTATTGGGAGTACGGGCTCTTTGTCGTCCAGGCGTGCGTGGAGGTCGCAAAGCACCGGCTGCGTACCTCATTTTTAGTTTAGGTCTTGTTGCGTTATTTTTGACGTCGTCCCGGAGTTTGCGGAGCTCCTCTATTGCGGATTTAGTATATAAAATCCATCTCAAGATCATGCATGCCTGCCACTGCCTCGTTATACACATCTCTTTTCTTCTTCTTTTGTCGCTCGTAAGAGGCATTGCTCAGGCGTCGTTTCGCGGTTGGTCGAGTACTGGAAGAAGCTTGCATTTTAGGACGACGAGGCGTTTGATTCGCCCCCAAGATGACTCCCTTGGTCTTCCTAGCTTGAAGATACCGCCCTGCAGACGACGTCAGCGTTGACTCTAGCGCCTTCGCGCTTCTCGTATTCAGTTTACACGACCTTTGATACTCGTAAAGCCCTTGGCCGTCCAATTCTTCTAGAGAGAACGTGTTCGTATTGAGCAGAGAGTAATCGCGGGACACGGCGGGACCTGGGGCGGGTAAGGAGAAGCCGCGATGTCACAGTGTCACGTCCGGCACATGACCGTGACGTGGCTCTCTCCCGCCAGCTCCCGCCCAACTCCCGCCACCAGGACCTCTGTAAACTTTCCAAACCGGCTGTAGCTGTAATGACGTGAGGGAATGTACTCGAGCTCCAAGCTACTTCGGATCACGAACGAAATCATTGGAGCACTCGCCAATCTGTAACGCAACATTGTACATGTTGCGAAGCCGGCATCAAAACGGTATGAAGGAATATCGATGAATGGAGGGAGAAAGGTGTTTTTGCCGCAAAGGTATATCTGGAGTTGTGTAAGGAAAAAATCAGCTTGCCAATGGTGTCGTTCACTGTGCACAGCCTCGTCGTTCGCCCTGTCTATCATCTGGGATGTTTGTTTTATTTTATTTATTGAAAAGGAGCCTGGCTCATGCATTGGCTCCATTTCATCCTTCTGCTCGAGCACGAACCCGCTTTACAGCCAGAAATTTGGCCAGAAATGAAAATTTCAGCCCGGTGCAACCGCCACGTAACATGTGACGTATTTACCCCACGTTACGACATAGTGACAAGCTTCGAATTTCCCAGCTATTTAACCCAGACCGTCACCACCACATCCGTATCCATACCCGCCGTATTCCATCCCAATGTTTTCACGATCTCTTCTCCGCCCAATCCAGGCCCATACCCGCCGCTTTGCGGTCGCCCGTTCCGCCCCCACCGCGTCGCGCATGCACTCGACCGACTCGTACACAAAAGAGGTCGATTCCACCCCAGCTGCGGACCCCAGCATCCACCGCGTCGACCCATCGTCGGAGAACGTTCAGAAGCCGCACGAGGCGCCCTCAGGGCCGTGGAGCGCCACCGGCGTCGACGCGGGCGTGAAGAACGCGCAGGGCAAGCATGACGGGGACAAGGCGACGGGGATGGAGGAGTACAGCACGATGAACAGCGGTACGCCGTATACGTCATCCGCGGACAACGAGCAGTATGGCAGGAAGGCGAAGTATCAGCAGGACGACACGAGCCCCCCACAGCAGGGGCCGGATGGGACCGAGAGCGGGGGCCGGAAGGCAGAGGGGAGGTAGGGCGGAGATGAATCCTTCACTGAAATAAGTGACGCCGAGGTGAGGGATTTACCTTTCGTTTAGCTTCGCTTGCGGTTGACATGTTGTGCAGATTGTAATGGCGCCAAGGATGAACAAACTATTGTAACAGTGCGATACCTATTTTTCTTTTTGTAAATTGAAGTTGTTATTGGAAACCAATTTCTTCCTCCACGCAGTTTGCACCCCGTCGTGAATTTTTGAGAGGATTAATGGCAGCACTATGTTAGCCCTTAATTCGAGCGATGACCTCAAGCACGCTCTGCACATTTCTTTTTCAAACGTATAATCTAAGCCGATCCAGCAGCAGTAGATTCCGCGGAACCAAAACTCTGGCGGACGGCGCGACGTTTTTAGGTCCTCCGAGCACTCGTAAACTTAAGCTCTCTTCAAACGCAGGCACGGCTCACAGAACACACGGCACTTGTCATTGCGCACGCTTTCACTTCCACTTTTCATTCCAGTCATGCTACTTTCGAACGGAACACCCTCAGGCTGTCTTCCGCGGAACCAAAACTCTTGCCGTGGCGTTTTAAGTCCTCCTAGCACTCATAAACTTGCGCTCTCTTCAAACGCAGGCACGGCTCATAGAACACACGGCATTTTTCATTGCGCACGCTTTCACTTTGCCAGTCATGCTACTTTCGAACATTCACCAGACGCACGGAACCACCCTCAGGTCGTCCTCTGATTCTACTCAGTTTTGATTGTTCATCGACATCTTAAGTGCCCCGCGCTAGACTAGCAGGCTACGGCGTACCTCCCTCACGGCAAACATGACCCATATTCAGCTAGTCGTATAGCGATTAGGTAGACTCCGCGGAACCAAATTAATTTTCCCCAACGTCGGCATAAACCCGAGGCCGCGTCAAAGTCTGGACGTATGCTACAAGGACGTGCTGGGTCTGTGGCTGTTCACACGCGCACTAATGGTTACTGTGAACGACGGCAGGATGAACATCGTTCCGCCCCCGATGCGGGACCATAATATATGGACAACGCACGAGTGGTGTCTCCGGCACTCGATTACTCCACTGCAATGCCGTGCACCTTCAGCAAGTCGATGATCTCGACGTACCCATAGCTCTGCGCCGCTTGCAGCACACTCCCATGGAGGCCGCCTTGGAGTTGTATGTTAGCCCTGCCTCCTCACAGTCAAGAATATGAGATGACCTTGAATATTCGGGTCTGCTCCGTGTTCCAGAAGGAGCTTGAACACATCCAGTCTTCCCACAACTGCTGCTGCTTGTAGTGCACTCCGATACCGGCCGCCTCGAAGTTTCATGTTAGTTGACATGCTGCAGTCAAGGACAATATCACCTTGAATATTTGGGTCTGCTCCGTGCTCAAGAAGGAGCTTGACCACCTCTAGTTTTCTTCGAGCCGCTGCTGCTTGAAGTGCAGTTCCGTAATGGCCGCCTCGAAGTTTCATGTCAGTTGTCATGTGGCAGTCAAGGACAATATCACCTTGAATGTTTGGGTCTGCTCCGTGCTCAAGAAGGAGTTTGAACACATCCAGTTTTCCTATCACCTTTGCTGCCTGTAGTGCAGTCCTTTCATAGACCCCTCCTATTTTTATGTTAATGGGCATTGCGCTGCAGCCAGTGACATTATTACCTTGAATATTTGGGTCTGCTCCGTGTTTGAGAAGGAGCTCGACCACATCCAGTTCTCCTCGAGCCGCTGCTGTTTGTAATGCAGTTCCGTAATAGCCGCCTCGAAGTTTCAAGTTAGTTGTCATGCGGCAGTCAAGGAGAATATCACCTTGAATATTTGGGTTTGCTCCGTGCCGAAGAAGGAGCTTGACCACCTCTAGTTTTCCTTGAGCCGCAACTGCTTGCACTGCAGTCCCGTGATAGCTGCCTCCTAGTTCCATGTTAGTTGTCGTGCGGCAGGCAAGGACAATATCACCTTTAATATTTGGGTCTGCTCCGTGCCGAAGAAGGAGCTTGACCACCTCTAGTTCTCCTTGAGCCGCAACTGCTTGCACTGCAGTCCCGTAATAGCTGCCTCCTAGTTCCATGTTAGTTGTCGTGCGGCAGGCAAGGACAATATCACCTTTAATATTTGGGTCTGCTCCGTGTTCGAGAAGGAGCTTGATCACCTCTAGGTCTCCTCGAGCCGCAGCTACTTGTACTGCAGTCCCGTAATAGCTGCCTCCTAGTTCCACGTTAGTTGTCGTGCGGCAGGCAAGGACAATATCACCTTTAATATTTGGGTCTGCTCCGTGTTCGAGAAGAAGCTTGATCACCTCTAGGGTCCCTCGAGCCGCAGCTACTTGGAGTACAGTCCCTTCCAGGCCGCCTCGAAGTTTCATATTAATTAAATCATGTGATGCCGCATCCTAAGGGCGTACAGATATTGGGATCTGCCCCTAGCTCTAACAAGAGCGCGACAAGCGTCAGTTCCTGTCACCACAGTTCCTGTCGCGACACTGCTAGGTGCAGAACTGTCATATAAGCGGAGTCTGATATCAGGATTCAGCTTACATCGTCCATAACAAACGGCAAATCATACCCCGAACTCTTGTGTTGATGTCAGTGCCGGGCTGAGTCACTGACCGCAAAATCTCCTCCTTTCCTTTATTGCCGCGTACCACCTCCTGCAGTGTCGCGGTATGCCCACCTGCAAGGGTCGCGTTGAAGACATCCCGTGCGGGGAGTACGAGTAAAAGCAAGGCCAGAATCTGGCCAAACGACCAGGTGGATTCACCGGATCTTTGGACACGATGCAGCGTGAGTTCGATGTCTGTCAGAAATACGATGTTTATGCTGCAGAGGATTATCATGCCGACGACTGTCGGGAGAATGCTGGGAGGAGGGGGTACCGGGTCGCCGTTTTCCTCAGAACCAAGTACGCTCCGACGCCAGGCCCTGTAGAAGATGAATATTGTCAAGAACACAATCGCCGGAAAGACCAAATTGAGACCGGGTATGAGAAACAGAGAATAAATTGCCAGAGAAGAGATCCGCAACGCCGTCGACCGAAGGGCGACACCCTCGCCGAGAATGACAATGGCAACGGATGTGGAGTCGCAGTCGGCAGGGGCAAATGAACGAGGATGGCCCCAAAGCCAAATTCCGAGTGCAGCCATCATGGAGAGATGAAGGGATCCGAGGATGAGGACAACCCTCCTCATTGTAGACTGCACTGGTGATTTGCGAGCCCCGGTTTGTGTTTCTGTGAACGAATGTAGGTAGAGATGTTTCGATGATGGTAAATGAGGCGTACCCTCCGGCTCCAGGCTAGTAGTTTTCCACCAAAGGTTAGCCAAAAGCTCGCCTTTGATATGCGTAGCCCAGGAAGCCCAGCTGAGCTTGATCTGTGCCGGTCCTTCCTGAGTTCTGTGATGGACATAGAGAAGAAAATATATAAAGGTGTTCGTGTTGTTCATCCAGCTGAGGCTAAGAATGATGTTCGCATGGAAGGTGGATAATCCTATGGTACGATTCTCGACCATGGCAGAGATGAGGATGGCGAAAGCGGTGACTAGGATTGTCGTCGATTGTGTTTCCACACGGTCTCGAGCTCGTACAGAGAAACCTCTCTGTCGCGGAGAACACCTATTACGGGAATGAAGCTAAGCAGATTCTGGGCGTAGATAGCTACGCGCACGCCAATCCCAGAGATGTCGGGGTCCGAGAGTATGCAGGTGCTCATGGAAGTAAAGGTAGAGGAGTGGTCTGCCGAAATTAAAGTCAATGTGGCGGGTACGACAGGACTCTGGCAGGACTTGACATCAATGGTGGCAGGCGAAAAGCAATATTATTTTCAAGCCTCGCTCATTGGAAGTTGGCCACAAAAACAGAAGCAAAACAGTGAAGAGGGCGAGAGCTGCACATGAGCTTGCGCGGCAGCGAACGTCAAGGAGACTGAGCCAGTGCGGCACAGAGGAATCAAAGATGCCGTCACGCAGTCGGTGAGAACATGTAGGAGCGCCAGTATTATATACATAGCCCCAACATAGCCCGAGATACACTTCGTCGGGTCCAAGCGACCCTGAGTTGACGGAGATGTTCGCGGTCATACGTCCCGTTTTCTCTCAGCGCGCGCCAGTGCTTCGTCGTATGGTGGTTTTGAGGCCTCGCCCGACGCAGAAACGTGCATGTCATGCAGGCACGGCTCCGCAGGTTGGCGATGTCGATGAAACGATGAAGCGACCGCAGACTCAGGGTTGTGGAAGGGTCGAATCGTTGCCATAAATGAGCGGCGAGTCGGCAGAGATGAATGAGGAGGCGGATGCGACAATTTATACTCGATAGAAAAATGCGATTCGCCCTCGTCCATTTCAAATATATGCATGCGGCGAAAGCATGGTAATATGGGAACCGCTACCAGACCACTTCCGTCACGGTCTCCTCTTTCTTCGAACCCTGAGTCAAAGGCAGCAGTGAGTCCGGGTTAACGCTGCCCGTTCTTGCTGCAAGCCGCCTACCTCTTCTGGATTCCGTCTTGGGGGAGGAGGCGCGGTTTTACTGTTCACGAAGCGGTTGATGATGGTATCTGGGTTGAAATTAGACCGTTAAGTTTCACTACGAAGCGTTGGCGAAACTCCGAGAAGTTGCACGCACAACCGGAGAGAATCATGATAGGGAGGGAAATTGCGATTGCACGTATGCGGCGGGCCTGCAACGGAGGACGGGGAGGCCGGAAAGGATTGCTGCCGTCGTTCATGGCCAGATTCTGACTTCTGAGGTGGAAGTCAGCAGAGAGACGTGTTGATTACCTAAGCGGATCAAAGCGGCTTTGCCACGTGCCCATGCTCAAGTTGATCTCAAGCCAATCTCAAGTTTCTCATAATTCCTCTCTCCTCATCTCCAGTTGCCAGCCATTGACCCAATTTCACTATTTTGTGCGCGCATTCTAGTTGGCACGATTCCAAGAATCAAATACTGCCGTGGAATCCAGCATCGGAGGAGCCGCTTAGCCACATCGCTTGCAAACTCTGCACAACCATTGAACTTGCCCGAATTAACTCCAATTTTGGGATTCAGATACAGTCTGGCGGTACGTCCCCTCACAAAACCTTCTTTGTTCATTCAAATGCAGATTCGAACTCATAATATCCCCAGGCCCCCAGCTGGTGGCATGAATTCGATATCCCTTGTGTCCCGGTTCGGTGAGATACAGAGCGCTTGTGAGCGAAAACGCGGGAAGCCTGCCACATTCCAATGTAGCCGGCTACACTGGGCTAGGCCGATCCCTGAAAACTAAGTGTAGGTCGGCCCGGAACGCAGTGCTTGCGCCTGAATTTTTAGGATGTTCGACGTGCTTTCCTTCATCTTTGTGCAGAAGAAATATCAGAGTGCGTATTGCGTCCGGAAAGTCCACACTCTTGAACCGTCGTAAGGCATGGCCTTCTGCTAATTAAACAATGGAGAGAGGATGGAATCTTACGTCTGGCAGACAAAACGCGCGTAGGGGACGTCGACATGAAGTGTTTTAGGACTCCCTGGAGAAATTAATCCAAGCGCCAAAGACAAGGGATATATTTGGAGAGACTCAGTACAAGAGATGCAATAGAGTTACAAGCACTCGACCGAGAGCTCGCACGCATTGAACGAAATCCGCGCAGCCTAGAGTTCTTTACCGAAGCGAGAATCGTCCAGTCGATAACTAGATCCGTACGAAGTCAAGAAGAGTAGTAAATTCCACTCAATACACGATACGTAGTTGAAACAAGCTGTTCTGTGTCCACGACTAACTACATTCCACCTATAGGTCTTGGTCGACATCAAAGCTCACGATTGGGCAGCTGGAAATGAAAATGGGACAGTCAGCTTCGCTGTGAGCTCGTGGAAAGGATAACACATACCTCGGACGTCGTTACAGAAGTTTGCCCAATCGCTTGGGATACTTGTATATTCGGCGTTCGTAATGAAGATGTAGCCAATCCCAAGCTGTTCGGATAGCTGATTGACCAAGGTCACAGGAGTAGTCGAGGGTCCGTCATGGAGCAAGACGGATTGCTTGTGCGCCGGGGCCGCTGTACTGATAACTAGTTGCGACACGCTGTTACGCGGTAAGCCAATGCTCAGGCGGCGAGATAAATGATATCATACCTGAACGAAGAGTAAAAGTTCTCGATTGAGACGACCAGATCCGCAAAAGTATAGAAGGCGGTGACAGGCGCTACACCTGGGTTGAACGTTACCTGACAGACAAACATCAGTCTTGAACGCGGAGTAGAAGAACAAAGAGACGGACAAAGGCACTGGAACCCAGTGGGCCGCTGCGCACAGAAGTGGCATATGATTGATACAATGACACAAATTGTGTCGTAGCCTCCGTTTCATCGAAAAAGATCCCAGTAGGTCGGTATGCTGCTCCCCATTGCGCATAAGTTGCAATGTCCGTGATGACATCCGAACTGCTTCTTCCTCCGAATCCCGTAGCGACATAGCCAATCACGCGCACGTTAGCATGAGATTTCAGGCTAGTAATGCAGGATTGATAGTTGGTGTCTGGCTGCGTATTGGTGCTACCTGGACCACTGGCCGGGTTGATGACGATGATAAATGGAAGCGTCGGGTTGGCAGTGATGCTAAAACGAGACGTCAACAACGAAGCGGGCCTTGGAAGGAAGTCTTACGCAGTGAATACCGGAGTCCATGCGGCGCATCCATCATTGAAAACGAGATCAGGATAGATGTATAGAGGAAATATCACCCCATTGGACAGCAAGGCGACAACTGGACGGAGGGCGAGAGCGGCGAAGAGCAAGAGAGCGAACATTGTTGGGTTGAACAACCGGGTTGCAGGTTTTTATGTCGCTGTCGAGCGAAGCGCTGACGTAGTAGCTAGACCTATGATGCTATACCGAGTTATTCTCAACACTGACAGATGTGCCTCGAGGCACATCTGTCACTTTTCTCGATGCACTCCAAGCGTGCGCCTGGACCTAAGTAGACGAATCGTTGTGTTCTCATACCTTGCGAATATTAACGCACAGTTGGTTCAACGGTAGACCTTGAGAGCTAGGATGATGTTACTATTCGACGCACTTGAGATAAGCGCGCTCTATCACAGGTATTGGTCCGTGAAGAACTTGAAGGTACCAGGCGAGAAATTATTTCACCATGAACCAGTGAATGGTCTGCAAACTTCATCATGACCACATCCAAATAACGGCGTCCGCGGATTTGTGGAGCATCATCGAATGACTTGAACCATCATTTACAGGCTGTTGCGTTCGTAAGACCTTCTTAAGCAGACTGAATTGCGACACAGAGTTCCCTGATCCCCCTGTAGTGGCTAATACTAACCTCAAGGGCCATCTGTGTCAGAATCATCTGAGTTTGTTCCTACTAGTAAGGTCGGAAGCAAGGCTCGCACATACCATGCGCCTGTCGGCTGATCCTGCTATCGCCACCAGAAGCCGCAGAAGAGGGTAGCTGGGTTCTCAACGCGAGGAGAGGATTACAGCAGCACTGCAGGGAATGAGCCATTCATATTAAAAGGGATAGATTATATTGCCGAGTACAGTCTTACTTTTCGAAAACCAGCCCACCGTGACAGACGGAGGAGGAGGATCGCCAGATCTAGCTCCAATGGTCATTCCCCAGCGGACTAACCATCTCTCAGCTGACCATTTCGCAGCGCCTTCCGCAGGCACACACAGTTTTACGCAGCTAATTTTGCCCGATGTGCCGGTTTTACTTGAACTCGCTCTAACGCAGTACCCCGAAAATCTTCCGCGCAAGGACAAGGCTTCGCTTCCTTTCTCTGTACTTCCCAGCCTCTCAAGATCTGATGCTGTTTCCTGTATCTACGCTGTTTGAGGGGTTTCCCACTGCCGGCTCTGGGTCAATCAGTCAATTACACTCCACAATTCACTCCTACTGTACAAGCGTTGGGACCTATTCTGGTCGTCTCTTCAAGTCGCCAAGCGTGTCAAACGTTCCTTTGCTGCCCAATGTTTTCTGCCACCACCACCACCTAGGGTGGCTGTATTAGCAACCATTCGATCGCCAATGTCAGTGAATTTTTAACCTGAATTCCAGCGCCTTCTAGGATCGCGTCAAATAGAATTCTCTTCCTTTCTAATTGTCCCCTGCGTGTACCATCTATCCCCTGGGCCATCCTATCCCGGCAAGTTTGCTCTTTACAATCCGCATGCAGCCTTGGATCAAAAACATTTGAACGTTCGTGTTGATGGAGCACTCGGTAAAGCATTGCTTGCTTTCCTCTTCTTCTTTCTTGCCGTGTTGTTCTGTTGTTTCTCTGTATTCTGCCTTGTTCAGAATTACACTTGGCTTTTCATGTGTCAAGCTACCGGCGGCCCGTCTTGTAAGTACTTTCATTATAATTACATATCCATAATTAATGGGATCCCATAGCAGGGTGCGGGATCATGAGAAGAATTGTGGACGGTAATTTTCCGTGCATCCACCAGTACGGGCCCCGCATGCATGACATCAGGAAAATCCTGAATGTCTGTAGCGGTCTGTGGCAGACACTACAGACCAAATAGACCGGCAGACTGCCCCCTGACTGTACCAGACAGCAGTTTCTGTCACAGACATTGATAGACACGCAGACCAATAGTTCGGCAGAACGATAGACACCTGCAGACCACTCGCAGACCCGCAGACAAATGCGTGATTGCTGCCATGTCACTGAACATGATTTCATTTCCCCGGTGTAGCGAATAATCGCATTAGGAAGACAGGAGTCGCACGACAGCGGTAATGACCCCTTAGGAAGACACTCGTCATACGACAGCGAAAATGACCCCAACGGGTAAAAAAATGCATTGACGCCCATCACAGTAAATTACGGAACATTAATACTCTAGATGGGCGAAAAACCCCGCTGGCGGCGGACACAGAGCCCTACTGGTTGAGGGCAAAGTCGGAGGTGTCCAAGACCTCGTTCGAAGGGACAGGTACAACGATGTCCTTGAAGACTTTGAGGCTAGGTGAAGTATACGAATCAATACGGTGTGCATGCCAATCAATTTAGAGCTTACCGTGCGTTTTCGGTGATTGACTCTTGGAGTGTGCGTGCAAGGTATGACGGCGGGAGCGTACGGGTTGGGCCATGCCCAGTAAGCACAGTGGAGTTTGAGGTGTATTCTTGCCAATCACGGAACGTCTTGAGGTCCGATACGAAGTGGCTGTGGTAAACCTTGCGCGAGAAGCTCTCTTTGACCCAATGACCACTGGACCACTCGCTGATAGCGCTGCGCAACTGAGAAGAGTCTGTGAGACGGTGAAAAATAATAGGAATGTAGTACGCACCGCACAGATGAGTAGATTCAGGAATACAGCAGAAAATTGTGGCTTGTGCACGGTGGTGTCGTCGTCAGGGGCGGCGGGGCATCGTCAAACCACTCTGGGTGCTGGATAGCGTCGGCAAGCACATTCTTGAAGGCAGTGGCCTCAGCCATGGCCTGAATCGCAGGGTGCTTAAACATGCTCCCCGGATTGTGCGATCGGAGGGGTCCTACCACGAGACCAGGATCAGCAACGGACACTTGAGGAACTAAGCTGCGACGTACCAAAAACACCAACCCCTGCTTGTGGAGAAGCATTGCGACAATAGCGCGGTTCTTTTCTCCGGTCGATTCGATAACCCCGGGTGTAGCATTGCTGGCGCACTGGACAAAGCCATAACCGTTGGCGCCCTTGACAATTTCTCGGGCAGCGTACTTCGGTATCTTGCGACTGGCGTAGATGCGTTCACGCATCTGCGTTGCAGCATAAAAATGAAAATGAAATGAGTGGAAGATACTATAAGGCTCACCAAGTCCTGCTCCTTGTCGGTGACCGGCGCAAAATCCAAGGGATCGAGCCCGAGCTTTCCGAAGCCGTAGTCGAGAGCATCTTGCGCAAGGAGGGCCACACCCTCACGTCTTTCGGTCCATGTCGCTTCCTCGTCTGTCCAGACCTTGCAGCGGATGTATTCATACCCAGCCTCCAAGGCTTTGGCACGGACTGGGTTCTCGTCTTGGATGCTGCGTATGCTACGCGCGCCGCGCGTCTTGCGGGATTTCTTCGGTACAGGATTAACCAAGTCGTCGAAGTCATCCGAAGAAGGATCCTGGAGCAAAAATGAATCAAATCACGAAGTCGTGTGAGGGCCATGCATACCACCATCTCGTTCTCCTTCCCTCCCGTATTTCCCGAGGCTGAAGACGGCATCAACGGGCGCTGCCGATTGTCGTGTAATCCGGGGCCGAAAATGTCTGTTCGGCGGACAAGCTGTTGGCGCCGGTTCACCACAGCCTCAGTCGGAGAGCTGGAAGCGGTAGGAACAGCGAGGTCAGCAATAGAGCCAACCTTGCGTTTACGGGGAACCAAGGCGGTAATAGGAGAAGAAGAAATCTGTAAGGTGGCTGTAGTATTGGTCCGAATGGAGCTATAGTATTGAATCACTGACCGATGAGTCCGGCTGGGGGAAGACACGCAAATTTTGCGGCGTAGCTGTGACGGGGATTGGCGCCACAGAGGTGGGGATATCCAGGGAAGTATCGCCGGTGGAATGCGGGGCCTAGAAAAAAAATAGAATGTACCGGCGTGGGCAAAGCGTGGAGCGCGAGGGTACTCACCAAAGGCATCACGTCAATAGGCGCGGCAGAAGCATCCGTGCCTTCAGCGTCAATGGTCTGCGACGAGGACCAATGACTGCCGAAGTCCTCGTCGTTGTCGTCATCGTAGTCCTCGGGTCTAAGCATCGTAGTTAGAAAGGCTATTGCAGAATATATGGGGTGTTACTTTGTATGGTATAGAGCTGATTATGGGCGACTGCCATGTCCCAATTTTTGGATGGCGGCACATACAAGGGTTGGTGTTGTTTTGAGGTATATTATTTTGAGGGATATTAGCGGCATAGGCCTGATTATAATGATGTTGGGGGTAAAGAGGGAACGCGGCGGGCATGGAAGCCTGTCCGGCATTGGAGTAGGCGTCAGCGGGGTGGGGTAGAGACAGCCTCGCCATCGCCTGCGGCGGCGCTGACCCTTCCCGTGCTGAAGTGCCAGCGTCTGTACGACTCGCACGGCGGCGAGCTAGCTTGGCTTGGTGGTCGTCTTAGATGAGGTTAGTAAAGGGACAAGTAAAACGAACACGAAAAGCGTACGGTATTGTTCGATGGTAGCTGTTGGGCGACGATTTCTGTGGCCACGTCCAGCAACGATATTCTCGGGGTCCTCGTTATTGAGAGCGAAGGCGTCGTTTGACATTTTTGGGGAAAAGATTGATGTGGGTGGGGGCAAAGAGAAAGAGAGAGATGGATGTGGGTGGGGGAAAAGAGACGAAAGAAAATTTTCTGATGCGACGGAGTATAAGACGCCACAAGTCGGCTTCGACGATCACCGAAACCTGAAAATTATCAGACGCGTTGCGGAGTTAGGGACGCGAAAATTTTTAACTTCACTTCACCATGAGCACCCGCCCTCAATGCGATTACTGCAAGATTGCATTCGGCGACAGCAGTCTGGTGATTCGCCACCAGGCCCATGCCCCGGCCTGCAGAAAAAAACGCGACGACTGTATAAAAAACAATCTTCTTCGCCGTCGCCACCGAGGACCGCCCGACGAGCCTCAGTCCGACATGGGGACGGAGTCCATGGATGTTGACGAGCCAATCCAGGAGCTTGGCACGCCACAACCAGAAGTAGAGATGCGCGACGTAGACGCGCAAGTGCCTCGCATGGTGGAGGTCCCAGACCAGGATGATCGACCTTCGCCGGCAGACTTATGGTACACCCGACCTTTTCCGGAGAAGAAAAGAGCTGGCCAGACATATGGCCCAGCTAAGACATCATTTGAGAGGATTCGCGATGACCAGATCCTGACAGGCTGCGAGATCCTTGGGCCATTTGCTGACCAGGAGGAATGGGAACTGGCGAAGTGGCTCATCAAGAATGTTGGCCACAACAAAACTGAGAGCTTCTTGAAGTTGCCTATTGTAAGCACCGGCGTAAAATCGTGATTCGGAACTGAGACTCACCGATAACAAGATCGCAGATCGCGTCCAACCCACCTTCAATAAAAAGAAAACATTTCTGGAAAATATCGATTCTCTGCCAATCGCAGGAAAATGGCACTGTGAACACATACCGCTGGTGGGGGACCTGGTTGACGAGAACAACAGCTTCAAGACCGAGGTCGCCGAGCTGTGGTTTCGTGATCCAGTTGAATGCGTCAAGGAGCTGATCGGGAACCCGGCGTTCAGGCATGTCATCGACTATGCTCCCAGCCAGCTCCACGACCACCATTTGGGGAGAGCCGGCTCGGAAGTTATCAATGAGATGTCGTCAGCGCGCTGGTGGTGGAAGATTCAAGTCAGTATTCGTCCGAGAACCTATTAAACTTGAGCACTAACCGCGGGAGCAGGAACGACTACCGGATGGCAGTACTGTTGCAGCGTTAATTCTGTCATCCGACAAGACACGATTGTCGCAGTTCAGCGGAGACAAGTCCGCGTGGCCTGTGTATCTTACCATTGGCAACATCAACAAAGATACGCGGCGCAAGGCGTCTGCGCACGCTACCATTCTGCTAGGCTACCTCCCGGTCGCAAAAATGGATTGTTACAGCGATGCTGTACGTTCCGTCGCAAAATACCGCTTGTTCCACTTTTGCATGGGGAGGATTCTGCGCTCGCTGGCAGAGGCTGGTGCCAACGGCGTCGACATGGCTTGCGCAGACGGAATGCTGCGAAAGGTCTATCCCATTTTGGCTGCGTACATCGCCGACTACCCTGAGCAATGCTTGGTTGCTTGCTGCATGGAAAATCGGTGTCCCGTGTGCAAGGTCTTGCCGACAGAGCGTGGCGAACACGTTCCGTGTCCCAAGCGCGACATGGATGAAACTCTGGACTATATTCACCGTTACAAGACGGAGCATAGCAACACGCAATTCAAGAAAGAATTCATCACCGCTTTGGGGCTGCGCCCTGTCCCCCCGTTCTGGGCTGGTCTCCCACATACCGACATTTTCGAGGCATTCACGCCTGATCTTCTCCACCAGCTACATAAAGGCGTCTTCAAGGATCACCTCGTTTCGTGGTGCACGGCGGTTACCGAGGGAGGCGAGAAGGAAATTGACGCGCGATTCAAGTCGATGCCCTCGCACCCCGATGTCCGGCACTTCAAGAATGGGCTTTCGATGGTGTCGCAGTGGACAGGTGGCGAGCACAAAGAGATGGAGAAAGTGTTCTCGTGTCTAGTGGCTGGGCAAGCCGCGGACCCCGCTGTCGTCCGCACGGCAAACGCAGTGATTGATTTCATTAACCTTGCGTCTTTGGAGTCTCACACGGCTCGTTCCCTTGCTGCTCTGGCGGCCGCGCTCGACACGTTCCACAAAAACAAACAGATCTTCCTCGACCTTGGCGTTCGCGCAAAACAGGGCCATTTCAATATCCCGAAGATTCATGCGATGGAACATTATGTCGCCATGATCTGGCTCTTCGGCAGCCTCGATGGGTACAATACGGAGTCCCCGGAGCGCCTCCACATCGACTACGCCAAAGCCGGTTATCGCGCGAGCAACAAGAAAGACTACATCGCACAAATGACGCTCTGGTTACAGCGGCAGGAGGCTGTCGATAGATTCACGGCCTATCTTGCTTGGTGCGAGGCAAGTCTTCACCTCAAGCCTCACACCACCATTGTACCCCTTCCAGTCGTTGTCGCGGAGCCCGACGGCTCTGAGCTCATCCGTGTTCCAAAACGCGCCGTGCCTTCGACTGCTCTCGAAAAAATACACCGTGGCTACCGAATTGCCAAGACTCATCCCTCCACGTTGCGCGGAGTTCCTGTAACTTTCATCGAAGATCCTGCCGGCCAGAATGCTCGCGTTTTCCTCTCGGCTATTTCAACGTACCTCCACAAGAATGGCTCAATCTACATTCCACGTGCCTTTGACCGCTTCGACCTTTTCAAACGCATCACCATCGCCTTGCCCATAATCCCGGAGGTCAGCCCCCTTAAAATCAAGAACGTTGTGCGCGCTTCTCCCCCAGTCGCTGCGGTGCCGAACACCCGCACCGCAGCAGAACCCCGGTTGCAAGACTTTGCCCTCGTCCGCACCGGGGAAGCCAATTCTGTCACGGACGGGACTGCCCTCGCTGGGCTGCGCGTTGCGCAGGTCCGCGTGCTCTTCACCATGCCGCCCTATTTTCCGGCACCTTTCAATACGGCGGGCCCGTTTGCATACGTGGAGTGGTTCACGCCGTTCTCTCGACCAGAGCCGAACAGCAATTTCTACGTGTTACGGCGCTCCACTCGACGGCATCAACCTTACGGCGAGATCATCGATGTGGACCGAATCGCGCGGAATTGTTTTCTCGTTCCACGGAGCGAGCGAGGGCTTACAGATACTAGGTGGACCACGGAGAACGCCAAAGAACTATGCTCTGCCTTTTATTTCAATCCCTATCTCGACACACACACATTTTGTATGGTAAAACTTAATCAGTTTGGGTGTATCTAATTTTACAATGTGAATCCCATTTAAATCTGTCCTAAAAATCTACTTCTTATTGACTCTTGCTGGCTGAGTGTATACGTCACCGAGACGACTTTTGCACCAAGTCGACAGAGGCGATGTGACAAGTGGACAAACAACTGGCTCATTGGGGAAGACGTCAACATTCTGAAGCGAGATGATGTGATGGATTTACGTGCATGTCTGTAGGCGGTCTGTAGGCGGTCTGCAGGAACGTAAGCGTGTCTGTACTGGTCTGCGGGTCTGTATTGGTCTGTGGCAGAAATCCAGGTCTGACACAGACGGGCCAGGTCTGTAACCGCCAAAAGGCCATTCCTGATGGAGGGTAAGATGACGTCGGGAGGATCTACATATATCTGCGCCTTAAATAAAAAGTGCCGTGATCGCGCACAACAGAAGAGTACCTACCTGCATCTTCGTACAGCGCAGCTTGAATGGACCGGCCCCCGAAGCCGGCCGCGTCGGGATGCATGTATAATGATGCACACCGACTTTTGAACGATGATAAGTAAGTGCCTTCAAGAGTGGAGTGATGATACGGTGCGGACGTGGATCACTCGCCTCGCAGACGTGTCAGGATTCCAAGGCTAGGTTAGCGCGGAAAAAATTGCTGCAAATTAATTGCCGATGAAGATTCAGCCTCCTACTTCCCCACAGACGACCAGGGTTGTGCACAGAATTCCAGGGAAACTAGTGAATGATCAGTGCTATAGCGAGCAGACCCCCGGATCCTTGGAATTGTCAGAGCATTTATTTATTTTCTTTCTCAGTTGAAGAGATCCTTTGAAGGAGGGGAGTTTCTGACTATTAGTATTAATATTAGTGTTGTCCCGGGTCCGTCGCAGGGAAGGAACAGCGATGAGGCCCGACTCAACGTCGGGCTCGGTAGGGCTTAGGGCTTAGGGTTTTTTGGGCTCAGAATTTCGCAAGACCCGCGGGATATGTACACCCTCCGGCTTACTGTAATTTTGGTGAAGATACACGTTAATTTTGCGGACGGTAATATGATGCGGATTTTTGCTTTACATAGTGAGGGCGGGCCGGATAATTGGAGTAGTAGAGTATTTTCAGCTCCCTTAGTATGCGAGGCTGAATGTTCTATGCAGATAGTCTTGAATCTCATCAAACAACCATCGTGTCGTTGAAAAAAATGGTCAGGGACACAAGTATACGGGAGGTCAGATACCTCTCAAATAAGAAAAGATAATGTTGTACAACAAAAGGATTCAGACTCACCGTGATATAACAGTTGAAACAATTTACCCCAGGGCCCGATCTGACCCGGGCCCGATGCAGAGGTACCGTAGGGTCGAGCTCAAGATAAATTCTCGAGCCCAAGCCCTCTCCGACCCGACGCGAACGACAATAAAATTTAATATACAAGGAGATTCAACCAAAAAAATACTATGAATTCGGCCAGATCCCAAAACCAAAGCACTCCGAGTCGTCTGCTATTCATTGGTATCCACCTCAGAAGTGTTCTGTCGCTACTTGATTAGTGGTAGCCTGTCCGCGACAAATCTTAGACTGCATTGGCATTGACCGCATTCCACTCAGGACTATCCACAGGAAGAGTCGTTTCTCATCTGGAAAGAGGGCTCGAGATATACCAATCGACGAGGCGGTGTCGCTGCTACTATCGACCTGCAATTCTAACTTAATTTGGTGAGTCGATGATTAGTTGTCGAGCAAAGTTGGCATCAGAGTCAGACATTCGTGGAAATTGACGCCAAGCGACTGCAATAAAAAGCGGGAGGGGTGCGACTATTTTGGCGTGAATTATATTCAATAAGATCATGCATCTGTACATAGAATAATGCGACCCGAAATACAGTCGAATTTGAAGCAAATTGCTGTCGAGCACAGCCACCGCTGCGATGACGGCGCTAAGCACCGCCTCCAAGCGCCTAAGTCGCCCACGATGTACTTAAAGCAGTCGACTACATCTTGTTCCTTCCACGTTCCAATTCGTCGTCAGCATGTTCCTGGTCATTCTTTCCCTCCTCCTGGGTACAATCCTGTGAGTTCTCTTCAGTTATCGAGGGAGTCTCTGACTCGTGATTTTCGCAGTCTGGCAGACCGATAGTCTTCGCTCTCGGGATAACCATGCCCTTCACGGGCGTGCTTGTCCGGTACCGGGAAAACTGTGCTCCCACCTACCCGACGCGGATGAAGGGTTCTACGAGATGCGCGCCGACACTGATTCGTATTTCGGGATATGAGGCCGGTGCATCGTCTCGAGGTGCGTGTTTGTCGACTCTCCGACCCAATACCTTCTAATTTGGTTTTTCAGGGCTGGGCTGGACTTGATAAAGGCATAAGTGCGGTCCGTAGTCCCCTCCTTGACCCGAGTGCCGACCGACTAACTTGTCGCGCAGTGCCGCGACGCTGATTGCTATCGTGGCTCTCTCCCTATTTTTGAGCTTTCTGTCGACGGGACACTGAGTTCTCCCCGGTGGATTGGTAGTCATCTCCACGCCGTTCGGGCTCGTTCTGTGGACTACGCTTCTCCACACTCGAGCATGGACTAGAGCTCATCGACGTTACAGTACTCAGCTTCGCCATGGCCGTCATCCCCACCGTCCTAGTCATCCCCATGCAGATCATCACGAACCGGTACGTTTCCTCTCCCTTTCCCACTTACACCTTCGCCCCCAAAGCCGCGCTCCAGCTCCTCCTCTCCCCCGCCGCACGTGCTCAGAGTTCCTCCAGGGCCTCGTCTCCCCCACCCTCACCCTCATCCTGCGCTTCGTCCCAGGCCACTACATCTCTCACCGCCCCCCCTTCCTCATCGCGGCTCTCCCCATCATCGCGCTCGCTCTGCTCTGCAGGTCATGGGCGTGCGCCTCAGCCCTGCAGCGCCTCGATGCCTCGTCAGACGTGGCCCTCGCCGCTGAAGCCGACCACGGCGAGGAGGAGGTGATGGAGTTCCGCAAGCAGGCGCCGTACACGGGCTTGGACTGCGCGCGGCAGATGGTCACCGAGGAGGGCTGGTGCACTCTGTTACGCGCCTGGTGGGTCACCCCGTTCTCATGACTACTTCCGGCGCGGTGGCGTTGTCGTCGTGAGTGAGCGAGCGTCGAGGTTGTGGACAAGGCGGCGGGGATGGAGGAGTACAGCACAATGAGGAGCGATACGCCCTATACATCGTCCGCGGACAACGAGCGGTATGGCGGGAAGGCGAAGTACCAGCATGAGCCCCCCACAGCAGGGACCGGATGGGAGCGAGAGCGGGAGGGGAGATAGAGCGGAGATGAATCATTCAATGAATTAAGTGCCGCCGAGGTGAGGGATTTACCTTTATTTTAGCTTCGTTTTCCATTGACAGGTTGTGTAGAATGTAGTAATCGGCGCCAAGGATGACCAAACTATTGTAACAGTGCGATACCTCTTTTTTGTAAACTGAAGTCGTCATTGGAAACGAATGTCTTCCACCTCATCGTGAATTTTTCAGAATACTTGATCTTCCACGTCATAGTCGCCCTTAGTTCGAGCCATTCTATGAGTGACACCTTGAGCACGCTTTGCACCATTCTTTTTCCATCCCACAGATGTATAGTCTAAACCAGACGCAGTAGCATCAGATTCCGCGGAACCAAAACTCTTGCCGACGGCGCGGCGTTTTTAGGTCCTCCAACGTAAACTTAGGCACTTTTCAAATGCGGACACGGCTCACAGAGCACACGGCACTTTTCATTGTGCACGCTTTCGCTTCCACTTTTCATTCCAGTCTGAATCATGCTACTTTCGAACGTTCACCGGACGCACGGAACCAGTCCTCCGATTCTATTCAGTTTTGATTGTTCATCGACATCTTGAACGTGCCTCGGGTTAGACTGCACACTCCCTCACGGTAAACACGACCCATATTGAGCCAGTCGTCTTGCGACTAGCTAGATTCCGCAGAACCAAATTTATTTTTCCCGATGCCCGCACAAACCCGAGGCAAAAGTCGGAGACAGTCGATTGATGCCTGTTTAGCTGACCAGGGCGCTATCCCTCAACATGTGCGGACCTGCCTTCACTTGCCTACAATGAGGAGCTTACCTGATGCAAGATAAGGTAGATATGCCCCTGATATATAGAGTAGAAACAGTATATCTCGAGTCCTCGTTCAAAACGAGAAATGCTCTTCCCAAAGTATCTCGGATTCCCTGCCACTGCTTTCCTATGTTGTGCTTGTCTTTATGTCCAAGATCGCTCGATGGACTAAGACGTTCAGATCCTCGCACCCCCCAGGTAATATGTTTCCACTTTCCGACGAGCTCAGTGTTTACACCAACAACGAGATACTGAGACCTCGGTCTTCCCATAGACGACCAGGCTGATTATTGTGCAGAACCATCAAATTCCGGGGAAGAATATGAGGAGCGTGTTGCAGGATTAGTGGATACTCACTGCCAGTCAACAATGGTGAGCAGCCCACCCGACTTGCTTGCATTGTGAACATATTATTTCTTTCACGAATGTGAAAATTGAAGAAATCAAATAGGGGAGTTTCTGAACAGTAATATACAAGGAAATTCAAAAAGACTATGAATTACACCAACAAGATATCGGAGCCTCGTTTTTCCCACAAGCGAACAAGTCTTACCTACTGAATGATAAATGCAACTGGACTGTAGCGAGTCTGGAGAAAGAATATGGGGACTCAAGCGCCAGAAGAGTCAAGTGGCTGAACTGCAGACACGCCCGGTCAAATTCTAGTATGCGCTGACAAGCGTTTCCTAGTCGTCGGACAAATGGATATCATTCACTGGCTTGGCGTCGAGGGTTTTGCTCCTCCATGCCACACCTTATATACTACTATAAACCATACCTATGTTTCTGCTAAATCCTGAGTCTGAAAGAGTTTCAATCAAAATTGTGGTTTGACATGAAGTTTCGTCCGCTATCATACGTAGTCAAAACAAGCTGTTCTGTGTCCACGACTAACTATAGTCCAACTAGATAGAAACTCAGAGGTCTCTTTCGGCATCAAAGCTCAGGATTGGGCAGCTGGAAATAAAAATGGGACGGTCAGCTCGGCTGCGAGCTTGTGGAAAGGAGTACACGTACCTCGGACGTCGTTACAGAAGTTCGCCCAATCGCTTGGGATACTTGTATACTCGGCGTCCGTAATGAAGATGTAGCCAATTCCAAGCTGTTCGGATAGCTGATTGACCAAGGTCACAGGAGTAGTCGAGGGTCCGTCATGGAGCAAGACGGATTGCTTGTGCGCCGGGGCTGCTGGACTGATAACTAGTTGCGATACGCTGTTACACGGTAAGCCAATGTTCGGGTGACGAGATAGATGATATCATACCTGAACGAAGAGTAAAAGTTCTCGATTGAGACGACAAGATCCGCAAAAGTATAGAACGCGGGGACAGGCGCTACACCTGGATTGAACATTACCTGAACAAATAAACATCAGTCAAACTCGGAGGAGAAGAGCAAAGAGACGGACAAAGGCACTGGAACCCAGTGGGCCGCTGCGCACAGAAGTGGCATATGATTGATACAACGACACGAATTGTGTCGTAGCCTCCGTTTCATCGAAAAAAATCCCAGTAGGGCGATATGCTGTTCCCCATTGCCCATAAGTCGCAATATCCGTGGTGACATCCGAACTGCTTCGTCCTCCGAATCCCGTAGCGACATAGCCAAGCACGCGCACGTTAGCATGCGAGTTCAGGCTAGCAATGCAGGATTGGTAGTTGGTGTCGGGCTGCGTATTGGCGCTACCTGGACCACTGGCCGGGTTAATGACGATGAGAAATGGAAGCGTCGGGTTGGCAGTGATGCTGAAAACAAAACGAGACGTCAACAAGGAAGCGGGCCTCGGAAGGAAGTCTTACGCAGTGAATACCGGAGTCCATGCAGCGCATCCATCGTTGAAAACGAGATCGGGATAGATGTATAGAGGGAATATCACCCCATTAGACAGCAAGGCGACAACTGGACGAAGGGCGAGAGCAGCGAAAAACAAGAGAGCGAACATTGTTGGTTAAACAACCGGGTCGCAGGTTTTTGTACCCGTCGAGCCAAGCGCTGACGTAGTAGCTAGATCTATTATATAGCGAGTTATTTTCGACACTGACGGATGTGCCTTGTTGGAATCAAAAGAGCAAATCGTTATTGGTAGTGAACCCGTTGCAAACGCGCGGCGAATTCTACTGAAAATAAATACTACAAATTAATTAAGTTACGAATTTAGTTTGTCAAGCACAGGAAAAGGGACAGGAACAGTAATCAGACAGAAGGAATGAACAGAGGGGACCCGGTAAAAAAGCGCGCCGCGGGGCAGTGTGCGCACATAACTCGTAATTCTAACATGCCTCGAGGCACATCTGTCAGCCTGAAGCTAAGTAAGCAGGGACGAATCTTTGTGTTCTCATACCTTGCATGGATTTCCGGGTGATCGTGAGGAATATGAAACAAGGGAATGAATGTACAAGGTTCAACGGTGGCTAGCATATTCGACGCACTTAAGATTAGTACACCCTATCTCAAGTATTGCCCCGTGTAGAAGGTGCCAGGGACAAACTACATTGATCAGTCCCAATTCGAAGAAGTATTTCACCGTCAACCAGTGAATGGTCTGCAAACTTCATCATGACGATATCCAAACAACAGCGCATTTGTGGAGCATCATTGACTTGAAACATCATTTACTATTGCCGCATTGCGTTCGTAAGACATTCTTAAGTTCTCTGACCGTCCTGTAATGGCTAATACTAATCTCAAGGGCCATCTGTGTCAGAATCACAGTTTGTTCCTACTGGCGAGGTCAGAAGCAAGCCTCGCACATACGCCCAGTGTCGGGTAATCCAGCTATCGCCACTAGAAGCCGCAGAAGTGGGCAACTGGGTTCTTAGCGCGAGGAGATGCATATGAGGATTACAGCAGCACTGCAGGGATTGAGCCATTCATATTTAAAGGGATTCAATAGACTATATGTATTGCCGAGTACAGTCTTACTTTTTTCAAAGACCAGCCTCCCGCCGTGCCAGACGGTAACACCCCAGTGCATCGCTCGGTAATCACTTGTGCCGCAGTTTTACTACTTGAATTTGCTCTGTGCCCCGAAATTTTCCGCAGATAACGAGGTCTTCGTCTTCGACGCTTCCTTTCTCTGTATTTTTCAGCCTCTCAAGATCTGATGCTGTTCCTAGCATTTACGTTGTTTTAGGGGTTTCCCACCGCAGGCTCTGGGGCAATCATTCAATTACACCCACACAATTCACTCCTATTGCACAAGCGTTGAACCGATTCTAGATGTCTCTTCAAGCTGCCAAGCGTGTCAAACCCCCAAGTTCCCCGCCACCACGGCCTAAGGTGGCTCTATCAACGACCATTCGATCGTCAATATCACTGGATTTTTTACCTAAATTTCGGTGCCGTCTCGGATTGTCAATAGCAAGCTTGATTGAAAGCTTTCCTTCCTAACTAAATAATTATCGCTGCCCTCGCCTTCGGCCTGTAACATCTAACCTCCCGCCCGGGCGATCATTCTAACAACTTCCTCTTTACAATCTTGCATGGCACATGCAGCCTTGGATTGGATTAAAACCTTGCGGGAAATCATGTTGAGGGAGCCTCGGAGCCTTTGCCTTCTTCCTCTTCCTCTTTTCTCACCGTGTTGTTTCTCTGATTCTGCCTTGTTCGGAATTACATTTGTGTCAATTTGTCGGCGGCCCGTCACGGTGCGGTATTGTGGAAGGTGATTGCCGTGCATCCAGCGGTACGCCCCCCGCGTGCATGAGAGTACGATGACGTTGGGAGCGGGTTCGATTCTACATAAGTATATCTGCGGCTCAAGCGCCGTGGTCGCGCACAACAGAAGAGTATCTCCCTGTATGCATGCATCTTCGCACAAGTGCAGCCCTGAATTGAAACCTTTCGGAACCGGAACTGGAAATTACTTACTCTGTCACTTAATCAGTGATAGCCCTTTATTGAACGATGCGGTTAACACTCAACTGTGACATGTCCAGACATTCTTTGGGAGGAGTTGTTGAAAGAGGACTCTTGGGATGAACTGCAACCCTTGAAGCTTAATTGGGTGAGTCGATGATGAGTTGTCACTCGTTGAGCAAAGTTGGGATCACTGATCAGACATTTGTGGAAGTCGACTCGACGCCAAGCGACCACATGGAAAAGCGGGAGGTGCGCCACTTTTTTGTCCTGAATTACAATTCTTTCATCTCAACACACGCATCTGAATCCAGCCTAATGTGACCCAAAACGCCAGTCGAATTTCCAGCTAATTGCTGTCGAGCACAGCCATCGTTAACTTGTGATGATATTGCCGCGGCAAGCACCGCCTCTCAGATCTCAGATCTCAGCGCCTAAATCACAGCAATCTACGTCGTCTTCCTTCCACGTTCCGACCCTTCCAAGTCGTTATCAAACATGTTCCTGTTTATCCTTTCCTTCCTCCTGGGCACAATTCTGTGAATTATCGAGGCTGAAGACCGAGTCTCTGACTCGTGATTTTTTTTTCTATAGACCGATTATCACCGATAGCCCTCGCCCTCGGGATCGTGCTCGGGATAACCATGTCCATCTCGGGTCGGTACCGAGCAAACTATACGCCCAAGCGCAGTATCTACCTGCCTGACGCGGATGAAGGGTTCTACGAGACGCGCGCCGAGACTGATTCGTATTTCGGGATGATGAGGCGGATGCATCGTCTCGAGGTGCGTGTTTTGTGGATTCTTTGCCCCGATTACCTTCTAATTTGTTCGTGCAGGGTTGGGCTGGACTTTATAAAGGCATAAGTGTGTGTGGTTGCCGAGTGCCGACTGACTAACTTGTCGCCCAGTGCCATCTATCATCGCGACGTTGATTGCTATGGTCGCTCTGTCGTCATTCGCGATCTTTCTGTCGATGGGGCATAGGGTTCCACCCAGCGGACGGGCCGTCATCTCCACGTCGTCCGGCTCCTCCAAACTCGAGCATGTACTAGACCTAATCTATCTGCTGCAGTCGTCAGCTTTGCCATGGCCGTCATCCCCACCATCTAGTCATCCCTATGCAGATTATCACAAACCGGTAGGTCTCCCTTTCCCAACTTGCTTCCACCTCTCGCGAAAGCGCCATAACCACGCCCCACAAGCTCGACACCTTCTACCCCAAAGCCGCGCTCCACCTCTTCCTCTCTCCCGCCGAGTGCGCCCCCACGCTCACCCTCCTGCGCGCGGCAGATGGTCGCCGAGGAGGGCTAGCGCGCTCTATTGCGCGCCTGGTGGGTCACCCCGTTCTTCATGATCACCTCCGGCGCGGTGGCATTGGCGTCGTGAGCGAGCGAGCTCGCGTGGAGTCGACAAAAAATGGGTGGGATAACACTTGCGCGCGTGGTGATTCACTCCGTTCCTCATAATCACGTCTGGCGTGGTAGCGTTGGCGTCGTGAGTGAGCGAGCGAGCGGTATGACGGGAAGATGAGGTACCGGCAGGAAAACACGAGCCCCTGGCTGGGAGTGGGAGCGGGAGCTGGAAGGCAGAGGGGAAATAGATCGGAGATGAATCATTCAATGAATCAAGTGCCGCCGAGGTGAGGGATTTACATTTACTTTAGCTTCGTTTGCGGTTGACACGTTGTGCAGAATGTAATAATCGGCGCCAAGCTATTGTAACAGTGCGATACCTTTTTTTAAATAAATTGAAGTTGTCCTTGGAAGCCAATTTCTTCCTCCACGCGCTCTGCACTTCGTTGTGAATTTTTGAGAGGAATCTGTTCGCCCTTATTTCAGGCCAAGTCATCCTCACCACGCTCTCCACTATTCTTTTTCCATCCCGCAAACGTATGATCTAAACCAGACCCAGTATTAGATTCCGTGGAACCAAAAAACTGGCGGACGGCGCGGCGTTTTCAGGTCCTCCGACGTCAACTTAGGCTCTTGTCGAACGCAGACACGGCTCACAGAACACATGGCACTTTTCATTGTGCACGATTTCATTTCCACTTTTCATTCCAATCATGCTACTTTCGAATGGAATCACCCTCAGGCTGTCCTCTGATTCTATTTGTTTTAATTGTTCATCGAGACCTTGAACGTGCTCCGTAGTGATGTTCCGGGCCCGGCCTGGCCTGGATACCCGGGCTTAGGCCTGGCTTGAGCGGGCCTGGGCTTGAGATTCTCCAAGCCCAAGCCCAAGCCCGGTGAAGCCCGAGCCAGGCCCGAAGCCCGGGCCTGAGCCTGGGCTTCACTGTACAATTTCACAGCGCATTCTGCTGGCATTCTGGGTGTTGCATGATATTAAGTAAAGCCTTAAACATTATATAGGAACTACAAATTTAATTAAGCTTTACTCTCATCAATAAAAAGATACCAACTTTCTAACCACCTCATCACAACATGTCACACTGCATCCATCACAAATGAGCCTTCGGCATCTGCGGCATGTTCAACACCATGATTTTACCGTTGGAGGGACGTCAGTTGAAGGTTCAAAGGTTTTTTTCTCTTACGCTGGAGCTCAACCTGACATTGATCCTGGGTGGTGCTCAAGCCCGGGCCTGAGCCCTGGGCTTGGGCTTGAACTTGTTGAGGCCCGAGCCCAAAGCCCGCTCAAGCCCGCTGCCGGGCCTGGCCGGGCTTGGGCTTCATCGGGCCGGGCCTGACGGGCCTCGGGCTTGAAGCCCGGCCCTGAGCATCACTAGTGCTCCGCACTGGGCTAGTACGCTACGGCGTACCTCCCTCACGGCAAACACCACCCATATTCCGCGGAACCTTTTTCTTCTTCTTTTCCGACGCCCGCATGACCCAGAGAACACACAGAAGTCAAAGTCTCGACATATATTATGAGGACACGCTGGCGCCACAGTGATATCAGTGATGGGGATTGAGATTCACTGCTAATAGCAATCATTAGTGGCTTAAGATTAACTGCTAATAACTGTTCACTTATAAATGTGTAACTAATACATGGGATTAATCTAGGATTATCTACTTTTATACAGCCGGGATTGACTGCCCGCCAGCCGCTTGATCGAGGATTAGCTAGCTTGTGGGATTATCAGTCTGTGATGAATGAGTAGTGGGTAAGGATTAAGATCACCGTGGATTCGGATTATTATGCGGATTATCCGGCCGGTGAACAGGATCGACTGTCAAGGGTTATGGGACGTCAAGGATTATGGGACGATTAATTCTGCGAAGAGGATTATGTGACTGTCGGATTATTGCAAGGTAGGAATTTACCAGGTTTATTGCGCCACTCGGAGCAGGATTATCTTGGATAGGATTGGTTGAACGCAAGATCATCGAGAGAGAAATTATAACGACTTACAAGTTGGCACACCGCGGTTTCGCCAGTCAAACTTTGTAGCCTCAATGTCTTTGTGACTTGTCGAAGGCCTGGGAGACATTTAGCACGCACTGTGTTCAACATCATGTGGATTAGTGACCCCGAAACCCCGGATTAAACCACCGTCACATAAGTAAGCACCATGCCACCATTCTCCGGCGGAAAGCAGCTGACGTGAAGCGATCCGGTGGATATATGAGTCAGACTAGACGAACGAAAAGTCCTCTGTCATCCAAAAATCAGCGAGAGTCAATGCGCAGGCTTCACCAAAAACGGGTATGCTCAGCCGTTGAAAGCAAAAAGGGGTGGGGGGGGGACCAAGTACCGACGGTACGTACATTGCAGTAGCGTCGAATCTATTGCAAAGCTTGCACAGATCAACCAGATAATGATGGCAATCGGAGTGGCTCACCAGCGCCGCCGTCATAATTATCCTAACTTGTTCAAAGAGTGCCAACATGCGACATGACGAGATTAGTTGTCTGCGACATAGACCTTGAGTGTTCTCACCTTGGAAGAGCAATCAATCTCTGGTGGCATGCATGCAGACACGTCTCCGCATTCCAAAACTAACTCGGTGGCAGTCAGCTGCTGGTCGGGAATCAGGATCGCGAGCCTCCTAACTTGAATGAAGATGTTGAGGCCGATGAGAGACGCACAGTGTGGGAATAACAGAGCATTATGTTGGCTTGGTAAAGTGATGCAAGGTGGAGCTTTTGGAAGGTTTCAGGCGGCAGGTCGAGAAGGTGGAAGGAGACAAAGAGAGGTGTCACGCGATTGTCACGCGTTATGCCACAAAAGATCGAACACGTGTTGAGAAGAAAAAATGAATATTAACCAGTACCAGGACAGGCCTGCACTCCATGAGTACTGACTTGACGGGTAAGTGCATTCATCCCCAATTTTGCCGATTGGATAAATATCGTCCCAGGGGAATTGATGGCGGCACCGAGTTCAAATGTTAGAACCTCAGTTCAAGAATGATCTTTTCCTTGTAATATAGCATGTCAGCAGGGATAATTCTATTTGGAAACCCGGCTTCCAGCAGAAGCCCCTGTTGTAAAAAATGTATTATTTGGAAGCCCGGCTTCCAAGGGTTTCTGGCCGTCGGCCGGCAGCAGCACCAGCATGCCGACGTCGGCATGTTACTATTTTGGAATACCAGATTGCGAGCCCATAACCAGGGAATGGCACCTGGAAATCCTGGGATCAATGACTGGTGAGTGTTCTTTGAAGAGAAGTGAAGCAAACATCGAGCCAGGACTGCACCACATTTTCAACACAGTTTACTGGTGGGTACGAGTATTTCGCGGTTCGAGTCCAAAACAGTAACATCGTTCGCTTTCAACCAGCCACACAAACTTATCTACTAGCTTCGAAGAGGGGATTTCTTGACTATGCCCCGCCTGCACTTGTCACTCCTGCTGTCCTGTCAGATTTTTGGGCCTGGACCAAAAATGCTTCCACCTTGATTCGGTCCTCTCTTCTTCTCAATCATGATGGGTTAACAAAAGGTTCAGATGAGGATGTACTAAAAATCTTGAGAGGCTATGTCACTGACCTGTTCACGCATTTGAACACCCGAAATAGGCAGGGGCATTGCCGCCTGAACACGGTGAAACATATCCCGCGGGTAAGTAACAAGGACAGATTCTACAGCCAAAATCGGGCTTTATGGTTGATCCTGAATTCAGACTCCGACGCTCAGCCTGTGATAGCCGAAGGGTTTCCAAATAGACAAATGGTCGGGGTTCTCGGCAAGGTGGGGTTTCCGCTGGAAGCCGGGTTTCCAAATAGAATTATTCTGTCAGCAGAGCTCAACAACATACGAGCTGAACCACTATTTCCAGGGATGCCGGTGATGGTAACCATGCTTTGAGCTCTGAAAGTGTCCACATCGTGTTGTCCCACGATTTGGAGAATCCGTGAGCTGGGATCAAATTTGGCGCCCCTCCTGGATGATAGGAAGCCGGCTTCTGTCATCGGGGTCGGGGTCCTCCTCCTGCTCGATTCAGTTGCTCTGAGTTCGCCTCTTCTTGCACCTGCACGGAAAGCAGTCCAACAAGACGACTGAGATACGGTGAAACGGTTAGTAAGCCTCGGGGATATTCGTAGTGTGCACGGGGCACGGGGTGTGGTGCCGTCGACGTCTGAGTCCAATACAACTACGGATTCTGAGACATATTTGTAAGTAGATTAGCCAGGAATTCGATCGCAGCATATGAAATTCCCGCTTGCACACCGATTCTGACGAGGAATCGAGTCTGTCTAAAGCAACGACACGATTCAAGTACTTACAGTGAGTGAAATGTGTAATGTGCACGACAAACTGGGCTGGCAAAAATGGTAATTTAACGGAGTACTCACAGACTCGAGCTCGAATTGCTCCAACGATCACATACCTGCGCGCGGATCTAGAGGAGATTAAATCAAACCAAGCCGCGGTCAGCGTAAACCGATAGGCGCAAAGTACTCAAGATTATATAATCAATCACTCTAGGATTGCGCGAGGCCAGATCCGGAATCCGAATTCTGGGAAGTAGGTTAGCGAATGTACAGTGAACGTTGAAAGCTCGAGGGAGAGCAAAGCGACAAGAAACGAAAGAAACGAAAGAAAAGAGACACGAGCAAAGGAAAACGGTGGGGGTGGGCTGAGTTTATGGTGTACGGCGTATCGGGGTGTGAGATGCGAGACCAAAGCGAGGGAGGGAAAGGGACGAGGAAGAGGGATAAGAGAAAATGGATCGGGCAGAATATAACGTACAGGGATCGCCTCCTGATGAAGGGATGCAAAGGTAGAGTTGCGTTCAAGTGAATCACATTTGGTGAATAAAGTGAAATACATTGCAATGAGATACTTGGGTTTTCCGAGCATAGTTTCGGCGTTCAGGAGCACGGGGAGTAAGTGCTGATTTGTCAGGAAATGAATTATTCTGGAGCGCCCCGGGCCTCCGGCCCGTGATAACGATCATTACCTATCAGATGACCTGGTCATATGGTATCCTTGTACATAGATATAAACCGATTGTATTACTACATTGCCCTCAGTCTTTGATCCCACATAGCGGGAGACTGAGGGTGAGTTCTCTTTATTATCTTCTTTACATTTATTTACTTATTCTGTAGTACTGCGCCTTCCGCACATTTTCAGGTATTTAATATACAGTCTTTGATCCCACATAGCGGGAGACTGAGGTACTGCGCCTTCCACGCATTTTCAGATATTGACATGATTGACTGAAATTGAGCCAGTCACTGCATTCAGACCCCCCATAGGCACAGATGTGCCTATGTACGCCGATCCCGGTCTAGGGGTACCTACCCCAGTCGACGTTGGTCTACGTTGGTCTACATTGGCTGACCTGGGTCCAGGTTGGTGGCGGTTGAATGAGGCCACCCATTTTTCCCGGGTACAGGTCACAAATAGGCCTACCTAGGCTCAGCTAGGCTCATTGGCCCACATCAGGCTATGTGTGCCTATTCCGCTCGGAATACCTAGACCAACCACGGCAGGGATGGGCAGATGGATCGGCAAGGGTTGGCACACTGGTCTGCCCACACATCTGCCTATTGGGATCCGGCAAACCTGTGCCTACGGGGGGGGGGGTCTGAATGCAGTGAGTGCATACTCAAGGAGTATTGTGAATGGGACACACCTGGTAGCATGGCACCACAGGTTCGATTTACAGGAGAAAGTGGTAAAGAATCAGTAGAGGTACATGAGATATAGGTTCACGGCGTACCGGTTGAACTTGAAATGATAATCCTATACTCGGGCATGGGGTTGAGTGAGCCACAAGTAAGAGCTGGGAGAGCTAGTAGAACAGTGAGCGCACTGATACGTCCAGGCATAGCTTCGGCATTCCGAGGCAAGCGGATTGAATCTAGGTGATACTCAGTTCAATATCAGATCGGATTGGAATGGAACGCACTGCCTGGGTGTTCACCACCATAGTTTGGGCCAGGGACAATTGGATTAGGCTGGAATGGTAAGGGTAATATATCCCTGAAGGGACTAAAGATGCGAGTCGCATGACTTCATCTCCCGCGCTGCTCGTCAGCAGAAGCATTGAGATTCGAGAAATCGGTCCTTACATATCATCATGTTGAGCCTTTGCCTGCATCCGCAATTTCCTACAGATTCCAGATCATTTTGGCGTTGTAATTCACGGCATCCAAGCGAAATTTCTGGTCGCCGAATTGCGGATGTGCTGAATCTTGGTGTCGTGAAACGAAGAGCCAGAACTTACGGCACAAGTCCACGATGCCAAATCAGGTGTCGAGCTAGTCAAGGACACACCCAATCCTGTATTCCGCTGTGCGTCTCCATCAATGATTTTTTTTCTAGCCCTCTATTAATCAAGACTTCAAGCAGGTCTTTCGAACTTTGCAAGGCTGTATGACGTGCTTACTCGGGTGTTGTCATGCACGGCAGCCAAGCGACCTTTTGAGCCGCCAACTCGCGGTGTGCTCAATCGCGTTCTAAAAAATCAAAACTTTAAGAACAAGATCTATGATACCAAATGTGGACTCGAGAAATGAGAACGGATCAGTTTCCACTAGTATTTTCATATAGACTGTTCAAGGAAAGACCTGGACGTATATTCCGCTCCGCGCATCAACGGTCTATTCAAACCAGAGGTGCAGCCCATTTGGACCTATCAAAGGATGTGAGTAAAGACGTTTAAGTGGTGGAGACTCAGATATAACCCTGGACCCGTAAATAATGAGGACACAATCGAGATGGATGCTGGCTCAAAAGATGTCGGCCTTGTTCGATGATATCACGGCATGGGCAAGATTGAGTATCAGGACAAACACCACGAGATTTCCATTGGCGGTAGATTGGGTGGTGGAAGCAGAAGAGAAGGAAGCAATAGGTATTTGCTTGGAGCGCGCGATGGATATGGCAGATCGGCCACCGGGTCGCGACCAATAATCTCTGTTGAAACACGGCAGGAGCAAAGTTCGAGTTGGATAAGAAAATTGCCTAGCAATAAGCAATTTTGACACGAACGACCTCCAAGCGATAAGGAACATCCACGAGAATGCGAATTTCGGCCGATGAAATTGGCTGCACAGGACTCACTATGTCAGCTATGTACAAGTTTTGTGAGACGAAGTTGCAGCATGCAAGTGAGACCAACTTGTTTTCAATCAGGAGCTGAAAATAAGTGGTATAAAGGTGCGCCTAGATTAAGTCTCGACTGCGCGCAAATCATTGACTGAGCCAGCCAGAAGAAAGTATTCCGGACTAGATTTGATGAACTGGCGTGGAACAGCGCGGAGAGGGCTTTCTGCAGGGTGTCAGGCACAACTGAGAAGTCGGCAATCTTTGACTGCATGAGGAGCTTGGTCTACGTATTCTGTCATCTTCTTTCGAGCCTGCAATTTGAGATTTACATGAGATTGGGGGCTGCATATGCAAACCAAGTATTCGGACCTTTGGACTTTGGAAAGAAGTGATTCGCTCAAAGTTACCCTTGTCCCAGAGTAAGTAGAGCGATAAGAGATGCTTCATACCTTTCAGTTGCGATGTACATTGCGCACACCATCCCAACAGCAAGCGAGAATTTAAGGCAGAATAGAAAGCCGATACCCACCAGTTATCCGCGTCTCCGCTGGGAAATCCCGTCGATCATAACGAGAGCTTGAGTCTGAGGACAATGAACAATCTGGAGTCTGAGGGGTGTTGATATGCGACCAGGGTGGAGGAGGAGGATATATTGTGATTCACGAAAAGCCCGGCGATGCGGAGCCGATGCTTCATTTGACAGCCGCATCACACCGCCATATTGATCTCGTCTTTCTCCTTCATTCCGTCACGGTGCCACTGCCTTTAAAGTTTTGCTCTCTCTTGACCTCGCTCAACCTGGAATCCCTGCCCCACCGCTATCAATTCTGTGTGTTATAACTTCAAACCCGCAGCAACTGTTAGCATACCGCATTCAGCCGTATGCACACGTTTATAGTGCTTTGTGGTGCGGCAACTTCTGAAGCTCTTGTCGTATAGGCGACGACCCCATAAATTTTCTGAGGAGGTCGTCCTGCGTGTATCCCAATGGAGAGATGTCTTTGAGAAATATGCACACCGGTGAGCCACTGCACTCTTCAGCTTCAGGTGGCATTGTCTCATTTTACTATCTCCGCTAATTTTACGGTGACAACACATCCATAAGCACCGCTACTGTACCAGGTATCTGAGTATACTTTGCAGATGCGCCTGAGGGGGGGGGGATGATGTGCGCGTGGTATGCGTTATATACAAAAGAGCACGGGGAGAGGCGCACGAGAAGACGTGCATGGCGGCGTGCAGACACCACCGAGGGGTTTGTCTCTTTCTCTTCCCCGCTCTCGCTCTCGCTCACTTCTCCCTTTTCTAATTGCTAATCGTTTGATACCTACTTAGGACAAACGGCTAAGGCATCACCGCCGACACGCCACTCGACCTCCCGGCGTATCTCGCCGCATGCGCGATGGTCATGTGCGTCATTGTCTTCCATTTGTCCTTGACTTGTGGGTCTGATGATGGTACAGTGATTTAGTGAAGATGTGGGAGAAGAGCTGAGCGCTGCCTCGACGCCCTCCTTGCTTGCTAAATGCCAACTATCCTGGCGCCGACTATAAGCATGCACGCAACGACGCGTCCAAAAAAACGACACGACGCCCCTGCCTCTCTTCTCGTACGGTGGCAGCGGCTGCGAGAGCTCCACGCCAGGTGCGGTACAAACGAGACCACGGTTTAAATGGATTGGTGGTTTCAACAGGTGACTAATCAGACTGCTAGGTTCAATTGAAGTGGTGTAAACGTCCTGCCCAACAGCTTGAGTTGAATGTGACAGCGCAGATAATCCGCACCATAATCCTAATCCATGGTAATCTTAATCCTCGAAGTAATCCTGATCCCCGTTAATCTGTTGTCGCGCAACCTGATAATCCCCCACAATAATCCTAATCCTGCATAATCCTCGATCGCGCGGCTGTTGCGGAGTCAATCCTGACCTTAGTATAGTAGATAATCCTGGATTAAGCCTATGTATTAATTACAATCATATAAATGAACAGCTATTCGTGTTGAGGATTAAGCCACAAATGAATGTTATTAGCAATAAATCTTAATCCTTGGGGGTGCAACCGTTGGGCGCCAATGTTGATTTTAAACGGCAGGATGAGCATCGTTCCACCCCCGACGCGGGGCTGTACTATATTGAGCCCGCACGAGTGGTATCTCAGGCATTCAATTACTCGACTGCAAATTATTGTATAATGGGGAGGGGAAAAACTGTATATTGAACGAATCTACAGTACAGTATTTATACCTTCCAGGAGAACAATGGATAACTAGAATAATGGCGAACTAGAAAATGCGGAGTTCAAACTCCTTGAGGCGCAGCACAATGTGTGGCGCATCAAACACGTAGTTGCGACGCGTTTCGACGTGTTTCCAGGAGTCCAGCTCCGTGGTTACGTGTCGACGCGTTAGCTACACACGTCCTCCACGTCTTCCTCCTACGTGGCTCTGACGGGCTGACACGTCGCCTTCAGCCCACAATTCCAACACTCCCCCTCAGACCGGCAAGAGCCCCAGTGCGCGTATGAATTTCTCGTGCTTGGGCCTCGCCAATGGCTTCGTAAATATATCAGCAACCTGGTCCTCGGTTGTGCAATATATTGGTTCAATTGTCCCGTTCCCGATCTTCTCGCGTACGAAATGGTTCTGTACGTCGAAATGTTTCGAACGAGCGTGATATTGAGGGTCGCGTGCGAGCACCAGCGCCGCTTGATTATCCTCGTTTATTATGGTAGGTTCAGCTTGGGCATAACCGATCTCGTCCAAGAGGTATCTGCTCCAAACTGCGAACCGTGTTGCGTGTGCAAGTGCAGTGTATTCCGCCTCTGTCGATGAAGTTGCAACTGTTGTTTGCTTCTTCGAGCTCCATGCGTAAGCGGCTCCTCTGAGCATGAACACATAGCCCGAGATAGATTTGCGGTCGTCGGGGTTAGCGGCGTAATCCGCGTCGCTGTAGCCCATAGAAATGACGCTGTCCTCGTCAGTGTTGCCGTAGACAAGTCCATAGTTCCGAGTCCCAGAAAGATAGCGCAATACGCGTTTGCATGCACTCCAGTGCTCCGGTCCCGGATTAGACGAGTACTGACTTAGAGCTGTCACCGTGTACGCGATGTCAGGACGCGTACAAATGGCGGCATACATGAGCCCGCCAATCATAGACTGGTACTGTCCACGCAGATCTGCTGGCGCCGGAGGTGCGTCCGTTGGAACTTTGCGTAGTGTTACATTTGGGTCCATCGGAGTTGCAAGCGGTTTGGCGTCGGTGAGGCCGTACTTCGCCAGCAGGGTCTCGATGTAATGGCGTTGAAAAAGAGTGATCGTTCCGGCATTACGGTCGCGTGCGATCTCGATGCCGATGATCTTACGCGGCTCACCGAGATCTTTTGTCTCGAACAATCCTCCAATTTCCGTCCTGGTCTCCTCTGCTCCTTCCTCGACGTTGAGAGGATGAGCAGGTCATCAACCCACACCGTCACCCAAGTGCGCTCGCCATCGCGTTCCCGGAAATAGACACAGTGATCGACGGCTGTCTTGGTGAGGTGAATTGAGGTGAGTTTACGGTCGAACTCGCGATTCCATTCGCGTCCCGACTGCTTTAACCCATAAATTGTCTTCAGGAGCTTCCAAACTCGTCCGGTTCCATCATCAAAACCTGGTGGCTGCCGCATATAAATTTCCTCCTTGAGCTCGCCATTGAGGTAAGCACCGCGAATATCCATTTGGATAATTTCCAGATCCTCCACAGCGGCTATAGCGAGGGCGGCGCGCATCGATTCAAGACGAACCACGGGAGCGAACGTCTCAGTGAAGTCAATGCCGGGGATCTGCGAGCATCCGAGTGCAACGAGTCTGGCTTTGTGTCTCGACACTCGGCCTAGCTCATCAAACTTCTTCACGAATGTCCATTTGCTTCCAATGGCTTGGCGATCCTCCGGTAGCTCCACGAGCTTGTAAGTCCCTTTCTCTTTCAACATTTCAATTTCTTCTCTCATTGCCTCCTTCCACTCCAGTTGCTCACCCGACTTGAGCGCTTCGTTGTACGTGCGCGGCACGCCGGTGGCCTCGAGGATTCCTTCCCCCAAGAACGCATATTCTGCCCTCTCCATCTCCTCTTCCTCGTTAGGTTCTGGGAGCGGTAACCGCGGACCTCTCGCAGCTGGGTTATTCAACTTGCGATAATCGATGTCGTTGGTTGAGCGGGACGAACGGCGAATTGGTGGTGAAGGTGCGTTCTCGATTTGTGCTGGGTGAGTTGACAATGTAGAAGTTGCCTTTAGAGGCGTGCTCAGTGGCTGCGATGGTGTCTGCGCGTGCTGCTGCGACGCTGTCTGCGCATGCTGCTGCGATGCTGTCTGCACGTTCTGCTGCGACTCCATCTGCGCCGGCGGTCGCTCTCCGTCTGGCGCTGTCGGCTGGTGGTGTCCTTCCACGAGCGCGGGTTGTGCAGATTTTTCTGTGGGCGATTGCTTGCTCGGCTTTCCCAGCTCCCCCTCGAGCTGCACATCGACCAGGGTCTGAGAGCTCGGCTCGATCCATACGACATTTCGCGACTCTCGAATTACACGGTTCTTGCCGTCGTAATATTTCACGATGTCTGTATGATCTCCGAAACCCACGAAGATAAATTTTCCCGCCTTCTCGTGATCTCCTCCTAACTTCGACAGTTTCTGCGCTGGCTCGCGCTTCACCCATACCTCGCATCCAAACTCTTTGAGGTGCGAGACACTGGGTTTCTTCCGCGTCCACGCTTCTCCTGGTGTCTTCCCTTGGAGTGCGCGGGTCGGTGAGCGGTTTCGGATATACGCCGCATACTCGATGGCTGACTCCCAAAGAAAGGCCGGTAAATTCCTCGCAATTAACATCGCACGTGCAAGTTCAACAATCGTCCGATTGAATCGCTCGGCGACTCCGTTTGACGAGTGCGCGTACGGTGCGGGATTTTGCAGTGTGATCCCGCGGGCCTTTAGCCATGTCTTCACTGCCCCGCTCGTGAGTTCCTTGGCATTGTCCACTCGGAGGACCTTGGGCGTGTATCCATACTGACGTTCCACCCAGGCAATATATTCCTTGATTTTGTCGAACGCCTCACCCCGGCTCTTCAAGAAATCAGGTTTGCAGTGCCGTGTCGCGTCATCGGTGAACAGGATGGCGTACTTCGATTTCTTCAACGATTCAACTCGCGCGGGTCCCCAAATGTCACTGTGCGTCAGCTCCCCCGGGTCCTCGCGTCGGTTATTTGCCTCCTGCGGATACGGCTTCGTCGTCATTTTTGCTTTGACGCAAGCTTCGCATTGGCTGAGCGGCGGTGAGTCCTTGTCCACGGTGAGTCCTTCAACGAGTTCCTCCCTCACAAGTTTTTCCAATCCACTCTTAGCCAAATGGCCCATCCGGCGGTGCCAGGCATCCCACGTCTGGTTGCTCGCCTCCACGGCGGCGTGTGCGTTCTCATGCGCCTCATGTTGCACCTGCTTCCGGGCTCGCGCTGCCATCGGGTACAGACGTCCAGTCTTGCTCCCCGATGCCATTACTCTACCGTCGGTGCGTCGTACAAATTCCACCTTGCCGTGACTGAATTTGGCTTCCAAACCAGCATCGTCAAGTCGGCTAATAGATAGTAAATTGTGCGCACACGTCGGTGCAAGCAGCACATCGAGTAATCGGTGAGTTATAATTCTCCCGTCGACCTCGCAGTCTAACAGGACTGTTCCGCGTCCCAGGGCGTGCAGTGGTGTTTCTCCAATGCCTTCAACGGGAACATTCACCGCTCGCAATTCCGAGAATGCCGCGTGGTCCTTGCAGATGTGGGAAGTGGCTCCAGAATCGGCCAGCCAGGAGTAAAGGGAAGTATTGTTGAATTTGGCAGTGTACGCGGTCTCGACAAAATCTGTACCTACGTCCTCTGCGTTATTCGCCTTCTCCTTCTTCCCGCGACGTCCGGGACCTTTCCCTGCCTTTCCTCCGCCTTTTGACCAGCAATCGGCGGCGATGTGACCTATCTTGTGGCAATTGTAACATTCCACCTTCTTTCCTCCTCTTCCTTCGCTTTGCTCAGCTCGTCCATACATCGCAGAGCTCCCATCGCCATTCTTCTCAAGCCTGCGACGAAATTCCTCAAGAACTAGGGAAATAAATTCGTGCGACGAGATGGTCGGGGCGTTGCTCGATGCGCCAAGGTACGCGGACGTGAAATTATCCCAGGATTCGGGAAGCGAGCTGATTATGAGCAGCAAGAAGTCCTCATCCGAGACCAAGCTACCAAGAATCGCGAGCTCCTCCTGAATCCGACGCAACTCCGTCACATGAACAGCGATATCCGTCGCGTCATCGGCAACCGTACGGTACAGACGGCGGCGAAGCAACAAAACTCCTAATTTTCCACCTCTCTCCTTTACCTGCTTAAGCTGCGTCCACATCTCGGCTGCAGTCTTGGCGCCCGCGATATGAACCATCTGCGAGTCGCTCAAGGTGAGCTCAATCTGCGTCTGTGCCTTCCCGTCTAACTCCTCCCAGCGCTCGATTTGCTTCTTCTCATCTGTCGTTGGTTGATTGGAATCGGCGGCAACGGGCTTCTGAGTGGTGCCCTCGATAATCTTCAAGAGTGCGCGCTCGCGAAATATGGCGGTGACACGGCGCTTCCACGGAACCCAATTTGTCTCGTTGAGTTGCTCGATCCGGAACAACGACGATGGAGTGGCTTCGGCTGTATTGGTGGTAGTTGACATGGTGCTGGTGTTTGTGGGAGATAGTGACAAGTAAGGTGATGAATTTGGGGTAGATCAGTTAAGGGCGGGGCCCATAACCTATTGTATAATGGGGAGGGGAAAAACTGTATATTGAACGAATCTACAGTACAGTATTTATACCTTCCAGGAGAACAATGGATAACTAGAATAATGGCGAACTAGAAAATGCGGAGTTCAAACTCCTTGAGGCGCAGCACAATGTGTGGCGCATCAAACACGTAGTTGCGACGCGTTTCGACGTGTTTCCAGGAGTCCAACTCCGTGGTTACGTGTCGACGCGTTAGCTACACGCGTCCTCCACGTCTTCCTCCTACGTGGCTCTGACGGGCTGACACGTCGCCTTCAGCCCACAATTCCAACACAAATGCAAATGCGCCTTCAGCAAGTCGACGATCTCGACGTGCTCCCTTCTCCGCGCTGCTTGCAGCGCACTCCCATACCGGCCGCCTTGGAGTTGTATGTTAGTCCTACCTCATCACAGCCAGGAATATGAGATCACCTTGAATATTCGGGTCTGCTCCGTGTTTGAGGAGGAGCTTGACCACTTCCAGTTCTCCTCCAGCCGCTGCTGCTTGTAGTGCAGTCCCGAAATAGCCGCCTCGAAGTTTCAAGTTAGTTATCATACGGCAGTCAAGAACAATATCACCTTGAATATTTGGGTTTGTTCCGTGTTCAAGAAGGAGCTTAACCACCTCCAGTCTTCCTCGAGCAGCCGCTACTTGTAGTGCAATCCCGTAACGGCCGCCTCGAAGTTCCATGTTAGTTGTCATGTAGCAGTCAAAGAAAATATCACCTTGATTATTGCGGTCTGCTTCGTGCTCAAGAAGGAACTTGACCACCTCCAGTTCTCCTTGAGCCGCTGCTGCTGGTAGTGCAGTCCCGTAAGGGCCGCCTCGAAGTTTCATGTTAGTTATCATCCGGCAGTCAAGGACGATATCACCTTGAATATTCAGGTCTGCTCTGTGCTCAAGAAGGAGCTTGACGACCTCCAGTTTTCCTGCAGCCGCTGCTGCTTGTATTGCAGTCCCGTAATGGCCGCCTCGAATATTTGGGTTTGCTCTGTGTTCAAGGAGGAGCTTGACCACCTCCAATTTTCCTTCAGCCGCTGCTGCTTGTAGTGCAGTCCCGTAATGGCCGCCTCGAATGTTCATGTTAGTTGTCATGCAGTAGTCAAGGACCATATCACCTTGAATATTTGGGTCTGCTCCGTGTTCGAGAAGGAGTTTGACCATTTCTAGATCTCCTCGAGGCAGTGCTGCTTGTAGTGCAGTCCTGTAATGGTTGCCTCGAAGTCTCGAGTTAGTTGTCATGCGGCAGTTAAGGACAATACTACCTTGAATATTCGGGTCTGCTCCATGCTCAAGAAGGAGCTTGACCACCCCCCATTCTTCTTTAGCCACTGCTGCTTGAAGTGCAGTCCCGCCATCGTTGTCTCCGAGTTTCCTGTTAGTTGTTGGGCAGCCGTCAAGGACAATATCACCTTTAATATTTGGGTCTGCTCCGTGCTCAAGAAGAAGCTTGAGCAGCTCCAGTTCTCCTGCAGCCGCTGCTGTTTGTAGTGCAGTTCTGTCATAGTTGCCTCGAAGTTTTATGTTAGTGGACGTCGTGCTGGAGCCAGGGACATTGTTACTTCGATTATTAGGGTTTGCCCCATGTTCCAGAAGGAGCTCAACCATCCCCAGATCTGCACCTGCAACTGCCGGGTTCCGGAGCTTTAGTGCGACGTTGATGACCCCCTCCCTTGAGTTGCCTATGCCATCAATTGCACGTATAATGAAAATCATCCGATTCGGCATCCTAAGGGCGTACCGATATTGGGATCTGCCCCTAGCTCTAACAAGAGCGTGACAAGCGTCAGATCCTGTCGCGACACTGCTAGTTCCAGAACTGTTATATGCTCTGAGTCTGATCTTGGGATTCAGTTTACATCGTCCATAAGAAAAGGCAAATCATACCCCGAACTCTTGTGTTGATGTCAGTGCCGGGCTGAGTCACTGACCGCAAAATATCCTCCGTCCGTGCATTGGTGCGTACCACCTCCTGCAGTGTCGCGGTATGCCCGCGTGCAAGGGTCGCATTGAAGACATCTCGTGCGGGGAGCACAAGTAAAAGCAAGGCAAGAATCTGGCCAAACGACCAGGTGGATTCACCTGATCTTTGAACACGATGCAGCGTGAGTTCAATATCCGTCAAAAATACGATGTTTATGCTGCAGAGGATTATCATGCCAACAACCGTCGGGAGAATGCTGGGAGGAGGGGGTACCGGGTCGCCGTCGTCCTCAACGCCAATCACGCCCGGACGCCAGGCCCGGTGGAAGATGAATATTGTCAAGAATAGAATCGCCGGAGAGACCAAATTGAGACCGGGTATGAGAAACAGAGAATAAATTGCCAGAGAAGAGACCCGTAATACCGTCGACCGAAGTGCGACACCCACGCCGAGAATGTCAATGTCAATGGATGTGGAGTCGCAGTCGGCAGTGACAAACGAACGCGGATGGCCCCAAAGCCAAATTCCGAGCGCAGCCATCATCGAGAGATGAAGGGATCCCAGAATGAGGACAATCCTCTTCATTATAGACTGCACTGGTGATTTGTGAGCCTCTGATTGTGTTCCTGCGAACAAATGTCGGTAGAGATGTTTCGATGATGGTGCACAAGGCGTACCTTCCGGCTCCGAGCCAGTGGTTTTCCGAGAAAGGCTGGTTAAAAGCTCGCCTTTGATGTGTGTAACCCAGGAAGCCCAATTGAGCTTGATCTTCGCCGGTCCCTCCTGAGTTCTGTGGTGGACATAGAGAAGAAAATATATAAAGGTGTTGGTGTTGTTCATCCAGCTGAGGCTGAGAATGATGCTCGCATGGAAGGTGGATAATCCTATGGTGCGAGTCTCGACCATGGCAGAGATGAGGATGGCGAAAGCGGTGATCAGGATTGTCGTCGATTGGGTCTCCACGGTTTCGAGCTCGTACAGAGAAACCTCTCTGTCTCGGAGAACCCCTATGACGGGAACGAAGCTGAGCAGATTCTGGGCATAGATTGCGACGCGCACGCCAATACCAGAAATGTCGGGGTCCGAGAGTGGTATGCAGGAGGAGCTCATGGAAGTGGAGAGGTAGAGGCGTGGCCTGCCGAAATTAAACTTATATTTCTGTGGCAGTGACGCGTACGGCTCGATGACAGCAGGAAGGAAAGACAATGCTGCTTTCACGCTCATTAATAGTGTGAGGATAGACTTACTGTACGTCCAAAAAAGCATGCGACTGCAATTCGGCATCATGCGGGTTGATCCTACTATCAACGGTGTCCGAGCTGCCGACCACCTGCCGACTGATATTCTCACGCTGTGCGTCCTCCTCATCTCTGTCCTCCCAGCTTTTGAAACCTCGGCCATGGGCATACAAAAATCAGGGACATGCCTTTCTTGTTTTACCTTGACTCAGTATTTTAAAAGTGCCGCGGCGCAACGTGAACGATTCTTTCACCTAGCGCTATAAGATTGTACAATATAGGAAATGTGAACACAGGATCTGTTCAGGGTGGGCAAGGCATCCCTACACATTTTGTTCCATCTAAGATCTAGTTTTGACCGCTCTTGAAGCTTCCGAGCAATGATATGATTTAGATCTTTCTTATATTTAACACGACATCCTGAATATATGAGCTCATCCGTGTTGGTATTGAGATCACAAAGACATATGAGTGCAAAGTTTAATTCATGGATGCATAGTTCCACCTCTGTCCGCAAGGCACGGGAGAAAGCCAATTCTGGTCATGGATGCCGCCGGAGGATTTTGTGCGTCCTCAAAAAATCAAAATTTCCATTGACATCGGCCGAAAAAAAAATAATTGGGGCTGCGTAGCGCTAGAAAACATCATTCACATGGCATTAGAATCTTGGTATTTGACGCAGTGGCTTGTGAGTTATTGACTGCCGAAGGTTTTGGGCAAAATGTCCAAGCAGTCACGCGAAGCATCCGATTTGGAATTGACGGCTGAACCAACTTCACTGTTTCGTGAGTGCACTCTAATTCGCACGATTCCAAAAATCAAAAACTGCTGTAAAATCTAGCCAGAGGAGCCAGATCGCTTGCGGACTCACAACCATTGAATTCAACCATTGAATTGATTCAACTTGAAGCTAAAGTTGGGATCCAAGTACGGTCTGCCGGTACGTCCCTGTGAAGCACCTTTGTTCATTCAAAATCGCAGATTGGAACTCATAATATTCGCTGCCGGTGGCATGAATTTGAAAAGCCTTGTGTCAGACTCTCGTTTCCCCCCAGGAACTCACTTTGAACTCATGGACAAGATTGTTGGGGGAACCCGCTCCGATAAACCCACTATTTATTCTTGCGCTCTCGTCTGCCATGTGTTCCTGCTCTGAGTCGCCAAGCCTATATCTTAGAGGTCAAGCTCATACAGACGGAAGGCAGGACCCAGGAGTTACACGACGTCGACATTCTTGTCAGCGCACCCAATCTCATGCGCTGCGTCTGAGAATTGAGAGCGGACCTACGATGGGCTGTCCTGGCTTTCTTGGGTTCCTGATGTCTGTAGCCAAGTAGCATACAGTTTGGACGCGTCGTATGTCGTACAGAGCCTGCTTTTTCCTTAGTGGGACCTCCGCAGTAATACAACCTTCCTTCCTTCCTTCCTTCCTGGTGGGGTTTAGATCTTCTCCTTGATCATTGAGTCGACGCCAAGGGACCACATTAAATACGGGAGAGGCGCTCTGAATTATATTCGATTTCATATCAAGACACGCATCCGATGTCTGTACACAGAATAATGCGATACGAATGCAGTTGAATTCACTGGGAAATTTGAAGCAAATTGCCTGTCGAGCATAGCCACCCGGCCGGGCGTTGCGATGATATTGCCGCCGTCAAGAGCACCGCCTCAAGCGCCTAAATCACCCACGATGTACTTAAGCGCAGCAGGTAGGCGTCGTGTCCCTTCCACGTTCCCCCACCCTTCCAAGTCGTCGTCAACATGTTCCTGTTTATTATTTCCCTCATCCTAGGCACACTCCTGTGAGTTATCGACGCTGAGGACTCCGAGTCTCTGACTCACGATTTTTGTAGCCCGATAGCCCTGGCCCTGGGGATAACCATGCCCTTCACGGGCGTGCTTGTCCGGTACCGCGCAAACTACACGCCCAAGCGCAATATTCACCTACCTGACGCGGATGAAGCATTCTACGAGACTCGGGCTGAGACTGATTCGTATTTCGGGATGATGAGGCGGGTGCATCGTCTCGAGGGCTGGGCTGGACTTTATAAAGGCATAAGTGCGTGTAGCTTCCTTCTTTGTACCGAATGGCAACTAACTCGTCGCCCAGTGCCATCTATCATCGCGACCCTCATTGCTATGGTGGCTCTGTCGCCGTTCGCGATCTTTATGTCGATGGGCCACAGGGTTCTCCCCGGCGGACGGGTGGTCATGCCCACGCCGTCTGGGCTTGTTCTGTGGAGTACGCTTCTCAGCCCCTCGAGTGTGCACTAGAGCTAATCCACCTGCTGCAGTACTCAGCTTTGCCATGGCCGTCATCCCCACCATCCTAGTCATTCCCATGCTAATCATCACAAACCGGTACGTTTCCCTTGCTTACACCAACACCTGCTGACCTTTCCCACTCGCGACAGCGCCATAACCACACCCCATAAGCTCGACACCTTCGCTCCCAAAGCCGCGCTCCAGCTCCTCCTCTCTCCCGCCGAGCGCGCCCACCCCTGGAAGCTCTACTTCGCCCCGGGCGTGGGCCTCTCCGAGTTCCTCCAAGGCCTCGTCTCCCCCACGCTCACCCTCATCCTGTACTTCATCCCAGGCCTCTACCTCTCCCACCACCTCCCCGTCCTTCTCGCCGTGCTCCCCATCATCGCGCTCGCGACCCTCATGCTCACCCCGCTGCAGGTCATGGGCGCACGTCTCACCCTGCAGCGTCTCGACCCCTCGTCCGACGTGGCGCTCGCCGCGGAAGCCGACCCGCCGGCGTATGGGGAGGAGGAGGTGATGGAGTTCCGCACGCAGGAGGCGCCGTACACGGGCTTGATCGACTGCGCGCGGCAGATGGTCGCCGAGGAGGGCTGGCGCGCGTTGTTGCGTGCCTGGTGGGTCACCCCGTTCCTCATGATCACTTCCAGCGCGGTGGCGTTGGCGTCGTGAGTGAGTGAGCGAGCGTCGAGGCTGTGGATATATCAAAAAATGAATGGGATAACAGTGTATTCCTAGAGATTTGTGTAATATTTATTTCTTTGGCGTTTGTCAATCTTGAAAAAGTTACATGGGCATGAGCATGCATGCTTGAGACTCGGACGGAAAAAAAAATCTGGCGCAGCGCGATAACACGACAGCAGGTAACCCTAACCCTAGCACATCTTTGACCGCATCCGTCTACCACCTCTTCCTTTCTTCATTCCCTCAACATGCCCTCCGCTCTCATCCTCTTTGCAGACGGAACCGAAGAAATGGAGTGTTGTAAATTGCATCCGCCTTTCTTTCCTCCCTCCCTCAGCCACCGGTACTGACCGCAATTAATTAACATCCTGACTGACGGTATCACATCCGTCCAGCACAATCACCTCGCCCGCGCCGACGTTGCGTGCTGCTCTGCCTGCGTCCCCGAATAAAATTATGCCACCAGCTCCCGTAGAATTCGAGCCTATGCCACCTGCTCGCGTGGAATTCGAATCCGTTTTCGATGAGGAGTTTCCTCCGGTGGGTCGTCTCGTCTTATTACACCGTGACAAGAATCAGATCTAGGCGGAACAAATAGCTGAAGACCTCATACGACACCCTAACCTAAACTAATCGTCCCCAGGAGCGCCGACGCAGAAACGATCTCCACCGTGACGAACGCGGGCAGGCAGAATCTAGTAGGTGCGGGATTTTTCTTTTCTTTTCTCGCGGAGGGGAGGGGCGGGTGGATCTCTTTCCCTTCTCTTCCCTTCCTTCATCTCAAGCACTTATTTTCCACGAAAACACATCCATAGGAAGCCTAACCTAACACACCCATCCTATTCACCACCCTCTCTTCTCCGCCAACCATTCACCTCGCACCCCACCAGCGTCGAGGCTAGGAGCAGCTTGAGTCGCGAACCATATGTCATTCATACACCCATCCATTTTCCTTCCTTCCTTCATGGACAAATGGCGCTCAGCTTTGACTACCCCGAGGAACCCGTTGTCGTCTCTAACCTTATTAAACTGGTTACGAGGTATGTCTTTGCCTTGCCTACTACGGCTCATCGCTGGCCGTCCGTTAGTGTGCGGGGCTGGGAGCACTTGGATATGGTATGTATAGCTTCCGGCCTCTCGTCATGCACATGGCTCCGCACAACACAATAACGAACGACTGGCGACAAGTTCTATTCTTTTTCCTCAAGAACTAGAACTTAATCTCGCTCTTTTACAGCCGCGGACCGGGTATGTCATCCACCCTTCTTTCCTTCCTCGTCCGACGCACTCTAATCTAATCAATATCGCGACATCACACCACAGGCACCCCCTCCCCAAAACTCGCCAAAGTCCGCACACCCATCCTTCCACGCCGTGACGCCGCTCTGTTCTGTTCTGTTCTGGCTCCCAATAAAAAAACGTCTTCACGCATTACAGACTACTCTGGGCAACACAAAATACCAACGTATCGGTGGGGAATTCCTTCGTTGGAGAACGTAGGCCTTTCAAACTCGGTTTCGAACCGGTGAAGTCTAGCCTCGAAGATGCGCAGTAGATCTGTTGAATTTAATGAATTTAGGTGTGACGGGTGTGTGGACAGAGACAGGGACAGGGACATGATAAGATTCGTCCGTGTAATACTCCCCCGATCAAGCGTCCCAAAACCCTGGCTGTCGAACAGAAACACGCGTCGTTTTAGCCGTGCGTGCTGTTAAGTTTCCTCGCCTATAGTTCTCCCACTCGATATTCTCCAAATTGGATGGGTCAATACATTACATCCCAGATCAAGAAGCAAGCAAGCATGTGGGAGCCGTCAGTGCATCCGAAGCGGCTGTCCGATACATGAGGGAGAGAAAATGCTCGCCGAGTTTGACGTCAAGTGTATATCTAATAATCTATCCAGGTGCGCGCGCCCAATTTTGACTTACATAGAGCGCACATCATCTGATAGTAGTAGTAGTACTCAAGCACAGCCCGGGATGTTGTTCTGCACATCCAGGTAATCTGCGGCGGGAATCGCATCATATTCTCGAGGATGTACACCGTTCCGACCAAGCCGATAGTCGAGTACAGATACGGAGCACCAAAGCGGCAGCGAGAATTAATCGAATTCATCACCGGTGAAGAGCTGCCGTTGGTGATGGTGCGTTTTGAAAACGTCAAGGCAACCCGCTGGCAGAGATGAAGAAATTTCAAGTCATGGAGTGTAGGCATCCTCGGTGCATTTATTGCGAATAAATTCGGCCGCCTCCTCCTCGATACACGCAGGGAAAGAGGTGGTAGCAGCAACGCTGAAACACTGATATCGCAGGAGAAAGGGTCCGAGGAAGGCGACAACAAGAGACTATCTCGGTCATCTCGGTCGGTGAAGAGCAGCATCGTCGCGACTCCGAACGAGTCCAGTCTATCAGTGGGATCATTTCTACTAGGCTGCCTTAGCTTATTCTGCCTGCTACTGGGTGTTGCGGCAATTCGGAATGTTTGAAGCTCACGCCTTGCTCATCCCTCGGCATTTTCGTTTTTTCATGTATATGTTGCATTTCTGAATAGAAACGTCGCTTTATATGGACTCGTCCGTAACTTGAAGATTGGTCGGCGACTCGAAATCCTCATTCACCAAGAAGTATGAAGAGGATGAGCTTCGATGGGTAAAATTTGAACAATATGTGGCTGTATTTTCTCCATATTCTTCAAACCGACCTCGATGGCGTCGGAAAAATACGGATGTTGAGGCTTCTGCGCGCGGCAGACATTCGTAAGTGCTCGGTGCAATTCGCCTGTTGGTGTCGTGCTACAGTCATACATTCAAGCGCGGTTCCCTTTGTCCCTTTTTGCAGAACAAAGAGCTCGGGCTGCAGCACGACGAAGCGCAAGTCAACTGAATTGAGACCACGGATACTGCGGGGTTTCCTTTGTGCCTTTGTTCGGAACAAAGCCCTTGGTAGGCACAATACTGTAGCGCAACATAGCGCAAGTATGTCTTATAAAAGAGGCTGGCGCGCAAGAATCTCTCTACTTGAAAGCTGTGATTTTATTTGGCCTCCAACTCTACCTCCATGAATCCTGCAGATCAATAGAATTATCCTATACATTCCTTTTGGTATCGTCGAGGAAGAATTTTTAAGTACAGAGACCAGATAAAGAGTCCCAAAATTCAATCCCAATGTGCGGTCATGGTAGGGTCACCCAGGTCCTATGTTGGACAAGAAGCGAAATCAAAGAACGAGAGCGGATCCGTGGTCGAATACTTGATTCCGTCAATCTCCGCGCCGATGGTAAAGGTCATGCCCTGAGTGGTCCTGAGATATTCCGGTCAGCATAATCAGCTCAAACTGCGTTCAAAACTTTGGTACAAGTTCATGCTCCACAGTGAGTAGGCCGAGTTCGCAGCGACCGACTGGGAGGGAGGCGTGATATCGATCTCTGTGATACTCCTGCGCTGCACGCTGTCGGTATTGATCTGCTCAAGGTAGACGCGACTCGGATTCACGCCGTTGCGGACCTGGATACGCCCGCGTCAACCATGACATCGAAGCAAACAAAATAGTAGACAGAATAGGATGGGACACGCACCGCGACGTCAACCCGGCCTGTAACCGGTGCGCCCCCTTGGCATGATGTCTGGGAAAGCATGAATGCGTCCTGAATCGCGAACCCGACGCCGCCCTGGTCCTCCAAGATGCCATCCACGACAAAGCTTAAGCTTTTGACGCCGGCCACGGGGTCAAGAAGCAGGGGCTTGGAACCAAATACGGTCGAATTGAACCCATACCACGTTGCAGTGTACTTGCCGCCAGTGGAAGAAGAGCTAGAGACGAAATTCAAGGTACTGTTGCTCGTACCCCCAACGTGGTCGTGCCAGAGCACGCGCACAGTGCGAGTCGGGTCTTCTGTTGTGTTCCACAGCTACACAGATAAGAATCAAGTGCTGAGTAGAGGGAGATGTTGTTTGTGGTTCGTATACGTACTCGAACTAGGCCAAATAGTTGCAAAGTGTCACCATTCATGATGAGCTTCACGGACGAGGGTTTCACGGGCAGGGGTGTTATCACGTCGGTAAGCTCTACACCACTGGGCACGGTATCGAGCATGCGCGCGAACAAATCCGCGCATGTTGATGCAAAGAGCTCTGGTGAATTCGCGAATCTTTGCGCGGTAAACGATACAATGCGTCAAAGAAATCCACCCACTCACGAGAGCATGGTGGCGTTCCCATCGCTGCCAAAGATGCGCTTATCCGAATTGGTGGTGTCATTGAACCCAACGACCAGTGGGTTTTTCGTAGTGCCAGCAATATATTCCGCCGCGCTGCACATTGGTCAGGGACAGTTTTAACTCGACCAAGTGAATTGCGCGCACACGTTGTTGTCGAAGGTAACAGATGTCGAGTCGAAATGCGCTACGTTATCAGTGCTGGCCGGGTCATTTAATACATTCACGATGTTCGGGAAAAAACTGTGCTGAACTCCGCCGAAGGTGTGCCTGCGGAGAATGCGATGCAGATGGGAGTAGTCATTGAGTTATAATATTACGACGCACCCACAAGCGACCAGGCCGATCATCTCCGTCTGTGTGAATCCCTGTCGAGCAAAGGAAGCTACGTGCGAGTCCAGACTTTGTTCCGGTACAGGTACACCGGGCGCGTTGGGCACTGCGGCGTCAACCCGTCCACCGCGGAAGGCGATTTCAGGACCGCCACTATAACCCGGTCGCAGGTGAGACGACCTCAAGGAGCTTGAAAATAACCTAACTTACCAAGTCTCAATCGCGATGAGGGCCCCGAGAGCAATGGCGTCAGCATCTGCGCGGACAACGTCGATTGAGTGTGTATGATATTACATCTGGGGACTTACTAGAAACATAGCGGTCGACTACTGCCAAAACGATGCCCATGGTGTTGGCAAAACCGTTACCGGAATTCTGGTTTTGTCAACGCCAATCGGCCTAGCGTAGCATCGGTCCAACACACCTCGGCGCGCGCTTGCTCTGCCGGCAAACGGATGGAGCCATCCATGCCTCCTGTACCGTCCGTTGAGTTGTGTGTTGCTGCGTCATGGTAAGCCTGCATGAAATCAGGTGTTAAAATAATATATGCCAGGCTAACTCCTACTGTGCGTATCCAGTCGGCAGCGTCGGATCGCCCACTGTTGGGGCCTATGGTGGGGTCGAAGAGGAAGAGATTGCAGGGCTGGACGAATGTTGCGAGAGTAGCGCTAAGCGTATTAAAGCCGAGCTGGTCGAACCGTACCGCCTCGAGTGCATCAAGTTGCGGCGACGGCCAGACGTATGCGTGAGCGGTCCGAAGCAAAGCTAAGGTTCCATACACCAGAAGGAAAACCATCTTGAAAGGATGGAATGATGTTTGTTCACTTAGTTGGATCCTTTTAAATCCCTGCTAAGCGGTACATAGGATCACCCAACAAGTCTCGCCATAGATCTGCGATAGTCACACAAAGAGGCGCACATGGACCGGCGGTGATAAACAGATAGAGCCACGCTGATCGACGGCCGCTTAAACCAGAAGATGAACATCTTTTGATATCGGTCGAACGCGGAACACGGTCCGGAAAGTGAACACCGAAATCAGGGATTTCCTATATGGCACTACATGCTGAGGATGGTTGCGTTCGCCGTGTTAATTAGTTTCCACCCTCTGGGAGTCGATAATTCTCAGAAAAAAGAAGACAAAAGAGCGCTGATGTACTCGGCCCCGCGAGACAACAGTGAGTACGAGAGCGATGATAATGGTCCTGTTGTAGCGGGTCAGGGCGCGGGCCCGAGCCCGACCCAAGCCCGGGCTTTTGAGTCCGACCGACCCTGACAACACTAAGGACTATGCAGCCTCTCAATCAGAACTGAGTAAAATTTCCCAAAAAACCGAAGTAGACACCGCGGGTTGGAATGTGCCTGAAAATTTGGTGATGTGAGATATCGTAAGTACAAATGATGCTGTATGAGGTGCCTGACAACTGATACTCCTGTAGTCGCCCTTCCCTTTTTCATAACAGGTATGAAAAAATTCACCTGAGTTCATAATGCGGCGTTGTGAGCCCGAGTGATGGCCAGTGATCGATCAGGGTTGGGGAGGGGCCAAGTTGAGAATTAACCCTCATGGTCACTATCTTTTGCTCTTCGCTCGGTTCCTTGTTTCACACTCCTTCGGAGGAGCCCTGTCGAAAATAATAATATAATAATCGTGATCGACCCCTGGAATGGTCTGTGCTCCGTTGGCATCCTGCAGCTGCATGCAAGAATAACCACTCTTACATTACTACCTGTATGCCTTCGGTAAACTCGTTGTTCACACATTTGGACCACGCGAGTATAATAAACCCCCCCCCCAGACCCATTTTCGTGCAATCTGGACCGCAAGTTTCCCAATACGTTATGTACGGGTTTATGAACAGCAAATGAACAGTCCTTGGTGAAAGTGTACCTTCCTCGCTTTCTCAAATTCCGAGTCATGGTAACCACAGCCATGCTCGGTTCAATTTTTTTTCTTGCGCGGCGCCCGATTTGCACAATAAGTAGCGCCGACCCACTCACTCGAGGTTGCTCGCCCCGACGTCTCGCGATGATACGCAACGCCGTAGTAGGGCGCGCGTTGTTGCGTGCCTGGTGGGTCACCCCGTTTCCGAGGAAGGGCATGATTACTTCCGGCGCGGTGGCATTGGCGTCGTGAGCGAGCGTGGAGTGGACAAAAATGGATGGTGGTTAGCAGTGCATATGTAGGGATTTTGTACAATATTTGTATATCTCTTTGGCGTTTGTCAATCTTTACACGGGCATGATGATACGATTGCTGCAGGTAAACCTAACCCTAGCTCATCTTGACCGCATCCGTCTACCACCTCAACATGCCCTCCGCTCTCCTCCTCCTCGCAGACGGAACTGAAGAGATATACTTGTATGTATGCGTATGGGCCTTTTCCTTTCCTCCCTATCCTCCCTTTCCTGTAGCTCAGTGCTTTGACCGCAATCACCTACGACACCCTCGTCCGGGTCGGCGCCGGCGTCGCGTGTGGCTCTGCCTACATCACCGTCTCCACCGAAAACGGCGTCACAGACTGGAGCATCCCTCTCCAGACAAGGTCTTCCACTCGGATGAGGGGCACCCTTTTCTTCCCGCAAGTCGTCTCATTTTAATACATAGCCATCTCGTCTTATTATCCCGTGGCTTGAAGATCTAGAGCGAATGAATGCAGACCTCGTATGACGCCCAGGCGGCGCCCAACTTGAAACGATCTCCACGAACGAACACAGAGGTGCAGAATCTGGTGGATGCGCGATTTTTTTTTCTTTCCTCGCGGAGAGGATGATGTGTACCGGTGGTGTAGGCCTCTCTCTTCTCCTCTTCCTTCCCTTCGTTTCATTAGATTCTCTTCAATCATCTTCCACGAAACACAAACACAACACAGGAAGCCTGACAGCCCTCTCCGCCACCCTCACCCGCCAACCGCTCACCTCGCACCCTAGTGTCAAAGTTAGGCGCAGCTTGAGAACCGTATGTCACTCACTCATCCGTCCATCCATTCATAATGCCGCTCAACTTTGACTATGTACTACGACTTATCGCCAGTTGTGCGGGAGGGGCTGGAGGATGCATATAGCTTCCGGCCTCTCGTCATGCATATGGCTCCGCACAACATAACAACGAACGACTGGCGACGAGGTCTATTCTTTCTCCTCAAGAACTAGAAATAATCTCATTCTTTTGCAGCCGCAGCCCAGGTATCCGTCCACCTTCTTTCCTTCCTCAGGCTCCTCCGACACACCCTAATCTAACGAATATCGCGACACCACACCACAGGCACCCTCTCCCCCAAACTCGCCGAAGTCCGCACACCCGTCCTTCCACACCGTTACGCCGTTCGGCAACACAAAATACCGACGTATCGGTGGGGAATTCCCTCGTTAGAGAACGTAGGCTTTCAAACTCGGTTTCGAATCGGCGAGTCTAACCTCGAGTTTATTGCAGATGCGCAATAGATCTGTTGAATGTATAAATTTAGGAGCGACGGGTATGTGGACAGGGACAGGGACAGGGACATGATAAGATTCGTCCGTGGAATACTCCCCTGACTAAGCGGGTGTTCCTTCCCAAAACCTTGGCTGTCGAACAGCAAAACGCGTCGTTTTAGTCGTGCGTGCTGCTAAATTTCCTCGCCTATAGTCTCCCGCTCGATATTCTCCAACTTAGATGGGTCAGTGCATTACATCCCAGATCAAGAAGTAGCATGTGGGAGCCGTCAGTGCTGTGGACTCGCTGTCCGATACATGGGGGAGAGAAAATGCTCGCCGAGTTTGACGTCAAGTGTATGGCTAATCATCTATCCAGGTGCGCCCGCCCAATTTTGACTTACGTAGAGGGTTACATAGAGCGCACACCATCTGATACAATAATACCCAACCACAGGTTGTTCCGTACGTCTGTCGTGATCTGCGGCGGGAATCGTACATATTCCCGAGTACGTGCACCGTTCCGACCAAACCGATAGTCGAGTACAGTGCCGCGAAGCGGGGAGACCCCACACCACCGATACCAAGGAGGTTCAGCATATTCTCTTGAACAGTCTTGCTTACCAGAAGGAGGTCATTGGGGGTTACTTTCTAGGACGCGTGGTCGGTCTAGGTGTGGAGCATCATGATCCGTCTCAGAATTCGAGTTTGAACTTTGGAGTTGAATATCAATGTTCGGTTAATTAACCGTTCAGGCATACTCGTAGTCAACGGGGATGTTCACAGGCAACAAGTGAGAATCGACTGCGCGGTGCTTTCACTTTTAGCTGTGAGTGCTTAACACAGGTTGCCCTGCACTGCATTGCATTCTGACGCGTTCATTTTTGCATGCAGCCCGGACTGCAGTACGCGACGATGTTATTCCTCTGGACACGCCATACACGGATCGCACTGGCTCGGTGCACGAAAACCCCAGGCGCGCCCATCTGACTTTATGATTCTACTTCTATTCTAACTCCCCCCGCAAGGCTCATGAAGGGACAGACCATTATGCTACCGATTTTAGCTGTCAACAGAGATCCACACGAATTCATGTAAGATACGTATACCTGATCATATTATAATTTCGACCAACTGCTGACACTGTATGTAGCCCAGAGCGTTGGGAGCGCAGCCCTCCCATATCGACGTCTATTCCGGGCTCTGGAGCCACATGCTGACATTCCTAGGTGGGCCCCATGCATCAGCTATCGGTTCTCCCTCGTCGAGTAAGTGCTCTCTCTGCGTCTTCAATATAAATTGCGTATTGTGGGCTCAGCGCTGGGACGAGTGTGCATAGGAAGTGATGTCGTTCACGCTTGTGCACGGATTGGATTTTTGAGCTGGCGGTGAGCGCTGCAGATATGGGAAGGCTCCCGACGACGATTGTGCCGCAGCCTTGCCGCAGCCCGTCGTGCGCAGTGAGCGTGCTGCGGGACCACAATGCCTCTCTCTCGATTACACCGTTTACCCAGTGGCAAAACGTACGTGAAATGCGTGCGCGAAATATTTACGATGACCAATCCCCATCTAGTCTGTACACATCTTTTGTTACTTGTCTGATTCCACGTGATCGCAATTCAAACTCCGCTTCCGTCACCTCACCAAGAATTAGTCGAGCTTGGTTGGAGCTTGGCCAGGGAAAACAACTTGTATTATTCGCAAGGACACTACTCAATGCTGCAACCTTGCTTTCTGATTCCTTCGTTGCCGCTGCAATCAGAGAAGCACTGCGTTCCCACACGCACCTTCGTCTACCTTATCCTCCATGTGGTCTGGCGACATGCGGCGATCTTCGGCTACGTTCGGTTACGTTCGGTACCTGTACACCAGGACGTAGACAGACCTTGAGAGACCTTGAGCTTATCTTGCGTCCCTCCCGTAATAGACACGGCCCGTCTACCCGTCGGCTACATATGTCAACGTGCGTTTAGAGCAGACACAGGCAGACACTCAACATCATAATGGAGATTCGGGCCCTTTGAGGCTTGTGCTATTCTGAACTCATGCGTCTACGTGCGTCTACATGGGGCTACGTAGGTGGATGTGCATGGACCGACGTAGACTGACGTAGACCGAGATAGACATATGTTGTCTACATTATGTAGTAGACATGGGTAGACCAAGGGTAGACGAACTCCTTTGTCTACCCATCGTCTACGGGGGTAGACACACTCCCTGTGGGAATGCAGTGAAGCAAAAGAGACCTGCGTTAACGGATCTTCTGCCATTCTTGTCGTTCTAGATCTTGAACCTTGGTAGCCAGAATTGTAAACAGAGTGCGGAAAACAGCTGAATATTCCCTCTAGTCTTTGCTTATTTGATGACGGTATACGCTTTGTTATCCCCTTTCCTGAACCTTACTCAGATCGCTCTGCCAACCACGTTACCTAAATCAACTTGCGGTTAGAGATTCTCAGTCTACGCATTTTTTCAAGTGATCGCGACTACAAACTGTGTTGACAGAGAGCTAATAATAGACTTGAAGTGTCTGATAGGGAGAGATCTTTCTCCTCTAGGGGCGAGCCCATTTTTTTCCCCACTTACCCTCGACCTTCATGGATCCTACAAGCCAACCTTTCGACTTGAAAGAAGTGGCGCGATTTTTCAATGGCTTTGTTGCTGTCATTCGGCACAACACGCCGGACATGGTGGTGTTTCAGCCACGGGTCATCGACTGGCTGAAAGACACCCGCTATAAACTCATGCGCGATATGAAAACAGTGTAAAATATTTTCTTCCATTTGCTGGCTTGTGTACCTTCTCATCTGTTCTCAGGTACTACGAACTTCAAGAGTCGCGCAATGCGCCATTTTTTGCAGCCTGACTGGGCAATAGAACCCACTAAATACCTCTTTCTGACCACCGATGAACTACCTCCCGTACTGAAGCCATATCGTCGGGCAATATGCGACAATCTGCACCAATTGCTCCGAGACTGTGGCTTCCAAAAATTTAACCTGATTCTGGGGTGGTTGGCAGTGGTTCTCATTGGGGGCAGCCATGCAGCCGTTGCATGTCGAGGACTCATTTTCCCAACTGGCTCGAGGCGGCGATGGGAGTCAGGTCCTCGGTGCATTTATTGCGAATAAATTCGGCCGCCTCCTCCTCGATACACGCAGGGAAATGGTTGGTAGCAATAACTCCGAAAAACCGATATCACAGGAAGAAGGGCGCGAGGAAGGCGACAACAAGGACTATCTCGTTCATCTCGGTCCGTGAAGAGCAGCATTGTCGCGACTCCGAACGAGTCCAATCTATCAGTAGGATCATCTCTACCGGGCTGCCTTAGCTTACTCTGCCTGCTACTGGGTGTTGCGGCGATCTGGAATGTTTGAAGCTTACCCCTTTCTCGTCCCTCGGCATTTCTTTTCAATTTATATTGTGCATTTCTGAATAGAAATGTCGCTTTATATGGACTCGTCCTTAACTTGAAGATTATTCTGAATCCTCATTGGACACCCCGAAGTATGAATAGGATGAGCTTCGATGGGTTAAATTTGAACAATATGGGACTGGGCTTGTTCCACATTTTTCAAACCGGCCATGATGGCGTGGAAAGATGCGGATGTTGAAGCTTCTGTGCGCGGCAACTTCCATTCACTGCTCGGTGTGTTCGCCTGTTATTTGTGTTGTGTCGTGCTACAGGCATACATTCAAGCGCGGTTTTCTTTGTCCCTTTTTTCAGAACAAAGAGCTCGGGCTGCAGCACGACGAAGCGCAAGTCAACTGAATTGAGACCACGGATACTGCGGGGTTTCCTTTGTGCCTTTATTCGGAACAAAGCCCTTGGTAGGCACAATACTGTAGCGCAACATAGCGCAAGTATGTGTTATAAAAGAGGCTGGCGTGCAAGGATCTCTCTGCTTGAAAGTTGTGATTTCATTTGGCCTCCACCTCTACCTCCATGGATCCTGCATACCAACCTTTTGACTTGAAACAAGTTGCAAAACTTTCCAACGCAGCTATTGCCACCATTCAGAACAACACCTCGGAGACGTTGGAATCACGGGCCATTGCGTGGCCCGGGTGCTTTTGGCACCTGGGGGTGCCAAATATAATTATCCTGTACATTCCTTCTGACAAGGACAAGGAATAATTTTCAAGTACAGAGACCAAATAAAGAATGCCAAAATTCTATTCTAATGTGCGGTCGTGGTAGGGGCCCAGGTCCTATGTTGAACAAAGAGCGAAATCAAAGTAGGAGAGCACATCCGTGGTCGAATACTTGATTCCATCAATCTCCGCGCCGATGGTAAAGGTCATGCTCTGATCGATCCTGAGATATTCGGGTCAGCATAATCAGTTCAAACTGCGTTCGAAACTTTGGTACACGTTCATGCCAGTACTCCACAATGAGTAGGCAGAGTTCGCAGGGACCGACTGGGAGGGAGGCGTGATATCGATCTCTGTGATACTCCTGCGCTGCACGCTATCGGTATCGATCTGCTCAAGGTAGACGCGACTCGCATTGACGCCGTTGCGAACCTAGATATGCCCGCGTCAACCACCAACCAACAAAGTAGACAGAATGGGATGAGACACGCACCGCGACGTCAACCCGGCCTGTAACCGGCAAGCCCCCTTGGCAAGATGTCTGGGAAAGCATGAATCCGTCCTGAATTGCAAACCCGACGCCGCCCTGGTCCTCCAAGATGCCATCCACGACAAAGCTTAAGCTCTTGACGCCGGCCACGGGGTCGAGGAGCAGGGGATCGAAACCAAACACGGTCGAATTGAACCCATACCACGTTGCAGAGTACTTGCCGCCAGTGGAAGAAGAGGTAGAGATGAAATTCAAGGTATTGTTGCCTGTACCCCCAATGTGGTCGTGCCAGAGCACGCGCACAGTGCGAGTCGGGTCTTCTGTTGTGTTCCACAGCTACACAGATAAGAGTCAAGTGCTGAGTAGAGGGAGATGTTGTTTGTGGTTCGTATACGTACTCGAACTAGGCCAAAGAGTTGCAAAGTGTCACCATTCATGATGAGCTTCACGGACGAGGGTTTCACGGGCAGGGGTGTTATCACGTCGGTAAGCTCTACACCACTGGGCACGGTATCGAGCATGCGCGCGAACAAATCCGCGCATGTTGATGCAAAGAGCTCTGGTGAATTCGCGAATCTTTGCGCGGTAAACGATACAATGCGTCAAAGAAATCCACCCACTCACGAGAGCATGGTGGCGTTCCCATCGCTGCCAAAGATGCGCTTATCCGAATTGGTGGTGTCATTGAACCCAACGACCAGTGGGTTTTTCGTAGTGCCAGCAATATATTCTGCGGCGCTGCACAGTGGTCAGGGGCAGTTTGAATTCAACCAGATGAATTGCGCGCACACGTTGTTGTCAAAGGTAACAGATGTCGAGTCGAAATGCGCTACATTATCAGTGCTGGTCGGGTCATTTAATACATTCACGATATCCAGAAAGAAACTGTGCTGAACTCCGCCGAAGGTGTGCCTGCGGAGAATGCGATGCAGATGGGAGTAGTCATTCAGTTAGAATATCACGACGCACCCACAAGCGACCAGGCCGATCATCTCCGTCTGCGTGAATCCCTGTCGAGCAAAGGAAGCTACGTGCGAGTCTAGACTTTGCTCTGGCATAGGTACACCGGGCGCGTTGGGCACTGCGGCGTCAACGCGTCCACCGCGGAAAGCGATTTCAGGACCGCCACTATAACCCGGTCGCAGGTGAGATGACCTCAAGGAGCTTGAAAATAAACCGAGTTACCAGGTCTCAATCGCGATAAGGGCCCCGAGAGCGATGGCGTCAGCATCTGCGGGGACAACGTCGATTGAGTACCGTGTGTCATATTACATCTGGGGACTTACTAGAAACATAGCGGTCGACTACTGCCAAAACGATGCCCATGGTGTTGGCAAAACCGTTACCGGAATTCTGGCTTTGTCAACGCCAATCGGCCTACCATGGCATTGGCCCAACATACCTCAGCGCGCGCTTGCTCTGCCGGCAAGCGGATGGAGCCATCCAAGCCTCCTGTACCGTCCGTTGAGTTGTGTGTTGCCGCGTCATGGTAAGCCTGCATGAAATCAGGTGTTAAAACAAAATATGCCAGCCTAAATCCTACTGTGCGTATCCAGTCGGCAGCGTCGGATCGCCCACTGTTGGGACCTATGGTGGGGTCGAAGAGGAAGAGATTGCAGGGTTGGACGAACGTCGCAAGAGTAACAGTAAGCATATTAAAGCCGAGCTGGTCGAACCTTACCGCCTCGAGCGCATCGAGCTGCGGCGACGGCCAGACGTATGCTCGAGCGGTCCCAAGAAAGGCTAAAGTTCCACATGCTAGACGGAAAACCATCTTGGGAGTGGATAGGATGGAATGATGTCTGTCCACCTAGTTGGATCCTTTTAAATCCTTGCTGAGCGTTAACACCAAACAAGACCAAGGTACGACTTCTAGTCACAGATCTGCGATAAGCGCACCAAGAGGCGCACATAAATCGGCGGGGATAGACAGATAGCGCCACGCAAGACAGATTGACAGGAGCTTAAACCAGAAGATGAGCATCTTTTATTTTAGCTCATGTATTATGTCTAAGTATATACGGAGCAAAAGAATCAAGTCTTCAAGTTCAGAAGAGGGAGGAAAAAAGAGAATTCAAAGAGAGATGTGATGACTTGACGGCAATTTCTTGGGAACAATTGTGCCGTCTCAAACTCACTCCAGTGTGCCCTACAGCAGATTCTATGATCTTGATAAAACGACCGTATGCAGTAATTCACACGAATTCAAGGCGTATCGCGCTCGGGGATACGTTCGAAAACGCGATAACCACAGCGAATGGAATTCAAGATATTTTTAACTTTCTCGTCACAACTGCCAGCACCCGAAACTTGGCTCGACCCGTTACACTCACGTTTACTCTTCCTCTTCTCGCCGTATTTCCCGGCCTCCGCCCTTGCCCCATTCCAGCTAACTGCAAAACTCTAGAGCGCTTTCAAAAAAAGTTCACGATCAATTCATGACGTGAGTTTCCTTTTGAAGCACAGCGCTCCACACTGCTCGGAAGCTCTCCACACACAGACATGCACACACTCTCACACCCTGCAGCACGGTAAGCGACTGTAAGCGACGTCAACGAGCGCAGGGTTTTGCAATTAGCTGTCAAACCTCCGCTCGTCAATTCCCATTCCTTTCTCTGCTTCTTCTTCTCAATACACTATCACCAACCCCATGTCTTCTACTGCGCAGCCTAGTGATATACAATCTCAACCGACTCTATAAGCGCCTCCAAGCATTTATAACCCCCAACGCAATCACCTCCCCCAATATTCACTCAAAAATTCATGCTCTCGCGCATAGGACTCCTCAGGCAACCCGCCCCAGGGTCTGTTGGCGGCCCTACAATGCCCTCGCCTCGGCCACGGTGGGGCCTCGGCCACTTCCAGCTCTTCTACTTCTCCTTCCGTTTCTCATTCGGTGCCATCATCTTCATGTCGATTGGGTCTTCATCGCATCTCGGCTCCCCAGTCTCCTTCTTTGAGCTTGTCCTCGCCGGCCTTCCTCGAGTCGGAACCAATCTCGGACGAACTAGCACGACTACTGTAAGATCTCAGAACACGTGATGTCTACGACTACTGGTTGATGGGACAGTGCAGCGTCCCATAATACATCGCTTATTCATGCCTCACGTCTGTAAATTCGCTGCTTTGCTGCATGTACCGCTAATTTTTGATCCCGCAACATGGACGGGGTACTCTCGGGACTGTAATAAGTAAAGGTGCATCGTAACTCCCTCTTTTTCGTGCAATTATAATCGGTCTACAGATTTTATTTACATGACCCGGATCTGCGCCCAAGCTCGAAGAACTCGGTGTTGAGCAGCCCCCTCCATTGCCATGCATGACCCTGGGACGCTAACCCCCGTACTGACACGTGGGTACTTGCGCAGAGTTTGCTAATCGCCCTCTGCGTGATTCCTGCAGATGAGATGCACCCAGAATTCCGCGCACGCATTCGTCAACTGCACACAACGCACCAGCAGGTGCGTGGCAAGGCAGCTGTGCACTGCTCTCTGGATAGCAGTTGGTCGTGTTCGTGTTCGGTGATTTCAAGGTTCTACAAGAGGGCGCAAATCAAATGGTTTTCAATACAAGTACTTCAGGACATTTGCACACCAGCAGAGACATCATCTCGTCATATTGAGTTTTTGATATGGGTCGAACCCGGAACACGGTCCGAAAAGTGAACACGGACATCAGGTAATACGGGGATTTCCTATATGGCATTACATTGTTATCAATTATATCACTGCCGAGGAAGTCTTTGCGCTCGCCCACGTTCAGTAGTTTCCGCCGTCTGGGCGAGGGTCGATAATTCTCAGACAAAAGAGCACTGGTGCACCCGGCCGGCAAGACAACATTGAGTGCGACAGCGATGATAGTCCAGTACGACTAGTAGTGTTGTCGCAGGTCAGGGCTCAGGCCCGAGCCCGACCCAAGCCCGGGATTTTGAGTCGACCCGAATCTAACAACACTAAGGACTAGCTTCTGAGTCAAATGTTCCCGAAGTACACACCGCTGGTCGGGTATAGATATTCTGTGCCTAGGGCGCTACAATGTATTCCTATGTGCTTTGAATCTCAATTGTGGCGAATGTAGTTGATGTAAGATATCGTATAAATGATCCGGTATAGTGTGCCTGGCAAGTGGTACTCCTGTAGTCGCACTTCTTCCCTTCGGGACAGGTGTGAAATTTTCATATGAGTCCGAGTGATGGCCAGTTATCGATCAGGGCGGCGGGATAGGAGGGGACAGATGAGAATTAATTACCCCTCATGGTCACTACCTTTTCCTTTTCTCCGCTTTTTGCCCCCCCAAAAGTCTCGGTTCCTTGTTTCACTCTCTTTCGGAGGAGCCCCGTCGAAAAAGAAGTTTTTTCTTTCGCAGACCCGTTTCCGTGCTCTCTGGACCGCAAGCTTCCTAATACGTTGCTTACGGGTTTAGCAGTTCTTGGTGAAATTCTACCGTCCTCACGTTCCCGCGCTGAAATTCCGAGTTATGGTAACTATAGCCATGCTCAGTTCAATTTTCTTTCTTGCGCGGTGCGCGATTTGCACAATAGCTAGCGCCGACCCACTCACTCGAAGTTGCTCGCCCCGACGTCTCCTGATGATACTCAACGCCGTAGTAGGCCGCAGGCATCCATCTCCATCTAGCACACCTGCCCGCTCTCTTACCCTCAGACCTTCGTGCCGCGTGTTCGATTGCTAATGGCGCCCTGAGCTTGGGTCCTGCAATACGAATGCGCATATGCGGATGATGCTCTGGATGGGAGATTTTTCACTGCACTAGCATCGCATGTGAAAATCTGCGGGAGTACGTAACTGCATGTTCTTTGTTTGGGTCCGGAGTCAAGCGTCAACGCGTACCTTGCTTCGAACAAGACTTTCGCGGCTCCGGTCGGGTCGGATTTGAGGTCAGAATGTAGATAGAGATCGCCATCGGTCCAGAGAACGTGTTTCTTCGCCTGAGAGTCTCCGTATAGATAGGTGAATGTGGCCCAGAAATTGATGGGGCTCATCGAGGGACTCGGAGGGAGCGACAAAATCGCAGGAGCCTTTGAGATGGTGTAATTAATTGATTCTACAGGCTGGTTCGAACAGAAATGGCCTCGGAGCTCTTCATCGGCAGGAAGATAGCAAACGAGGTACAAGTTAGAATTCTTTAGAATTGTTGTAATGTCGTTTTTATCAGAGATCAAGGAAGCCCGTTGCACGCCGCCGCCGCTGACAAGACATCCGACCAGTTACGATCACGGGCATTGAAGGAGATTCCCACTATCAGAGGGAAGTGGGTGCCTCCGACACTTTGATGCAACTTTGTGACAGGATCATCCCACGCTACCTTATCCCCGTACAAGCTCCATCCGATAACACGCATCGGCTCCGAATCGGCCGATATAACGCAGACTTGCTTTCTGCAAAGCACTCCATTACCGCCCACATCTGCAGGAAGACTGAAAATGTTCAAACTTGCATCTCGGCTTCATATGTACAGTTTTGGTTCCAGGCTGGGCTGCTACCCTTTTTGCTCTAATATTAATACTGTGTACTCTTCACTGCGCTGCCCCGACTGTTTCTTTGCCCAGCCAAGCTCGGGAGTCTACGGCGACATTGTGATTCTTCGGCGACAAAAGTACCCAAGCTTAGTTTTTTAATCAGCCTTTTTTCGAACCCACATTTGTGATATTGCCTCGCCATGATGACCAAGAGGCTCAGTCACATCGTCGTTAGAACCATGTCTGCCCAACCGCCCGCAATACCGGACTCCTGTGCAACCATCAGTTGAGGGGACAGGGACAAGATGCATCCTGATTGCGAGCTATATGATTCTCTGACCAGATGATTCACATTTGGAGTCGCAGCACATATTTATTTTCCATTACCTGGTTGTGAGTATCTCCTTTCATGTTCTCAGTTCACTTCCCTAACATTGAACTTCATACAAGTCACTCCAACTTTTCTGAACCATTTTTACGACCAATTTTATAACTCAGACTCGGCCAATTACACTGGTTCTTTCTAAATTCCTTTCAAAGTCTCAGTCTCAACACTGCACTATCTGCAGTGGAGCATAAAAACTCAGTCTCAAAGCTATAATGTCTGTGGTCGAGGATAATAAATGGAGAAATCCCTGTTATCTCACTTCTGAACAAGGACTTTCTCGATAGTAATAACATATTGTTTTATATTGATGTACCACGTGAAATAGAGCATTTCTGTCTACAAGAACAGATAGTGGGCCCTGCCGCGAAGCGGACTACTACTGATTGTCATTTTGGGATGGAGGACGGGCAGTCTTTGACAAGTTGGGTCCGAGGATTGTCCGAGCCTCCCAGGAGGTCGGACGAGATGCGCTTGCATTGCGTCCACATTAGTTAATTGACCGTTCTCTAACGAAATCGCTCGAAACCTGTGCTAAAGCTCCTGCCATTTTTAACTCCTTTGGTTTGTTGTGATTTCCTGCACGGCCCGAAGATATTCAACCCAGGAGAGTCTGCGCCATCTTCGTCACTTCGTTACTTCGCTTGGCTTCGCTTAGCATTGCGAAAGTGCATGAGTTTGATTGCTTTCCATGAAAGTTCGTGACTTCAGCCAGATGTAGTAGAACTTCGTCACTTCCTCTGGACACTGTGAAAGCTCGTTACTTGGGCAGCCGATGATGACCACATGACCGTATCCATCCACGTGGAAAGTGCATCGTCAGTCGCAGGCATATTTCAGATCCTATTCCATTGCGCTCCTTTTGATGCCACCCTTCTCAACCCCCTGCCCTTTCAGAGGTCCAATATTGGGTGCTTAGGAGGTGCTACTGCAACGACGACGATGCGAGGCCAGAACGTTTTCGAACTGACCTCGTTTCATGTTCGGGGTCGTCCAAGCCCGGGAGATACATTTATTTGACGGCAGAGACATTCGTTACAGTGCACAATACATTTCCCCATAAAGTCTCCGCATGTATTAGGCTCTGCTTGGAACACGACACATTTTCCCGAACTTGCCGCATGAATTCCAGAACCGTTGACGATGGTTAGTGCCACTACTCGGGGGACTCGGCTGGGACCAAGGGCAAGACAGGCCGATGTTCGTTTTAAACCCCTGCCGAATATATCGAGGTTGGGTGGAAAAAGAGGCGAAGAACATTAGAATTCATGTGGAACGCGGTAGGGAACAGCCCAATAGTCATGAACTACGGAATATCAACATTTTAAGCCGTGTCCCCTACTGCCTAAACGCCTGCTATTAGCCCATCATACTCTGCCTGCGATAGGGTAATTAAAAAATCCTGAACTGCTCTGAAATACAAAGAATGCATAAAAACATTTCAAGCAGTTAAATCAATGCTTACCGTTGGGAGTAGACAGATTACATCTTTGTTGAATGGCGCGGCAGCTCGGGCGTGCATGTTGTTGCTGTCGGGGGCGTCGGACAGTCGGAGGGGAAATTGAGAGAGAAAAGAATTGCGTTTCAGCTCTGATTTCCAGTAAGTGCTGGGCAACCCCGCCCGAAGTTGATTTCAGAAAGAGAAACCGGAAGGAACGAGTGGCTGTGTGCCTCCGACATAAGCTTGCGCAACAACCTAGACTCGTAACCAGTCTGCCAAGGAACGGCAAATTCTTAGTGCAAGCACTGTACTTACACTAAGTATTGCCGTTCTTTGGCAGGCTGATCACGAGCCTACATAGCAACAACCGCTAGCGTCCCAGTTAGGAAATTCCGATAGTGTTTCTGACGCACGGAATAACGTGACGGCTCGCATTCTCTATCTCGCAACGTAGTCTATAGTAGCCAGGTCACTCGTGTTGGTTAGGTACTGTATCGGAAACTTCATCAGCAACCCGGCATTCAAATCAGTCGATCCGCCTAAATCCATGACTTAAATACCGAACAGACGGGTCGTGTTACATTGAATAAGATGGCAAAATGAAATATGATTTTACTGAACTTATTTCTAATCAGTAGGCAGAGTCAAAAAAAAATAGACTTGAAGCAGAGTCAAAGGAGAGATTCTTTATACATACGCTTGATTGGGACAGGGGAACACAGGGCTACGTTAGCATTGAGACTCCCGTGCCTTGAAACGGACAGGACACTCTTTTTAGATCGCCGTGTGCCTTCCCTTGCAATTTGCGCAGCGGGGGGCGAAGTGCTGGCAACGCTTGCTCTCCGTGCGTTTGCCATTCTCGGATGTACAGGGGCAGTTTGATGTGTCATGGGGGAGGGAACATATCCCTACATTGACGTTGTTCATGCCCGTAGCCCTGGAAGTTATAGCATTGCATGGGGGGCTCCTCGTAACGGTGGGAGAAGCAGATGGATGCTTCGATGACTATTCCTTGGGAGGTGATAAGATCGGTAGAGACGGGGTCAGAGAGCGTGAGGAGGAGAGAGAGCCCATCTTCTTGTTTGTGTCGCGGTGCGCTTTAGCCTTGAGCCACCGGATCTCTGGGATAACGGAGGGGTGGGATATCGTATCGGAGTTGTGGGAATAGAGCTCTAAGGCCGCACGCTGAAAACTGGGGTTGAAAGAGGCAGAAACTCTGTCCACAACGACCTGATAGCGCTGAACTACGGGGCTGTTCTTTGGCAGTTTCGTGATCGAATGAGCAGCTGCTTTGTCTGAGTCGACCGCAACGAGCACGGGAGGGGCTTTAGACGCAGGTGGGATGAAGGTGGTGACGGGGGAGGCGTACAAAGGGGTAGACAAGGCAGCAGGGGTACGGATGGCAGTGGGGGTTCACAAGAACGAGCTTGGATGCTTTCAAAGAGGCAACAACCTGGTCGCCCGTTCTGAGGACGAGGTCAGGGGAGTTAACCGCGGCGTTCTCACCAGACAGCAGGCGCGACCGACTCTCCAGCGGGTCTTTGATGTCGACATCGCGCTTCTCGATAAGAGAGGGAAGGGGAGGTGGTTTAGGTTTAGGTTTACGAACGGGAGTTGCATGAGGTGGAAGGGTAGCCACCGAAGCGAGAGCCGCCACGTAAGAAACATGCTTGGAGAGCGAGGTCATGGTCTCGTGCTGGGCCACAGAGGCCATAGATAGTGGGATAACACTATTCGTGATCAGCTTCGACGACTTTATCTGGATGACCATCCCGCTCCTGGGTTTCGGCACGGCACCGGTTTTAGTGTTGGAGGAGAGCGCGCCGATATGTTTACCAGAAACCGGAGGAATCCTCGAGGCGAGTGTGTGGGAAAATATTTTTTGTGCTTGGTCTGAGGCGGCGTCTTTGATTGACTTTTGCTTGATGGCGCGTTGTCTATCTTCATTTTTTGACAAAATGGGCAGTAAATCTTCAGGAATAACTATGTTCAGCTGACAGGAGGGTCAGAGGACCTGGTCAATGGAATAAGAGAAGAACGCACCTTGAACATCCGACTGAACCTGACGAGGACAACAAACAGTTTCCTCATGTTGGACCTGATAAGCGCCTGCTTTAAACACTGCTTTTCATTGATAACAAAGCCCGACAAAGGCGTGACGGAATCATTGGTGGGCTGAGTGGACGAGGAGCTCAAAGGTGTCTCGGATGAAACTATCTTGGTGTCGGAAAGAGCAGGGGAGGCCCCGGGGGTCCCGGGAGGGGGATTTGGAAGGAGATTCAGAAGGCACTAATGTCTCGCTAAAGCCAGCGGGAGGGAGATCCAGGGGCATGGCATGGGATTTCAAAGTGAGCGAAGCGCCCACGCTGGTCCCCGCAGCGCGACTAGGGTTCTGATGAGCACATTGAGCGGTCGAAGTCAGGCTGAAACCACCGCGCGGCCTGGAGAGGATCTTTCTTGGTGGGCTTAGGTTTGCGAGTAAGGGCCATAGTCACAGAACGAAAGCAAGTGCTATCCCCGCTGCTGTGCGGTTTCCACGTGCCACCAGCGCCTCGTAGAACTAAAGTTCCTGACATCTACCTGACATGCCGTACATACGAGGACGGTCCGGATCACGGTCCGTAGGGTCTTTCTTTCGGTGATCTCGGGAGCCGACCACCAAATCCGACTTTTTCCAATGCCTTCTGACTTGTTGATTTTGCGAAGGTTATGGTGAGTTGTGGCATCCATCATCAATTCTTCGCGGCCTCTTATCGCAATGAAAAATTGTTTTGAGTACATAGATAAATGTATAATAACATAGATAAATTGCAGGGTAGCCAAAATCCCAGAAGGCTTCAAGACCGCAAATCAAAAGTTCACGACTCTGACGCTTATTTCCATCCACATAGAAGATCGCTTAGCTGTTGAGTAGGGTAGTCACGCGTCCTAGCTGTACGAGCTGTTGAATACAGCAATCGTCTTCTCCCGCATTCCTCATACACAACAGCACTCCGGTTACAGCCAGATTGTTATCCGTTGATTGTTACCTCTCATTGTACGCCGGTTCTGGTTACTTGGCTGTATATACACGATTTAGTATTTATACTGCTTCATATCTTGTATTCAATTCAGTCTTGTTTATCCCGTGTTCGTTCGCCGTGTGAGTGTCAACTTCCAACAGGTTAAGGGTCCCGTCCAAATGCTCTAATCTTAATCTTACTATACTCAATCCCCTTCTTTTCTTCACGTCCTCAAATGTGAGACATCCGACTCGCTCCAGGACTGCAACCTCTGAACTGCTAATTGAACGACGAGAAATTTGCGACTGGCGATGGAATAGGAACCGAAATATGCGGGATATGCGAAGGGTGGGACGAAATTGTCCGACCGGGCAGTGCTATATGACGACTGGGAATTCGAAACTCGGGCCGAGTGTCGAAGGCGAGGCTTGCTAGGAGCTGTTTTGGGACAGGATTTCCGCTCCCTTAGAAGCGACAATTCCAACTCGGTGAGGGCGTATATTGCGAAACGCGAGGCTGCAATGGCTCATTGACGAACAAGCCCAACCAACCTCAACTCCCAGGGATCACGACTTTGGGCTTCCGAGGTCTCCGATCACCACGTGATGGCGCGGGGAAAAAAAAAACGCTTGTCCTTGCCCCTCTCAGCTACGCTGTGCCTTCAGTAAATGTTATTCTATCCTATCCTCCTGCCGTGGCCAATTCTCCTTCACGCGTTGGGATTGACAACGCTCGGATGCAGCATGCTACTCGCTAAGCCTAACGAGACAGCACCGGAGGACATCTCTACGCTCGGAATCACGACGATTGCGCTTGGAATGTCATGTAAGCTATCTCTATTCCTAGACGGCCATCTCCTCCGAAACACCCGCACTTCAAGGCTAATACACTCTAGATATATCAACCTCATACATGCCCATAGCGGAGAACCAGTTCCTTCACGCAAGCGCCCCCGTTAGGGTTTCGCTCGCCTTGTTGGCTGGCCTCAAGTGGTTGACGATCGGCGCGGAGAATGCGAGGTTGTACAAGAAGCGGAACGTGTTGTTGGGAGTTTTACTCTATGATGGGCTGGGAGGCTTGCTTTTGGGATGGTATCTGGGGACTTTCAGCGGGAAGGTCGCGGCCTTCAGGTGACATCAGGTTACTCTCTTTCATGAAATAGCATCTGTCTGCTCTTCCGTCTGCAGCCCGTGAAAGGATCCTTCCACCAAATCAGTTCGCGTTTGTTCATGATCATAACGACGGGAACGATTATCGACTCCAGAATTGGCCTAGATGGTATCCAAGTCCTTGGGCATTTTAATCAACATAACTCTTTTTTTTTTTTTTTTCATGGACGGTACTTATCTTATGTTTCCCACGCTTGGGCCTGCCCTGTGGCGTTATTGATTCCGCCGTCGGCCGACAGGTCAGGACACTGACAAGGTCTCCGTCTAGGTTATATATATGCATCGCTCTCGGATCGTTCCTTGTCCCCGGGGTTAAATTCATTCGCGTCCCTGGTAAGCTCTCGCGCTGGGTTCGGTTGGCAATTTACTTCCCCATATATCATAGCTCCTTAACTTGGCCCAGAAGTATCCCCAATCGTTCCTAGGTCGAGCGTGTGCATCGCAGGGCTCTTTTCAAGGTCGGCTCGGATACTCTCGCGCGAGTTGCGTCCACATGGCGGACATGGCGTACAACTTTGGGAGCATCATGTTCGATCTCCCATAACATTATTTCCGTGCGCACCCAGTCGCCCGTGCGGGTCAGCTGCATGCTCGCAATGAAATTAACCATTGCAGGCCAGTATACTCACCTGGATTGCTAGCCGGAGGAGAGAGTCGAGCATGCGAGCGGTTTGACCCCGAGGAATGAGAACCTTGGAGTGGCGCTGATGTGGCGTAAATGTGGCGAAACGTGAGTATAATGATGACTATCAGGCAAAACACCATGCTCGCTGTAAGGAGGAAGTCACCCGACAACGCGGCCCCCAGATGCACGCCCACTGCAAGTCTACAATTTGTAACTTGCAAATTGTAGCGAATTCAGAAAAACAGGCCATTGGGAATAGAGCTGTTTGGCAACAGCCCAAAAATGAAAATGTGTTCAAAAACTAAGCGAGAGTTGAGCAAAACGAAGTGCTCCACAATGCAAAACGTTATCGAGAAATACGGTCAAGTGATTGTTCTTAACGCGCTCCTCCGGCCGGACAGCGCCACCGCTCACTCCTCTCTCAAACAACCATGCCGCTCATGACGCAAACCCATTCCCGCCCAACGTCAACTAGTGGAGCAGTGCACCACACTTGCAAAAAAACTCGGCTGCTCCCTCATTCGGGGAGGCCTCATAGACGCGACGGACGTTAGGCGCGAAGAAGTAAGGGCGCCGGCATCAGTCCGTATTAGGCCCCTTCGGCCTGTCTCGGAGGGACTTCCTTTCTCAGCAACCAAAAAACGGTATTCCACTTAATGTGAAACACTTGACGAGTTAATCGTCAAAAACTCATTTTTGGGCTGCTGCCAAACAGCTCTAATAGATGAGAATACACACTCACTGCGTTGAGGCCCCCCGTAGTCAGAGGGTGTGACTACGGAGGTAATCGCATGGACATTGGACTACATGCGACTACGTTGATCTCCCCTTGGCCTACCTGCGACTACGTATGACTACCTGTGACTACGTCCGTAGTCACATATTGGATTCGACTAGTTGATGTTAAATAGTGCTCATATTTTATGGAAATAATTGCTGTTGAGTTCTCACAAGTGTTTGCTTCGACAAATTTGGCATCAGAGCAACGGTCCGCATTCAAATGATCCGCTGTCACAGCTGTGATGTAACACGTAGCTTGGCTTCCACCCCACAAACCAGGGTATGGACAAGACTGCAGGCGGGAAAGAGGCCTGGGCGGCGCATTAATAGTAAGGGAGAATGGCCAAAAAAGTGCAAGGAAACGCTGGAAGAGCCGTGCTATGCGGGGTAGGAAGACGTAGGCCAAAGTAGGCCAACGTAATCAGACCCTGACTACATGCCGTAAGCCGAGCTCCGTGAACGTAGTCGCACCCATCGACTACGACGTCTGACTACGGCTGTAGTCAGACATAAATCTGACGTAGTCCAAGCTCGGTGAACGTAGTCATACTCTGACTACGGGGGGTCTCAACGCAGTGACTCCAATGCATTGAAAGATGCTGATCCGTGGACGTTAAGAACACCTGCCCGTCCATTTAGTCCTGACCAGTGCTTCGAGCTATGAGACGCCCCACAATAGCCGTGAAAATAAGCGCAAGAATGAACAACGCCAGAGTTAAGACCTCCAGATATATGTTCCGAGATATCGCCTGGGACACGATGAGATCCAGGATTGCGCTCTGTATGACACGGGAAACACTCACCCACAAATGGTAAGCGATATCATAGGAAGGAAACGGAGAAGGCGGAATTAAGGGACCTTCATTTGTAAAGAGCAATTCAGCGACTCCAATCCCTTAATGGGAAAAGCCTGCTGCCTTGGCGTATGCTGCGTGCTACTCAGCGCCGCGGCGAGTCGGAACGTCTGGTTCTTCTTTGTCCTGAAATTTCCATGTATGTTCAATTTTAGGATAGAGTATTGACTCGCGCTTAAAATTACTCCTCATTAGACAACGTGAGGTGGGGCTGGAGCCTTCGTTGAAGCAGCTAAACCTTGAACAGTTTTGACCGCAGTTAATTGTTAAGAACAAATTATATCTTTAAATCCGCTGTGGGCGTCGAAAAATATGTGCTATGTCAAATCAACGGCTTCAGCGCGCACAGACGAACCAAAGTGGCCTACAATGTCGAGCATACGGAGAAACCTGATCTTCCAGCGTTTGCGAGTATTCTGGAATCGTTGGGAGGGATGGCGGACAGTCGAACGCGACGAAACAAAAAAAATCGAGAAGGCTGGAAGTGGGAAGAATTTTTGCCGTACGACATGATGTCTAATTGTGTTTTATGGCGGAAAGATGTCAAGAGGTCTTCCTACACTGCCACAGAATCGACGTTAAATGAGTCATTCAGTAGAAAAATATTCATCCCTCAACATTTTCCGTGGTTATTGATCCTGCTTGGTCACTGATCCATCATGTATTTAAATACACCCTTAGCGTCCAGCGTCTGAAAATCGTGCTCGACTCCTGTCACCATCGTCTCCAATAACTCGTGAGACACTTCCGAGTGATTGTGAAACCTAAACTCCAGCTTGCGCAAGGCTGGGAACCTGTCTCCTTCCAATAATCGGGCGAGCCGCTCCCAATCCGTTGGCCAGGCCACGACAGACGCGCAATCGATATACAGTCGAATAGCCATGAGGTAAGTGGGGCTAGTATGAGATTGAAGGAATTCGACCAGCCAAAAGACGCAACTGATACCGAGCGAGATGTAGACGATGATTGAGCGAAGGGATGTGATGGGTGCGAGCGAGAGGCTCGGTTCCAGTGGTAGCGGACCTGTGAACTATTTCAGCTGCGACAAAGGAGTGAGAAAGCAGTATACATTCGGTGGGTGGGATGATAGCAAGCTCTTGGAGACTTGTAGCGGAGGCACTGATAACGCCTCGCAGGGAGGTCATTTCTCCCACAATATCACAAGAGCAGGTCAAGTGCTCCAAATGAGATAGATCGCTCGCTTGTGCAAGCCATGATACGATAAGGTCGCAGGCATTCTCCAGGATCAAGACCAGGCGGGTCAAATGCATTCGCTTCTGGAGTGGTGAGCTAGTTATATTGTTTGGGGCCAAGTGCGGATAGGGTCAAATCCGTTAAAGTTGAGGAGTCGACAAGCTGCGAAAGAGTTTCTGGGCTGATCTCTCGTACATGATACAGCCGGAGGAGGGATAAGTTCGATCGCTGACAGAGATCGCATATGGCGGCCTGGGCGTCGGGTGAGAGGGAGATCCAGGAAACGTGTTGCAATTTCAATTCGCGCAGATTGGAGAGGAGACTGAGCACAGAGGTCAGAGCGCTCGGCATCGGGTGACTATCGAGGTGAAGTCGAAGACTTCTGATGTGGCGAATAAGATGCGGAGACTCCGATAAGATGTCGAATAGTCGTCGGAATGATGGGGGTGATTCGGAGTGCAAGGAACATTCTAGATGATAGAATATTCGAGCCTGTGAAGGCCGAACGAATGCTCGGCATACCAGCGAGCAGGATTCAAGGTCAAAAACATGCAGCCTGCCGCCTTCTATAATGCGATCGATGAGCTCCTGCGGGAAAAGCGACGTGAGGGACGTATGCTGCATGCTATACTTCCGGATGTGGTTTGTGAACCCAAGCGGGACTTGCGGGCTGAATTGATGGCGGTGGCAGGATAAAAGGCAGGCCAGGTGGCTGTGCTCAATTCAAACTCAGATGATGGTCCCTTCTTGCCGAGAGTGCTGTGGACATACGAACACAGGGACTTAGAATTGGAAAACGTAGTATTATCCCGAGCCTTATTCTGGATGGAATTTCAGGGTTATATTTTCGAATCAGCATGCGCTCAAAGTAAGTAATTCTATCTGAATAGAAAGCCTGACAGCCTGAGCCTATCCGCTAGCTCCCGCGCCAGCCGCTCACCTCGCCCCCAGCGTCAAGGCGCAGCTCGAGAACGGGATGCGTCATTCATTAATTCGGGATTTACGCTCATGAAGAATCGATTAAATTAAAAAAAGACTTTGACTACTCCGAGGAGCCTGTTGTCGTCTCTAATAAACTGGTTACGAGGTATGTCCGCACGTCGCCAGCCGTTATTGCGCGGGGCTGGGTGCACTTGGATATGGCTTCCATGATTAACGCCTCTCTTTATTATGGGGCTCCCCAATATGTACCGACTGGCGACGAGTCCAGTAGTCTAGTCTTTCTACTCACTCTAATTCTTTACAGCCGCGTCCCAGGTTTCAAGCGATCACAGAAGTGCCATTTTTTGGTCATACTGAGCCTCCTCCCGCTGAAACTGTTTTTTCTTTTAGGTTTCCATGCTTTCGGATTTATGTGCTTAAAGACAGGTGGTACTTAGTGCGGAATACCATGGCATCCACCTTTACTTGCTTCCTTTTGAGATATCTCTGATTGGCAGTACCGAAATTTTGAGTGTCAATGATTATCGATCGCTACAAGGAACATGTAGCGATGATGTAGACCTGGGGCAATGACTCATGATCAGCGCCAAGGTCTGCCAGCATCGTTTGAACCAGACTTCACTGTTTGAGCATCATTTCAGCCGAGCGTCTCCGCTCCCGCACGATGTACCCGTACGGCCCGAGAACCAGGTTATTGTGATGCACCCTGGAGACAGACCGAACGTATCCTCCGTCCGATCAGGCGGCGCCGGACCACTTGTTGACTCGATGGTATGTAGCATTGAAACTAAAAGCACAACAGTGGTCGTCGACATTCTCAAATTTCAATCGGCACCCGGAACCCAAGCCTGTTCCGCAACCGATAGCTTGCCACGTTCGCGTATAATGTAATTTAGTTCCCCCCGGGAACGCAACACACTGCCCCGCGTTTGGGTCCACGAAGAACGTAAAAGGCAGCCCGCTAAAGCTCCCCGAGCCCCCCTGTAAGTGTTTCGTCAATGCAGACACTTGCGTCAGGAGTGTCTGGCAGTTACCGGCACTGGGGGTGTCTGTCGTCGCGCCTAGATTGACCGCATCGAAATCGCCTGCGACCGTCTCGATGAAGGATGTTTCTGGGGAGCAAGATCCGAGATACGCACAGCGAATACCGTTGGGCGCGTCGAAGCACCTTTGTTAATAACGTACGGTCTTGATTCCGAGGGAGGCACAGAATGTGGGGATGAAGCTGGTGCAGTTTCCTGCGGCTCCGTCACCGAAACAACCGATGTTGGTTTGACCCATGCAGGACGTGATTATAGCAGTAAGTGTAGCTAGCCTGGATAGCTGGATGTCGGACGTCAGAGGTGTTCGTTGGCTACATTCATGCTTACCATGATGCGCACTTGGGATCCCCTGGCAGACTATGCTCAGAGACTGAGAGAACACCCTGCGGCCTTTATACAACAGATTCGTCTTTGGGGAATATTCCCATTGGTCCCGAAGACGTACTTTCTCGGCCTGCCGTCGTTTTCCTGGTATTGGCTGTGAAACAATGGATGATCAACAGAGGAACGGCAGGAACCACACGATGAAGATGCATTCTTTTCCAAGTATGTGCGTTGTAACAGATGCGGCCCTGGTGCCCCTCATATAACCCATGTACGACGAAGTATATGGTTGAACATTAGCGGCAGTCTGCATCTGCCATGTTCCACTTTCTGCCAGTGAGCCGCTGAATCTGCACAAGTTCCCATCTGTTCCTGGTGGACTTCTGCCAATGCCCCCTAGTACTCCCATAGATTTGGTTTTAGGGACTCAACGCTGCCAAGTATGTACTGTCGGTCGTCGTCCCGCTCAGAATTTAATCGCATCTTTTGGTTTTTCTGGAACACCACAGATACGGGTCGTGTGCAATAATTTCGAACCGTACGCTGTTGAACACTACTGTCAATCTGCATCTTCTCAGCCACCGAATCCGCGCAGTCCATGCTCTTTCGCCCTTGGCGAACTTTAAACGCCTGTGGGTGTGTCCATGTAAGCGTCGTCTTTCCGCCTGAGCAAGACCACTTCCGTGTTCCGTGCGCGAAATAGGAACAAATTCCCCTTGAACAGTGATGTCCATCTGCATCTCCCATCGTCTTGGTCTGCGAATTTGCGCAACCCATGCACTTCTGTTCCTAGTCAACTTCGAAGGACCGCGTGTTTACCCTCGAAGCCTCGTCTTTCTGGCTCTGTAAACCCACATATCTGCATATTTGCACCGTATTCGGTTCAAAAAATAGGACCAACAATCGTCTGCTCACTTCTGGGCCGCGTGTACCAGTGTATTCTGTTCCTGGTCCAATTCGGAGACAGTGACTCCTTCCGCTGTACTCGGAAAGGTCTTGATTTCAACGGCGCAAACGTACGAGTGTCGTATAAAGCCCGCCCGTCATCCTATCACTCTCAAAGTCATAAGCGACCCACACAGCCCTTTCTTGTAGTAGCAACCATACTGTCTTCAATGCCATTGACCCTACGCATGGCGAGTATCATGATTCTTCCCATCCTATCCACTTTCTGAATGCGACTCGTTCTATCTAGCGTGCTTCTTTCGTCGCTCTGGCGACTATGGCCGCTTCCAGTCTCGGGAAGATCAACACTAGCTGCATTGGCGGTACTGTATATTGGGCATATGCTGTTCTGTTGGTCGCTCAAATATCCGGGCAAATCGGATATCTGGATTCCTGTGTTTCAGAATGCATCACGAGTGTTTGGTTCAAGTATGCAGATGGACACAGCGTCTGGAATCAGTGATCGGGGTCGATGACGTTTCGAACGGTAAAGTTTGGCAAGAGTATCTCCAGAGCGAATGTACGAGTATTCATTCATAACTGGCTGTCCGACGGAGAATGTTCAATCCTGAACCGCCCTCGTAATGAACGACAGACAGACCAACGGTGTTTTGACCGCTGCCCGACGGGAAATGTACAACCTTCAACCAGCCATCGTAGAAAACGAACCACACACCTAGAATTCCCATCACTTCACCTCATCTCACCGAAACAAACGAGTGGATTAACTACTCAAAACAAAGGAGTGGATTAGCGCTATAGCGAGTCTGTCTACGTGTAGCGACGACTCATCTAGAGAGTACATTTTAATTTCTATTCTGAATCCATAGTAGATGGAAGCCATAGTGGTACACATGGAAGAGGGCTGAAGCCTAAAGGAATGGACGTGCAAAGGAAACCGAGGGAATGTGCAGTTGAAAGCGATGGGAAGATGGATGTGCGGAAATGAAGGAAGGTAAGGAGGAAGGAAAGAAAGTCATCTGTAAGGGTCGTAAGGAGCTGTGGGCGTGAACGCTGCGGCTACGGTCCGGGTAGTGCATGCGTTCGGGTCGTATGTATGAATTATGAAGAACATAGAGGCGAGCGAAAGCGGGAAAGCGGAGACGGAGACGGAAGCCGAAGGAATAAAGGCTATGCGGTAACGCATCGCCTTGGCTGCGGCTTCTCCTTGACGTCGACCCAAACCCATCCGGCTTCTTCCGTCTTTTTCCACCTGCCCAGGCCGCGCGCGAATTTGGGGAGGCTCGGTACGCGCGAGATTTTGCGCGTGCGTGGCGGGGTGGGAGTACTGGACCGCGACCGGGGGGCGGGCGAGCGGGCGCGGAGCGTGTCGGGCGTGCCGCTGCTGGCCGCTATAGGCAACCACAGATTGTGGTTGTATTCTGGGCGGTCCAGAACATCCGATGGCGATGCGGGACCGGGGATTGGCCGGGTTTTCCGGAGGCGGCTTTTTGAGGACGGCGGATCAGAGAAGAGAAGGCCTGCGTGGGAGGGCGTGTCAGAAAACATCTCAGGAGGGAACAAAGAAAGGAAAATTTACGGGAGTAGCTGGGAGTATTTGGTGCTTCGAGAGCAGACCAGGTGGTCGATGAATCGTCCTCCATCATGTTTTCGACGTTGACGAAATTAGAGGTCGATGTGGTGGTACCGGAAAATCTTGACGACTGAGATAACTGAGTAAAATATGATTCAACACAGAGCGACCGGCGAACTCACCAGAATGGCTTCCTCATTGTCCATGCCCCCAAGTTCAAAATGCCCACCCTCGAAAAACCCCTCGTCGCTGATGTCGTCTCGGATCACACCACCACCTTTGACATTCGTGTCCTTCATCCACGTATGGGCAAACGACGTGCACGGGTCGAACGCAAAGTCGCCATCCAGGTCTTGGAAGCAAGAGTAGTAGCGATTTGCGTTGTGCGCTTTGCCGAGCATGGAGCCGCGCACATACACGTCCAGGCCGTCGAGTGTGGAGGAAGTTTGCGTTTGCGTCCGCCCGCGCGTGGACCGATCAGGGAAGAAAGAAGCGGGCTCTGCGAACAGGAAGTCCTGGTTTTCACGGAAGAATGCCAGGGTGCCGGGAGTGGTGGCAAATTCGGAGGCGGGCACGACGGACGGGGTGATGGTGAGGACTTGGGAACGATTGTCGTACGCGTCGGAAGGGGAATTGGGTGATTGGGAATCGCAATCGCAGTCCTGCTCTGAGAGCTGGGCGGTAGAGAATGTGAGGATATCTTTCTCCTCTGGGTCCCAGACCACGGCGAAGGTCAGTCCGGCTTCAGGCGGGACGACCTCTGACCAGCGATGGTCGTCCGAGCAGCCGATGCTTGTCGCCGCGGTGCTAGGAGCCTGCCGTATCGTGTCGAAGCTCTGCAGATAGACAGACTCGTGTCAAAAAACAAAGACAAAAGAAAAGTCGACACAAAGAGAAAGGCGAACCTGCGCAGAGAATCTAGAAAACGAGCCTGCCGTACTGGAGGGAAGCGGCGACTGAGGCTTCATTGTACTGGGCTTATTGTTTCTGAGGAATCCCATTGTTTTACGGGGACAAAGACACGAGGATGTAGGCCCTGAGGTGGCGCGTCCACGACGCGTTAAGTAGAGGGACGCGATCGCACAAGGGCGGGAAAAAGACCGACCTTGGACTCCAGAGTGCGATAGCGAGAAAGATGGCGCGCGAGTGAGAGCCTGTGGGTGCCTGCCCTCCGGTGAAGACTTGAAGAAAGAAACGCGCAAGCCGCTGACATAATTAACTTCCTGTGAATTATGTACCCCATGGAGCGGAATATGACCTCAGTTTAGGAGGCAATTAAGGTGATGCCGGCAGTCTATTCGCAGATTTTGTCCGCCGCAGCGCGGCAGTTGGCCAAGAGATCATTCCGCGTTGCCAGGCTGGCTGTTCGCATGTGGTCCTGAGAACCGCTGCATAGTATAAAGCGCGATCATTTGGAAGAGAGCCTGATTTCTGACATCGAGTATGGACCTGGAGGCCGCTTTTCACCACGTTGAAAACGCCTGGGGAGGACTGGTTTAAAACCCTTTTTAAAAATTCGAGTTTCTGGTTTGGATGACCCAAAGCGTTTGATCCTCTTTCTCGCGTACCGCCGTACTTGGCATCGATTGATGGGCGGGCGGCCATCGTGGAGCGCACAAAGGAATGTCAGTGTGTGAGTCTGTGATTCTGTGAAGGGATAGCAAAAATAGAGCCTCCGCTCACAGGTAAAGCAGGACAAAGGCACGGCGATCTCGCTCAACGCTCATCTTCGACGACTCTGCGACTAAAAAAACACAAGCTTTCGGGAGCGAAATCAATTTGGAATGGAAGTCGAAGAATTTCGTGAACTGGCAACGAAGCGGATGCGATGCGGGGTATGAATCGGGTATGAATAAGACGAGTAAACTTAGATCTGGAATTAAAGCGCGTCATTTCATGCAGGGAGGGACTGGATAATTCGAAGTTGCCCAAGAGACTGTCATTGTGTCCGAGCCACGGAGAGGTTGGTTGTTAACATCGGGACCTCTAAATAAACGAGGCAGAGCGTCTAACAGGAGGTTCGAGCGAGGCAAACGTTAAACTTTAAAAACGTCGGCCGAACTCAGCCGACGGAATGTTTTGCCACGCAGTCACAAACAACCGCCCAATCCTGAAATGGAATTTTTAGATCTGCCCCTGGAACTTTACAGCGAGATTCTCTCGCACCTCGCCAAACCGCAACACCTGGCCTCCGCATGCCGCGTCAGCAAAGTCTTCCACGAGTTCGGCGTCTCCCGGCTCTATGAACGCGCATCCATCTATTCGTGGCACAAACACGCAAAGGCACGGGTAAGTATCGTGCTCAGTGCAAAAGAGTCCAAAGCACTCACGGGAAACGACAGGTGATATCCCTGTTCAAGACGCTCGCGCTCTACCCACACCTTGCGAAATACGTCCTCAGACTGGGTCCGGCTCAGAATCCTTATCGCCACCGAATGCATGCTCATTGCTGAGTCGCGACCACAGAGATCCGTGACTTTCCCAAATCCCTGGGCACCCATGACCTCGATGAGCTCGTTCTCAAAGGCCTGAAGAACTGCGTGAGCCTGCGGGCGTGCACCTGGACACGCGACGGCGCGCTCAATTCGGCGATCCTGCGGGTGCTGCAGGCGTGCGATCCGCTTGTGGAGCTCGAGGTGAACGGGCACAGCGACGGGCACTATGACGCGGCCATCCTCGCGGGCTTCGCGCGTCTCCGGCGGGTGTCGCTGATCATGCCGAGCGCGGACGTCGTGGGGCAGCTTCCTCGGTGGATGAAGCGCACGGGCTCGCAGCTGCGAAGCCTGACGCTGATATGCAAGGTCAGTCAGCCAGTCTCTATCCCTCAGGTAAACTGACACGTACGCGGCTGGGCCCCAGATGTCCCCCCTCGTCACGGATAGCGTGCTAGAAGCTCTCGCGCCGAGCCTCGCGCACCTCGAGCAGTTCTCGATCACCGGTTGCCCGCGCGTGACCCACCTCGGCATCTGGGCCGTCCTCGCACACAACGCCGCCGGTCTCTGTATTCTTGGGCTCGAAGGCCTCGCCGTGAAATTTGTGCGTCCCCTCCCCCATCCACCCAAGAGCACGCGCTCACCACCCACCCACAGGACCTCGCCGCGCTCAGCGCCCTCTGCGCCTCCAGCACCGTCCTCGCCCAGCTGCACTCCTTCACCCTGAGCGTGCACACCGAGGCCTGGCTCGCCCACGCGGCCGCGCTCCTCGCAGCCGCCCCCCTCGAAGCGATCCAGCTCTACGCCACGCGCGTGTTTCGCCCGACCCATGTCGCGGACGCATTCTGGCGCGGGCTCGTAGACGTGCACGGCGCGCGCCTGACGCGCGTCTCCGTGCACCGCATGCCGATCAGCCTCCCCGCGATCGAGGACGTGTGCGCGCGCTGCCCCGCGCTGAGGCAGCTGTTCGTCGTCGTCGAGCCTGCGGCGCTGGTGAGTCTCCGTCCCTGCCTCTCGTTCCCGAAATCGCAGAACGCAAGCTGATGAGCGCGTGCGACCGACAGGGCCGACTGGCGGACTGCCTAGCGCGCACGCAGAAACTCGCCGCGGTGCACATCAACTTCCCCACGGGCGCAACGGCGGCGACGGATGACTCCGACGACGGGCTCCGCGCGCCAAGTGTGCTCAAAGCGCCTGAGGCGCTCGCGCTCGTGCGCCGCTGCCCCGACACCATCGCGCTCTTTGGGTGTAACGCGCGCGTCTGGAAGGTGCGGCTTCGAGTCCTCTTACTCGCTTTGCATCTTCTTTGACTGACATCGGTCGCGCAGGTCGAGCGGGAGATCCAGCGCACCGCCACGGGGGCGCTCGTCGCGGAGCGGTTCTTGGCGAAATACGACAGCCCGGACGTGCCGGAGCAGTTTTTGGTCGTTAGGACATAGGACGCAAAACGCGATTCGATTCATATTCAATTTTGATTCGGCATGAGGATACGTGGTGATACATTTAATGCGTGCGACGTTTATACTGGCGGCTAGTACGGCGTGGTGGGCGGGAAGACCATGGGGGCGTGCACTTCGGCGCGTTTGTCGGGGCCGCAGAGGAGCTCGACTAGCGTGAGGGCGAAGGGGAAGGTCGTGCCTGTGTCGCGACGTTAGATGCGCAGCCGTCGGAAAGCAAGGTAAGATAAGATACCAGGGCCGCGGCTGTAAAGAATTGGATTGAGTCTAGGCCACGTCTCGCGGAGAAAGAGTAGACTCGTCGCCAGTCGTTTATTGTGGGGAGCCACTTCCCATGATGCTGCGCCTCTCGTCATGGCCGTAGCATCTCGTCATGCCTCCCCACAATAACAAGTGCTCCCAGCCCCATTCATAATTCCCGCGCAATAACGGCTGGCGACGAGCGTAGGCAAGACGTACCTCGTAACCAGTTTATTAGAGACGACAACGGGCTCCTCGGAGTATTCAAAGTCTTTTATAATTTAATTGATTCTTTATGAGCGGCGAGCGTCAATTTCCAATTAATGAACGCCACACACCGTTCTCGAGCTGCGCCTTGACGCTGGGGTGCGAGGTGAGCGGCTGGCGCGGGAGCTTAGCGGACAGCGCTGTCAGGCTCCCTATGCAGATAGATGTGTTTTCATGGAAAATGAGTAAGATTAAGATGAATTCGAAGGGGAAAAAGAAGGAGCGCGCGATTTGCCACTGGATACCCACCCGCGCATATCATGCCCACGATCTTGTCCTCCGCGAGAAAGTCGCGCACCAGATTCTGAACAGCCGCGTTCGTAGAGATCGTTTCCGCGCCCTTTGCGCCGCCGGGAATAACCAGGGCATCGTACGAGGTCTGGAGAATGCCGTTCGTTCTAGATCTTCAGGCCACTCTGTGTTTATAATAAGACGACCCACCGGAGGAAACTGCTTCTCATCGAAAACCGTATCGTACATGATTCGAATTCCACGGGAGCAGGTGGCATAGGGATGCTGCTCCAGGTCTGCAGAGCCCTTTTCATCTGCGGGGACGTAGGCAGAGCAACACGCCACGCCGGCGCGAACGAGCGTGTCGTAGGTGATTGTGCTGGATGGAACCGTTCAGGACATTGCAGTCAAGTGGGTGCGAGAGGAAAGGCGGATGCATACAACTCCATTTCTTCGGTTCCGTCTGCAAGGAGAATAAGAGCGGAAGGCATAAGTATTTCGGTGATGCAAGTGGAGAGGAAGAGCGAGATGTGCCAGGGTTAGGGTTACCTGGCTTAATCTTTTCAGGATTGACAAACGCCAAAGACAGGAATATTGCACGAATCTCTATACGGTGTTTTCCCTTTCTTTAGCAGCTCCCTTACGACCCTACAGTCCCTTCCCTGGCTGTCCATTTTTAAGGCTGATTTCACATCTGTAGTTAGAAATGAATTCGTGGGGCACTCTGCGGAGAATTAGTTTGGAGCGACCGGATAGAATGGAATGCCCCAAAAATCCCTCAAAATTTTTGGGCTCTGAATTTCATGGCTGCCAACCAGTACATGAGGTGTGCGGCACAGTATTCTCGGCAAGAAGCGGCCATCAGAATGACTGCACAGCCACCCGACCACCTCCCGAGACCTCTCGTCACTGCCGTCAATTCAGCCGCAACACATCCGGAAGTATAGCATGCATCATACATCCCTAACATCTCGTTTTCCGCAGGAGCTCATCGATTGCATTATAGAAGGCGGCAGGCTGCGTCTCTTCGACCTTAGATCCTGCTCGCTGGTATGCCGAGCATTCGTTCGGCCTTCACAGGCTCGAATATTCTATCATCTGGAATGTTCCCTGCTGTCCGAATCAGCTCCATCATTCCAACGACTCTTCGACATCTTATCGGAGTCCCCCCATCTCATACGCCACATCAGAAGTCTTCGACTTCACCTCGATGGCCATCCGATGCCGAGCGCTCTGAGCTCTGTGCTCAATCTCCTTTCCAACCTGCGCGAATTTAAATTGAAGCACGTTTCCTGGGCCGCCCTCTCGCACGACGCCCAGGCCGCCATATGCGATCTCTGTCGGCGATCCGACTTATCCCGCCTGCGGCTCTATGATATACGAGAGATCAGCTCAGAAACTCTTTCGCGGCTTGTCGACTCCCCAAAATTAACGGATTTGTCCCTATACGAAGTGAAATTATCGTCGCCGAAAAATATAACCAGCTCGCCGCTCCACAATCAAATGCGATTGACCCGTCTGGTCTTGATCACGGAGGAGGACTGCGACCTTTTCGTAGCGTGGCTTGCGCAAGCGGGCTCTCTATCTCACTTGCAGCACTTGACCTGCTCTTGTGACGCTAGAGAAATGTCCTCCCTGCAAGGCGTCATCAGTGCCTCTGCGACAAGTCTTCAAGATGTTATTATCGTCGCTTCTCCTGAATGTACGCTGGTTTATCAATCACCTCTGCCGGGACTGAATATATCACAGTCCCGCTGTCACAGAGCCTCTCGCTCGCGCCAATCACCTCCCTTCGCTCACTGACGGTCTACATTTCCCTCGGTGCCAGCCACGGGCTAGTCGAATTCCTTCAATCCCATACTAGCCCCCGTACTCTCAGGACTATCCGTCTCTATATCGATCCCACGGACGGCGAGGCCGGACTGACGGATTGGGAGAGGCTCGCCCGATTGCTGGAAGGAGATCGGTTCCCAGCGTTGCGCAAGCTGGAGGTGATTTTCTACGATCACAGAGGGTCTCCCGAGCTGTTGCAAACGATTGTGACGCAGGCCAACCACGGGTTTGCGAAGCTGGAGACCAAAGGTGTATTTAAATGTAAGGTGGAGGATCTATTGATTCCAGCCTAGCGCCGTTGGCGAAAGCCCGCGAGAACCATTGGGGGGCATGGTCATTTTCTACTTAATGTCTCGCACAGAACTAATTATGTAACGTCTATTTTGTTTCAGTGTAGGAAGTCCTCTTTACTTCTTGCCACCATAAACATCATGTCGCATGACAAAAATCTTCCCACTTCTAGCCTTCGTGATTTTTTGTTTCGTCATGTTCCACTGTCCATCATTTATCCCTCCCATCAATTCTAGAATACTCGCAAACGCTGGAAGATCCGGTTTCTCCGGGCGTATGCTCGACATTATGGGCAACGTTGGTTCGTCTGTGCGTACTCAAGCCGTTGAGTTGATCTGATAAAAGCCGTATTTTGTCGACGCCAACAGCGGTTTGAAAGATATCATTGCCGTGGATCTAGACTGATTCGCTTCTCGAAGATCCGCATCACGGTGAAGCATTTCCGGTAGGTAGGTATCATTCCACGGCCGGTCTGATTCACGAACGCTGGTTCCAAGGATATTCTCGGTGTACAAGCAAGCGCAATTACACCATCATCCCTGGGCTCCTTCCTGCAATCTAAACTAACTGATTCCACAGGTATCCCCATGCCCTACGGTACAGCCTAGACCGGACTTTCGATATCAAGCGACCGGTACTACGACGTAGAAATGAACGGGGATCAAACCTTTGTGGGTCCAACTTCACAGTGGCTCCTGTGTACACACAGGAAGCGTGCCCACCATTCGGCGGTGAATGATGGTCTGCTCAAGCATGAGCAAACTTCAAGTTGATTGTGCACCCACATAAATATACCTTCCTACCTTTCGCCCCTCTGGAAAGCTCTTTCGTCGTCTATTGGTACTTTCAACCCACTGCACAAAGTCCCCCGCCCTCCGCAACCAAAATGCAGTTCATAACCGGCCAAGGACTAACATCACCCACTTTCAAACCACCTCCCCTGGATGGCACCTTTTTGCTTCCTGACGTCTTCAGCCACCATGCTCAGCACAGCCCAAACCATCCACTGTTCGTGTATCCGGATGAGGACAAAGGCCCCCAAACGATTACATGGTCGCATGCGGTCAAGGCGTTCCACAACGCGGCCCACTTTTTCCGCACGCGAGTGGAGATAGGTCCTGAATCATCTCCCTCCGTCGTGGCCATACTCGCCTCAACCGGTTAGTCAATGTGGTACATGACACGATATCATATACTCAAAGTGTACAGACCAAATCACTTATCTTCACATGATCGCGGGAGCCATGCTGGCCGGATATCTACCCTTCCCTCTCTCACCCCGAAATTCCGATGCGGGAATCGCTCATCTTCTTCAATCCTGCTCATGCACCAACGTGTTCGTGAGCTCGGATCCCGCGATGAACAAACTTGCTGCCGCAGCTCAAGCCAAGATCTTGGCTGGCGGGGGGAGCTGAAAATCATGCCTATCCCTACTTTTCAGGAACTTTCCGAACCCTCCTTCACACCGCGGATTCTTCTTCCTCTCCCGAAGGTTCAATTGGACGACCCAGCGGTTATAATGCATTCATCAGGCACATCCCGAAATTTTTCGATGACATACTCTTTGCTCATGTATTTCAAAGGATCCACAGCATTTCCGAAAACCATTCCGCTCACCCACCGCATGTTCTGGGAATCGGGCCTTATACCTTGTACTTTGAGTCAGCTCCTTCGAATATGCAAGCTGATTATTGATACAGATTACGGAGATCTTGATCTCTGCGGCGAGGTCTTATCTGTGAGTCTGTCTGTCCTTTGCAACCCGCGTATTTTTATATCATAGGACAGGTTCACGCTCTGCCCATGTTTCGTTCGTTGCCATCAGTCTCCTCAGGTTGCACTGCTCTGATCGTTTCTCAGATCTGTTGGGACTTGTCCAGCTCCCTTATGCAGTACTTCATTGCATTCGCTATTGATTTCATTCATGACTCGATACACGTAGGCATTCACAGGGATGGCTATGTCGGCATTTTCTCCTTCTGTCCCACCCAAGGCGCCCACACCCGACAATGTTTTCGAAGCGGCAATTGGGACCAATTCAACCTTTCTTATCTGTACTCCAAGCTTTCTCGAGGTATTTCCATCCCCTATGTCGTTCGGCCGAAACTGATGCATACAGAGTTGGGCCTGCGAGCCCGCCCGGGTGGCCGTCATGAAAAAGTTTCTTACAGTGGTAGGGCGCACAAACTAATAAATTCCGTGCGTTGTGAGTTAAAAATTATTTACTAGATTTTCGGCGGTGGACCGTTGCAGCGTATATCCAGCTGGCCTACCGATTAACCCAGAGCTGACTATGTCCGTGCAGCCAGCATCGGGGATCATCTGGTGAAGAATGGCGTTCACGTCTCCCACTTATATGGACTGTAAGCCCACTGAGGCCTTCTGATCCCCTTGAATCCTCACCATGTAACCAGTACCGAAGCAAACACTCTGTCGGTATTTATCCCAAGTGCGTCCCAAGTTCCTGATATTTTCTTTTGCTTTGTTGAATATCTTTTAGAGTCAGTTCCGAAAGACGGATGGGATTACTTCCCCGTGAGTATGGTAAGGTACCTAATCCGATCCTTTTCATTGATGTCGCTAGTTTTCTGCCCACACGGATCCTGGGTTTGTGCCAGTCGAAGATAGCCCTGGGGTTTACCAAGTTTATTTCAAAGTATATATAATAATTCATTCTGCAGTTTGATTGACTTACGGATAAATAGAAATGCGCAACGCACACGCCCGCAATTTTAGATTCAGTCATTGATGGAGTGCCAGCTTTGAATACCAAGGATTTAATCTCACGCCATCCCTCAAACCCTAACTTGTGGAAGATTTTTGGCCGCCAGGGTGAGATTCTACTTCGACTGATCCAATATGGTTTTTGATTTGATTAGACGACCAAATCATGCATTCAAATGGTGAAAAGGTGCGTCTCGACGCTTTTTTGTGGAGTAATTTCTTGAATCTTTTTTCTTTCTTTTCCCCTTTAGACTAATCCTGTTCCGATCGGTACGTACACGCGCTTAGATCTCGCATAATTATCTGCTGACCTCCACAACCAGAGAAAATTTTGCACGAGAACCCTGCAATCAAATATGCGATCATGTTTGGACGCGGCAATTTTCATACTGGGGTGATCATCTTTCCGGAGGAGCCTTTTGATCCTTTGGATACAGAACGGGTGATTGAGTTTCGTCGGAAGATCTGGTTAGTTGGATCAATTGATTTTCTAGCCACCCTAATCCGCCAACGCAGGCCGACGGTGGAACAAGCCAATCGATTTGCACCCACTCACTCCCGAATCTTCAAGGAGGTTCGTTCTGACACATTATCATCTCATCTTCTCACCATTTTGCAGATGATAATGGTCGCAAATCCATCAAAGCCGATAGAGGTTACTGCCAAAGAAACTCCTCGCCGTCAAGCTGTTTTGCAGATGTACACGGACGAAATCAGAGAAATCTACAAAACGGTCGAGGATTCTTTCCAAAAGAAGCTCACCGCTCCAAGTGAGTTCGATGCCTCGTCGAGCCTCAAGTTCGTCCGAAGAATAGTCAGCGAGGTGATGCTCGAGACACCGGGGAACGATGATGACATATTTCAGCACGGATGCAACAGGTAGGCTAGGCTGATGCACCATTTTCTGTCACTTAACAATTCTAACAGCTTGCAAGCAACCTGGATACGCAATTCGATCCTCCACGCCTCGATTAACTCCCAAGAAATCGATCCCAAGGACATTCCTAACAATTTTGTTTACTCCCATCCGACCATGCGAATGCTTGCAGATATGCTGACCAAGGTCGGGGCCGGAAGGACGTCCGAACCTGAGGAGATCTCGCGTCGGGCTGATGCCATGGAGGCAATGGTACACAAGTACACGCAGGAGTTTCAGCAGCATCTGGCAACGGCTGAGGCGCCGAGAGCACAAGCTGTCTTAGTCACAGGGACAACTGGGGCGCTCGGAAGCCACATTCTGGCCCATTTGTTGGCCTTGCCGGAAATATCCATCGTTTACGCTTTTAATCGGCCGTCCTCGAATCTGCGAGAACGTCAATGCAAAGCTTTTTCTGAGAATGGGCTCGATGACCACCTGCTTGACTTGCCGAAATTGAAACTCCTTGCGGGAAATCTGAATGCTCCGCGCTTTGCACTCTGCGAGCAGGACTTTGAGGCACTGAGGGCAAATGTTACACTGATCGTGCACAATGGTATGCACTTCTTCGAATCTTGAGATTGCGTCATGCTCACAGATAAATTCGCCAGCCTGGCAGGTAAACTTCAATGTTTCGTTGTCCACGATGGAGCCATTGGTCGCAGGAACGCGCCAGTTGATCGATTTTGCGCTTGCGAGTCCACACGCGTCGCCCTGCCGTCTACTGTTTGTAAGTAGTGCAGGAGTGTTCAGGAGTGAGTGCTTCTAATTTGGCTTGTCGCGGCAAATCTAAATACTCGAGGTAGATGCGAATGGCTCCAACACTGCCCTGGAACGTCGTATAACTGACCCCCGAGTTTCTGTCGGGTTAGGTTACACGGAATCGAAATGGGTAGCGGAAGAGGTGCTCCAGACAGCCGCTGAGAAGACGGTGTTGTCTCCTGTTATCGTTCGTCCCGGACAACTTTCAGGGGCCGCTAACGGGGCGTGGAATGCGAGCGATTGGTTCCCCGTTCTTGTGCGATCAAGCCAAGTTTTGGGTCATTTGCCAGAGATATCTGGGGTGAGTCGCTCATAATTCAGCTGTCGGACGTCTAACCAATTTATTGAAGCAAATATCATGGCTCCCTATTCATCACGCAGCCAAGGCGCTTGTCGAGATGCGGGATAGCGAGGAACGATACATGCACATAACCCACCCCCATCCGGTGACGATAACTCAGATTCTTTCGCCGCTATCCGCAACCCTAGGCATTCCGCTCGTCCCATACTCTGTTTGGCTCGAATGTTTGGAACGGGCCTCCTCGCAGGAGTCTGGAGCGTCCAACCCCGCCGTTCGCTTGATCGATTTCTACCGCTCTTACCGAGACGTAACAGCAGAACAAGAGGCGTTCTTCCCCACATTGTTGTCGAACACGGTGGCCGTCAAGGTATCACCCTCTCTATCCTCCGTTGCCCCCCTTACGGGACAAGATGTCGAGCGATGGACGTCGTATCTGCGCCAAGGAGGGTATCTCTTGTAGTTTCGATTGGGATGGTTGTCGTTGTAAATTGTGCTGGGCCCGAGAACAGAGCACGTAGGCCTATATACACGCCTCTGATGTATTAGCTCGTGAACATCAGCCTATTATTCATCATCTCTGAATACCTTAGCTCGGGGCTCCCACAGTGGATGTCGTACACCCGGCGGATAGCACTGTAACCCGCGTCAATATTGCAGAAAGAGCTTCAAGTTCTGAGTCCAACTCAAGTCACAGCGTGCATATAGATACGTACCAGTCCATTCCAGACAGAATGCAAGGATTGTAGGTATACAGGCGTCCTGGGACCTGGGAAAGTGCGTAGCAAAGATATATTTCTCGTGTGTAGAAGACGAACAGCACAGACGCACACCTCCAGATCAGGGGAAATGGGGCACATTGCGCATCACGTTAACGCGCTTTTTCTGCGTGAGTTGACACGAAAATCAGAGAAGGCATGCCCAGACCATGTCAAATCCTATATTCTGTGGTAGGTGAGAAGCGAGCCGTGAAGATTATGAAGAGAAAAAAAGGTCATGAAGAGGCAGATTGTAACACTCGCATAGTGATGTTCTGATCTTGGCTTGGGCTGAAAGCCATAGTTTTTGCCTGGCTTGGAGTGGCTTTGGCCTACTGGATTCTCAAACCAGGCTAAACTTTTGACTCTCGTCTAAATTTCAGGAGCACAAAAAAAAGAAGATTGCCTGGTACAAGTTCGGCTTCGTTGGTTTCAGAGGTAATCTAGATGCATCGTGAGTACCCGCAAATGACCCAAGTACCGACGAACCTTCCTAAAATTGACGTCTGAATTTTTATCGGCTAAAATTAGGTCTCCCGGGTGTTGGTCTGGCACGAAGTTGCGTGCAGTTAAATACCGGTTCGGAATGATACAACAACATTAGTGTATTTCTGTCTATTCACGGTCTAATCTTCAGTATTCTTATCGTTCATTGAGCAGCAAAGCTTCACACACGGGGGGGAGCTCGGAAACCATGGGTGCTTGGCCTGGCTTTGGCCTGGCTTTGGCCTGGCTTTGGCCTGGCTTTGGCCTCACAGAATGCGAGGCCAGGCCGAAAGCTACATTGAGCCAAGATTTTGGTCCTTAAACATTGAGGAGTCGTGGAAAAGAAGGAATTTGTGAAGCTCGAGAAGGGACATAATTCAGCGTCTGAATGGAGCGTAAAGGACGAATGATTACTCGGAAGAGGATGGTAAGGTCGCCGTCGTCGAAGTAATAGTTGGCGTCATGGGTATGGGGTTTGACGGGAACTTCGCCCTTCATGGAACTCCCGCGGTGTTTATATCAACGCGGGCGCGCCTGCGACGCTGGATGGACAAAATCTCAGAAACACAGGAAGTCGTCGCGAGACTCTGGAGAGAGCAAAACTGTGCCATATGCCACGGGGAACAAGAAAACCTGGAGTATAGACCTGAATCAAACTTGAGTCACATTGAGGTAGGACTAGAGGGACGAGCTGGTATCATCACAGTAACTGTCTAGAGAGGCTAGGGTAAGACAACGCGTAGACTTTTAATTCTCGGAGTAAACAATATGAAGGGAGAGTTGGCTGCGTTGCTGTTTTCAGTTGTTGGCACGCGGCGCGAGGTTCACCGGAAACCACCAGCCAGCCATGCACTCTCCGCCTGAAACACGTAAACTGTGGCCGTCCCGGGAGGAACGTTGAGGCTTCCCCACGGATTTTTGGCTGGCCCGAGTTCTGGGTGTAAGGTTGCGCCGGAGGCACGTAGTAGCGCCGCATCGCCCTCAGCTTCGTTGCGGTTATACGACTATAACGCGTCAATGAACAAAATACTCTTTGTCTGCATTATAGCGACGTCACAGTGAACAAAGTTGGGATCTTGCTCTTGACGAGAATCTTGAAAGTTGCGGGCTATGTTCCTTGTGATATCTGCGCAACCCCAGAATTGAAGGCGATACAGAGATCGGGCTTCTCAAACTGGCTGCCTTTACTTGCCGCATAACCGTGATAGGTGCTGAGCGCTCGAAAAGTCATTCGGAACATGGTGGAGAGAACAGCAGACTCACTCGACAGCGAACTCGTGAATGTTTTTACGACCGCGCAGTCTGCACTGGCTAAAACGATTCAGTCTGGCTGGGGAAGAGAAGCGACGACGACATACGGGCAAACATGACAATCAAAGATCTTTTGCGCCAGGTCTCTAGGTATGTTCGGACCGCACAGGACCAACTGTTGCGAGCTGCGTTATTAATGGCCTCATCAACCTCTTCGATAGTTCCCACACCTTCAGGGTCTTTACTTCAGGGAGACGATAGAGGATTTCCTCGAACCCCAGGGGATGATTGGCACGGGCGACCTCTGGCTTGGCGGCGCCGATTATCTGTCACCGTTCATGATCAGGATCGGAAAGAACATAGTTAAAAGAGGAAGAAGACTGACGTGAATCGTAAGTGTATGTTTTCGTGTCCACGCGATATCGTCACCATTCAGCTTCTCGAGGCCGTACAGTATCGTCATGATCATGGAGAGATCATCTGACGCCGCTCGAATCCATGGCGCCACAGGTGAAGACGGAATAGTCAGACTTTCACGCATCGAAGCGTTAAATTCGCGCTCCCAGGACAATCCTGCTACTGATGTCCACGCATCTAGGACACGGGGTGGAGACCACTTGACCCGTAGGCTACTCGGATGTGCGGCTTCGAACTTGGTTTGTGCGTCATATTCTCTGTGGATCTCGCATTGGGAAAGACCCTGATGCCCATGAGGCGCGTCCTCGCATGGACCGTGGTGGAGCGTGCGAGCGATATCCAAATGCGCCTGTGAGCAATAGAAGCTCAGATTACACTGCGGACACGGAATGAGGCATCTGGAATTCTGGACCGCCATTCCCTTTCTGGCGTCCTCCATCCGAATCAGTTGGTCTGTGCGAGTGCTACAACGGGGAAAAGCGTCAGCAGCACGAGTGGATGGGTCGGGACAACATACCAGACTATCGCGGTTCATATGAGACCAGGATCATCTCAAATAATGCCATTTCCCTGTGAAATGTCAGCACGCTCACAAAAACAAAGCAAAACCAATACCTCTCCAAATAACACTGCAAGAGACTTAGAATATTTTCGACTTGCATCCCAATCATATCGCCGAGTCTTTCCACGTCCGTTGTTGGCTCATTGGGCAAAAGGTACAACAATGTCGCGGCTGCAACGGAATCACTTGTTTCGATTGCCCTGAGAGCCTGGCACATAGGTTTGTGTACTTTCCAATCCGCCTGATAAGCTTTATGAGGAACAGAGAATGAACAAAAACCACTCTCAGACCCTCTGACACTCTGCGATTTCTCCTATAAGTCTCGCCCGTACAGCAAAGATGGTCGACAAACCGGTACTGCAATAGGAGATTCGGCGACATCCACTACATCGAGAGAGACAATCACTTTCTTGCTTGAAACATTTGTAGAAAGCCAGGCCCAGTATCGTTGGCATCGGTGGCATCGATGGATCCTGCATGGTGGTTCTGTGAAAGGGATTTTAGACTCCGTCGTTTGCCGAAGGCCAGCCCGGCCCCGGGCCGGGCTTATGGCAGATCAAAATCGGAGCAGCGACTCCTTGAGAGTCGAGACCACGACCACGACCAGCTTTGCTTCAGCTTTGCTGCTTTAGCGCATCACGAAGCGGCGCCAGCACCAGCAGCACCAGCAACGTCTTCTGCACCTCGGCTTCAATAAAGCGCGGATTACACTGAGCACGGAGGAGCAGGAACAGAAGTCGCACCACGACAGACCACGACCGCGACAACGGCAAGCACGACTGCTTCAACCCGACGACGGCAGGCACGACGAGCATCAACTCCGTCATCGACACCCTCCTTGATGCCACCAGCGACTCTAACAGGTGAGCGCCGCATCGGTGGCGAGCGCACTTCTGTACGGGTTTTCAATTTCAATTTCTATTCCATTAACGTGTGGGCGCCGGGCCCCTTGGAGCCCATCTAACACTGGTATGATGCGCGCACGTCTCGCGCCACTCGTTTATCCAGGGGAAGTACTGGTGCGGCGACTTCGGCGGTGGTGGAAACGTCAGAGGTGGAGAAGTTGGGGGGTAAAGCGAGTGGGCGGGCGGGAGGAGAAGGCGAAGGAGGCGTGCCCCCAGGACGTATCAGGTGCGTATACGTGCTGGGAAGCTTTTCCGGCTAAGTCTCTTCTGCTCTCTCCTTTAAACTTTTATTCGGACTCCACGTCGTCTCTGCTGTTCGCGTGCTTATGAGGTATCGGACGCTGTCTGTCTTTATGCCGTGACGATGTGAATGCGATGATAACAATTCTTCTCTACATGGACTCGCCCTCCTCCGTCCTTCCTTTCCTCTTTCACCTAGCTGCTGCTCGCTATCTCTAAAGCTTTCATCCGCACAAACCGCGCCTCCTCCGCCCGCCGACACCACGGCCGCCGACGAAGGCTTGCGCAGCGACTGGCTCTCGCCCCACCCGCGCGTTGTCGCCGGTGGTGGCGGGAAGGTGCGGGTGCCCCCGGATAGCAATTATGGACTCCACCGATTGGGACACGGGTGCTTCTACTTCTAAGTTACTTCGGCGCAAGACGCAGGTGGTAATACTTCTACGTCGACGCTTACATGGGACAAAGGCTCGGAGGAGGCATACGGAAACGGCGTACCTCGCCGTGTCCGGCATGCACTCGGCGCATGATGGGGCGCTGTGTCCTGGGTCTGTGAGGGTGGGGAGAGGAGAGGTGGAAGTGGCAAAGGGCGTTGGTGAGGGATTCGTCTGATTCCGACGGAGGAGGAGGCGGAGGCGAGTGGGAAGGGGAAAGGGGCGAACAGGAGCAGGAGCAGGACGACGAGGAGACCTCGTACGAGTCGCACGCATACACGCGCTCGTTATCGCAAGAACGCGGGTCGTCGTCGTCGTCGGGCTGGTCTCCGCAGGGAGAATCACCATTACTCGGCTTTGGCCCTGGTACTCCCTGGTACCAAAGCCAAAAACACTCATTCAGATAACTTAGTAGAAAGGACAGAAAAGAATGAATGGGTTTCCTCAAATCTATAATTTCAATCCCGTTTAACTCTGAGCTCCAGGTTCTCTCTCGGGTAGAGAATGAGAAAATAATTTATACTCGATGGACTACTCCCAGAAGCAGGCGGTCTGGAACAACTATCAGCTTCATCCACGAGTATAAAGGAGGCAAAAACATGAACCTGTTTTTTTTTTCAAGTCAATAGGCTTGCCAGACTTCCTACAGCTGTCTCCCTGAGATTTGCCTCCAATCCGCAGTTTTCCTTTGCGAATGGTCCCAATGCAGCGATGGAAACGATTTAGCGATCTAAATGAACCAATTATTCACTACTATATCTACCGTGATGAGGTCGGACGGAGAGGTATACCTGGTGCTCCAAGACCAGAAAGAAACTCGATCGCAGCTTGACGAACATACAATTCGGAATCCTGCAGCAATTTCACGATCATGGGGACTGCAGGCCGGATCTCCTCTTGTAACTCCACTATTAACTACCCTCAGTATGAGGAATGGCAAGTGAATACACCTTTTACTCTGAGAGGGGTTAAACATTCGATGGCAGCTTGACGAACAGGCGACAACTCCTGCAGCGATTGGACAACATCGGGAATCGCCGCCTTAATCTCCGCATGGAACGCTGCTATGAACTTCCATCAGTATGGCAACCAGATCTCCAGGCAACCAAAAACGACTTAAGGCAGACAAGAAAATATACAGTGTGTTGCGATCCTAGACAGGCACTCGATTGCAGCCCGACTGATATACATGTTGGAATCTCAGAGATTCCACAACTATGGGAATTGCTGGTCGGTTCACCGACTGCGACACCACTATGAACAAGGTTTAGTATGGCGCACTGCACTGGCTGGAGAAGGATATATCTACCACTTTCTCCGACGCTGGAAAGACACTCCATCACAGCAATGCGAACTATGGCTGGGAATCCTTCAGCTATTTAACAACCACGGGGATCACTCTCCAGATCTCTTCCTGAAACACCGCTATGAACCATGCTCAGTGCCATTTCGTCGCTTAAGAGGATAACGAGAGATGCACCTTGTGCTCTGAGGCTGGATAGACAGTTGATCGCAGACATACCAACATGACGAGTGGGACTCTGCAGCGAGTCTACAACGATGGGGATCTTCTACTGTAACCCCGCTATGAAACCAGCGTTGGTATAAAAAATCGTTCTGGCTGGAGGAATAAATGCATACCTTGTGCTCCGATTGTAGCCTGACAAACATCTGACTTGGGATTTTGCATCGAGTCCACAGCCATGAGGATCGCCGGTAGGATATCCGGATGCACGTTGCTATGAACCATCTTCACTATCTCAAAGGGCCACAGCGACCAGGAGAGATAAGCACTCAAGCGCAGCCTGACGAACATTCGAATCGGAATCCTATTGCAACTCCACGATCATGGACATCGCGGGCTGAATCAACTTTGCTATAAGGCGCCCTCAAAATGTGTGCAGGCGGAGAGGAAAAATATACATTGGAGTCCAAGCCTGGATAGGCACTCGACTGCTGCTTGACAGACTTCTGACTCGGCGCCCTTCAGTGATTCCACGACCACAGTAATTGCTGGCACGATATTCTGCTGTAACTCCACTGTGAAATTCAGCCTCAGCATAGCAATCGGCTGCAGCCATTATGGCGGTCCAAATGCACTTTTACTATGGTGGTCCAAATGCGCATTTAGACTAGCGCACGTCAAGTCCCTCAGCGCTTCGTCGAACAGGTCGCCCAGCAGCAAGGGGGTGCCGACAGCTCTCAAATCACGCCGGAGCACCTTCTCGCTCCTGGGACTCCGTGGTACAGCTGCATCAAGTCGCGGACGACGTTGTCGGCGGGCACCCCGCCACGCAGACCCTCGAGAAATGGTTCGTAGGCCACCACCGGCGGGTCTCCTTCCCCTGGATCTCCTCCAGCACCGTCGACAAAGGGGGCTTCAAATTCGGGCTCACTTACACCCTCGACGTCATCGTGCGACCGTCCCCCGTGCCTATCATCAAGGCTAGCCCGTCACCCGCTCAGGACTTTTGGCTCACCAGGCTCTTCCATTGGGGCACCATAACCCACACCCTCGAGAAGACGCTGCGCGGGAACAAGCGGCAGCGCGCTTTCGTCCGGTTCGCGAAGCACAACGTTGCCACAAACATGAGTAGTAGTCACCTTCGTCACTTCGTTACTTCGCTTAAACTCGCGAAAGTTCGTCACTTTGATGGAAACTTCTGAAACTTCGTTGCTTTGGTGAATTCCCAGGAAAGTTCGTGAGGTGAACAAACCACACAAATCAGACGCATCAATCTGGCCATCATTTCTTTCTCCCCCGTTTTTTTATATTGATACCCTGGCCTAACACTAACCTCTAACCTCTAACCTCTAACCTCTAACCTCTAACCGTAACCACCTAACCCAAACCTCTAACCTCCAACACCTAACCAGCTAACCAGAACCTAACCAGCCAACCTCGGCAAGCTGTTGATGCACATCACTCCGTGATGTGCTGAGGAGTCGCCGTTTGACAAGGCTGGAATACCAACTCACGAACTTTCACAGAAAGCCATCAAACTCACGAACTTTCAAGAATTCCCATCAAAGTTACGAACTTTCGCAGCGCTAAGCGAAGTAACGAAGTGACGAAGATGGCGCGGACTCCACAAACATCGTCTTCCCCAAGACCTCGTTCTATACTCCCTCGGCGGCGAAAAGAAGAAGGTATATGGCTTGCCCCAGGTCGTCCCTGCGCTCGTCTGATTTCGCTTGAACGCCAACTCCAGTGCTTTGCTTGTATCTCACGAGTATATACGAGAGTTATGGGAGTCGGCTAAGCCATCAATAGTGGGACTCGCTTAATTCGACAGCCCGCATCAATGGATCATCTCGGCAGAGCGACGCCGATTCACAGTATTGTGGTTGTATTTTGGTGTAAATAAGGGCTGTGGGGCACATTTTGGGTATAAAAAGCTGGGGGGAACGGTGTTCCCCCCAGATTCCCCCTCCTTTGGCCTGATGGCATATCTAAATAAATATAATTGAGTCATTTTGAGCGTTTTTCTGCTGATTCCGAGTTTAATTAATTCCTCTAGCGCGGGGGAGACCCCTGCTGGGCCCACTGCGTGGTGCTTTCTCCTGTTTTTTAAGATGTTTAATTTCGCTTTTTTCTACCTATTCTCAGTGGCAACGGCACGTTTGTTATATTGATCGCCGCTCACTGGCACCGCTCTTTTCGATCTAATCTCTTCGCATCTCACTCTCTCGATATAGCGGACCGGGTACAGCCGCCGCCTCTCGGACTCTTAGGGAATTATGGACACTAATAACGGATCGGTTATGGCCACCGTCTCTTCTCTCTCGGGCACCTACCTACCTACCGCTCGTCAGTGGTCCTTTAATGTATCAAATCACCACGTACACCCGTAAGTACAGCCTCAGATGGTGTGTCTCCCACACACGTTGTTCTTGACCCTCATGGCGGAGACAGTGGGCAGTGTCGCGAGCATCGTCCAACTCATGGACACTGCGCTGAAGGCCAAGGATTACATCCGGGACCTCGTCAATGCGCCACAGGAACAGCGCAAATTGCTTTCGGAGATGAGCGACCTCCGGACACTGCTCGCCGAGCTTCAAGGCCGCATCTTGGCCAACGAATCGAACGAAATCCTTCTACAAATGGCGACTCCCCTGGTGGATTTCAAATCAACGATGGAGCGGTTCACAGACAAACTACGCCCCGGCGATGGGCCTTTGTCAAAGTTCTCGAAACGGTTGACGTGGGCAATGTGGAGCAAGAAAGAAGCTCAGGAATACTTGAGCAAGTTCGAGCAGTTCAAATCTCTGCTTAATTCCTGGCTGTTGATGGATATCTGGTAACTTATCATACTCCGTTGTTCCAGTTCCGAGTGAAGATTTGAGCCATTCCAGGGATATGGGCCGGCAGCATCAGCGCGAGAGCGACAGTTAGTATCATTCAATCTGCCCATCGGTGAATTTAACTCAAACTCTACCGCAGAACAATTCAGCGATATGGCTGAGCACCACAAAGGTCAGTAATCAACTTCAATGTGCGATATCCGCTCAAATATCAGACATATCAGTTGTAACCTGCTCGTTGGACAAACTGGACACTGGAATTTCGGAGCAACAACAACGAATCAACTGTGAGTGCCCATGTCGTGGTTTACTACGAATCCCTCGCTGATGAATAACGTCTCCTGCAGCCGTGGGCCGCCACTTGGTGGACAATGTGGTGAACAAGGTCGACCTGGTCAACAGCGGAGTCATACAGATCAGTGACGAGCAAAAACGCGAAAGAGAGGGTGAGCGTTGAGATGCCAACCCGATCCATTTTCTGACCTCTCAACAGAGAAGGAACGCATGAGAATCATCAACTGGCTTTCCCCCATCAATTTCTTTCTACGGCACGCCGACATATCTCGTGTGCGCCAAAAACATACTGGAGGGTGGCTGCTTGCAGATCCTGTCTTCAAGCGATGGGAGTCTGGTTCGGGAAGGACACTTTGGTGCCGTGGAATTCGTGTGTGAATTACCTTCCGCCTCCGCGTCAAATGCTGATCAGACAAATATAGCGGGAGCGGGGAAAACCATGCTGGCGTACGTCCACTCAGGCCTTTTTCGCAAACACCCAAACTGATTCATCTGGGCTCAGATCGATGGTTGTGGATCATCTCAGCGCCGAATATGCCGACAGAAATGTCGGTGTCGCATGCATTTATCTGACCCACAAGGAAGCTGATACCCAAACCCCGGTTAGTCTCTTGTCTGGTCTCTGGAGACAACTGGTAATCGGTCAAGATGTCGGTATTTCGGCAAAGAGGCTGTATCGACAGCACCACGAGAAGGGCACTACACCATCTCTCGGCGAAAGCTCAGAAGTGCTCACCTCTATCATTGAGCACTATTCGAGGGTCTTCATTGTTGTCGACGCCGTCGACGAATATCCAGAGCTTCAACGGCGGATTCTGCTCCAGTACCTCACAGCCATCCAACCCGTCGTGAAATTGATGATCACGTCGCGACCGCATATCTCTTTCGACTCCTTAGCGCTCTCCAATGTTGAAATCTTGCATGTTAGCGCAAAGACGGAGGACATTCGAGAGTATGTGAACACACAGATCGACTTGTTTCCCCGCCTGTCGAAGCACATTCAAAGGCAATCTGAATTACGAGGTGAAATTCACGCAGCAATCACTGATGCTGCAGACGGAATGTAAGCGAAGACGGTTCATTGTGTAATCTAACTAATGTAATTTGACCAGGTTCCTTCTGGCTAGGCTGCATATCGAGTCTCTCAGTACGAAGAACACCATCAAGGCCGTTCGAGAAGCTCTGAAAGTACTACCCAACAACCTTCGCGACAGTTATGATATAGCAATGCTGCGAATCGAGGCCCAGACCGAGGAAGACAGAAAGATTACTCACTCAACCTTGGCGTGGGTTGCCAATGCAAAGCGGCCATTGAAAGTCGCCGATATAACAGTAGCTTTAGCCATCGAGCCTGGGGCGCAGCAGCTTGATGAAGACAATTTTCTGGACATCGACATTATTCTCGCTGTCTGTGCAGGGCTTGTTATTGTGGACGAGCAGCTATCTGTGGTGCGGCTCGTCCACTACACAACACAGGAATATCTAGACAGTATCCAAGCCAAGTACTTTCTAAATGCACAAACAAAGATAACACTCGCTCTTCTCACATTCCTCGACTTTTATTACGAGCCTGGGAATGTATCAAAAAACCCACTGCCACTAGGTCAACTCGGTGATTATTCCCAATATTGCCTGGAGCATGCTGCAGGACAGCCTGAACTTCAGCTGAAAGCCAGGATTATCGACTTTCTTGGTCGGGCGTCTCAATGGCAGGAAACAACGACCTGGACCTGGAACTCGCCGCCGTGGAATTTCCGCGATTGGCCATTGCAACCCACAGCACTGTGGATTTCCACGGCGGCAAACCTTCTCGACATTGCCAAGTTTCTCCTGGAGGAAGGAGAGCTGCCGATTGATTCCATTCATTCTGATTGCTCTGCGATCGGGGTAGCATCATTCTATGGCCACCTTCAAATGGTTCAGCTGCTGTTGGACAATGGCGCCGATCCGAATACATACGACAGATATGGTTCCGCGCTCCATGCAGCGGTAACGAACGGCTCTGCGCCGCTGGCTCGACTGCCCATTGCACATGAGGCCAACGTCAACAAAGAATTTCCCGGGGCTCCCACGCCGTTGTCTGTGGCCTCAGGACGTGGAGACAAAAGCATGGTTCAACTGCTCATAGATAACGGGGCTGAGATCAACACATCCCGGCCATTGGTTGCGGCGGTACAGAATGGGCACGAGGACATTGTTCAGCAGCTAGTCGAAAACGGGGCTGATGTGACACAAAGTTCAGCCGCACTCGAAGTCGCAGCGCGCTGTGGTAATGAAAATGTAGCTCGGTTGCTGATTGAAAACGGCGCCAGATGGCACAGCCCCATATTGGCAGCGTCGTTCGAGGGACACGAGACCATCGTTCGACTACTCATCGACAGCGGCGCGGAGCCGAACATGCCTCGCGGTGAATACGGCACGGCGTTGACGACGGCGTCATTCCGTGGTCACGAAAGCATTGTTCGGTTGCTCCTGAATGAAGGGGCAGATGTGAATGCGTTGGGCGTTGGAAAATTCAGTTCAGCCCTCCAGGCGGCAGTGTTCAGCGGCCATGATCGTATTATTCAGCTTCTCATCGACCAAGGCGCCGACGTGAATCAGCGGGTCCCAATTTTTGGTACTGCATTGGCGGTCCGTACTATCCAACGCCCGCGGGTAATACTTGGCGACACTGCCCCGGACACATCGGATGATGAATGTGGCACGGTATTGGCGATGGCCTCGTTCTATGGCAACGAAAACATTGTTCGGTTGCTACTGATTAGAGGGGCCGATGTGAATGTGTTGGGCGTCGGAAAATTCAGTTCTGCGCTACATTCAGCAGTGTTCAACGGCCATGAACATATTGTTCAGCTTCTCATCAATCGAGGCGCCGATGTAAATCAGCAGGTCCCGATTTTGGGCACTGCGTTGGCAAGGGCGTCGTATCATGGCCGCAAGACTATCGTTTCGCTACTCATTGAGAACGGCGCCGACGTTAATGCCCAGGGCGGGGATTACTGTACCGCATTGACGGCAGCGTCAATTGCTGGTCACACAGACATTGTTCAGCTTCTGCTTGACAACGGCGCCAGTGTGCATATGCCAGACAAAACACTGGCATATGGCAGTGCAATCAACGCAGCGTCGCGAGCTGGGGAGCAAACCATCGTCCACCTGCTAATGCAACAAGGGGCCATCATTACAGAAGGGTATTATGAAGAAGAATCCACAGACGAAGAAGTGTTGGAATCGGAGGTCAGAGGCAACGTGTCAGCCCGCCAGAGCCACCTAGGCGGACAACGTGGAATGCGCGTGTCACTGACGCGTCGAGAGCACTGCTGCCATGAAGCTGAGTTCCGTTGGGACGCGTAGCGACGCACCACATATTGTTCTTCGAGTCAAAGAGTTTGAACTCCGCATAGTTTTTTTTTTTATTGTTCGAGTATCTAGATCTATTGTTCTCCAGAGAGGTATAAATACTGGCCTGTATTGTGGGTGAATATACCCGTTGTTCCCCTCCCTATTTTGAAATAAGAAGGACTCCCAGGTTAAGAGGGTCATGTTTATTTCGCGCTGATACGACCTCCAGAGCTCAGAAAAGAATATACGTGGCCTGGGTAGATGGACGTTGGCACAGTACTACGACCTAAAACCAAGTCAAAATCAAATAACCGTCAAAACCGATTCTGTAATAATGGCAATAATACGAAATCCATCTAGCCTGTTCTGGGATGTCGTGTGTATTTGAGGTGTTATTACGCTCAGGCTCCTGCTGCTGTTCAACGAAAGAATGGAAGAGCACCGATAAGGATCGGCGAAATGATTCTTGATTCTACCTGAGTAAAATCGTTGGTTCTTGGCCCACATAAGTTGGAGAATATTGAGGGGAAGACACTGACGACGCTCTAGGTGAGGAAGCTAAATAAACAGCACGCACGGCCAAACGACGCGTTTTATTGTTCGACGGCCATATCGAGTAAACCAGCTCTGATCTGGCACTCGTCGAACACTGGGGAGTACGGACGAATCCTATGGAGCTAGTCTGTCCGTCGTTCCTAAATCCAATAGATCCACGCGTCTTCTAAACCCGAGGTCTCCGACTCACCGAACCGAGTTTGAAAGCAAATTCAGAGATATGTTCTCCGGCGTTCACCGATGCGAAGAAATCCACAATTCCCAAGAACCGAACCCGTCGGTATTTTGTGCCCAAAGTGATCATGTTGAAATGTACGTCTAGTCTGGCAAAATTCAACCTGCAACACAGTAATCAATTCAACATTTCTACTGGCCAACTCATCTCCTATTGCGCTAGTCAAAATTGGTGCCTACACTACAAGACTTGAATTTCTCCATATCCGCGAGTCGCTGGAGGAGGGTTGCCTTGACGTTCTCGAACGCATCATCACCAACAGTCAATCGCAATGGCAGGTCGCGCCCTTCCCGCGTGATGAAATCCAAAATCCTGACTGCCGCCTTGGTGGGATCTCCCCGCTCCGTACCTGCAGCAGCATTGTACTCGACAAAGATTTTGGCGGGGACCGTATACTCAGGAATACGATGCGATCCGCGCCGCAGATTGCTTGACTCCGCAACTGACGTGCGGAACATCCCAGGCTGTATTTGCTACATCAGAGGTGTGCACTCTTTCTAAATCAAAATTAGACGCACCTGGATGGATATACACTTGACGTTAAATTCGGCAAGCTCTCTCGCCCATGTATCGGAGAAAGAGTCGACAGCCGCTTTCGAGGCACAGTAGATCCCGGCGCCGACCATGTTCAGCGACCCGCCCATTGAGCTGATATTGACGATTATGCCCGCCCTGCGTTTCCGGAAATAGGGCAGAAAGGCGTTGGTGGTGTTGAGGAGCCCAAATACATTTGTGTTAAACTGCGCCATGGTCTCTTCGGGCGTGTTCTCCTCGATTGCGCCGCCCTGGAGATATCCCGCATTGTTGATCAGGAAGTCAACTTGTCCGCTGGGGAACAGATAAGTTGTAGGCTCGATTAAAAAATTCTTGGAACACGCACTGAATATTCCAGACGGTTGCGGCAAAGGTAGAGAGCTCGCTCGGAGGAGAAGTGACATCTAGCTGGAGCGTCTGAGCACCTCGTTCCTTCAGCTCCACGAGGGATTCGACGCGGCGTGCGGTCGATATCACGCGAAATCCGCGATCCAATGCCCCTGGTGAAAGACCTTCAGATTAGCAACAAAAATCTATTTATCTAGTTGCGCGTACCGAGAGACAGTTCGCGGCCAAATCCAGTGGAACATCCAGTGATAAGAATTACAGGCGCGGTCATTTTGTGAAGGAAATTGCAGCAGTTTCAGGGTCCTAAGATCTCGCCCTTTTAAGTAGGTCGGATGCCGAGATATACGCGGCCTGACGAACGCGGCTCATTGACGAAACTTCAGGCTGATTAATCACGCAACCTGGAGTAAGAAGACCGTGAGTCATAGGCCAGCCACAGTGGAGTTCAATTCAATGTTACTTATCTGCGCAGCGGGAAGATCTGCTTCAGATCTGGAATGTCATCTGCAAGGTTACCAAGGCCCGTGCGGAGCTAGTATTAAAAAGTTCCAGGGATGAGCACTGGATGGCCGTGGCGCCGACTCGCTTGCTGTCGGAAAAAAACCTTTCTGGAAGATAAGTCAGCATATATAAGTCCTCGCGGAACTCCGATATAAGGGTTATTAAGCTCTTACGACGAGTTTATATAGTTCCTGGAAGAGGCTTGGGAAGTTGGAAGTGAAGAGGTGAGAGTGTGATGCCGAACGGCATGGAGTGGCTGTGTAATCACGCTTTTGCCAAATACTTCGCAGCCAAATGATAAATCCTTGACCGCGATTTCCGTATAACTGGAATGTAGTCCTAAAAATGCAGTCCACAAGCTGGAACTCTTCTATTCAATGATAGGACCACTAGCTTTCAAGGAAGAAGATGCTTTCAAGGCTGATCATGCCAGTGGCAACGGAATGAAAGCTAATTGTAAAGTGGCTGACGATACCACTGGCAGTGGTAGCTCTGTCTCAGATTTACATCCGCTGGTGGTCAAAATGTCAGCATCCTATGTAAATAGGTCTCAGCTCTTCTTGCTCTCGTACCACGACCATCTCCGCCCTCAAGACCTACTTTTACCATCTCTATTTTCACTTTCGTTCTCAAGCACTTTCGTTTCAAGCAATTCGCCCACCATGTCCACCATTCTCAGCGGCCAATCCGACGGTATCTCTATCGGTGGTCTTACTTTGTCGTCCCTCGACGTTCGGCGGTTTTTAATCGGTGCTGGTGCTATTTCGGGCTTCCTGCTACTGTCCTATCTTGCGCTGCTATCGGTCCCCAAGCTTGCTAGATGGACGAGGAAGGCCAGATACTCACGCTATCAGGTATGCTCTTCCTTCTCCTGTCTTTGGATGGTGGCTGACATAGTGATGTTCCGGCTTTGGCCTGAGGCCGCGAAGCCCCGGCTTTTCGGCCTGGGCTGGGCCGCTGACATGACTTTCAAAGACCGTGACCCCAGCCATGGCGCACCTCTTGCGTCCCGCCGCCGCACGACTCCGTCCCGACGTTAGTCTACCAGAGCCTCCCTTCGCCTCGCGTACCCATCCTCGTCCCCGTCTCATGGCCGCTGTTCCCAAAGCCCACACAATGAGACCAATCCGCGAGGTGTATCGGTATTCTGGAAACTGGCTCGCCGGGCTCAAGAAGCCATCTGGCCCCCAGCAGCTCGTCGACAAGCGTTCCCGCACCGTTCAGCCCAAGCCTATCGCACACCAGGTCCCCCAGCGCTTCGTCGAGCAGGTCGACCAGCAGCAAGGCAGCACCGACAGCTCTCAAGTCCCGCGGGAGCAGCTCCTCGCTCAGCGGGATTCCGCGGTATACCTCCACCAAACCGCGGACGTCGTCGTCGGCGCGCACCCCGACGCGCAGCCCCTCGAGAAACGGTTCGTAGATCACCACCAGCAAGTCTCCTTCCCCTGGGTCTCCTGCACCGTCGTCAACAAAGCGGACTTCAAACTCGGGCTCATCCCCACCCTCAACGTCACCGCGTCAGTGTCCCCTGTTCCCATCGTCAAGGCTAGCCCGTTGCCGACCCAGGACTCCTCACCCACCGCGCTCTTCCACTGGGGCAGCGTCACCCACACCCTCGAGAAGCCGCTGCGCGGGAACAAGCTGCAGCGCGCCTTCGCCCAGTCCGTGAAGCACAACGTAAACACCAACGTCGTCTTCCACAAGACCTCGCCCTTCTACACCCCGTCGGCGGCGGAGAAGGAGAATGTCTACGGCTCGCCCCAGGCCGTCCGTGCACTCGTCTGATTTCGCTTGAACGTCAAGTCCAGCGCTTTGATCCTATCCCTCCGCTCTTTTCGATCTTGGATCTCTTCGTATCTCACTCTCTCGATATAGCCGACCGCGTAGAGCCGCCGCCTCTTTTTTCTCTTTCGGGCTCTTAGGGAATTTCAGACACTAATAGCGGATCGGTTATTGCCCCCGCCTTCTTTCTCTGGGCTCTTAGGATTTATCGGACTATAATAGCGGACCATTTATCGCCCCCGCCCCCTCTCTCTTTCTCTCGCTTCTCCTTTCTCCTCTTCTCTCACCACGCTCCGACTTCATCAAAACCGCCAACGGCTTGATCACCCGAAGGCACCCAAACCCACACACCACGGCAACGGAAAACACCATACCGAAAGCGGAGGACAGTCAATCATATCGTAGAAAATCGGCGGAGAGCGACAAAGTGGATGTTGGCGCGAGGCGACGGAGCCCGTTTTCGCGCGTAAAATGTGGTAGTAAACTATGTACATGTACAATGCCGACGCGGGTTGTAGTAGTTGGAGGCTCGATAAAATTCCGTGGTGGTCTCATTTGTGCGAATCATGAGGTGCCTCTCCATGACTGGATTCTGGACGATACACATGCAAACCAAACTCGTAATCGTTATATAGATACAGCACGTCACATCGTAGTGCGTGGAATAGTATTACAATATACAATAGTCCTGGCCTGCCGTGCAATAGAATACAGTGGATAATGGGCCGAGTCATTCGTTGGAGACGATCGTGTCAATAAGTAATGTGCGCAGTGCTCCTCTCCCCGCCGCGCGCGCGCAGACGAGGAAGGTGAGCCACTCGCGTCGAGCACACCTTGCCGCTCCTCTTCCCCTCCTTCCCCGCCCTCTCCATGTGTCCGTCCACCTTTCATCCATCCACCTTAACGTACACGCCCCTCAGGATGCAAGCCACTCGCCGAATCGCGTCTGCCTACCCACCCTCGCCCATATACACCCAACGCAACGCTCATCTCGGTCGATTCGAAACTGCATGCGTGCATGCTTGCTTGAGCGAAGTGATTCGGCGGTCGACGACCTTCCCGTGGAGTGGATCAGCGTCGGTCGAGGCAGTGACGGACGCGGTCATGGGGGTACCTCCACCAGCTGCGCACCCATAAGCGACGCCTCGAGTCCGTCTCCCGCGTCGTCGGAGCGATTCCAGGTGGCGGTGGATCGGCGTCGAAGGAGGATGGATAGTCGGCGTCGGGGAGGTAACGAGTCGCAGGGGCGCGAGGGACCTCAAGGAAGGAAGGATGAAGCAGGATCCTGGCGGTAACGAATCTCTCCTCCTATCCTCGTCGCAGATCACCGCCCTAGAAACAAGGAGGAGAAAGACGCGGTGAGGCCTGGGGGACGGGAAGGAAGTCTGCGTCGCGTCGGGAGGTCGTGGACACCGTCAATCTCCGCGCGCACCACCGAATCCAAATCCAAATCCCTTTCCCGCTTCCCCGCCCATCCTCTCTCCATCCCACTCTCCTCTTCCTCTCCTTCCCCTCCCTCCTGCACACTTCCCCACCCATCCACCCATCCACCCACCCACCCACCCACCAACCTACGCACTCGCCCACACCCCCACCCCCACGCCCAACACCACCCCCGCCACGAACGCCCACCACTTCCCTTTCCCACTCCCTTTCCCTTTGCCTCCACTTACTCCATATTCCTGCTCGTTCACGACACGGCGCGCCCCCGCCCACGCACGCACCACCTCCCGCGCGAGCGCAAGCAGCGAGGGGAGGTGCAGCGGGTCGACGTGTGCGTGTGCGTGTGTCGCGGCGTAGGGGTATGCGTAGGGCGGCGGGCCGTATACATATGCGTTGTTCCCGGGTGCGTGCGGGAACGCAGGCGTATAGGGGAAGGGAACGCTGACGCCAAGGTGCGCGCCGAGCGGCGCCTTCTCCCCGCGACTGGGGTGGAGGCGCACGGGCGGCGTCGGGGTGTGGTGCAGCGGCGGGGACGGAGGGGAAGGGCGGTAGGCGTGGGGGTTTGCGTGCGGGGTCGGATTCAGGCTCTGGTACGGTGCATCTGCACTCGCACTCGCCTTCTCACTTCTATCCACCACCTCGAAATGCGGATCCACGCCCCCCGCACGCCACCACCCCACGAAGCGCTTCGCCGCGTCCGCTCTCAACGCGCGCACCGCAGGCGGGCGCATGGCGCGCCGCAGCGTCTCCGGCGTATAGGTAGAGGTAGAGGTGGGCGCCCCCGTCGTCGCGTGGGTGTGCGTGTGCGGCGGATGCATGGACGGGTACCGGCACGTCTCCGTCCGCTCGCGCTCCGCGTGTCGGGGGCGTTTGTGCCTGGGCGGACTTTGAGGGGGCAGGCGCGCGGTAGCGGGCGATTCGCCGTCCGTCTCTCCCTCTGTCTTTGGACCGCTTTCGATGGTGGGCACGGGCGGCGGGGGGATGGGAATGGTGGTGTCGTTGGGGTCCAGATCTGGATCCGCTGAAGCGTCTGGGTCTGTGGAGGTGTCTGTGTTTGTGGAGGAACGAGAATGCCCTTCATTGCTGTCGCTATTAGATTCTGGCGGTGCAGGGGCGAGCACGAGGACGGGAACGAGGCGCCGCAGCTTCTCGGGGACGTCCACCTCGGCTTCGGAATAAAGAGGGGCTGGTGGGTGCGCGGAATTAGAATTGGATCGATTAGGCGACGAATTAGGTGCTGGTGCGAGGGATGGTACAGAAGAGTCGAGTGCAGATGCGGACGTGGAGGAGGAGGATAAAGATGAGGGCGCCGTGTCGTTGTCGTTTGCAGATGGAGGCGCGGACGAATCGGATGCCGTTGTGGGCGCGGGCGGGGATGGGAGCACGACGAGCAATGCGGTGTAGAGCGGGACTTCAGGGCCCACGAGAAGAGCCGACAGCAGGTCTTCCTCGTGCGAAGAAGAGAGCAGGGGCGGGGCGAGCAGCGCAGAGATGCTGCGGAAGGGGGCGAGGATCCGGTGCTCTATCGCTGCGATATCCAACTGCGCACCAGCCGTCAGTTGACTGCGTACTGAGCGGGAAGAGAGGTAAACGCACCTGATGAACGTCCTCCCCAAGCGCCACGAGCTCGACGTTGCTGCGCTCGGTCCCACGAGAGTTGGAGTTCGAGTCATGGCCGTTTATGTCGCCGATAACATCGGTATCCACTCGATCGTTGGGCTCTCGCCATTCGGTCGACGTGCGGAGCACCGGGAATCCATCCTCGTAGACCCACGCACTGGGATCGAGCGCATCAGGGTTGTCGACGAAAAGCGCAGCAGCGGCGACATCCGGCGGCCCGAGCACGAGTAAGCGAGTAAGCGGCACCCCTTGAGCTTGCTTGGGACGTATGAGGAGTGCAGGGAGCGTCAGGGAAGGTATAATGAGTGTTTCTTCGACTGGAGGAGGTGCGGGGCCATGAGGAGGGCTTGCTGCGGCGGAGCTGAAGAAGAAGGAGCTGGAGACTGAGGGAAAGGAGGAGACGGATGAACCCGAGGCGGAGAGTGACGGGCTATCGGGTGGAGATTGAAATGGTGAATGGGGCGGGCTTTGACGGGCATGGAGGGTGCGAATTGTGTCAGCGCTGGTGCTCATCGTCGCCTCCATCGCCGCAGGAGACAGGACGGGTGGCGTGTGAGTAAGCCGCGCACCCCAAATCGGGTTGTGGCGGTGTTTGGGCCGATCTCTCTCGCTTAGCTATGATAGTTTTCGGCGATTGCAGAGGCGACCACAATTCTAAATCTTTTGTCAGCAAGTTTTTAAAAGAGTCGACCCGAGACTAACAGAATTAAGAAAAAAATTCCTTACAGCCATTGTCGGTACCTAAGGCACCAACAGTACTGTAGAGTTTCGATCAATTCGAATGGGGGTGTGACCTGTGACCGCGACTTTCGAACCTGAGTTTTCGAAAATGGGTCGAGAGATGTGTGACACACTAAAAAATTTCGAAAATCCACCTGAAGTCAGCAGGTTTGTTTCTCAAACCATGCTACTTGGTCAATGTAGGGCACTCTGCTAAGAGAATCAGCCAAAAAGAGACCCAATGAAATATAGAAAAATACCCTTTTTTTGGTCAATTCCGTCGACCCCAGCACAATTATTAACCCTCCCAACAGCCTGAAGATCCCAGATGAGCCAGAAAATGCCCCAATTACCCCTCCAATGACCAAAACATGCCACGCGCGCAAAAATTCGATTTTTTGGCCCATTTTTGCGAGTTTTGTGACTTTTCCGACACATTCGAAAATACCTTCGGTGACCCGTGACACGTTCGAATATTTTCTGAAATTTTCGGCCCTGTGACGCGTGACATCCGAATTGAATGAAACTCTACAGTAATTTTCCGTTTTGGGATTTTTTTGATCCTCGCGACCGATTCACTCATATCTCAATGAGTTCTTGTCAGGTCGACCTCAAACACAGCTAGATCTCCGGGAATAATTCCAATGCAATTAGTGATAGGACCAAATTCACCAAAAATATACCATTTTCATTAATTCACCAGAAATAGAGGGTTTTGGTTTGAAACTTCAATCGGACTGATTTTTTTGTGGGGGGAGCCATATGTATGTTAGAAAAGGTGTCATAGGATTGAAATCATCAATTTATACCCTGGGGCCCTACTATTACTGTACTCTTACAATCAATTCGTCAAGTGGTGTGACGCGTGACTCAAATTTCCATTTCGTCAATTCGTCCAAGAGGCGCTCGATCTCTGGATCATGGAATAATTCCCACGACCCCCCCCCAGAAAAGGCAGGTATGTGTCAGCAGCGTCAAAGTCATGAGGCATTGCTCAGTACATTTTGTATACAGAGCCAAAACCTGGATCCGAAAAAGACCCAGATCCGAAAAATCATGAACTACAGGCTTTGTTCTGATGTAGCTGACCCCCATTTTTTTTTCTAGTACTCCTATAGCACTTATAAAGAATCTTGCTCAGGCAAAAATCCCCGGACCAATCATCCACTGGAACAAAAATTGAAAACCTACCAAAACCGGAAGTCCATGGTTGTGCAGGAAGTCGACAAAAGAGAGTTGTTGCTGTGAGTGTGCGCAACAATTTCCAGACTCAAGATTGTATATTTGGGGGTTTCAGAAGTCCCTCTATCTTGTAGTGGTGGCAAGTTGGCATGAGAGTGTGATTAGCATGTGAATATGGCCTGATTTTTCGGATCAGGGTCCTCCACCAAAACAAAGCCTCAAAAAGAATTAGTTCCTGTTCTACAGCACCCAGCCCAAAAAATCTGAAAATATTTGGACATTCAATAATGTGTAATAGTATCTAACCCACCAATTCAAAATTGAATTCTCTCCTATTTCCGTTGACAAATACGCAAATACTTTTTTTTTCGGATCCGGATTTTGCCTCTGTATGATTCGGACTCGATTTTGAAACCATATGAACGTAAAACATGTTAACTTGAATTAAACAACAATACCGACCTTGGTTGCGGCTCAGTTCACTCAGGCTGGCTTTTCCAATACTCGGCAAATTTGATCGCCTCGAAGCCGAGGCTGTTCCGACGTCCATCAGTGGCGCTCGCGTGGCCAGATCAAATTCCACGATCCAGAGATCAAGCGCCTCTTGAATTCATCAACGGGCCTTGGGCCGTGTGACGGGCCCCAAAAATTCGTCAAATCTGATATCCACTCCAGAGTCCATAGGAACTTCAACTAAGCACTTTAGAATTGCATAGAGGACACAAACCACTTTAACAGAGGAAAATTTGGGGAAATCAAGAAAAACATCATGTTTTAGCAGTGGACCTGCCTTTTCCCAACCATAGCCAGTGCAATTTTTGCCAGAAAGGCATTTAAAGACCACAAGAGTACATGAAAAGAGTGAATTGCGCCTGCGGCGCCGGAAAAAGCCGCATTTTCTGATTTCAGCCAGAAATTGAACCAAGCGTGACGAAAAATATATTCGTCAAGACCCTGCGTGACGCGTGACCAAGTTCCAAAATTCGTCACGTCAAGGGCCTGCGTGACGCGTGACTGACAAATTGATTGTAAGAGTACAGTACTGAATGCAGATGTACATGATGTATCTGAGTGCAATAGTGAGGTACCAGAGTACAAATCCATCTTTTGATCCTATGACATTCTTTCTACTGTACATTAGTCCCTCCCTGCAAAAAAATCAGTCCAATTGGGGACCACCTGGATCTGGTGGGACATGTTCAGACCAAAACCCTCCGTTTGAGGTGAATTACTGAAAATGATATATTTTGGTGAATTTGGTCCTATCACTAATTGCATTGGAATTATTCCCCAAGATCTAGCTATGTTTGAGGTCAATCTGACAAGAATTCATTGAGATATGAGTGAATTGGTCGCGGGGATCAAAAAAATCCCAAAACAGAAATTTTCTGTTCGCGCCTTAGGTACCGACAATGGCTGTAAATCCAAAGACTAGTATTATTAGTAAAGGTTGATTAAAGGCCAATGGAGCTGCGGAAAACATGTCAAAAACGGGCAAGATTCACGTTTTATTTTAAAAAGCACGACATAACAAAGGATCCCGCGAGCATCAGAAAGGAACATTTAACGAGTATCTTGTCATCTTGAAGTCGAGAATCAGCAAAACTGGCGGAGTTCATGGATCAGAGAAGAATGAGTTCGGCAGTATAACTGGGTGAGTTTCCAGTTGACCCAACGTCTCGATGACTTCTTCTTTGCCGCAAAGATGGAACTTCTTGGTGTTAAGAGGGGTATTGTTAGTACTAAGACAAAGATCAGAATACCGACAGCTCATTTAGGCCCTGATCGGGTACGCTAGAATCAGCTTAGAATCAGCTTAGAATGACGTTATATGGAATCAGTGTCACAGTCTGTCACTCCCTCTTTTCTTGACCATAACACACATTTGTCGCGTCTTTTTCTACTTCTTCTCATGGCTCTCAACACCCCGGATGCTACGGATGATGCTGACACCAAGAGAATAACCTGGAACGATCCCGAGGTCAAGGCTATGCTCGCTGAGCTGGTGGCCAGGAAGGATATCCATATGAGCGGCAACGGCTTCAAAGCAGCCGTCTGGACATTCGTTGTGGACAAAGTACAGGCTGCAAGCCCAGATTCCGACCCCAAGAAAGATAAACAAAAATGCATGAACAAACTGAGCTATGTACGTCGGCTCGAGGGAACAGTGTGCACACTAACATCTCGGCAGCTGAAAAAAGTCTTCGACTTCTATATATTTGTGCAAAAGTTCTCGGGGAGCGATTGGGACGACAAGAAGAAGCACACTACGAACACGGATGAGTATATTGCAGATTTTGTCAAGGTACGTGCTCACATCTGTCACGAACCTCACTCTGCAATCTATCTAGCCTACTAACATGCTGGTCTAGTCCTATGGCAATGAATACAGTCACTGCTTTACCACTCCCTGCACCTACTGGACAGAGCTTGACGAGATTTACAGCGGTTTGATGCACAAGGCAACGGGTGAGAATGTACAACATCTCGGCACAAAGAAGAGACGCAGAACGCACAAGTCAAACGAAGTCTCGACCTCCACTAGCTCCAATCCCATGACTCGTGCCCCTCTCGGTCCTATTTTGACCAACGCAAGCACTAGTGATAATGAGACTCTGCAGGCAAGCAACCCCGTAGCCGGCCCCAGCAGGTTTGATGATGAGCTTGATGTTGTATGCATACTGTTGTCCCATTTATGCACATACTTATTTTACTTAGACCTCACCCCCCGTGTCACACAAGGCAAGCAAGAATCACAAACACGCACACTCCGATGATGATGCGAGCAAGAATGAGAAATCGATCAAGCATCAGCGTTCCGACTCCCGTGGAATTGCGTGCCATAATGCGGAAGCCGGCAACCGAATCTCCTGTGCACTCAAAACTATCTCGACTGTCATGGCCCAGCCCATTGTCATGTCAGAAGATTTGTCTCACATCAACGAGATCGTCGAAATACTCAAGGACACGACCCTTCTCCCGCATGATCCTCGCGGTAAACAGTATCGCACCGTGTCCAGTGCTCTCAGCTGCAACACGACTCTAGCTCGTGTTTGTATCTTGGAACAAGACCGCATGTGCCGCATCGGGATTCTGGAAGGTATCTTGGAAGATGTTGGTCTCTTGAGTGAACCCTAGGTGCGTTGCTTGTGTTGGTGTATAATCTTGTACTCATTGACTCTCCAGATTTCGACCGCACTCATCAACCTTCCATTCCTTTTTATCTGTCGCATCCCCTTCGCATTCAGCTCCTGCATCGTCTCGTTATTTACCGCATCACATTGCATCGCTTGTCACTGTACTCTACACCATAGTATCATTAGCAGAATTGGCACTGTATTTTCCCGCATCGTTCCGTTATCAGAATATCATTTTGTAAAACTACGACAAGTCTGGGTGGTCCTGAACATAAGAAATCCACATTGCATTTGCAATATGATCCCACCACATGGCCGCCCTTGTTTTCTCCGTATTGTCAATGGCGTAAACATGATCAGTATCTATGTCCGGCCCACCAGCAAAAAATGTATGTCCATCTACGTCATACTGCTCGTCGTCGGCCATTTTGTTGACGGGTGCGTGAATCCTCAGGAAGTTGTGAAGAGCCGCTGCTGCGCCGACGATAAGAGCCTGTCTGTTGTAGCTGAATTCCGGACGTGAAATCAGCAAATGGAACTGTCGCTTGACGACACCAAAGATATGTTTGATGGCATGACGGAGCTGTGCATGACAAAGGTTGAATAGTTCTTTCGGTGTTCAAGGTCTAAATGGGGGAAAAATCATCGCAGATCAAATATGACTAGTTCTGCTTACCGTCAATTGCCACCAGCACCTGGCTGGAACTCCTTCAGATGATAGTGTTCGCCTTGATATGGAGCCAGGAGCATATCACAATTCAGGAATCCGGCGTCAGCTAGGTAGTAGCGTCCTGGGGGTAATGTGAAACTGTTTTGTCGTACACAGTTGAAGACATGTCCATCGGCAGCCGTGCCTTCATAGCCTGGCATGAGGTGGAGAAACCTCAAGTCGAAGTCACAGGTTGTGATGACATTCTGGGAAACCTGACCGTGGTGATCACGATAGCGGGGAATGTGTTCTGCGAGTGCATATGCGGGAATATGGACACCGTCAGTAGCACCATAACAGTATTTGAAAAACGGGAACCAACGTGGATTTGAGAGGATCTTGTCGGGAGTTTCGTCCTGAGGAATAGGAACATACTTGTCGTAAAATTGGCCAGTAAACATGAGTAGTCCCTTGTCGAGATATCTGCCACGAGTTTATCAATGGAAGGACGTGATTAGCGTACAAGCACGCACTGACTGATGGTATCTCCAGAACGTTGGAACCTTTCCTGCAATTCCTGCTGACTACTTCCATGAACCATCCAATAGACAAAGATTGCAAGCTGCTCTTGTGAGGTCACAAATCGGCTATCACCAAGCTCACCCATCACAGCTAGTTCAGCCCAGAGCAATGAGAACATCAGTGCCGACATTCCAAGTTCCCGATAGCAACGATCCGGATGGCCATGTAGTATTTCGTCCAGCCAAGCTCTCCCTGTCAGAATTGATGTATGCATTGGCCATGGCATCGGTTGTTCAAGTCTCAAAAGGGTGGTGCTGAAGAAGATAACAGCGTTAACAGCGCTGTAGGTGGCCATGCGACATTTTTGTATGGAGGAGACACAGAGACGGGCCTGTGTGGTGTTTGGTCGGTTGCACAGAGTTGTGTACACAGACATCACAGTGCGGCGCAGATGGCGGTCATTAACAAGGCAGTGTGACAAAGTGTGAGATTCTATGGAAATCAATTCTAAGCTGATTCTAGCGTACCCAATCAGGGCCTTAGGCTCAAATCCAGCCTGTCTATGAAAGCAAGCTTGTCAGACAGGCTGGTCGATCTGGGTTTAAATTATTGGATCAAAAAAGTTACCAAAAAAGGCTATTGGCTAACTTGCTTGTTTCTCCATGAAATTCCAGGATTCCTTCGCAGGCCTCATCGTCTCGTGTCCTAGAGTTTAGTTAGCTTTATTTGAGGGTAGATGGCCAAGTTTTGAGTGAGCTAGATGAGAATCCGTGGTCTTTGTTGTTCTTTGTGTCTGATGTCACCCCGCTCGAAACGCGGTCTGGGATAGCCTTTTTTTGGCAAGATTTTTGTCATGGCAATTCAAATTCAGATTGACTGGTCTGTCTATTGACAGGCTTGCCTTCATAGACAGACAGTCACTGGTCTACAGCTCATTGGACACTGACACTTGTACACTTAGACGCGGGATGTCAATATGCCCCTCGGCAGGGTTTGTATTTGCACTGGGAGAAAAAGCTCAGTGGTGATCTAGCTTCATACATACACGATATGACATAGGATTTGTGCGTACAGCTTCGGACAATCAAGCCCCGCAAATTGCACAGCGGCTTAGATACTATTTTTTACGCTTAGCTGACTTGATATTCGGATTCAGCACCCCAAAATGTGCAGCAGTGCGGAAGTTAAAACTGATATTTTTTTTTCGGAATTTTCCCACGAAAAAAGGGTCTGGCCTAAATTGTGGGGTACCCCTGTCTAGTCTCTCGTAGACAGACACTCTATACCATCTTGCTCGTACCTCGCTGTATAGAGTCTGTCAGTTACCACGGGTCGTGTATGTAGTGCTGCCTTTACGTGATCTTACATAAGTTTGGTAGGCGATGGTTCGAACCCGGCCGCAACACTTGTTTTTTTTAAAAATATTTTGTTGCCCCGCAGCCTTGTGTACCTCACATTTGTGTTTCAGAACTGCAAAGAGGCTCTGGGTCATTTCTCAATTTTTTTAGTCTATTGCAAGGTCAACTGCCAGTGTAACAATTTGATGTTTCTGAGCTGAGCCATTGCATACAAAAATCCCGACCTTCATAGCATATTTTCAAGGGCCTTTTTCAAGAAGCTAAATCAACAGATAGTTAGTAATAGATAACAAAGTCTTACAAGTCTTCAAATTAAACAGAAAGTTGTGTTTCTCATGAAGGGGGACGCGGCTCAGGAAAAGCTTAGCTAATATTATGTAATAACGGAGCACTGCATACACAGGCCCGCGGTAAACACCAGACTACCCTGTCAGTGTCCCGGGGGATTTTTATGTACTGGAATACCTTCCAGGGCTCCCACTCTGTCTTTAAACTCCTACTTATTCTTGCTCTGACACTGGTCCCCACTCCATGTGTTTTCTTACTTCCTAGATTTCAGCCGCATTACAATCAAAATGTAACTTTTGTCACATTGAAAGTGAATTTTCCCAGGGTTTTTCCTGCATAACCGCTCTGAAAATGCTCAAAAAAACCCATAACTCTCTAATACTCCATAATCCATACCTTTCCAAGGTCTAAAACCCATAATTTATGCTTACTTTTGGTAATTCTTATCAAACTTTGGTCTAAAACTTGGCCATTATGGGTAGTAGGCTGCCAATTTTACCCTCAGAGAATCAAAATCCCGCCAGTTTTGAGTCGATTTCAGGTTATGTACAGCATCGGAATTGTTGAATTCATAGGTACTTTCTTCCATTCAGTGAGATTTAGATGAGACTTAGACATCAGATGTATGTGTTGCACAAATTTGCCATATAGTACTACTAAAGTGTATAAATTTATCTCAAAATATCATTGATGCTCATGAATATTTTCCAACTGTAACTCACATGACCTCTGTTGAAGCCCATACTCTATAATAAACCATACCTTAGGCTGTCCACCAAGGGGTATAGGTTATGACAGAGTTGACTGTACATCTTTCTTTGCACATTCCCTGGGAAGCAGTTTTGCTGAGGATTTTGTCGGGCGGCGAGGTTTAGAATGGCCTCTTTACGTATGTTTCTTTGTTTCATGTATTTCTCATGGTTTCATTCAGGGCTCCAGTGTCACAAGAGTACGTGAGCAGTTAGTTGTCCCTTGCATGTATATATTCACCCGGCCTGTTACCGGGGAATCAAGTTTTTTCCTCCCACTTTCACCCCTGCACAAGCAACTGAATATCATGGCACACAAACGCAACAAGCTGAGCTCCATCCAGTTCCTAACATTTATCCATATCTCTCTCTATGTATACAGCTAGGCACAAGCACAACCTTGGCTTTCTTCCTGTCTACCACCGGACAGATCCTTTCTTCGACATTGGATATGATATATATGGACCATAAAATCTATGGGCTTTGATTGTCTGGAGCTGTAATACATGATTGGGCCGGTTGTTTAGCACAGGTGTAGATCAAGCCTGGCAGTTGAACATCAAAGCATCACAGACAGGTATCAGCAGAGTTTAAGAGGCCTTGGACAGATGGACCAGCTTAATTTCATAAAGAGGGAGATATCTCAGGCTATGGGAAATGTTTAGCAATCAGGTATAGCTACAGCAGAATCCAAATTAATTGCAGTCCCACAGATGTATTGCAAATTCACTGGTCTTAGGACCTCAAATTGTAGCTATACAGGCTGAAAGGTGCAGTGGCACAACTGGTGTATCGTGCTTCAGCAGCTCAATTGTTCAATCCACACTTTCAATTCAATATCACATACAGGTACATACATCATAATAGGGAATGGTTTGTTGCATGCAGACATACAAAATTTGTATCTGGTAAGACTAGTACAGGTCAATTTTTTTATTTATGTGGAAGGTCCTGCTATTGCAACATTAAACTCTTTTGCAGGGCTTTCAGCTTTTACAGCCAATGCATGGGTCCCAAAAGAAGTTGAAGAAGACCCTTGAAAGCCCTCTGTCAGAGGTGTGGTGACCTCAAGGCTTGGAGGGAGAGATGTTCCAGCCACAGAGCTTGTATCTTGCATATCCACCCCTGTTTTGGCTCCAATGTATGTCTCCTTACCTTTCCCAGGGGCAATGATGGTTGGAACTGTGACATTTATAATTGCATTGCAACCGATTATATCAAGACACTCACCTGGATTGTGCTCTTTGCCCTTAGCCTGAGGCATAGTGACAGAGCTCAGATCTATCATCTTCAACTTCCAGACATGAGCCTTCGAGTCTTCAACAGCCTGCTGCAAAGTATGGTCCAGACTTGGATATACTGGCATCCTCCATTTTTCTGTCATCACATCCCAACCTCGTGATTTAAAATCATGGATTGGTAGATCCAAGATCCAACTGTCCGGCGGTTCCTCTTTTTTATGGGTCAGAAGCTTCACAGCAAGCCAGTTTTTTATTTTCTTGAGGATAGTTGGTTTTGCCATGGTTGGGGGAGGACCTGCTGACAGTGAAGTTGCAGCCGGATATTTGGGTGTAGTTGTATCTGTCTTTGGAAGCTCTTCAATCATAATTAGAAGGCAAAGTCAGAGACAATCAACAAAGCATACCTGCCAAGGAATCACCCACAAACACAACCTTTTGAGGTTCTGCAATCACAAGTGGAATGGTGGTTCCAATATCTGGAATATATGACTTACTTGTAGTTAGCTCGCAGATCCTTTCTGCTCAGGAAAACATACTGTAGTTACAACAATCAGCTGATAACCTTTGGCCTTCAGAGATGGATCCTGAACCCATAACATAGTTTGATTGCGAGATATAAAAGATGTGGTTGGAAGTTCAAAGTCAGAAGGCTATATTGATCAGCCAACTTACACTCCAAGGAGATTCAGCAACCTACATTTTTTTCATTGCCAACATAAATTCCCATTGAATATTCAACATCCATTGCGTTATGCTGCTTTTTTTTAGGGTCTTTCCAGTAGATGAATGAAACATTCTGCTCCCAATATGATTGGTCCTTGGTGCGCCATCGTTCACCAGCTTTATATTCAACACACCAGGTTGGTGTGACCTTGATCAACAAATGAACACTCAATATGAATGGCTTGGGAGAAAATCTCTTACCCGGTCATTCTGATTCTCAGTGGCATCTGCATGGATAAGATTGGCTGCCACAGACACTCCTCCAGTTGGATTTAGCCCTGCAGTCACAAGGGCTGTGCCTGTGAGCCCTCTGGTTTTTGTCTTCACTGTCTTCACAGTGTATTCTGGTGGAATGAAACCCTCACATGGTAGCCTACATTGGTTTGAGAAATAGTATAGATGAATTGTAGGTTGAACTGACTTTTCACACCTTTCAATGTACTTTCCCTCATGTACCAAGAAACCAATGCTGCCATATGAGCGGTCACAAAATACTTGGATATCCTGCCCCACTGGCTCAACAATCAAGTTTGTTCGGGAAATTGCCTGGGGCCGGTAACCATTGAATTGATGATCTGTATACTTTGACTGGATAGTGAACTATTAAATGAAAAAGTTAGCTGGTTTGTAATTGAGCATATTGAGGTGATCAAACCTGTATTTTGCAAAGAATTGATACTTTCACTGGGCGACGGTTGTCAGCTTTGGCTCTAGCATGGGATTTGGCCTTGGGTTTTTGGTATAATTCAAGCTCAACATCCAAGTTATGCACAGGCCCATTCTGTGATATATATTTCTCAGCAGGTTCTGCACCTCCACGTGGCCGAAAGTTGCCATCATGAGGACTTGTAACCTCTACATCAGTGGCCCTGTCGCTTTCATCTTCATACCAACCTATTTCATCTCCCTCTCCCTCTTCTTCTTCCTTTCCCTTGTCATCTGGGTCATGATGTTCATCTCTATCTATGTCCTTTTCATGACTTCTGATATGTTTGGAAGATGTTAGGGTATCCCATTTCTTGGTGGGGTCATCTTCAAGGGGCTGGATCATGACTGCAAGCTGTGAAATATCTGAAAGCACTTTAGATGCTTGGTTGACCCAACCATCTGAGACTGATCCAAAGATTGCTAGTGCTGGAGACTCTGGAGAGAGCATCACAGCTATTGGACCACCAATTCCATAGCCTCGCATTGCTTTCAAAAGATCATCCTCATAGTGGGTCTCTATCCAATCTGCTGCATCTTGAGGTGAATGCACTGTTGATATACCACCTCCATTTGATAGTTTGGTCTCCAACGCCCTGATATCTTGTGGTAAAATGCCCAATTGACTGGTGCAGATGTGAGTATGTACAGTGATGATGTTTTTATACAAACATACGAGGATAGAAGCTCATTGTGTGCACCAGACTTTGGCGAATAGATTACAAAAGTCGAAATTTCTAGACTAGTTGCCTTAGATCATATACCGCACATGTGACATCACTGACCTTCTTGTTCACATTCATCAGACATAGCTAGTAAAATTCAGTACAAATTTAGTGAGTGTTCCACTGCTCACCATCTTGATCCTGTGATTGCTGCCTTACATTTGTCCTGTGAGATACAATTAATCATCAGAAATTAAAAACAAGTTATTAAATTACTTTATGTGATCTTGAACAGATTTCTGCGGAAGTTGTTTCTGTTTCTCTTGCAGAATAGCATTGAAGTCTTTGGCCATTTGATGCTCTTCCAGGTCTGAGGATGTGTTGGCCAGATTCCCCATGGTATGCAGGGTGTCTGGATGGTTGTCACCTAGAGGTTGTTTCTGTTTCTCTTGCAGAATAACATTGAGTTCTTTGGCCATTTGATGCTCTCTCAGGTCTGAGGATGTGCTAGCCAGATTACCCATGTTGTGTAGATGATTATCACCCAGAAGCTGCTTCTCCAGCACAATAGCATTGAGTTCTTTAGCTTTTTGATGCTCTCCTAAGTCTGAATATGTGCTGGTTGGATTCCCTATGGTATGCAAGGTGTCTGGATGACTGTCAACAAGAAGTGCTCTTGGTTTTTCCAGCACAATAACATTGAGTTCTTTGGCCATTTGAGGATCTCCCAGGTCTGAGGATGTGCTAGCCAGATTACCCATGGTGTGTGGATGATTGTCACCCAGAAGCTGCTTCTCCAGCACAATAGCATTGAGTTCTTTAGCGTTTTGATGCTCTCTTAAGTCTGAATATGTGCTGGTTGGATTCCCCATGGTATGCAAGGTGTCTGGATGACTGTCACCAAGAAGTGCTCTTGGTTTTTCCAGCACAATAACATTGAGTTCTTTGGCCAGTTGATGCTCTCCCAGGTGTGAGGATGTGTTGGTCAGATTACCCATGGTGTGTGGATGACTGTTGTCCAGCAGCTGCTTCTGCTTCTCCAGCACAATAGCATTGAGTTCTTTAGCTTTTTGATGCTCTCTTAAGTCTGAATATGTGCTGATCAGATTCCCCATGGTACGCAAGGTGTCTGGATGACTGTCACCAAGAAGTGCTCTCCGTTTCTCCAGCACAATAACATTGAGTTCTTTGGCCATTTGATGTTCTCCCAGATGTGAGTATGTGTTGGCCAGATCACTCATGGTGAGCAGGGTGTCTGGATGATTGTCGCCCAGAAGTTGTTTCTGTTTCTCCAGCAGAATAAGATTGAGTTCTTCAGCCTTTCGAAGCTCTCCCAGGTCTGAGTATGTGATGGCCAGATTACTCATAGTGAGCAGGGTGTGTGGATGATTGTCACCCAGCAGCTGCTGCCGTTGCTCTAGCACAGTAATATGGAGTCTTTCAGCCTTTCGAAGCTCTCCCAGGTCTGAATATGTGATGGCTAGATTACTCATAGTGAGCAAGGTATGCAGATGATTATCACCCAGAAGCTGTTTTTGTTTCCCCAGCACAATAACTTTGAGTTCTTTAGCTTTTTGATGCACTCCCAAGTCTGAATATGTGCTGGCCAGATTCCCCATAGTACGCAAGGTGTCTGGATGACTATCACCAAGAAGTGCTCTCTGTTTCTCCAGCACAATAACATTGAGTTCTTTGGCCTTCTGATGTTCTCCCAGGTGTGAGTACGTGTTGGCCAGATTACCCATGGTGAGCAAGGTGTCTAGATGATTGTCGCCCAGCAGCTGTTTTCGCTTCTCCAGCACAATGGTATTGAGTTCTTGGGCCTTTCCATACTCTTCCAGGTCTGAATATGTGCTAGCTAGATTCCCGATGGTATGCAGGGTGTCTGGATGAATGTGCCCCAGAAGCTGTTTCTGTCTCTCCAGCTCTTCTTTCAGCAGCTTCTCAGCTTGTTTGTATTTTCCAGCTTCCCAAAATATTAATGCATATCGATGCCTGAAAACTAGAGCTACTTCTGCATCCATCTGTACAGCTAACTCCACATGTGGACACAATACCAGACTTGTCAGTTCAAGACTCTGCCTTGGGCGTTCTGAAATAGCCATGCCAAGTATAGATGCCATGATGAACATATATCTTTCTGGATTGTGGACTATTGTTCGACTCCAAGCATGTACCAATGGATGAATGGAAAAGAGTTTCTTCTCTGCATCAAAGCTAATTAATGAATAGGATTGGACCTCATTCATGACAGCCAAAAACTGCAAAGAGTCCCATTCACCAGTTGGCCCCAGAAAATGTGAGAGGAATTCCAGAGGTTCCTGTAGTTCTTCTTTAGAAGGACCAGAGGATGTAAATGTGTACTTGGATGCATAACTGAAAATTTCCTCTGAGATTCCTTCATGATAGAGGAATGAACAAAGCTGCAAGAACATAGCAGCTGGTGGCTCGAGTTGGTCAAAGCTCATTTGCCATGCTGTGCACACTGTCCAGGCATAGTGGTCATGAGACAGAGCAGGCTTTTCACTAAGTAGAATTGCTTGATTGTTTGTATAAAGAGCCAAATAGCCATCAAGATCTTGAGATTTTGATATGAATGCACCAGCCTGAACAATTGCAAGAGGTAGATAGTGTAATGCCTAAGCAAGTATTATTGTCAAAAATTGAATGAATTCCTAAGCTCAAACGTCTGACCTTTACTATTTCTGTTGCAATTTGTTCAGTACCAGGTGTGACCTCTTGTACAGCACTCTTGAGTAACAATGCCACTGCATTGTGCTCTTCCATATCTGACACAAGAGAATGTGACCCAGCAAAAACACGCAGTCCAGGATTCCGAGAGGTGATAATGATATTCCCATGATTGCAATGAGGAATAAAATCACCCAGATTGATGTGTGGATCATCTGCGCTGTCAAAGAAAAGAAGCCATTCTTCAACTTTGCTGGTCAGCCATAGTAAACCATCTTGTTGGGAATCTCCATAATCTTTTGTAACAGCTATGTTTTTGAGACCTGTATCAATTGTTGCAATGGTGCTGGTGTCAATGTAAAAGATGTCTGAGAAGCTGGAACAGAAAACTAGATCAACAAACATTTCCTAATTGAATGATGAAGCTCACCGAGATGAAAACTTGTTTATGAATTTCAGAGCAATCTGTGTCTTTCCAGCACCTCCAAGCCCATGTAGCACATAAGTGTGTTGGATCCCCAGGCTAGAAGTGAAAAAACGATGCATTTTGTGAAGGATATCCTGTCTGCCACAAAAGATTCTTGACAGAGGAGGACAATGGTTGGCAGCTTGAGATGCTTGTACCATGGCCGACCTGGCAGGGAGATTATCCACAATGACACCAGTATGGCCCCTGCCACCAGAACCTCCTACACCTCCTGAGCAAAATGAACAATTATTTTGATATCCCAACAAATTTCCCTCATACCAGAGATGTAGTTAAGTGTTTGGGGATCATCATCTCTGCCAAACATGGTGGTGTGGATTGAGAGTGTGGATCTTGGGAGTGTATCAATCAATGCTGAAGCTTCCACAAGAGCTAGGACTGATCAAGGAAGAAGTATCAGGACGACGATGTATTGCTGCGATGAAGGGAGAAGACGACGTGGCAGACACAGCCCCACTGTCGTAAGTGTGTATGTGCTTGCTCCTGTATCATTCCGGGGGGCTTTCGCCGCCAAATTCAAACTCTGACATTGGCCTGAGCAATGGTCAGAGGGCCAATAGAAAATGCTCATGAGCCCAAATTAAGTTGGGCTAGATGTTTAAATGGGCCCTGTAGCCTGTAGGATGACTGTGGCCCACAAAATTTGCAGGAGTGCCTCGACCTAAATCCAAATCTTGAGATCAAATGGTACCTTGCACATCCAGTGGCTCTCATAAGGGTACATATCTAATACTGGGTTGCTTAAAGTCCTGTGGCGGTTTGCTGAGAGGAACAACGCGATATAGGGTGAAATTTCCAGATGCTGAAAGACCAGTCCTCTCCGTCTGAGCCGTCGGCATATGCGACTGTATGTCCGATCCGGATTTTTGCCAAGGCCGGTCCGGTACGCATTCGTGCGTTTCTCGCAAATTAGCTTCGAAAAAGTGCCCCAATTTCGGCCGGTTCTGTCCGCATAATCGGATCGGACATATAACCGAATATGCCGAGGGCCTCTCCGTCTACCTCAGTCCTCGCCGCCGCTTATCGGCTTATCTACTCGTCCAGCCCTAATGTTAGGGTTCCACTAAGCTCGTCCTCGGGTCCTCTCCTCGTCGACGCTCAGCACTAACGATACCTCTCTCCGCGTCTGCCGCCCCTTCTTCCGCTGTATCCCCCAGAATTTTGGTCACCATACTGCAAGAAGACTTCCACCGTCTCCTCCACAGTCTCGAGTGTCGTTTGGAGATGTATACTGCGAACGTCCGCCTACTACGGCGTCCGGTAGATGCTTTCCATTATCACGGTCTATCACGGTGCGAGCCTTTCTTGCAAGAACAATACTGAGTCCACTCATCTTTTCCTTGCCCAGTGCGCCACGACGCTTCTCCTACCTCATTCCATGAACGCGACACATCCACAGCTCAATCCTGTCTTCAACGGCGATGCCCAACTCTGCTCTGCTCCACCTGAGGGGTATCCCGACATGAAACGAAGAAAATGCCTGCTAATGTAGGCGTAGGCGCTACAAGTCTACCTACAGAACTGCGGCCACCGACGCGCTTGCTTGGACAACGCCCCTTCGTCTCCATCTTCTGGGATGGATTTGCGCTATCGTCGTCGGATTCGCGCGATTTTGGTGCGTTTCGTCCCTCTCTCTATCGTCTATATCCCTTCTCGCCTCATGCTACTCCTTACCTTCGTTCTGTCGCTCCCAAATCCCTGCTTTCGCCCTTCTGTGTAATATACTGACGTCCTCGCAAGGCATCCCATTGGCGCACTCGCCCGTGCGTATCTCAAACAACGAGAAGGGTATCGTCTAGCACTGGCCACGATCGCCCGCTATCCCACCCCGCGTACGACTGTCACGTCCGTCCTACGTCGCCCACCTCCTCCGCGCTGTCCTTCCCGGCCGCCCTGCAATACCATGTGTCGCGACTACCAGCGGTGTTACCAAACACCCGCACGCGATGCAGCGTGAGCCTACGTACCGGCCCCACACCGTGCCGGAGGTCCTAAACACCTGCGATGTCGCCTCTTCCGATCCGCGCGCCTCCCCTCCGTCCATTACGACCGCTCTCTCTTCTCATTTCACGCGAAGGGCGACCGATCCGATGCGGTGCACGACCGCCATCCACACACATAGTCCCCGCCGTGCGAAGTATGAACGAGTTCCCGCCGTGCGATGACCATCCCTCGCCCTCGCCCTCGTTCTCGGCTTTCATTACCCAACGGCACAGGACACGCACCAGCCGCCACAGGTGTCCTGCGCGTCCCACGAAGAAGGGGAGATGTAGGGCCGATTGAGGAACGAGACAAGCGCTCGACGCACGACAGCAGCTGCGAGCGGCTCGATGGGAGGATGCGCACAGCTGGCGGAGCTGCGAGAGAGGCTTCCGCCGGGTTTCGCGAAGAGGGAGAAGGCGGGGTCGGTAGCGAGGGTGAGGGTGAAGGAGAGCCTGACACACGACCCGACACACATAATGCGTTGCAGGCTCGTGTGCGCGGGAGTCGGGCGGTCGTGGAGGCGCATTCGAAGGCGATGGCTCGCACGAGAGGCCGCAAACGAGGCGCGCCGTCCCCGTCTCCCAGAGGGCAATGGATTCGACACCACCGACTACTGTGCTAGAGTTTAGCTCCAGAGCAAGAAAACGGCCCAGATAAGAAGCGTAGGAGCAGAGAATGGGCGGAAATCATTGATTTTACTCGCAAATCAAAGTCTCTTCGACATATTTCGAGATCGATATATAGCAATGCAGATGTAGATACAGTATATGTGCGACTGAGTAATGTATTAGACCCAGACCGAGAATATAAGAACAAAAAGTTATCGATCCACATCGGAGCGGAGGATGAATGGTCCTGGGCGGGAATCAGAATGGTGTAGGTGGCACCGTCGTCCCCGCGCGAGTTTCTTTCTCCACCGCTCAACATCACCGGAGCGGCTCGCGCGCGCGCGCCCCATCTTCATCTCCATCTCGACGGGACGCAAGCGCATGTAGTCCGACATATCCACACTTGGATCCATGTGGAACACGCCCGCATACCACGCATGGGCCAGTCGGCGGCGGCAGCGGAGAGTCAGACCACTGACGGCAGCAAGCGCAGGGATACATGCAGACGGGAGGGTGTAATGCGGGTGCGACGAGCCGAGGCGTGGATGCGGACTTGTCGAATGCGGAAGTGCGATTGGCGGCGCAGACACGAAGCAGGACGAGCGCTTAGAACGGAGTCTTGGACTGGGCCGCTACGCCTCGGAACACGCCATCTAGTCCCGGGCTCGAGAATCTGTCACGTCCTCCCCTGCGGCGCAGGTGAACGGGAGCCATGCCATCTCGTCGGCGGTGAGCGGTATACCCCACACGGACGGCATGGACGTGAACGCATCGCAGCGGGGAGTGGGTGCCACTGGTGCGCTGCACGACGTGTGACACCGCGCGGAGAGTCTTGAGATCCGCTGCCGAGGTACGAGAAGACGAATGCAGGCGCGCGTCCCGTTCCCCCTTCGTCCCCGAGTGAGTGGCGACACGCCGAACACCTGGATCCGTGTGACGACACATGGGCCGCAGTCGGCGGCAAGCAGCGGAGAGTCCGACCACTGACGGCAGCAAGTGCAGGTGTACATGCAGACTGGAGGGTGTAATGCGGATGCGACGAGCCGAGGCGTGGAATACGAGGCAGCGATGCGGAAGTGCGATTGTGGGCGCAGCCGCGAAGCACGCGAGCGCTTAGAACGGAGTATTGGACTGGGCCGCTACGCCTCGGAACCCGCCATCTAGTCGCGGGCAAGAGAATCTGTCGCGTCCTCCTCTGCGGCGCAGGTGAACGGGAGCCACACCATCTCGTCGGCGACGAGCGCGATATACCCCTCACGGACGGCATGGACGTGGACGCATCGCAGCGAGGAGTGGGTGCCACTGGACGTGTGACACCGCGCGGACGGTCCTGAGATCCGCTGCCGAGGGACGAGAAGACGAATGCAGGCGCGCACGTCCCGTTCTAGCTTCATCCCCCGAGTGAGTGGCGACACGCCGAGGACGACATCGCGCTTCGCCTCCCGGCGTTCCCACAGCGGAAGCACCCGCGGTGGGGCGCTGAGTCCTGGCGCAGCTCGCATCCGCCGAGGATTACCGCGGGGTGTGGACGGACAGCGCCGACCGCCGGAGATGGAGTAAGGATGTCGTATTGAAGGCACGGACGCGGAGAACGGCGAGGGAGCCGGTAGTGCGCGGAGACGCGAAGCTGCGATGGGGCAGGCTGCGCGGCCGACAAGCGGAAAGCGAACGGGAAGCCAGTGGGGACGACGGTGAAAGCGGCGTTGCTGCAGGAGGATCCTAGGAGGCGCGGGTGGAGAGCGCAGGTATCGCGTCCGAGTCAGGGAAGCGAGCAGTGCGTCGTGGTACTCCGAGAGCAAGGCGCGTTTGGCGGATAACGACATGCGACGAGCCGCCTCTTGCGATGATACAGGACAACGCCCCGATCCCTCCCCATCCTCCACCTGTACCCACCGATTCTTCCGACAAAGGGGTTGGACACCTCGCCACTCCTATCCCCCTCGTCCGCCTCTCCCTCTTTCTTGCCCTCTCTATCATCCGCGGAGACGCGGGTGCGGGAGGACGGAGGAGCGTGGGGTGCCGGAAAGCAAAGGGCGGAAGGAGAAAGTGCGGGGGGCCGCGGCACCAGCTTGCGGGGAGGAATGCAACGCGACATGGAGGGCCTCGTCGGCGTGCAGACGGCCGATATGCCGATATGTGGGTGGCGGGGCATAGGCGCGTGGATATACGAGACAAAGACGCGTCAAGGAATCCATGACGCGGACGGCGGCAGCTGGGCTAAAAGATTGTTATCAATTGTAAAAATGCGCGCGAATAGCAGGAAAAGAGAGAGGGAGGGGCAGTCGGTTAGGTGGGAAAGAGAGAAGTACAGATTGACATAGGACGATGCGCAGGAAGGAGGATCCGGGAGGGAAGCACAAGAAGATATGGGAGCAGGATGACAGGAGGATGCAAACGCACCTCAATATCCACATGCAAAGCACACGAAATCCATGAAGCTCGGACGGTCATGTAGATTTCCGTGCCACCGATGTGCGCAGGGAGCGCGTGTGGCGACGATCTGGGAGTCGGAAGGTGTTGAGGTACTGTTTATCAAACCGGAAAGATCGTGTCATGCCGCTGTCTGGTGCCTCTCTGACTTTCTGTTTCCCTGCCCTCTTCCTGCGCTCGTTTACCGCCATAGCAGCGCCAGAACCCAATTCGACTGTCGATGACTAAATCGTCCTCCTCGGGATGACTCAGCCACTAACTAAGATCAGTCATGCTTGGTACCAAAGTCTTGCAAGAGATCAACGTTGACAATGTAATACAAGCTCTAGTGCCGCAAAGAACCAGATGCTACGGTACGGGGCTACAGATTTATTCACGCATCAATGGTATTGACCACCGACTCTCCAAGTTGTGGCTCACTGCTTCGGCGTAAATGTTTCGCCTCATACATATGCCTCCTTTTTGTGGCACCCGAACCGCGTACCGGACTGGATCATTTCTCGCATACAGGATCCGGAATTGCTCTCCGAACAGAACCAAGATCACGTATCCAGTTCAACTAGCAGCCATCCACAGAAAGATGGGCTTGACATGTTTTCACCGCAAAATTTATGTCGTCCTGGTGCTCTTCCGGATCCGCAAGGCGAATATAAATTTAAAGCCAGAGATCAGCCTGAGGGTATTATTATTCCATCTCGGCATATTTTTGTCCTGAATCCTGTCTTTCTAATACCACTGAATCGCTACTTATGCAGGTGGGTTCTATCGCTTTGTTTCACCGAACAGTGCTGTTTTATACATATTTGGATGGTATAGTGTGATTGACTCTTAGATATGCCCTCCAAGTCCATCTGCAAGTCCACAAGCGATGAGACAAATATTCAAGTCCGGACAGTTGAAGTTCTTCTTTTGGCTTATGTGTTTCTTATCACTGAACCCTCAATCCTTTGCGTTCGCACGTCGGAGTCTTTTTACACTTCCCCGACCCTGCACTGATAGCTACTCTGACTGGGAGTGCGAACCTTCAAACTGATCCACAAGATCATTGTTTCAAGTTTATCATCCAGCCATCGAACTGATCCCGAATTTCAAGTTCTTTGACCCTGGAAACGATTACGGCACGGCCTCATCCACATCTCAAGCTCTGAGGTCGTCCCCTCCTGTTCTGCAAGATCTGGAGGCGCCAATTTAACTTACAAAACTTGTCTCCTCCGGTACCATCGTCATCCAGTCTTCATTTTTATCCGACATACCAATGTAGCCCATATACTATCTGATATCGGTGTGCTTTCCAGATTTCCATTCATTCAAGCACTCACTCATAGAGGATATTGGTGCTCCGGGAACAACTCGTAGTAGGGCGGCGATAGCGCAGTATAGGTACGGTCAACACGGTCAGTGGGGTGCCGCTCACTACCTGAGCTCGAAGAATTCGAAGCCGGCGGAGAATCGAGCACTATTTTGGGCGGCTGGTTTGACAACACTCGAAAAACTTGTGTTTTCCCCAGTGACAGTTCTAATGATCTGCGCTAAGCCGTCTTTCTTTTCAAGTAGGTGTTCGAACCGCCGATCTTTAGCCGATCACCTCACCCTTCCACTCAACTTCCACTCGAATATAATCCGGGAATATCAGGGACAGCCAACCTCGCTGCCACGCCCGCGGACTCGACGAATTCAAGTTCAACACATGCCGTTGTTCGATCAACCTCTGATCTCTGGTTCGTGCTTTCCTTCTGCAACTTGTCAAACCTATGATTCACTCGTCGCTGGTTCAAACCCCTTTTGCCGCGCTCGACGACCCGACCAGTCGATCAGCAAGTTCAACCACGCTGGTTTGACTTGAAGTCATTCAACATCCGTAAATGAAGATCTTTCTTTTCTTTCCACCACTTATCTCTATCTCAACCTCTCCTAGATCCTTCCTTCAATGCTCCGTACAACGTTCTCTCATGTCTGCTACACTCCATGATTCCAATATTGACAGTCTCTTATACATCTTCAACTATTTCTTCAATAACTCACCCATTCTTATAAGCCCATCGTCATCCACCTCAAACTTTTCTCGCGCACACCCACGTCATCGCATAAAAGTCGACACCACCATAATGACCTCTGTAGTGAAACTTGGATCTCGGTAAGTCTTTCCTGACACTCCCACTCCATGTTCATGTCCACCACGATCCGATCCCTGTTCCCGTTGCCTTCTTAGCAGTATTTCTCCTCAACACACCAACGACAAGGTAAGCGAAGCTCTTTTTCATGCGATAACACTTACAACGCTGTAACTACTTACCTTTGACCGGTTTGATAAACCAGGGTCTCTGATAAACCGAAAAAAAGGTGTGGAAACGATCATGCATGTTAAACCGGGAGAACCACATCCAAACACTCGGGGAAGGGCTTGGTCAGTATGGGGACGGCGCGATGAACGTCACAATTCCTGATTTCAGAGTCGCATCCAATGGCAGACTTGTTTCACTGTTCAAGTCCCATGTCCCCATTCATGGCAGCTCCGCCCGGCTGACACGTTGACTCAATTTCGCGAATGCGGTGCGTGGAGACTGTATTCCTCTGTGTCCTGTAATTCAACGAGCCTCAGGGTTTCGTGTGTGGTGTGGACACTGTTCTGTTAATCAGTCAACCTCCGCTCATGGCGGTTGGTAAAATCCACCTTGATCTGAATTAGTTCAACACTGTTTCGTTAATCGGCCGGTATCGCTGCCCTGATTAGTGCTGTTTTGAACACTGTTTAACTAATCCAGAATCACCAGTCAAACTCATCAACATGGTCAGCAGGAAAAACTAAGGAATTCATTGGGGGTGGGTGTCAGTACAGTCTGTTTAAACAATCAGTGATTAAGTCGGATTTTGCGTCGAGACGGAAATTGTTTAAGAAAACTTCATATAGATTCTTTTTATCAACCGGATTCCCTTTCGTGCTTATCTCTTCCATTTCAAAGCTCAACCACTTTGGCTTATGCGCACACAAAAGTCCAACACGTACTCTGCCGCAAGATGAAGCGCAGTCTTGCCATTGTTGTCGGCTTGGTCGACGGAGGCGCCGCACTCAATGAGCAGCTGAACGACGTCAAGGTGGCCTGCTCTCAACGCTAAATGGAGTGCAGTCAAGCCACCTGTGGTTGCTTGATCCACCGGTGCGCCGCGCTCGATGAGCAGCCGCGCAACGTCAAGGTGGTACGCTTTCAACGCTAAATGGAGCGCGGTGTCGCCACCTTTGTTGGCTTGGCCGACGGAGGCACCGCGCTCGATGAGCAGTTGCGCAACGTCAAGGTGGCCCGCCCCCGACGCTGTATGGAGTGTGGTCGAGCCATATTCGTCGGCGTGATCCAAAGATGCGCCACGCTCGATGAGCAGCCGCGCGACGTCAAGGTGGCCCGCCATCGACGCTAAATGGAGTGCGGTGTCGCCACCTTTGTTAGCTTGGCCGACGGAGGCGCCGTGCTCGATGAGCACTCGCGCGAGGTCAAGGTGGCCCGCCCCCGATGCTGAATGGAGTGTGGTCGAGCCATATTCGTCGGCGTGATCCAACGATGCGCCGCGCTCAATGAGCAGCCGCGCAACGTCAAGGTGGCCCGCCCCCGATGCAAAATGAAGGACGGTGTGCCCCCCCTTGTTCGCTTGGTCGACGGAGGCGCCGTGCTCAATGAGCAGCCGCGCAACGTCAAAGTGGCCCGCCTTTGATGCTAACTGGAGTGCGGTCGAGCCATATTCGTTGGCTTGATCCACCGATGCGCCGCGCTCGATGAGCAGCCGCGCAACGTCAAGGTGGCCCGCCATCGACGCTAAATGGAGTGCGGTGTCGCCACCTTTGTTAGCTTGGCCGACGGAGGCGCCGCGCTCGATGAGCACTCGCGCGACGTCAAGGTGGCCCGCCCCCGATGCTGAATGGAGTGTGGTCGAGCCATATTCGTCGGCGTGATCCAACGATGCACCCCGCTCGATGAGCAGCCGCGCGACGTCAAGGTGGCCCGCCCCCGACGCAAAATGAAGTGCAGTGTTGCCCCCTTTGTTCGCTAGGTCGACGGAGGCGCCACGCTCGATGAGCAGCCGCGCAACGTCAAGGTGGTGCGCCTCCAACGCTAAATGGAGTGCGGTCGAGTTATATTTGTTGGCTTGATCCACCGATGCGCCGCGCTCGATGAGCAGCTGTGCAACGTCAAGGTGGCCCGCCCCCGACGCTGAATGGAGTGCGGTCGAGTCATATTCGTTGGCTTGATCCACCGGTGCGCTGCGCTCGATGAGCAGCTGCGTGACGTCAAGGTGGCCCGCCTTTGATGCTGACTGGAGTGCGGTCGAGCCATATTCGTTGGCATGATCCACCGATGCGCCGCGCTCGATGAGCAGCCGCGCAACGTCAAGGTGGCCCGCCATCGACGCTAAATGGAGTGCGGTGTCGCCAGCTTTGTTAGCTTGGCCGACGGAGGCGCCGCGCTCGATAAGCAGTCGCGCAACATCAAGGTGGCCCGCCCCCGACGCTGAATGGAGTGTTGTCGAGCCATATTCGTCGGCGTGATCCAACGATGCGCCGCGCTCAATAAGCAGCCGTGCAACGTCAAGGTGGCCCGCCCCCGACGCTGAATGGAGTGCGGTCGAGTTATATTTGTTGGCTTGATCCACCGATGCGCCGCGCTCGATGAGCAGCCGTGCAACGTCAAGGTGGCCCGCCCCCGACGCTGAATGGAGTGCGGTCGAGTCATATTCGCTGGCTTGATCCACCGATGCGCCGTGCTCGATGAGCAGCTGCGCGACGTCAAAGTGGCCCGCCTTTGATGCTGACTGGAGTGCGGTCAAGCCATATTCGTTGGCTTGATCCACCGATGCGCCGCGCTCGATGAGCAGCCGCGCAACGTCAAGATGGCCCGCCTTTGATGCTGACTGGAGTGCGGTCGAGCCATATTCGTTGGCTTGATCCACCGATGCGCCGCGCTCGATGAGCAGCCGCGCAACGTCAAGATGGCCCGCCATCGACGCTAAATGGAGTGCGGTCAAGCCATATCCATCGGCTTGATCCACCGGTGCGCCGCGCTCGATGAGCAGCCGCGCAACGTCAAGGTGGTGCGCCTCCAATGCTAAATGGAGTGCGGTCGAGTCATACTCGTTGGCTTGATCCACCGATCCGCCGCGCTCAATGAGCAGCTGCGCGACGTCAAAGTGACCCGCCATCGACGCTAAATGAAGTGCGCTTGAGCCATATTCGTCGGCCTGATCCACCGATGCGCCGCGCTCGATGAGCAGCTGCGCGACGTCAAGGTGGCCCGCCCCTGACGCCACATGGAGTGCGGTCGACCCATATTCATCGGCTTGGTCCACCCATGCGCCGCGGTCGATAAGCAGCCGCGCAATGTAATCTCGCAGGCCCAAGTGTGATGCGCAGTGGAGTGGTGTCCATTCATTTACTCTAGATTCCATTGTCAGAGAATGTGCGGGTATGCCTTCTACAGCACCCAGCAAGACCGAGTCCAACAATCCTCCGAGTTCCTCTAGAGGGTTGCGAGAGCTGCGACGCAAAGCCCGCACTGTGTCATGTAGCCAGAATTCCTTGGCATAGCAATCGAAGGGTCCAGGTGGCGATCGAGCAAGGACGGGTTGAACCATGGAGAGAATGGTACACAGAGAGAGTTTAGACAGGGTCATTTCGGCGCTTGCAGGATCGACACAGTAGGAGTGAGGTGGTGTAGCTTGACCGAGTCCGGCTGTATAGAGATACTCCAACACTGATGCGTGTGCGAAACTGACACGTCCTTTCTCGATGCGAACAAATGCACTTGTGCATACCCGAACCAGCTCTCCGGCAGGATCGTTTGGGCGGTACTCGGCTAAAATCTGCCAGTTATTATCCGCATTGAGTTGAATGGCAAACACCTCCGCCACCTCTTCGGCATGGAGAGGACGCGATGCGCAGGAGATGATCTCGAAAACGTGCCTGACGCGTTGGGCCATTTTCGGATTCCTGAACTCGAGTGACTGTAGGATGGCTTCATACACCTCGACGAGTGAGTGAGGAAGGGTTGTCAGAGTGGCTTCGACATCGATAACCGCGCTGCCCCGCAATCTATCAAGCTGTAGGGCGACCAGACGAAACCTGCCATCTCATTTAGCGACATGGAATCGAATTGAAAAAACAAATGGCGAGGGCAACTTACATGTCTTCTTCATGGAGTCTGTGTTTGATAAGATCAACCATGCGGGGGTGAAAAACTTTCCACGTTCGAAACGGCTCGTCCGACTCCAACACTTCAGTGATGTATTTGGAGATGTCTTCCTTTTGCTTCGCCTCACAGTTCAAATCCACCTCGGCAGCACCGATATCTTCCATCGTAGCACGGATGTCGGGCTCGTCACGGCTGGCAATAAGCAGGTGTACATGATCACGATGATTCCGCAAGAGGTCAGTCAAGAATTTAAGCAACTTGTCACGAGGTTTCGGGTGCTCATCAAGAGCGTCCACGACGAGGAATATATCGCGAGGCACTCCGAGCATCATCTCAAAGTAGTTGAGCAGAGAGGCGCGGGAGGGACGTCCTTTATGCCTGTCCGAATTGTATGCATCAAGGAGAATCTTGTGTCGTTCCTGACCGATCGCGAGTTGGACTAGGGTAGAGGAGAGCATGCTGTCAAAGGCTTCCGCAGCCTTCACGCGAAAGAAAAAGTATGCGAGATCGGGAATACTGCGCAGTAGCTCTTCAACCACGGATGCACTGCACCAGTTAGGTCAATGTAGGACCATGGAGAACACGGTACCTGAGTACGGTTTTGCCACTTCCAGCTGGCATTCTATCAAATCAGAATCTCGTCCATACGAAGGGGGGACGTACAGGGGCCACGGAGCCAGAGAACAGAATTTCTACCAGTCGATCTCCACCTCTTGATGGCCTCAGTCTGAAGGAACCAGTCCCCTGTACTTGCTTGCCTTGTGGCCAGGGCGGCATTCCGATCGGTCGCTGGATCACCTGCGAGAAGCCATTTTTTGATGTTATCGTCAACTGAAGACACATATGAATAGTCCGGTATTGAAGATTCAAAGTCCGGACCTTCGAGGTTGTTTGTAAAGCTTGGGGACACAGGTGTGAGGCAGGAGAAAGGGAGACACCGAACCGACATACTGATTATTCACAGTGAAGTGTTCAGCCGTGATCTCATAGTTCAGAGCAGGACCCTGACCAGCACCCCCCATACCACCCTGGTCACCGCCCTGTCCACCAGCGCCTCCTACACCACCTGGGCAAAATAAACCATGATATTTCTACACAAAGCAATGCCTATCGCACCAGAGATATAGAAGGTCTGGGAATGGCCAGTCTCGCGAGACATCAAGCGCGGATTGCTCGAGAATGGATCTTCTGTATTCCGAACATGATTCTATCAGTCGTACGGTGACACGGGAGACAGAACAGACCGAGGAGAGTGAGGGGGGACAAGAGCCGGCGGAGAACACGCACTAGTTAATCGATCGTGCCACACGCCTGTGCAACGTGGAGGCAAGGTGACAACATCAAGGTGACAGTGACTCGGAAGCAGAACTGGAACGCCTTTAAATTTCACACGGCAAATCCCAAATCTCGGGTCGGCTAAAGTTGATTCTAACTGCTAAAGTATCAGATTATGCAATTCTACCTATGAATTAATTCATTTCATCTTCTCCCTCATCTTCTGTGTGAACTCAGTAACTCATCCACGCTCACCGCGTCTCAGGTAAGTTTTCAAGTTACTGCACCAATATGAATTCATCCGCGCGAGTCGCCGCGGCAATAATCCAAGCCGCTCAGTCCAATGTTACATTAAGAAGGAGTCAGTGTCTAATTTCCGTCCCGTATGACATTTCCTGACCCGCATTCGATGAATATTCTGGAGGACCCTGCTCCCGGTCGGTCCAGCCATCAATTCCACACCATTGTCTGTATGAACCCGGACCAAATTTATAGCCGCTGGCCGGGTCTCTCGGAGAGCCTCTGATTGCTCGCGCTTCGTGGTTGAGAATGAGTGATGCAAGGTGTTGTCAAATCCACCGGAAGGAAACTGATAAAGAGGTTAAGGGTAGTATGGGACGATATAGAAGTGATAAAGGCACCAAAAGACGCGTTTCAGTCTTTCAGAGCGCTTCAAGCCTCGAAAGTAACATCCAATCTCCAGCACTTGAAGCTCTCGCTAGCGGTAGTAAGCATCGCGCGTAGACGGTGGAGGCTTGCGTCGAAGCACCAAAAAGTATCGAGCCCATCGTAGTAGCCGCGGTGAAAAAGCGGTTAACAATTACATAATTCAATGTTTGGCGATGCACTGTCGGACCGAACTGAGATCTCTGGTGTCCCACGGTTTCAGAAAAGGTGCAGTACACGACGCTCTTCACACTCTTCTTTATTTCAAGAATAGGCATTTACAAAGAGAATTTTCTTTGGCCTTGTACAAGACTACAAGGTCACAAGCTACCTGTCAAAGTCTGATGATTCCAACAGCAATGATAGATATCTGTGCTGTGCTGATACGTCGACAAGGCAATGAGTATCAAAAGATGAGCTGCACTCCCACCGCCCTCCGCCCACCATGAAGATCTCAGCAACGGATCCTCCTCCACTTGGCTCAGTTTTTCGAGAAAGCTTGGAGCGATACATGCAGAACCTTGACCCTTTAGATGCAGAGTGGCTAGGGAAGGTTGCAGAAACATCATGGGAGTCTGTAGTCGCTCAAATTCAAGCTCTGACAAAAAGCAATAGAGACAGCAGCATAACCCGAAGGCTGCTTAGTCGTATCCGGGGTTTTGTAGAGGCTCTCCGACCATTCTTTGGATGCATTGATATGGTCATCTCATCCTATGGAGGCATTACTGGTGTCATTTGGGGAGCATTGAAGCTTGTAATTGAGGTAAGTCGGAAGCCTATTGCATATATTTTGCTCCTAAAAATTGTTCAGTTTACACACAGGTTCACTGAATATTTTTCAATTATTGGAGATACCCTTGAAACCATATCTCTTGAACTTCCAATTTTCCAAGACTATGTTGAAAAATTGTATCCAGAATCGAACACTGTTCAGAAGGTATCAAGCCAGCTTACCCTTCCAAAAGCAACAAATATCTAATGTATTCTCAGGCTGTTGTTATTGTATTTGAAGATATTTTGTCTGTCTTCCTTGTGGTCAGGAATGTTTTTGTTGATTCCAAGGGCCATGTCAAGTGTAGGTCCTTTCTTTCCTTAGGTGTTCGAGCTAAGTAAGCATATTCAGCATCATTCGGTGTATCCCTCAAAACATTCCGACAAGACATGGAGAAAATCACAGCACGCCTTGAGAAACATGGAAAACATGTCCAAGTTCATGCTGAACATGCAGAGCGAATGGCAAACAAGGAGGAACGTGAAAAATCCTCTGAATCTCGAAGACGTCTGGAGGCCAAGATCCTCAGTGATGAGATGAGGGCCACAGAAATTACATTTTGGAAGGACAAAGTTCAGTTTATTTTGAGAACTGAATAATCTGATTCCACATTAGACAAAAGAATTGAAAAATTCCAAGCCCTCCTGGATGCTCCAAACTGCTGGGATAAACATGCAGCCTCAATTCAAATTTACAAACAGCCACAATGCTGGCTTCTAAACACTCCTCCATATAGGGAGTGGTGTGATAGAAATTGTGGACTTCATTTGTGTCATGCCAAAGGTGAGTTGTTTTAGCATTCATCCATCTCGACTGACCTCTCTTCAGCCGGGGCCGGGAAGACAGTCTTGTGGTTAGTGCATCCATTGCTTTATCACACTAATATCTCAAAATCTGAATAGCTCTGTTATCATCGATGATTTGCTCCAAAAATTTCGCCATGACCCTACCACCATGGTGGTATTCTTCTATTGTGAATATGATGACCCTGTCAAAAGGATGACAAGTAAAACTGTTGCTTCAATTCTGGATCAGCTCATGTATGACCCAAAGGCCACTACCTTGGTCAAAAAAGCTTGGATGAACAAGACCCCAAACTTGCAACATCTCGGCCTCAAGAATCTACAGGATCTAATTATACAGCTTCTCCGCCGGTATCGACGTACATATATCATTGTGGATGCACTCGATGAGTGTGAGCATCCAGATGGCATAGCCAATATCCTGGATAGCTTGGCTGCACACTGCTGTGTTCTTGTTACAGGTCGAAGCGAAACTGAAGATATCACTGCAATTTTAGAACACCACCCTCAAATCCATATCACTTCAGCAAATCTTCAGGCCGATATTGAGCACTTTGTTAATCTGTCTCTTGAGAGGCATCGACGGATATCAAAACGCTCAGTAGATATCAAACAGCACATTGCAAAAGTGCTTCTATCTGCAGCAGATGGAATGCAAGTGTGTTACTGTATTATTACCAACACTCTAACATTTTGATTCAAAGGTTCCTATGGGTGACATTAATGATTGAACTCTTGGCAAATCAAATGACAGATCATGGCATCCTCTCTGCATTAATGCAGCTTCCAATTGGATTGACTGCAACATATCACAGAATTCTCACAAAAATTGATGAGCTGCCTTCGAGAACATTATGTATGCGAGCTATTACTTGGCTTCTATGTGCTCGAAGACCACTTGAACTGTCTGAACTGATGACTGGAATTGCCATTGATGATATGGATGAATCTGTTGGTTGGGAAATCGACAAAGTTCCAAGCAGTCCTTCTGATGTGATTTTTGACTGTAAAGGCCTCATCTCCACCATTCCGACTTCTCACGGAATCATCGTCCAATTTGCTCATACCTCTGTTCGGGATTTCCTCTTAACAAATCCCCTCGAAGTAACCTCTACAGTTCCAGCATATCACATTTTTCCGCATAGCAAAGGACATGCTTTGCTTGCCAGATGGTGTTTGATTTATCTTGCTATCAACTGCAAAACAAAGTCCAATCGCTTTGAAGAGCCTTTGGATGATGCTCATTTGAACCTTGTTACCTATGTCAAAAACTATTGGAATACCCACATTCAAGAATCACAGAATCCGGAGCTGCTTACAACATTTGATCAAGTCATGTCAGATCCGAATGTGATTGACATTTTTGGGGGAGGCTCTCCACTGCATGCTGCCCTTAAATACAACCTATCATTCATTGTTGAACATCTGCTTGAGGCACAAGTTGATCTGACCATCTCTGATGTGCATTGGAACACTCCTCTCCATTTAGCAGTAATAAATCCGAGATGGGTTCAACTTCTCCTCACCTGCAATCTTGACATTCATGCCCGAAATGTGTATGGAATGACACCGTTGCACATGGCAACACGCATGCCTCATCTTCCTGGTAGAAAAGCAGGGCTATTAACCAACCTGACAAACTCTGTTACTATGCTGATACAAAATGGTGCCAATATAACACTAGAGGATGCAAGAGGTCGCACACCACTTCATCTTGCCTCTCAGTCCGGGCAACTGGGAAGCATGACTTGTTTGATTATGAACAAGGCAGCAATTATGGCAGGTGACACCACCAGGCTTACACCATTGCATTATGCTGCTGAAAGCGGGGAAATTGGAGCAGTTCAGATTCTTCTTGACAATGGGGCTGATATAAATTCCAAGGATCATGATCTTTTGACTCCAACTCATGTTGTGGCACGTCTTGGACATGCTCAAGTGATGCAGCTCATTATTGAAAAAGGAGCAGATTTGGAGGCACATTGCAAGGATGGGATGACACCTCTCCATTATGCTGTTATAAATGGATGGTTTGAAATAGTCAAAATTCTTTTGACAAATGGAGCAAATGTCAACTGCATTGACTGTGATACATCCACTCCATTGCATTATGCAAGTGCAGAAGGAAACATAGACATTGTCAAAGCCTTAATCTCTCATGGTGCTCTGCTAGATACAGTAGATGATGAAGATATGTTGCCAATGCATCATGCTGCTGAGTATGGACATTACCAGTAATCAAAATCCTACTTGACTCTGGTGTTGGTATTGACTGCAAGACTCAGCTTGAACTGACTCCACTTCAATATGCTGCAAAACATGAACAACGTGAAACTGTCCTGTTTCTGATTGAACACGGCGCAGATACAAATGTGGTTGTTACCAATGAATTAAGACCACTTCATCATGCAGTTCGAAAGGGAGAATTGGAAACTATAATCCAGCTCATCAAGCATGGTGCTGACATTGATGTTGCCACAATTAACCAATGGACTCCTCTGCATTTTGCATCTGCAAATGGGCTTGAGACAGTCATCACTCTTTGTAGACTTGGGGCAGACATCACTTTATTGACTGAAAACCAAAGTACTGCACTTCACCTTGCTGCTTGGCATGGACACTTTGACATTTGTGAGTATCTTGCTGCAAAAATGTCAAACATCACAGAATCTGGAAATGAATATACACCTATCCACCTTGCAGCTTGGCAAGGCAAAGTCAGGGTCCTGGAACTTTTAATACTGCAAGGAACAGATGTAAATTCCAAGGATCTTCATGGGTGGACAGCACTTCATTTGGCGGCATGGACTGGCAGCACCGAGGCTGTTAAACTGCTTGTAGAAAGCGAAGCTCAGGTACAAGCAGTTAGCCAGAAGGATCATTTCACTGCTCTACATTTGGCAGCATGGAAGGGAAATATTGATGTTCTCCAGTATCTTCTCCAAGCAGGTGCTGATATCAACAGATGTTGCAAGAGTGGTGCAACATCACTAAAACTGGCAGTTCAAAATCGTCAACTCATCACAGCAGGTTTCCTGCTTGATGAGATTGGAGGAAACATTGATATTGGCGTGGACATTGTCGATACTCAGATCCCTGTTTACCAATTCCCGATTACTCCCAGTATATAAGCACAGTATAATTATTTCGCAACCCAAATGTGTTCACTTTTGTGTGAAGAAGACTCATCGTGACAAAAATTCAATGTTCTCTATAGCTATAGATTTTTTGAAGTGCAAGAATTCAATATGGAGGAGAGATGGGCACAAAGATAAGGCAAAAGACGTGTTTCTTGTACATTTCCAAATGCTTCAGTAATCAGAAAACTCGAGGCACTTGGAGTCACGGCTCCTGCAGCCCGCTCGGGCTGGTATGCACCTAGCACGGGGTATACCGCCTGAATGGCGTATAGACGGTGAAGGCTTGTGTTGGAGCACTAGAGCACTGTGGCAGATGGCGAAGAAAAAGTGCCAAGCTGGTAAGTATTCACGGCGAAAAAAAGCAGGTTAGCAATTACATAATTTTCCATTGCGATGCGCTCTTCAGTCAATTTTCCGCTGCCTTGGCCCAGGACTAAATGAGTTTCGATCCAATCTTTGCGCTGACCGCATTGTATGATGCGACAGCTCTCCCGGAGGTTGCCGACTTGCTTCTGGGCATCACTGTCGACCGAACGGGTTGACTGTCATAAATTGACGCCGAAACTACAGCTTTCGGCAACGAGTCGGGTGTGCTAAAAATTCAAATTTTCCTATTGAAATGACGACGTGCCGGCAAGCAAGCAAACAACCCGCAAACCTTCCTATGTCCCGCCATTTTCACCGTAGGATTGGCTATCGTCGCGACTGGCGCTGGCTTCAGGGCCTTAATTTGGCACCACCGCAGCCTAGAGAACGATGCATAACTAACTCACTGTCAAGTTGGACGGCCACAGCCTCTCTGCTCTCTGTAACGCTCTCCTTTATGATCATTGATCTTTTGGAGTCAGGATTAGGTACCACTGATTTGGATCTACCAGACGGCCAGATTCAAGTCGAATGTCGCGGAAAGCGGCCTCGGATCCTGTTCACATCCCACTGCTTGATGAGCTTTGGTGCCTAAGTTACAGCCTTGTAACCAAGATGACAGATCATCACATATCTGTTCGGTATATATACAGGCTTGTGCCGTTTGCGAGAGGCCGTCAGTACAGCCTCTATCTAATATCCACCTACTGCCACGCTCTCTCCTCTATGGCCGACATTGTGGGCCTTGTTGCTGCTTGTCTTCAGCTCGTCGACCTGGCCGCTAAAGCTCGCGACTATATCAAAGATTTCCGCGATGTCCCGAAGGAACAGCAACAACTATTTGCCGAAATCCAAAGCCTTGAAAACCTCGTCACAGAGCTCGACAGACGCATAAAGACTTCGCACGCTTCGGGAAGCTTAAAAAATGAGCTGCAGCAGCTTAAACAACCACTCATAAGGCTGAAGGAAGTCATGGAGTGGTTAAACAACAAACTAAAAGATCTATCGAGTGTTTCTAGTCGTTTCGTTTGGCCGCTTTGGGGGAAGGAGGAAGTGCGGGAAGGTTTGAACACGATAAATCGATTTAAAACCTTCCTCAGTGCCTGGTTGGGAATGAAAATCTGGTGGGCTTCATCAACCTGTAATAACACTCTACACAGGGCTTCCGCTCAAGGCATGATGCTACGGCATAACGGCTAGCGCAACGTATGCTGACTCGATTCCGTCTTAGATCTGATTGATTCTATTGAGCTTATTGCCCCTGACCAAAACATCATAAGATGCAATAACCACGTTCAATGATGCAACAGATGAGCAACGAATGGACCATAATTGTGAGAGACTTTTCCGAGGCAAAAATCACAAATTAAGGCCTTCCAGATATCTTCAAATCTGTTCGTGATGTTGCGCGAAATCAAGAGCAGTATTATAGATGTGCGTGCTCGCCAATAAAACATTTTCCCCTCACTTTCTTCAACTGATATTGACATAGCCACGAAACGCGACAAGATAATTGAGTGGTACTCGCCGCTCAATTTCTTTCTGCGACAAGCCGATATCTTTAATACCTGGGAGCCAGGAACAGGCGACTGGCTCCTTCAGGACGCCAGATTAACACGGTGGAAATCGGGTAAAGGACTAGTATTGTGGTGTCGAGGAATTCGTGCGTGTTTTCTTATGCATTCCAAGAACTAATTGATAATCGAACAGCCAAAAGCTGGAGCAGGGAAGACTGTGCTTGTGTTAGCTTTTTCAGGTTTTTCACTTGAGCGTGTATACTGCAACTGAATATCGATTTATAGTTCTATCGTCGTGGATTACCTCCGAACACACATGGATCGTGAAGATGTTGGGGTCGCAGCCCTCTATTTGGGCCACAAGGAGGCTTATATCCACTCTCCTTCAACGCTACTCGCCGGTCTCTGGCGACAGCTCGTTTTTAAGAAATCCATCTCCCCAACTTATACGAACAGCATCGCGAGCCTCAAACCAGACCATCCATCGATCATGACCATTCTATCCTGCGATCTGCCATTTTCGAGTACTCAAAAGTCTTCATCCTCGTCGACGCACTCGATGAGTATCCGGAAGAGCGGCGAGATGGGTTACTCCTCCTCCCATCCGAATTGGGTCCCATTGTAAACATAATGTTGACTTCGCGCCCTCACATCAAAATTGACAATGTGTTTCCCGAATCAAGGACGGAAACTTTAGAAATATGCGCAGCCCAGGACGATATCCGCCAATACTTGGATGCACAGATCTCAAAGTCCCCTCGACTTTCAAAACACATCAAAAGTTGTCCAAGCCTGCGTGAGAAAATAGAGACGACAATACTCCAACGTTGTGATGGAATGTGTTCCAGTTCCAATGGTTGGGGCTTGGCTAATGCAGATCATTCTAGGTTTTTACTTGCAAAATTTCACGTTGAAGTCCTCAAACTAAAGCTCACTATCAAGGCGGTTCAGGATGCCTTGGCTAAAATGCCAGGCAATCTGAACGGAACCTACGACAACATCTTACAGCGCATCAAACAGCAAAGCTCAGATGAACTAGATCTAGCTCACCGAGCCCTGTCCTGGGTGACAAATGCGAAAAGACCATTACGGTCTTCGGAGCTTCGAGAGGCTCTTTCCGTCGAACTGAATGCGACAAGTCTTGACCCTGCTAATCTTTTGGACATCGACATCATTTTATCTGTCCGTGGCGGCCTCGTCATAATCGATAAAGCGGCTGACAGGGTCCGTCTCGTCCATTACACGACACAAAAATATCTGGATCGTGTACAGGCACACGAATTCCCTCAGGCTTCGGCCCAAATCACATTGATATGTATAACATATATTTCTCCTTTGATGTATTCTTGTCACGGAAGGTGCAAGGATCAGAATCCCTTATCACCAAGAACTTATTCCGGGACAACTGCCTCCTGGATTATGCCACAAAATACTGTCTAGTGCATGCACGCGGGGAGACTGAATCCACACTTATATGCTCAATTTTTGTCGTTCCTTGCAAATTGCTCAGTGTGGAGGCAGATCTGGAACTGGACACATGTCATTCATGTCCACAAGATACCCTCTTCTGCATCTAAACTGTGGATCTCCGCATTCTTTCATTTGGAAGTGATATGCCGATACCTGATCAAGGTAGAGGGCCTTGCTACCGAGCTCCAGGAGGCAGCATTCATTGGCGATAGTGACATGATTCGTATCCTTCTGGACAACATGATGGACACAATTGTAGATGGTGGAACATATGTTGCCGCTATGCATGCAGCCTTGGACTCAGAACATGATTTTGACATCCACTGGCTCCTCATTGACCATGGTGTTGATGTGAATGCAAATGGGGGGAACACGGGCCAGCTCTGTATACTTCCTCACACAATGGAAACTACAATTCCACCCGCTTTCTACTTCAACATGGTGCTCAGGTTAATGCAACAGGGCCACAAGGCAAAACTGCGCTCTATGCAGCGGCATCCATGGGCCACGATGACATTGGTCGTCTTCTCATAGAGCATGGTGCTGATGTGAACATAGGAAGGGGCACCAGTACTTTAAGTGCTGCTTCAAGCAGCGGAAGGTATATGTTTGTCCGGCTCCTTCTTGAACACGGTGCGCAAGTCAATGTCCAGCACAAGGCCAAACTGGAGTCCGCGCCATCTTCGTCACTTCGTTACTTCGCTTAGGAACGAGAAAGCTCGTGAGTTTGATCGCATTCCATGAAAGTTTGTGACTTCAGCGGGATTTAGTAGACCTTCGTCACTTCCTCTGCACACCGTGAAAGCTCGTGACTTGGATGCAGTGAGAATAATCACATGACCGTGGTCATACAGTCAGCCGGGACTAGCGAAACGCGACGCACTCAGTGAAATTAGAACAGCGGCACATGTGCCCGCATCAGCGGCACTTCACACGCCATCAGCGGCTCATGTGCCGCCCTTCGAATAAGGGACGGCACTTCCGCGGGCGCTTTCTGTGCGCTAAAGAGGTACCCCGCGACTCAGATTTACTCACAAAACACAAATTTATTCAACTAAACAAGTGTTAAAACAAGTGTAATAACATCGGAATTTTTCGGCCTAAATGCAACGACAACGATGGACGTGACCCCGTGTACAATCAACTCTGAACTTGGGGATCTCGATGAATGTGCAATATGCTAGGAATGAGGCAATTCAAGTGCGCGACAGATCTCAACAATTGAGAGCTCACTCTTCAGGCACGCAAGGGCTACGAAGCTTCAAATATATTGACCTAGACAATCCAGAGCTAGGTAGAAGTAAGGAATGAGAGTAATAAATAAGTCCAGTAGGCGCTCACCTCACTCTTCGCGCACACGAGTGATACGAAGCCTGAAGGGGAGCGTCTCGGAGATACAAAGTATATGAGCGGCATATCAGCCTGAAGCGAAGTAAAAAAGCATACGCAAGCATCTAGACGAGCGCAGGTCTGTACAGTGTCGTAGAGGTAAGTAGTAACATATTATACATACAAAAACATAGGAGCGGGTCATGTAGCGAGGCGCGACACGGTCATGCGCCGCCAACAGAGTATTGAACACGACGGTGTGCTGCAAGATTTGCAATTGCAAACCATGAAAATGCTAAAGCTTGTTCTGTCGTTTAAGAAGCCACATAGCAAATGGTGTCAGCCCGCTCGCAAAAGTTGCGCAAGGCGATCATAGCGCGATGGGAGACGTTGACTCTCGTAGCAAAGGGAAAGGAAATAGAAGAAACTGTGAAATGACTCACATAAAATTATTGAAACTGATTCCGCGCGTACCCCTGCTTGCAAGAGATAAATGTAACAAGAAGGAAATTCAATAAGACTCGGTAGTGCCAAAAATTCGATAAAAAAAAAGGCCCCGCATCGCAATACAAGTCCACCAAACCATTAACCAGCTCAAGGTCGGTCTCGAGTATTGTGTCGGCATTGTTGCATCCCCCGAGCGAGACGGAGAACGATGTAGAGCCCAGTTTTTACTGAAGGCTGACGGCTGTGATTCAATCCCTCAAGGATGCATCAATACACGTCTTGACGCACCAAACAGCCGCTCACTGATGATTTGCGGGGAATGGCGGTAATACAAGGGCCACGGTCATCTGTTGCTGGCGCGTCAGAAGGCACAAGTGCTTATACAGATTGCGACACATATTTATCACGTAGTCATGAATCTTTTAATCGCCAATGTCGGTGCCCGAAATCGTGTCGGCATTGTTGCGCTGTTGAGCGTCGGGTGGGGGAATTGGGCGATGGGTGGGGTGGTGGCGGTAGGAGCGAAAGCTAAGATGCAGAGCCGCCACACCATTGTCGGCCACGCGTGCACGCGGAAGTGACGAGCTTTCACCATAATTTAATCGAGGTGACGAGCTTTCCCAGATATTTGTTGAAATGACGAGCCTTCATGCTTTTCCATCAAACTCGCAAACTTTCTCGTTCCTAAGCGAAGTAAGCGAAGTGACGAAGTGACGAAGGTGGGTACGACTCGGCGGTGGCAGCGGAGAGTCAGACCACTGACGGTAGCAAGCGCAGGTGTATGTGCAGACGGGAGGGTGTAATGCGGGTGCGACGAGCCGAGCGTGGATGCGGACTTGTCGAATGTGGAAGTGCGATTGGCGGCGCAGACGTGAAACAGGGCGAGCGCTTAGTAGAACGGAGTCTTGAACTGAGGCTGACGCCTCGGGACCCACCATCTACAGTTGGGGACAGTCAAACTCATCAACTCACCTAGCACTTTATATACTTAATAGAGAGCTTAGCTGACTTCAGAATCAGATTCAGCACCTCAAAATAAGCCTAAAACAATTTTTTCGTGAATTTTCCACGAGGAATTACGTACGGCCAAATTTTTGGCACCTTTGAACAAAAATTGTGTGTACCTATCTCGACCGTTTGAGCCGTCCTGATGCCTCCAAAGCCCTCAACGCTTGCTCAGAAATTGTGCGGTGTGACCTGTACTTCTTCACAGCCCAATCTGCAGCCCACCCAGTCAATCCCAACCGGTAAGCACTTGTAAATCGCCAGGAACAGTTGATAAATTTGCGAATGACCTCAGGTGAACAAGCATCCAACCACTTGATGGCTGCAGCTTTGGCCTGTTCAAAATTCTTCTTTTCTTCCTCCCGATATCTGTATTTTGTCAGTATCTTGTTCTTCTTGGCTCCAGTCAACTCGTAAGCTGTCAAAGTATATGGTAGGCTGAAACTCAGGGTTTGGCCTGACATGAGCTTTATTTTTATGCTTGGTGTTTACTGGTAAGGAGGGAGGAGGTGTAGGATTTAATGGAATATCGGAAATAGGAGATTGAGTTGGTTTTGCACCCTGGTTTTTCAAGCCAGAGATGTTACGGGCTTGTTTCTTCCTGGGAGGCATGATGGGGGGAGTCAGGATGCACTAATGATCAACAGGCAGCTATATGTGACCAGCGAACGCAAGAGAGCGGGCCGCATTTTGTTGCTTCTCTGAAGTTGTACCAGCTGACAATGTGACAGTGACCCTGTGACGCGAGATTCACAGGCTATTTGTGAAGGAACCGCTCGGTAGAATTTCTTGAAAACATTGGCATCGAACTCAGCTCATTGAAAAGAGTCTATAGGAATATTTTCATGATTTTACTATAGGTTTTGGGGCACGGCCATTGTTTGGGAGGTCAACAACTATAAATACACTTATATCTCAGGAATGGCTCGCGGGATCAGGCTAAAAAAAATTCACAAGGACCTCCATTGGGTCTGCTTTACATCCCGATCAATTCCGGGGGTTTACTATAACCTTCATCAAAGTTGATGCCTTTGACTGTCCCCCACCGTAGTCCCGGGCGAGAGAATCTGTCGCGCCATCCCCTGCGGCGCAGGTGAACGGGAGCGACACCATCTCGTCGGCGACGAGCGCGGCATACCCCACACGGACGGGCATGGACGCGTCGCAGCGGGGTTGCACGACGCGGGACACTCCTGAGATCCGCTGCCGAGGGACGAGAAGACAAATGCAGGCGCGAATGCCCCGTTCCCGCTTCGTTCCCCGAGTGGCGACACGGCGTACGACATCGCGCATCGCCTCCCGGCATTCCCGCAGCAGAAACACCCGCGGTGAGAGCGCTGAGTCCCGCGTAGCTCGCATCCGCGTCCACCGCCGTCACACCGTGAGCGATGGCAGCATTGTTAGATAAATTTCACCGATAGATCTGCTCCTAGGAAATTGCTGCTTGGGGAGCGATGCGATGATCATGGATTCCGGTAATCAGCGTCCTGCGGCGTCCCGACTCCGAGATCAGCGGCGGCTTGCAAAGCAACAACAGACCAACGGCGACTTGCACTCGTAACTGGTTATATACTGTCAACAGAACGTTCCTCTCAGCCTTCTCTGCCATGTCTGAATCGTCGCCAGCCAGCATCGAACAACTTCCTATTGAGATTCTGGTGGAAATTTTCATGTTCTGCCTACCGAGTGGGAGGTGGGCGTACTACGAACCTAACACCGAAGACGCACCCTGGGTGCTGGCGCAAGTCTGTTCTCCCTGGAGAGCAACTGTTCTATCCACTCCGCAGCTATGGCAAACCCTTACGATTGATTTGTCACAATTGCTCCCCGATGAAATGGAAATCAATGACGACTCTTCCTCCGATATGGGCCCATCCGACGACCTCAGTGACTCTGTATCCGCTGGTAGCTATCCGAAAAGTACCTGTCCCAACCCCCCGCTGACTCTTCCTCAGTTGGTGGCCAATCCCAGCAGAATCTGATACACCTCGTCGGTCTCTTTGTCGAACGCTCAGGGTCATGTCCCTTCACCCTGATATTCTCCTGGAGGGGACATGCACCTTGCGAGCTACATCCCGTGCTCAGCCAGGTGGTCGAGATGCTTACGAGGACATCTCATCGGTGGGGTAATCTTACCTATGAGCTCCCATTACCAGTACTCGTCAATCTTCCTTCAGTCAAGGGCCGTGTTCAGTCCTTGCGCACCCTCGAGATATCCCCCTGCTATAACACTGATGAAGGTGCCGTCATCGATGAATTTGTGGACGCCCCTTTACTCCAGAGTGTCAATGTGTTTGTCTGGCAATCCCCCATTGCAGATCCAGCCGTGGTTAAACTTCCCTTGGCGCAGCTCACCTCATACACCGGCTGTTTCCGACATCTTTCCGATATATTCGACACGCTTCGTGAGATGCCGAATATTGTGGTTTGCGACATCATGTACAACGGATTTCCAGTGAGCGACACGGGAGACAATTACGACGACCTGGCCAAAATCCCTCCTCTCGCACATCTGCGCCGTCTTATCGTACACCAGTCGTCGGAGCAGGCTCACAGCCACTATATTTCACGGCTCACGGACCGCCTCACGCTCCCACAGCTGGAGTATCTCGAAGTCGACTGCGACAACGAGGTCTTCCCACATCTGACCGCGCTGGTCGTGCGCTCTGCCTGCCAGCTCCGCACATTTTCAGTCAACAACGCCTCACCGCAATTCAACGACGCCGTCTTCGTGTTCTTCGCCCACGTGCCCACTGTCACGGAGCTCACTCTCTGGACCAATGGCTTTACATCCACCGACATGGCCCGGCTGACCCGCCCAACACCCCCCGTTCCATGCCCGCTTCCTGCGCTCCGTGTTCTCAACATGAGTTACGCACAGTTGCCCGCCGCCGAGTTCGTGCAGATGATCGAATCGAGGGTGGATAACGTGCGTCGGGCAGGCGGGGCGTGTTTAGAGGCGCTCCGGGTTACCAACTACGTGCTAGAGCGTAAGAATCATCTTCTCCTTCTTTCGCTGCGGCGTCTGGGCCTGCGCGTGGAGGTGGTGGATCAATATGACCGGTGCGTCGAAAACGTCAGTTCATTGGATCTCATGGTTAACACATGTCTGCAGGGAAATGCCACTGGCTAAAGAGGAGGACAAGGAGAGAGAGGAGGAGGATGAGGGAGAAGAGGAAGGTGTTGACAATTCTTGAGGATCGTTTGCTCCAACAGTTTGATTTCGCTTCTTCGATCTCGTAGCTTGCATCCGCCAAGGGGGAGACCACGGGGGGATGTGGACGAACAGCACCGCCAGTACGGATGTCGTAGCGGACGCGAGCTCGGGAAAAGGCTGAGGCGGGGGTACCGGTGCTGGGCATAGAGGCGTAAAATAACCTGCAAGCTGCGGGGTCTACGAGCGGGGTCGACGGCGTGGGTGACATTACTGCACTGGTAGAGAGGGTGGGCGTCGCGAGTCGGGGGAACATGCGAGCTGTGCGTAATCCTCCGAAAACCAGGCACATTTTGGCGAACAACGTCACGCGCCGAGCCATGATCTTGTGATGATACAGGGCAGCGCCCCAACCCGGCGCACTACGACGCAATCTTCCACCCACTCCTTCTAAGTACATGCAGAAAGAGACGACATCTTCCCCGCCGCTTCTACCCGTCCACATCCACCGCTCCCTCTCTCCGTCCCTCACCCGTACGCTGGTTTCGGTGCTGGTGCTCCAATACCGGCAGAGGACGCGCCACCCGAGCTTGAAGCATCGACCCGTCTTGGGGGAGAACGACTCAGAATGGTCGTTCGCACTGCATACTCCCAACATCGCAGCGCCCGCCTCAGCCCGCATCGTCGCTGCTCGCGCATGCTGTCACCGCCGAGGGGGATGGCCATCACGCTATAGATCAACATCATAGTCTACTCGCTGGACGGGCGGAGCCGTTCCTGCCGGAGGGTAGGGGAGCGTGGAGTGCCGAGAAGGAAGCAAGGGAGGGAGAAAAAGACAGGGCCGCGGCACCTGGCGCGAGGGGACGAAAAGAGGTCTTCATCGATGGCGACTCGAAGACCCCAGATGCGCGGGTGGCGGAGCGGAACACAAAGGCGTGTCGAGGAATCCATGACGTGGCCCGAGCCTAAGCTAAAAGATTGTTAGCGAGTGCGAAAATCCGGGGACAGGCGGCTAGCGAAGTTCGTGACTGCGCCCGCAAATTTGCGACGCCTTGTGTGTCGAGCTAGTCGCGGAGTCCATCTTTCTAGGATTTTATACCGTCGTGTGTGTAAGGAGCAAGTAATGGGCTAAAGCGCTGAGAGACAGGCGCGCGATTGCAGCGAGCGCGCCGAGGTTGTCGACGAAAATCTCAAGCCCGCAGACAGTCCATACAAAGGTAGAGTCGAAACCGTCCTGCAGAGGGCGTTGAGCGAGAGATGTGTGACATGTCGGATCAGACCGCCACTCGACTCGGAGTAGAATTTATGATCCGCACGCTGTTCTTCCGCAAGCCTGCCCGGCTTCAGCATTAGCTGGAATACATACGATGGTAAGAAGCAAATTATCGATCAATATTCAACTGTCCGTGAGTCTGGAGGTAAATGGGCTGTGCACTGAATGGTTGTACCAGGCTACCAGCATGTACTTATAAGTAACCGGAAACCAAGGTAGACTGATTATTGTTCTACCTCTCTGTATCCATCCTCGTCCATCCGCTTCTGCGCATAAATGGGCAACCGCAGCATCAGCAGAGACCTGAAAATTGCAGCACTAAATCTATATGAGCAGGGCCATCTACCGCTCTTTCGCATTCTAAATCTGTGGCGCACGATCGGCGATGTTGAACGCAAAAGCAATCGTCTCTGGGCCCTCGCCTCCTGTACCACGACGACCTCTTTTGTTTTGTTCAGGAGCGTTCAGACTGGTTCCTCGACGAGCCGCTCAATCTACTCAAACACAACCGCTTCATGATATCTGTTCATTACACCACTATTCACCGCGAGCTCGAACGTGCCGGCATGTCGACAAAGAAAACTAGCTGACATTGCCGCGGAACGATGCGAACCGTCTCGAATGAACTATAATCTCAAACCTGACCTCGCTATCGACGGGAAAACGATTCGGTTTGCTGGGCAAGTACGGGTACGGCTACCATCCATCCATATCCAGTAGGATTTTTTCCTGGTTTTAAATATGGCTTAGTTTTGGAACATGACGGTCCAAGGACCCCAATGGCCATTTCCTTACTGGATTTGGCCACAAAGGGTACCCCACAACACGACCTGGTATTGAGCCCGCGGTCGACGAAAAATCTGAGCTCAACCCTGACCCCTACTTGGGCTCTACCTCGGGTCAGGCCTGGGTCAGGCTCAAAAGCCCGGGCTTGGGCTGGATTCCCGACCCGCAACAACACTATTGACAATAGATGAATACGATCGGGGGCAAAAAAATCTTGTTGTGGGATTGACAATCAATGAACCCAAACGACCGCGCTCATTCTTTTTTGCCACCATTATAGTTTGTAGGCTAATGTGAAGTGAGTTTAGCTGCCGTTGCGTAGCACGGGTGTCTGCTAGCAATAATAAAATCAGGACCGTGTGAAATTTATTCTGGCTTGAGCTCGGATGTTTGCGCATTCAGATTGATTGTAGTCATGGTGCGATTGGCAAAATGAACGGTTCATTCGAATAAAAGGTCTACCGCAATATCAAGAAAGAGGGCGAAGGAAGAGGACGTGGATATACTACTGCCTGTACGGAGTGTTTTTTTCTCTCTTTTTTTTTTTTTTTTTTTTTTTTTTTTGATAAACAGGGAGGGCAATGGTCGTAAGAACAGCAAGGCTACACACATTGTACGATAGACCTCCGTTCAGATCAGGCCCGGAAGAACCGTGATGCTGGGGTACGTGTATGCACCGTTGAAAAGGGAATCCATGGGGCCATAGAAGCGCATGAGGATCTTGAAGGGCTGGCGACCAGCCGGTGTGGGAAGCCAGCTGCACATAAAACCCGATCAGACACTCTGACAGTGTACAGAGCAGACGGAGGAAAGTGCGCACTTGGATTCCCAGTCAGACGACGGCCTATGGTCTGTGGACTGTAACAGCATGTAGAACGGGGCCGTGCTATTCGCCGGGGTGTCGCGGACGAGGTCGCCGCTGTCGGGGTAGGTCATGTCGCCGCGGTTGTTGAGGGAGTGACGACCGAGGATATTGGGCACCAGAAAGCTGTCCTCGTTATACACGGTCAGACTCCAGAACGCGGCAACCTGCGGCTTCCCGTAGAACTCCACCTTATATGCCTGATCAGAGTAGAGCTGCTGGGTGAGGGAGTACGACTGATACAGCGCCTCCGTCGTGTTCAGCTGCATGTAACCATTGAGGGCGATGAACGCGCGGACGGAGTAGTTACTGTGGAAGTCACCAGAGACGGCGGGCGGCAGGGCGGACCATCCGTTGCCGAAAGATGTGAAAAGAGGCGCAGTATCGACGACGACTCTATCCCGGGCAGCAAGGAAGGCGCTCGTGAGGTTCACGCCGGGGGGTTTGCGGTAGGAGAGCTCGAGCAGCCGGATGCCGGCAAGCTGGAGCATGGATTCAATGAACACGACGTCTTTGGCTTCCTCGGGCTTATTGTAGTAGGCGATGCGCGCGGTGAGCTGCATGATATAGCGAGGTATGTCGTCATGGTCCATTCCGTCGTTCAGAAGCCCGCGGGTCAGCGGCGGGGCGATACGACCCCCAGCGGTACGTGGCTCGAGCGTGAAACCGGGTTGAACGGAGGCTACCACATAGTCGGCATCGGTTTTGTTATCGACCTCGATTCGGAGGAGGGCGGCGCCGTACGGGGTGGGCATGTAGATGATCCCGGCATAATTGCCACCGGATTCAAGAGCGACGCATCCGGGCTCGAATTGACGGTACTTGACGAGGTACTTCCCCGCGCGACTGTTCTTCGTGGTACCGATGTTGCAAAAATTGTCGCCGTAACTGACGATTCAGGCTAAGCGGGGGAATTTATCACAAGGTTACAGGGAACTCACACGTCATAAAAGGGCCACACAAAGAAACGGCCCTGCACAGTTGGCATTGTGGCGATGACATCCCCTCCAGAGAGATCGATTATACTTTCCGAGTACAAGGTATCCACGTTGGGCCGAACAATGGTGTGGTAAGTCGCGTCCACGAGAGTGGTGTCGTGCTGTATGGAGTTGGTGGTCCACTGACCGGTCTTGTTGGCAATGGAATTGGCGAATTTAGCGTATTGTGTCAACGGTATCCCATACTGCACAGTCCTGATGGTGGCCATTTGTTCTAAACTATCCCCAGCGGACTGGGCGAACAATTGATTGGAAGGCAGTCGGGCACAGAGGGTTAGGCGTACCTTTGAACCTGGGCCAATAGAGACCTGGTACGGTGACTGCGGGGACTCCGCAATGGCAAGAGTACCAAGAGCAACCATAAAAAGTGCGCAAAACATTGTTGGATGCGCTGTCGCGAGAGGGAAGTTCAGTCGGTGGATGGGTTCCGATATATAAGATGCCCGATAAGTTACGTGATTTGCAAGAGACAGGGTTCCAAGTTCGCTTCCATAGACCAGCTGGGTGATGCCCGATACGTAATTTGCGAGAGAGGGTGTTCCATTGCCAAGTTCGCCTCCAGAGACTAGCTGGCTGATGCCGCCCGATACACGATGTGGAAGAGACGGAGTTCCAAGTTCGCCTCCAGAGACCAGTCTAAGCTGGTCGATGCCGTGAGTCGATACTAGATTACTATTATGCGATCCCGCAAAGGAAGCGTGTAAGAACCGAATAACGTCGGAGAGAGTTTGAAGTGAGTAAGAGAAGACTGGCCATCAGATCTGTCAGAGGCTGTACGGTGTGATGCCGTGGCCGCAGACGTAACAAAACTCGGACAAGGTACGCCTCCGCTTCGCTCCGGCAGACAAAAAAGCCCCCCCCCCGAAAATAATAATAATAATAATAATAATAAATCACGAAATATGTACTTATAATCACTCTAGGCGAGGACCACTCTAGCTTGGAAAGGCGCCAATAATATCTGCGTATCATAGCACGAGTAAAACAAAACAAATAGTCGCTATGAGACGAGGAAATGAAAACAATTTACCGTATTTTCATTTGACCCTTCTCCCAACGGCAGAAGAGGGAAGCGAGATATTATGGGAACCATTGGGGGCCTTGTGGCCGCGGGGGTATTCGTTCCCGTTGGCCTTTGGTGTGTTGTCGAGGTGCCATTTGCTGAGTGGCGTCAGAATGTGTTAACGTCCCTGCGAATTTCGAGCTCACAACGGGTAGATTTGCGGGAGGGCGACGCGATGTTGGCCCTGGACAAAATAAAAACAATTTTCAACCAAACAATCGTCTCCGACCTGTTACTCACGATAACAGAGTAGAACCATTATACGTCTCCGCAGTTCCTTCTTGAGCTTGAATCATGCAAACTAGGTCACCCAAGAACCGAGACACAAAGCCATTGCCCTTGAAGAGACAACCAGAAAAGACCGCCCATTGAGGCGATTCTGCGCAATCTTCAAGCCCGGGAGAAATAGCGGCTGAATGTAAGAGCACTGGTTCAGACTTCAGGGACATTTATCGTTGAGGGGGTCGAAAATTGCATAGGAAGCAAAAGAGAGAGGGCCGGGAACGAATGGAAACTCCTCCTAGCTTTTATGAAAATTTCTCCGTGGCCACATTAAGAGCAACGTGCGCCGATGTAGCCCAAATGGAGTGGTCTCTGGAGAACTGACAGCTCACGAGACTGGTTTCTACAACTCCACAGTCCCAATTTGGTTGTCTTGGACAGATCGCAGTTGTTCGCAGCTCGGAAGGAACATCGAGTAGTTGCTGCGGCACGTAGTCCAAGATTATGGGGTTCGATTTCTTGAGAAAAAGGATAAGACCAAGGGGATTGTGGGTGGACGAGAAACAGAGAACGTTAAAAGGAGCACAGATAAATGGGGATTCAACACAGGATTTTCACCATCTCATTAAAGAGCGGTTAGTCCGACGCTCGTGTCCACATGAACTCCCATGAAAGATTAGAAATTCTGCTGGTATAAGTGGTATGGCCAGGTATGGCTTGGGAAACGCCGCACATGACGGAATGGATTTGAAGGGCTTTCTAGTGGGTCTTCGGTATTCGCTGAGAAGCTCGGAGTATGTCAGTGCGTTAGTGAAAGCGGAGGAGCTGTCAACCCGAGGAAGACAAACGGCGACCGGCAACCACGGTTCTAGAATGGTGCGCCAGCTACGCTTAACTAAATTCGTGGCACGTCCTGCTGACTGTCATACATCAGGAAAAGCCTCCCATGGCAATTTCCCGGGATTGCCTCCAATTTGGCCCAAATTGGACTGAATATCCTTGATTTGGTCAGTTCCCTTCCTAGTAACGTTGCTGTCCAGTTGCCTCCAACTTGGACCCAAATTACCTTGAATTACCTTGCATTTGCAACGATTTTCTAGTTGATTTCCCACTCATTAGGGCTCGGATACACAGCGAACATAATGCGAAAACAATGTGAATTGCATGCATACCTACATAATACATGTTCTACAAAATATAATTCAAGTTGTAGGTCCCAGTACCGACGTTGTGCTTAGCTATAGTATCTGCAAATCTACAAGCGCTTGGCGCGTCCGGAGAAGATGGTTGGTGCAGTATAGATTCAAATAGAGCACGCTGGAAAGCATATCATCAGATGTACGATACGGGAAATGATACGCGACTTACCGGCATATGACTCGCAACGCGGAACCGGCCGGGGGAGCGCAGATGCAGGATTTAGGTGGGGGTGGCTGATGGCAAAACGAACAGCACTGAGCTCGTTGACCAAAACTGCAAAGAGAATGAAGACATACCTATACCTAAGAGCCCTGAGGGAAAACGTGCTGACAACGGCCTTGTTCCGCGTCGGACGAGGTATCCCCTGACGGGTTGTACGATAGGGAATAAACACTGTTCGCTGGTGTTGGATGCAAAATTGCACGGAAGCGTGGACGTCATGGGCAGCGACCAATAATGTAGAGGAAGTTGAAACAAGTGAGAGTTCAGATCGAGACGTACCCCGAGGTCCTTACACGCAAACGGGATCCGATAAGGCAAGGTTAAATCAGACACCGAGAAGGAAGGAATGAATATTACGCACCATTGGCAGCATGGCGCCCTTTGATTTACACTCAACTTGATCCAACAACCAGCAAGTTGGAAGATGTATACGCAGACGAGCGAGACGCACTTCTCGATCAGATAGTTGGTGCAAGAGGCAGCGGTCTCTAAATGCACTAAAGTGAGAGACATGGACGCAAGGAGAACAGCATGACATAACCCGCCGCATCACACATGCGCCGTGTGGCCACTTCTGCTCTACAGCGCGTCTCGAACTGCACATGAAACGATGGCTAGAAACCGGTCCTCACGTTCCTATAGATGCTAGCACACGCCAGAAAGAGTTTAGGTTGCGCTTGGCTTGGCTTGGCCGTCGTCGTCGAAGGTGGCAAATCGTCGACTTGTTCCGTGATTCTTCCCGTCCGGCACAAAAAGGAACACAGGACACATTTCAAGAATGAGATCAAAGAAATGGTGCCCTGGGTGGTTGGTAGCTCAAGCAGGACATTATCTTGCATCATCTTGCATCGTCGTGAGTAGTGGAGACACACAAGGAGCACACTTTGGATGGCTTGGGGTATCTTGGCTCGGCAGTGTGGAGATCCCGGCGTGGCGTGGCGACAAAGGACCCAGAAAACGTGGGGAGAAGGAGCGAGTGGGAGGAGATGGTGGTGGAAGGGAAGAAAGGCGCGTTGACGGGGAGATCAACAATCAAAAACGAACCACCTGTCGGCTCACGTGATGGTTTCATCGTCTGATCCGACGGACGGATGGTGCGGCCCGCTCGGCTAGGAACTTCGTCAATTTCCGACATTCACTCAGAGTCACGGTCTCAGAATGCTGGAATTTCTGGAGGCTTCCGCACCTAGACCAAACCAGTTCAATTCAATATCTGCACTGCCAACCCGGCTCGAAGGCACTGAGGTATTGGGCAGCTACCACTGCGCGATTCTGAGCTCTGAGTAACTGACCTCAAGTTTCGACTTATCCTCGTGTGGTGTTTTTCAAAGAAATACAAGGTGAAGTTCAAAATGCGATAGCTTCATCAGAACATCGAGCGCCGATAAATCGGGCTTTATCATAAACTTAGGATTTTCAAAAGTTGAAAGGGTTGAGTATTCACACCACTACATAGGCAAACCAGGAAATGGAGGATATACTGCCTACCGCGGAAATTTGGAGGATATTTTCCCTGATTCCCTCCAATTGACCTCCTTTGGAAAGCAGGAAGGAAATTCCACCAAATTGGAGGTAATTTTCCGAAGGAGGTTTTTCCTGATGTACCCGCCTTCATCAACGTCCATTGACATTGAAATTACCTTCAGCGGAGCATTTTAGGGCAATAGAAATAGCTGTGAATAGCTGTGCACTGGATACTGCATGAACAAGATCATAGTGGAGCTCAGACAAACAATAGAATTCTGGAGGCCTGGCAGGCACTCCACTTGCTGTAAGAATGGAGGCGGATCACGGGTTGTACTTCCAGCTCGTGGGGTTCGGCCTATTCGAGGAAGGGTCCGGGGGGAGATAATTCTGAATTAGAAGACGATAACTAGCGAATTCCTCCATGCGGTCCCGTATTTCGGGTGGGTTTTGAGGAAATCACAGTCCCGAGAAAGTAGGTAGAGTGGTACAAATCACAAGTATTGAGTCGGAATAAATTTACGCTACCTCTGAATCATTTCCAGAGTCATGAGTAGAGTCATAAGAACGAAATACCCTTGCTCTTATTATTTCTTGAATACAAGATCGATATTTGAGACATCGAGCCAGCGGTGGCGGTAATTCCCATGGACTTGGGCCGCATGGCTTGTGTGCGCGTGTCGTTGCCGCAGAGCGCCGTAAACCTAGAGCGGACCGTCGCGAGGCTCTACGGTGCTCTGCAGCAATGCCGTGACTTTTTCGCTGCCTCGCTCTGTGTAGGCTGGAGAGGGCGTGCGTACAAACAGGCAGCCCGCCGCGCATATCGTCGCCGATCTCAAACTGTGCCTAATGCGTGAGTGCCGATTCTCTTCTTCCTTTCCCTCGCCGACCTCTTTTACAGATACTGTAGTCCGCATAGCATGCCCTGTAACAGCTCAGGACGATGCGATTACATATTATAAAGTCTCTACGAATAAAGTCCTGTCTCATAGTCATTGGCCCGCAATGCTGTCTTGTGAGCCGTGGATGAAACAATAATCATTTGTAACAAGGGAAGCACATTTAGAGATCGCGAGGCAGCGCAGGACACCAAATTACTTCATCAAGTTACGAGTTCCGTGATAAACCGCAAATAGAACTGTAATAATTCATTGAGTATTGGCGGATTGAAACTCATGAAAAATAATAGAACTCACCAGGGCAGACGCATTGAGTGGACGTCACAGGCAACACATATTCCGCAATCTCCATGTCCGTGTATCCCTGGTTGGCGATGAAATCCGATTCCGAGGTCGCGTAGAAGTTGTCCAGTTTGGTCTTGTGGTATAGGCGGTAGAAAGAAAAACTTCCGCAGACTTGGGTCGGATAGATGGAGGTCAATGGATCGGACGACTCAGAAACGAGGACGTATCCAACATTTACAGCGTTGTCTCGTTCAACCCGTCGTCGAGGTCGTGTAGAAGTTGTCCGTTGCGGCCGCGTTATACAGGCAATAAAAGGGAGCCGTCTAATTTTCCTGGTTCACGAACACAAGGGCAGCTATGCCTTGCAAGTCCCGGGAACCCGCTGTCAGCGGCACGAGGTTTACATTAGGGGAAGTCAGAGTTGACGATTCTGCGTCGATTCTGGCTTCGATTCTGATTCGATTCTGATCTGATTTTGAGTCGAGAATCGATCAAGAATCGACAATCAACTCTGACCGCCCCGATTCTGACTTCGATATAATTCATTGTTGATTCTGTCCTTCTTTTGCCAGCTTGGTTTAAATGTCTTCCTCATCGCTGCTGTCGGTTGTCCTCCTCATCGCTGCTGTCGGTTGTTCTCCTCACCGCTTTTGTCGCCCTCATTGTCGTCACCTCCGGTGGAACTTGCTGGGTTGTTTTTTACTTTTGCCTTGGCCTGCGAATTTCTACTGGCGGATTGGACTGTAACAAATTTGAGAGCCGCGGCCGCGGTGTTATGTGGGCGGAGGGCGGGGCGAGGAACGGCGTACGGAGGTGTAACGATAGTGACGAATTGTAAAATTTTATTTAAATTAATTTGGAGTTAAGTTAAGTTTGGGAGCGCAACAAGAGAGGTCGATTCTTGGAACGATTCTGAGGCAGTTCCTCCTCTGGAGGAGGAACTGCGATTCTGTGTCGATTCTCGGAGCTTCGATTCTTGATCGATTCTCGACTCAAAATCAGATCAGAATCGAATCAAAATCGAAGCCAGAATCGACGCAGAATCGTCAACTCTGACTTCCCCTATTGGTGAAATTCGGCCTTCAGTTGACATGGCCCATTATTCAGTGGAGACATTAATCGTGGAGGGCAATTATATTCCTGTTATTACAGAGATGAGTTCTGACCTGGGTGCAGCATTTTTTGCGTTTTCTGACGTTGATCTTGCGTTGATCAAAGTTAGGCCAAGGTTTGGTCAGGTTTGGCAGGCTGGTTTTGTTTGGCACGAGTGCGATCACACAGCCACTGGCGCATTCCTTGATCAACCTTCATGAACCTCTCCTTCAAGCTTTCTCGCGGTGTATTGAACACAACAACTCCTCCGTAAGGCTCATCTCGAAGATCGATTGAGACTAACCTCCAGTTTCCAGGATTCCTTTGGCTTACACCTGGGCGGAAAAGTACACGTTCTCGCATGGTCCTCTTCTAGATATGTCGCAGTACATATCGCCGTTAACCTCCATTATTCTTCCGTGTTAATGGATCTCCAGAGGAATCCCAGGAGTCCCCCCACAGCCGGCCTTACGAGAAGCCTTGACTGTGGCGTCATCGTCGCTCAGCAGCTTTGGGTACTGTCCATCTGAAGGAGAGCTCGCCCTTCGTCAAGCGATGGCAGACGAAATGCGCAAGGTTTACGGCGATAGTATTCATCTACATCCTGATGACATGTCGCTGACCTCCGGGTGCAACCTTGCATATGTTGCTACTATTATGACTCTGTGTGACGCTGGTGACGAGGTTATTCTCCCCGTGCCATGGTTCGTGCTGGAGATTTATGTGCAGTTGCAAACCATTTTGACAGTTCTTTTTCAGGTATTTCAACCATCAGTATTAACTCCTCCGATGTTGATCAGATCTACGCTGATACCGTTGCAGAATGACATTAAGCATGCTCAATATCACCACGATACCACTACAGACGCGACCAGAGGATGGATTCACTCCCTCCGTCTCTGAATGTCGGGCACTGATTACGTCCAAAACACGAGCAATTGTCCTAGTCACGCCGAACAACCCTGTATGTCTTCGGAAATACTTTCCTGAATTTCCGCTAATTCCGCATAAGACTGGAGCAACCTACTCCCCCGAACTGATCGCTGAATTTCTGCACCTAGCCAACTCGCACAACGTCGCGCTCATCATCGACGAAACCTACCGCGACTTCATCACCACCAAGCTCCCGCCCCACCTCCTTTTCTCCAACCCCTCATGGCGCGAAAACCTCATCCATCTCTTCTCCTTCTCAAAATCCTACGGCGTCCCCGGCCATCGCCTAGGCCTCGTAGTTGCATCTCCCACATTCCAAAAAGCCCTCATCACGATCCTCGACAGCATCCAAATCTGCCCTCCACGGCCCATTCAACTTGCCCTTGCGGCCCCGGGCCTTCTCGCGTCCCTGCGACCCGGCGTCATCGAGACCGCGCGTGCTCTCCAGATACGGCGCGAGCTCTTTAGAGCGCATTTACCCGAGGGGTGGGTCGTGAGCAGTATGGGCGGGTACTTTGCGTTCGTGCGCCACCCGTTTCGTGGACGCGGGTCGGAGGAGGTGTGTCGGAGACTTGCGGAGGAGCTGGGGGTTTTGCTACTCCCGGCGGCGTTTTTCTGTCCCGCTAAAGCTGAAGACGAAGTTGCTGAACTGGAGAAGGAGAAGGAGAAAGGGGACGACGACGACCGATGGATAAGGTTCTCCGTTGCGAACTGCGATGACGAGAGGGTACGCGAAGTTTGTGAGCGGTTGAGACTCTGCGAGGATGTTTTTGGATGGGGAAGTAAAGCTTGAATTCTTTGACTCCGACTCGTTCTGGGCTTTGCTTCGCGGCCATTGCGCGTTTATTTCGTACGCCCTCACTGTCTAGACGACAAACTATCTATCTGAGTCAGATATCCGACTGACACTGTCAACGTGCGCACATCGACTCCCGTGGCGGATCTCTAGAGTGATGTTTGGTACGCATCTCTCTTTCTTTCTGTCTTGAACGTCTCGTATTGGATTTGTTTCGTTCTTTCAATAGCATCAAGGCAGTGTTGTCTAAGATTGGGCAATGGGTGTCGCTGACCGCCGGATAGCGGATAGCTGTCTTCACTCGACGTTACCTACCTACTCCTCGGTGCTCAATCTGTACCATCCTCGGTCTTACCTTCGGTACGCATCTCTTGTACATTCTATATTGAACGTCTCTAGCATGCAGTGATCGGTTCGATTTAAGTCTGCTCTCCTCAGCTCTGCTTATGGCCTTAATTACTCACCGTCGGAGGAGGTTGGGCCAGCGTTTCGTTCTTTCAATAGCGTCGAGGCGGTGGTCCTCTAAGATTGGGTGGGTGTCACTGACCGCCGGATAGCGGATAGGTGTCTTCGCTCGACGTTGCCTACTGCCCGGTGCTCAGTCTTGGGTCTTCCCGGCCTTTCCTCAGTGGCACTAAGATTCAGACCGCGAGGAATCCCAGACAACAGACTATCCATCTGCTATTCTCTCGAGTCAGATATATGAACTGCCGTTCTGTTATTTTACCTCCTGTGGGGGATCTCTACGGTGATGATTTGGTATGCATCTCTTGTACATAAACGTCTCTTATTCATTTTCTATGCAGTGCTCAACACTGCATGTGGTCTTGATCATCTGGCTTCCCTTACCGTCAGATCTTCGAAGGTTGCGGTACACGTAATGGGTATGTTTTGTTCTTTCAGTCTTTCGAGGCTATCTGAAGTTGGGGAACTAGTAGCTGTCGCTGACCGCCGGATATGATAGCTGTCTCCCTCGACGTTACCCCCACTGCTCGGTGCTCAATCTGCACCGTCCTCGGTCTTCCCGGCCGCATGGAAACCGTCGAGCGTCGGCGGCGCGGGGATTCAGATCGTGGAGAAATATTAATCTAACGTCTTTAGTCTCCTCATGACTATGCGATTATATGAAATCGTCATTGGGACGCTTGGGGTCGCTATCCTCGTGAGTCAGATATCTGGACTGACGTTCTGTTATTTTTACCGTGCGCAAATCAACTCTTATGATTTCTATAGTGATGATTCGGCACGCTTTTCTCGTCCTAAGTTATCTGGATCTTGAGTGTCTCTTATTTTTTCATGCAGTGGTCCGTGCGAGTGATATCTGCTCTCCTCAACGCTACATATGGATTTTTTCTATCCGTCAAATTTTTCAGAGTTACCTCCAGCGTGTTGGATGGGTTCCGTTCTTTCAATATCCTCGAGGCAGTGGTTATCTAAAATTCGTTACGTTGCTGACCGACGAATAGCTGTTTTCACTGGACGTTACTCCTGCTCGGTTCTCACTCTGCGCCGGCCGCCTCGGTCTTACCGGCCTTGAGCGGGTGGAAACTGTCCGAGTCGAGCGTCGGCGGCGCTAGGAAGATGACGACCTCCTCGCGACTGTGGACTACAAGTGCAGCAGCGTCATCGGGGAACACATGCCCCACCTGGGCTTTCGGCACGAGCCGAGTTGGACACGGTGTCCTTGTATGTTGATAATCATCTCGCACAGGTGGGACATTCGTTTAATCACGGACTAACGTATTCACTCATTTAGGCGATTCGTGTGGTGTGCTCCCCTCCCTACCTTTGGCAAGACCTACAGCAAAAATGGAACCTCAGCATCGTCGCATATCTTCTGGCTGTCGCGACGCCCCGGTGCGGTGGCAGGTTACATCACAGCGGGCGCTGCCAATCGACCTTCTACCAATGGGTCCAGTGCTCCTTGTTCATGTATCTTTCACCGAGCGCACCTGTTGACAGATGGACCCGTTCATCATGGCAGATGCTGATCACCCGAGAGTCCTTTTGAGGCCAGGCTGTACCGTACATTCATCTACTTCTGGCAGTTTGCTTGTATTGATCCATCATTCAGATTTTGACAGAATAAACTCACTCCTTGTCCAGAGTAGAGGCATCCAGTGAGCGCATCGTACACTTGTCAAGAAATAACCTGGCATTACACTTCATACACGGTCTCTCTATGGGCGCGCGCGCTCCGATTTTATTTGGCGCCAATTCCTTATGGGGCGGGAGGATGCCGCTCCATTTCGAAGCTAATAATCATCGCGAGTCGTAAATAATTGTGGCAGGTCTATTATTAGGCGCGTTCGAGCTCTTTCCTCCTGACAGTTGACAGTTGCAGTTGTGTGGTGCATCGCTACCGTGCCCTCATATAAGGCCCCACGCCCACACGCACCTTTCCTCCATCCATTATCGTTCCCGGCTCGGTTCCTTTTCTTGCGTTTTATTGTCTCGTCTTTGGTTCATACCGCTGCCTTGCCTTTTATTTTCCCAGCTTGCCTGGCCATTACTTTCTTTCTTTCTTTGTTGACTTCTACGAACCACAACACAACATGACACGGTTTTCGGCCACCTTTCTCGTCGCCGCGCTGGCGACGTCCGTCTTGAAGACGGATGCTGGTACGCTGTTTTCCTTTCTCCTGTCTCTGTAAATGCGACCGAGCCTCTTCCATTGCCCGACAGCTCCTCTTCATCTAGATACTCAAATTGAAGCTCGTGCCGTTCTCGATTTCCTTCAGGGCGCCGAGGTGCGCCGCCTCTGGCTTCTCTTTGTTCCTCTGTTCATGCATGGTCCGTAGTGTTCCAACATCACCACCGGTTTATCGTCCGGGCTGTCATCCGCGCTGTCGGTCCTTAGCCAAATCAAGACGTATGTGCTCTGAAAAATCAACGTTGTGGATCTCCCTAATCGATCACGGACCAGTGCTGACGCCACGGTCTCGAAAGACCTTGCAACATTGAAGGTGAATTAATTCGTTGTTCAAAAGATTCTGGTGTTGGCGGAGACTCAACTCACGTCTGACTCTGCAGGGCTTCTTGACCACCGCATCCGGGGTTGGAAATGCTGTCGTTGGAGCGTGCAATGCTACCGCGGCTGTTGCCACCGCAAAGCCGGGCTCAAGCAGCGCTTCCGCTGCGGCCAAGGCTCAGGCCAGTGCCAAGGTACGATGTTCTGTCCAGAAATGTCTGTGATTGTCGCATTTACCTCAATTTTTTTAGGCGGCTCTCTCTTCGGCAGCTGCAAGCGTATGGTCTCTGGTCGTCCATATGATAGTGTTGCTAACTCTTCTCACTCTAGGCTGCCGCTGCTCAGAAATCTCAGGCCGCGGCCGTACATTTCTAATCTCCACTTCTTTTTCTTTTCTGAACTCTTTCTTTTAGGCATCCAAGGTTCTTTCTGCGGCCGCATCGGAGGCGTCCAAGGCATGCTTTTTAATGAAATGCGGTTCTGATATCTTTCCTAACGACATCTCCTCTCAGATTGTTGCGTCTGCGAAGGCCGAAGCATCTAAAGTTGCAGCTGCGTCGAAAGCTGCAGCCTCCCAGGTAAGCTTTTTCGTCCATTTTTTTTTGGCTTGTTTCTAAAATTTTATTCAACCAGGCTGCCGCAGCGCAGAAGGCGGCTGCCTCAAAGGTACGATAATTCCTTTCCCGAAGCCCGTGCATTCCCTCTCGGGCCAAAACGATGGAGGATTCACTGCTGATCTGTTTCAGGCGGCTGCGGCAGCCAAAGCAGGTTCCGGAGCTGCGAAAGCTGGAGCGGCAGCCAAGTCGAATACGGCCACTGCGACTGCAACCACCGCCACTACAACCGATGCGCCGCAGACGACAAGCACCGACTCTGATGCCGGGTCGACCAGCACAGACTCTGATGCTGGGACAACCACAGATTCTGCCTCGGACGCGGTTCAAACGGATGACCCCACGAGCACAACCACGAGCGATGCATCCGAGTGCGTTTTTCCTTGAACCGTTTTACGTCCCGTCTTCAATGGAGTCGACCCTTCTCCAGCACCACCTCTGATGCAGATGATGATGTCACATCGTAATTGCTTCCTCGAGTCCTCGCCCCTTGTTTCCTCTCACACCTCCTTTTAGTACTGACTCTGCGGATCAATCTACGGCAACGGACGATCCTACGACGTGAGCTCTTCCTTGTCCCCCCTTCCGCTCGCTCCCAATTAACCCACCCACCAGCACGGACAGTGCCGATGATTCTACGCAGTGAGTCTTTTGTTTCTTTGTTGTTGAAAAATCTGAACCCTCGACAGAACCGACGACCCCACTGCGTGCGCGACTCCTTCTTTTCCAATTTATGCTCATCTGACTCAAACATAGTACGGACTCTGCTACCGATGCTGCTGCGTAAATGGCTTGTTCTTTTCCTGTTAGTTGGCTAAACCCACCCTCTCAGGACCGACGACAGTGATTCCAGCGACGCCACTGCGTACGTATTGGGACCCCTTCTTTCACGTTTCTCTTCCAATCTGAATCGAATTTTAATTAGTACGGACACAGCTGCCGATGCCGCGGCGTAAATATTTCGCTCCCACCCCTTCGCTCTATCTGAACTCTTTCCAGAACTGATGATGGCAGCGACTCGGATGCTGCAGCGTAAATTATTCACCACTTTCTCTTGGTCTGGTATCTTACGTCGCTTATAGCACGGATAGCAGCGACGGCAGCGACACCACGGCCGTAGGTCTTGTCCCTTTTGCTCCTAGCCAAAGCTGATTGTCTTCATAGACCGATAGCGATTCTACTGTAGGTTAGGTTACCAGTTCTAACACAGAACTTATGTTGCGTTTCACAGGCTACCGACTCGACCACCGATGACGGAGTGAGTTAGGTCTTAAATTCGCTCTGATGAAACTCAAGCCTTCCCATTCGCAGTCGGCAGATTCCACCGCAGACGATGGGGTAAGCACGAAAGCCAGCCAATCCTCAACTTGTACTAATCCTTAGAACTTCAGTCCGCCGACACATCTTCCGACGACACCTCCGACCTGGACTTCGGCCAAGATGACGGGGTAAGTCTCACACTGCGTTGAACGAGGTTCTGAACCGTGAAATGCCGAGGCCCGTTGATATGGGCTATGCTTGACTACCCCGGCTCGACAAGCTTCGGCATTTTGCGGTTGAGAACCCAGATGAACGCAGTGTTTATCAATATTAAAAAATAACTTGTGCTAATTCTTCATCAAAGTCCGACGACACATCTGCAGACGATGGGGTAAGAAAAACCAAAACCACTCACTCATAAATTGTGTTCATATTTTCGAAATAGTCGGACCTCGATTTCGGGCAGGACGATTTTGGAGGCGATGGAGGAGATGATGGTTCTGATGATTCGTTTGATGGGGGGGACTTTGATGATGGAGGAGACTTCGGGGATTTCTGAAAACAGAGGAGGAGGGGTGGAGGAGTTGTACGTGTTGATTAACGTGCAATCCTGCGGCGACTTGAGCCAAAGGGTCCCGTGTATTTTATATTGGCGCAAATTCACATTGACGATAAAACACTTCAACAAAAGATACGTTTTTTTGCTGAGAACGCAGATTTGTGTCCCCCGTATGTCCTGTAAAGGCTGTAATGGTGTAAGCTCTTCCAGCGCTTTGTATATCTTCTGCACCGACCACCACCCAGACGTTACTCACGCTTGAAGGATTAACCCAGTACTGTCATTTGTATTTCCTTTGCTGTACTTGAGCCGCATCTATTTGACTCCAAGCTCTTTCAACTTGTTTACCCAAAGGAGCTAACCGGCACAGGCAACGAGATGACCGTACCGGCAGGCAATTTAATAATAATAATAAAAACATGATAGATAAAATATGTACTTCCCCCATCTCGCTCACACCTTTACTTAACTCATGGGGATGACCGGCCAAGGCGATCAGCGGGATCAGATTGTCGGTACAAATCAGCGGATCCAGCGGATCGAATTGTTGAAATCTTAGCTCGAAACGTTGGCCTGGAGTCGAAGCGACGCGATGACTCACGACGCCCTTCAAAATTCAGTCCATCGGATTGGATGTTCGCTCGTTCCGCAGGGTGTTGAAACAGATTGAAACCGTCGTGGAGATCCGCCCTCGGATCCCAAGTTGAAACACAACCTAGAACTTGGCAATGAAAAAGTGCGACAATCTGTGACAATCATGGCTTCACAACTTGGCTTTCGGCTATTTCATCATTTCGAGATACGTATTACGGACTCCGTCTCATTTATTTACCCGGTGGTGATGCAGAGGATGCGGACGGAGGCAAACTGCTCACTTGCGCTATAGTGCAATGGTCAGCATCGGAACATGCCTTCAGATGCTTCACCACTCACGTGAAACACCCAGCAACATCGGGAACCGTAGTAATGAACTGGCCGTTAGTGCCGTCGCAGTTGGCTGGAGCGTATCAGCACAAATGCTCCCGGCTGGAATGCAAAAGCGCTCACATGAAGTATACAGGTCGATTTCGCACTTGGACGTTCCGGGAACGTCGCTCAGGGAGATGGCCCCGGGGGTTGCTTGGCAGAATGCGTTTTCGGGCACACCAGACCAGGTAGCGAGCGAGGTGCCGGAGCAGCCCGCAGCGCCGAAGGAGGTCAGCGTAGGGGTGGCGACTGCGACGCTGACGGCTGCAAGAAGAACAGCGATGAGCTTCATGATTGAGGATGGTGACGAATGAGGGTGATGTTCACAACGCTACTTTAAAGTTTATATACGTCGCGCGGGTGCCGGCATCGGTTCATCGCCAATTGAACATGGTGTTTTGGATTCCGTTGCGATCAGCGCTATGGCGGATATCAAAAAACTAAACCAAGGATCAGATGCTTTCGCGGATGAATTAGAGCTAGCGGGAATATCCCTGCGCAAGCCTCGACCCTCCCCCACTAACAGCCATTTACTCGCTCAGGGTCATCGGACGTGCCTGCGGATGGCAACGGTTCCCCAATACACCGAGTGACCGACGAACCGTGACGTTTACGCACATGTACTGTATTGTACATGTGCTTCCGTCGGCCCAAACTCGTCGTCATACGGACTTGCATACGAAATATTGCCCGCGGGATCTGAAAATTTAAACATGCTTAGAATCTAGACTCGTTTCGGCGCATTTTTGGCAGCACGCACCTCATGCCGTACAGGGCAGGGAAAGCGAGGAGCTCTTTACACGCCAGACACCAAATCAATGAATCCAAGGGGAGAGAGTTAAGGGAGTACATATGAGTCCCCGCAACTGCTCCTTCAAACACTGAATTCAGGTCCGAGTATGGGAACGATTGGAAAATTGTGCTCATTTTGCCGTCCATTTTCCGGCACCCGCGGTAGCCGCATTGAATGAGTTTATGTAACGAACAGGCCTTAGTACAAAATCAATACAAAATTGGGATGCAACCCAGATCAAACGGGATGACGCGCAATGACATAGCCACTGATCCGGAACGTTCTTGGCATTCGTGCCTTGATGCCGCCGAGCTGACTTGGCCCATGGATGTTGGTCGACCATCACTCCAAGTTCGCCATATTTTCCGACGGCGTGGTGGACTCTAAGAAGCGGGGAAGCTCTTGGAAAGTTTGAAAGTCGCATGCAACTTGGGAAGGGACTTGCAGAGATAGAAAGAAGTATTCTTGGTGTGTTTGAAATTTTCGAACAGCGTTATTCAAAGTTTGAGGAGTGGAACGCACGTGCGTTCCAGGAAAAAAATGCGAGCCGCTCCAATGGTCACGAGACCGACGCGTCACACGAATCATGACCAAAGAGACAACAACAAATGCATCTGTCGGATGTGAAAAAAGAAAGTGAATTCCTGCGGTCGAGGCCTCGAGCTCAAGGATGAGCTTTCCAGATATAGTCGGCACACATACGCTCTCGTCAAATTTAAGGCCGGCAGCTTCAAAGTATTACTAGCCAGAAACGCCATTACGCCGCGATCGGAATTTGAACTTCGGAATGCAGTGCATTGAAAGTGTTGCACCAGGCAGCCTTCAGCCTTTCTACATGTCGTGTTATTTTTTATTTAGGCCGGAATAATGAGCCCACAACACGATCGCTCAGGCTATTGAATGTGCCTGATCATTTTGTCATGATCTGGACGTTGCAGAATATGTCACAATTTCACGTTCATTGATATTCATGCACGCCACCGCGGCAGAACGTGTGAACGGTGGGATCTTGATCCCCAACTCAAACAGCGTCCCCCCCTGTCCCACCACATGTGGGGAGGCAATATGGTGGTGGTCCAATTTACTGATCACCGTAGATATACCGAACAAAGCTCAACATTGGGCATATGTTCCTTTCAACGATACTTTGTGCTACGGCTTGAACTCGGGAAACATACTCGGCCGTGGCATGTCATCTGGCTTTCGCTTAGCAAAGACTCCGCCAGGCTGACTCGCACCGATCGATCTAAATTCCACGCAGGTTCCCGGCAAAGCACCAACCTCACACATATATCAGGAAAGAGGTATGCAATCTTTCTTAATTCGCTGCTAGGGTTGCATGCCGCCCTCATCCAGATCATCACTGTGCGCGCGCTCCTTCAAGACACTGGAGTCTGGGTAATGAGTGCGTTTCTTTCAGTGCAACAGATGAGTCGGAGCAGTTCTTACCTCGGAGTGAATTAAGATTAGTTCGTTTCACCATACTTACGTCCCAGCCAATGAAACCACTAAGACTATTGTGGGGCTAAAAACTAAATGACATGAGGCCCTCAGCTTACCAACGGAAAACCAAACATCCCAGTTTGTACGTGCCACATTCACAGAAATTGTTCACCATCAGAGCTCTCCTGTGGAGTGATAGGAGCTGAAAGCCTAGGGCGGCAGTTGATCAAACCCACAGGAGGAAGGTCTCACTATTTACCGGAAATATAAACCCTCCTGTTCGTTTGTCATGTCCTTCGTTTCTCCTCCCGTATTCCAAACTTTCAAAATGTGCCTTCAGTTATTTAGCCACCGTTGCTGGCAATACCGGCCGCATCTCGAGGTCCTCTTCCCCGGCGGTGAACTATGCATGGCTCTGGAGGACTACGTTCGCATGTTCCTTCTCTCTGTCAGGGACGCACCAAGGATCACAAGGATGTCTATCTCGTCTGTCGCGTATTGCCGTACGCGCGGCGCGGGCAATTACCCATTCCTCATTGTTCACCTTGAGGACCCAGACATCAACGACTTCCCGGTTCGAATGAAACTCCAAGGATTCGACGGCCCGATGACGGTGGGGCCGAACCCAGTGAAGCCAGGCTACGACACGCGAGAGAAGATGTCTACTTTATCCATCGCCCACGTCAGGGAGAGCGTGAGGAGACTGGTGGGCACCAAGCGTTACGATGTCCTACACACGATCACCTTTAGGTGGGACGTCACCGAGGCTGGGCTGGTTGAACCCAGCATTGTTGACCTACTGGCACTCGCGGAACTCTCAATTCAGTGGGACAGTTCGCGGGAAGGATATCCCGCGGCCCTCTTCTTGGCGCTGAGCACCCTTTTCAACGCCGTCGCCACTAGCTGCTCGAAAGCTGCGCCTCCGCCTGGCGACGCAACTGCAGAAATGAAATCCGCTATCCTTGATGCGTTTCCAGCCCGGCGGCGCCGCCTGCAAATCGACATTGACCTCCGGTGTAGAGCTCGCGTGGGTTTTTCTAACTTGGGTTAATCGATGCGCTGGACTGAATTTTATAATGTAGAGTGATACAATCGAAATCAATGAGCTCCGAGCACTGAACGCCGGGCTTGTAGCCCAGGTGGCTCATTTGCAAGGCACGGTTGAACGTCTTATGACGTCAGTTTGTAACCCACGCGGTATTGATCCTTCGGAAACAATGGTAGTGGAGTAGCTGGAATGGTATGATCCTGTTCAGCGCACCTATCGTCCCCGGGCCAAACCCGACGTAATCTACGCCCACACAACCGGTGCATCTCTTTTGTCATGGGCAGCGGCTCTGAATCAACAAGCTGCAGTTTCACGCGGAACCAGAATCGCCCTAGGCCCATTATGGAGCCAAGCATATCGCGATGGTGACATCGGTAGCCGCACACCGATCCTAACGAAGGAGCGTCAGCCTCGCAAATGACCAAGGTAGAAGAGTCAACTAGGCGGTTATTAGCACGATTCCGCCGAAAACCAAGGTCGCTACTGAGATAATGGCGGACTCCACGAGAATGTAAGCAGAAGGTAACGGTTTAATTACAAGTCTTCATGCAGCGAGTGGACTCAAATGGACGACATTTAAGAGCAGTAAGGGCTGGCCTACAAGCTTGTTACCCATCCTAGAACGAGGGCCAACATCACAAACAACGGGGTGGATGGCTAAGAGCAACTTGTGGCTATGCCGGGCCATCATTGGCTCTCGCCAAACACCTCTTGCTCTCAACTGTTAGCAACTGCCGCAGCATTGTGGCTCTATGAAATCTTTGGAAGAATCATCTCTGAGGAGAAAATCTTCACTCCCTATAGTTCTGGTGAAAACAGCCTGGCGTAAGTCGTGTCTGGCAGTGATCGTGGAGATTCCACGGTGGCTTGACGGTATGTATGATTTTTATATAATATCTATTTGGGGAGAACTACGAGCAGGCGGACACTCGGCGGTGCATGCGCAAGTGGATCTATGTATCCTCAAAGCGGGGGAGCGTATATGTGTGTGTGCCGGTGGCCAAGAAGATTCCCCAGAGTCTTGGGATCTCTCGTTCTGCGCAGATGCTGCATGGAAGGATAGAGCATGCGGGGACTTTTTCTCGACAGACGAGCTGTTTTTGCCGCAGAACCCTTGCTCTCGTTCTAGTGCAGCGCCCCCTGCCTCCTGCCTCAAGCCCTCCTGCTTCTGCTTCGTTCCTCGATCATGCTACGCGCCAAGCTGACGATCCCCTAAAATCGAGAGTAAACTTTGGCTGCGCGCTCAAGACTTGATCAATGAGTGGACGCAAAAGTGCGTGTTTCTTTCTCGTTTTTTTCTCTCTCGGTTTTGAGGGGAGGTGGCATATACGCGCGCTTCGTCCATACGTAGGCGCGCGTGGACAGCATATATATATCCGCGCATGAGCTGGGAGGTGGAGGCTGCTCGAGGGCAGCTCCACGTGGCTCTGCACCTTCGCGCGCGATTCCGAGGTGCTGGCGAACGGGACATAGACGGCCGCGCGCTGGTCGAGATGCGCGGGGTAGGTGACCTCAGACAGTACTGTCAAGACACCGAGATGTGGGTGTGGGTACCGCTGGGGTGGTGTGTACCCGAATGATGCGCGATGCAATATGACATATCTGCATGGGGAGGCGCATGCGGCCGCGAGGGACGAGACCGAGACAGTGCAAGGTCGGCGACCCGACGCAGTACCAGAGAATACGACGCAGTACCAGAGAATACGACGCAGTACCAGAGAATATGCCTGCGCTAGCGGGGATAGGATGAGCTGCTCTTCCTACTCGTCGTCCCTCCGTTTTTCCCCTCCTTTCATCCTCTTCCCTTGCATCGTGATTCCTAATCCACCCCTCGATCCGAGCCTGCACTTGCTTTATCTTGGCTTTATCTTGTTCTTTCTCGAGGAGGAAGGAAGGATACCGCGCGGGTTACGTGCACGGCCCCTAACCTAATGTGGATGTACGTGCGCGCACAGACGCGGACGTCGACAGGTACTCCCGTGGGGGTGTGCGTCCCGCTTGCCTCGATGCGAGACTCAGACATCCAGGCGAGATCCGCTTCGGGCGGCGCTCGTGCGCGCTGGGTACGGCAGTGGAGTGGATTCATATTTATGGGCCACGTACTCCATGAGCGAATTGCGTCTGCGTTTGGATGCACACGAGTGCGCCTCGGCTGGGGTTCTCCACGCGAGGTGATTAATGGATGGTGCTCGTGCGCGCGTCTCTAGAGTCTAGTGCTATAGAGGCTCGGTCAACCGGGCATGTCAATCTGTCCTTCGATCGGTTGTTTGCTCGCCACTCGCGAGGAGATGGAAGGCTCTGCGGATCTGCCGCAGGGTTTTCATGATGCGCGGACGACGAGGGGTTAATGCTTTGATTTTTTGGTGTGTCTGTCTCCTTTCATTTGAGTGCGATGCGATGAGTGCAATGCGATTCATTTCATGTTTTCTGTTTCAGCAGTAGCTGCTCATGCTGTAGCCTCGTATCGAAATAGGAATTGGTGCGGTCAAAATTGGATCGATTCCTCCCACGATTATGGCCAAATCAATTTCGAGCATCACCTTCATAATCACTGTCAGAATCGTCCTCAGAGTCGCCCAGAATCGTCTACTCTGGCCGCCGCTATTACGCCGTGAGCGGAATTCAAACTCCGGAATGTTCGCACTGAAAAGTGTTTCAGTAGACATGTCGTGTTATTTTTATCTAAGCAGGCATAGCGAACCCACAACTCGAACGCATAGAGCTCAGACAAACACTTAGCCGGAGTGTGCCTGATCATTTTGTAATGATGTGGATGTACATGTTGCAGAATTTCTGAATGGAGTGAGATCTCGATTTTTTTTTTAAATTGAGGAACATTGGTTCCAGTGGTCGATTGGTAAATTCGGAGTCCATTGGAAATCAAATACGGACAGATGTGGTTACTTGTCGTAAACTAATAACTCAAGTAAGATTATATACAACGGCGACACTAGGACTTGAACAACTCTGAGTAGCCTTGAATGCCAGTCGGAGCTGCCAAAGTATGCGTGTCGGAAGTTGTGAATGAGGTGGACCCTGATGTAAAATGTGACATTTCGAGAGAATCCTCCTCCGTGGACGGGCTGGTGGTCCCGGGACTGGAAAGCAAAGATGTTCCGGCCCCAGTGAAGGAGTTCGTTGCATCCGGCTCTTCTAACACGAGGCTTTGGGATCCTTCGGCTTTGAGGGGTTCCACGATGTCTGGACCTGGGATATTGCATTGACATTATCTCAAGTCACATCCGTCCCATTTCCAACTTACCTGGGTCGCGCTGTTTCCCTTTTGATTTGGGTAAAATTTCCCGCTCTCCGTTTTCCTCGGGTTCAACGATCTCTGTACCTGTAGGATGGTATTATTATTATCTCAAGTGAGATCTGTTGTGTTCTCACCGAGGTCGCGCTGTTTCCCCTTTGATTTTGCTAGATTCTTCAGCTCATGATCTTCCTCATTTCCAGCGATCTCTCGACCTGTATCATGATTCCCGCCTGGGTGGTTGCACTGTTTCCCGTTTGAATTCGGCAAATTTGCACGTTCCTTATCTTCCTCGGGTTCAATGATCTCTGCAATTGCTATTCTCAGCTACGATAAAATTGCCTATCGCAAACTTACGTGGGCCGTGCTGCTTGTTCCTTGGCTGTTTTCCGGAGTTGGCATCATCCACCCGCTTCAGAATCCAGAAATTTGCCCCAGGCTTCTCGGCCATGCATAGAGTATCGTCCAATCTCGGATAAACGGGCATCCTCCATCGTTCTGTCGTAGCATCCCAGCCTCGTGCTTTGAAATCATAAAGTGGCAATGTTGGAATATTTTGGCTTTCGGTTTGCTTGCGTCGAGTCAAAGACTTTAACGCAAGCTTGTTGGCGATTCTCTTGAGGATACCGGGCTTGTCCTTGGTAGGAGCAATGGCAAGAGACAATGACATTGGGGTGGAGGATTTGATGGCAGGGTCCGTTTGAGGAATATCTACCCAGGTCGTCGATATGTCAATCATGCTGCGCCGGTAAAAGTGACATACTGGTCAAGGAATTCCCTCTGAGCTCGACTATTTGCCTCTCATCCATGCAAACCTCATTAATGGTCTCAATTTCTGGAAAGTATGTCTGTGAACAGCAGCCGGCTGAGTATCTTTGTCACTTTTAAATAAATTTGACCTACAGAAGTAAGCACAATAATTCCATAACCTTTGGATTTCAAAGATTTATCCGGAACCCACAAAATTGTTTGATTGCGAGTTATGAATGATATCCGAGGGAGCTCGGGATTTCCAGACTGCGATACTCGGTGCATTTCAAGCATAAATGGATTCAGCAGCTTACCTCGGTGTTAGCAACATTGATTCCCATTGAGTATTCAACATCCATCCCATGTTGCCTATTCATGTCATCTTCTGATTGCTTGAATGACACATTCTGTTCCCAGTATGAGTGTTCGTCGGTCCTCCATCTATCACCATCTTCATAATCAACAAACCATGCTGGTGTCACCTTGATTGATGAATCAGGAATAACAACCAAGTAATATTTGCACATGCATACCCGGTCATTCTGCTTCTCCAGAGCATTAGCCTTGGTTCGGTTGATGGTAAATATTGCTCCTCCAATTGTATTCATGCCCCCAGTAACAGCAGCTGTGCTTGTGAACCCTGTTGTTTTTGTCTGCACAATTTTCGCCGTGTTTTTTGGTTGTATAAATCCATCACAATCCAATCTGAATGCATCAGTACAAATGTGTCAAACAGAACAGAATTTTACCTCATGCATCTGGAAATGTACATTCCCTCATGGACAAGGAAACCAATACTCCCATAGGACCGGTCACAAAGCACTTGAACACCTCGGCTGCTTGAAGCAACAATGAACTTTGTCCAAGAAACAGCCTGGGGTCGATAGCCATTGAAACTTTGATCTGTATATGCTGATTGAACTGTAAACTGAGAGGGACAAGATTAGACCATTCAAAGGATTAAGGACAAACACACCTGTAATTTGCAAAGAATTGAGACTTTATGTGGAAAGTGGTCACTCGGATGTGCTGTCCCTGCATCAGGAGCGGCCTCGTGTCCTTGCAGCTCCAGATGGATATCCAAGTTATGCACTGGCCCTTTTTGTGGAATATATTTCTCACTCCTTGGTTGAGCACCTCCACGAAGACGAAAGACCCCATCTGTGTTGCTCAAGTTCTCTGTATCACTGACCATCTCCTCCTCACTTGTCATATTATCTTGATCTTCACCATCCTCAACTTCACTATTCTCTTCCTCTGAGATATCTGCTTTATCTTGATGTATGCTAGTGTGAATTTGGCTGGGCAAGTCCGGAGTACTATTGGCTGCGCTCCATTTCCTAAGAGGGTCATCTGTGAGGGGTCGGATCATGACTCTGAATTGAGAGAAATCAGCAAGTAATTTTGCTGCTTTGAGGACCCAGCCATTTAAGATTGATCCGAATACAACTAGTGTTGGTAGATCTGGGGACAGCATTGCAGCTATAGGACCAACCAAACCTTGGGTTCGCATTGTGTTGAGAAGAGGGTCTTCATAGTGAGCCTCTATCCAGGACAGTGCCTCATCTGGTGAATGCACTGACAATATGCTGCCACCATTAGACAATTCTTTATCCAATATCTGGAATTCCTCAGATTGAATGGCTACTGGACCACTAGATTCTCAGGTCAGTGCTCTATCAGGATATAATACAATCGAGAACCACATACTGATGGGGCAAGGTGTTGGGAGAGAAAGATTCAGGAGAATAAATCACATAGGTTGAAATCATTTCATCTGATCCATCCAGTTTTTGAGGTGCAACAGGAACATTGTTGTTGATGGAATGCGAGAGAAACTGGGAGGACTGTTCCTCAGGTAAACTCTGGGAGTGGACAGGAAGGTCTGAATCTTCCTCTTGCCTCAGATCTTCATCTTTGGAAAGAGCCAACTGTGAAATGGGGTCATCCAGACATTTGGACTCATGAACTGTGCTGTCATCGGATCTAGACCGTTCAAAGGCAGCCATAAACTTGAAGGCACTTGGAGGGGCCAAAGGAGCCAATCTATCGTGCGAAGGTCCCGGGGCCATACCATCGAGACTCTTTTGTGGTGTGTGCGTGATGTAACCAACCTCTGATGCGGGTTGAGGTTCACCGAGGACATCCAACGGATTGGAATAGGTACTTCTTGGGTTGCCCTTCTCCGTGTATTGAGCATATAGCTGAAGCTGACTGCGTAGATCACACGTGGGAGGTGCATCGACGGCGCATTTGGAATGGGCGATTAAACTGCACTGTTCGCAGAGTACGGCACTCTTCCTGACGTTCAGTAGGCAGACGCGGCACACCATAGCTAAGGATAGCAGTTAACTTAAATGTATAGAGGAAATGGATCCACGAGAAACGTACGTTTGCTGAAAGTGGTTTTCACGAACGAATGTTCGCGAGGGGAAATATCTTGGGTCATAGGACGAGAAGAGAAGGACATGCGACGAGATGAAGAACTACTAAGGAGTTCTAAGTTGCCTTCGATTGCCGAGTCCGGCATGCCAATCTGCTCAAGAAAGCGTACTGTGTCCGAGGCCTGCAAATCGGCGCTAAGGCGGCGCAGGAAAGGGATGCTGTCTTGCGGTCGTAACTCCTGCAAGAGAGAGTGTCACGCTCCGCACAGGATATATTTTGCGTGAACTTACCTTGTGTGCAGCCCAGTTCTGTCTAAGCCATTTATGTTCACACAGCAACTCGGCGCTGGGTCGCTTTGTCGGATCTTTGTTGAAGCATTGGGTTAAGAAATCCTCCAACAAGGGTGAAAACCCTTCAGGCAAAGGAGGTGTGTCGTCCTCAACAATGCGAAACATGACTATCAAGTCGCGTTAGAACGCGAGACACGATCAAGAAAGGGACAATGCATACCCGACATGCTATTCGCAATCTCCGCATACGGAGGCCGTCCAGTCAGGAGCTCGACGACGGTACAGGCCAGCGACCAGATATCCGACTTTGGCGAGGCACCTTTGAGCTCAATGACCTCGGGCGCCATCCAGTTAGGAATGCCTCCCACATCTTTCTCGACGACCCGGACATTGAGGGAGACACCAAAATCCGAAAGCTTCAAATTACCGTTCTTGGTCGTTAGGATATTTGCAGCCTTGAGATCGCCGTGAACGACGTCGCTCGAATGGAGATAATGTAATCCCTCGAGTATCTTCACGACGTAGCTGGCGACCAACCGCTCATTCAGCTTCCCGAACGCCTTCAAGGTTTGACTGAGCGAGCCGTTCTCCGTGTACCTAGAAAAGAGTTCGAGAGGAATCGCACGCAAGAAACAATCAAACGCACTCCATGACAATGCTGAGAGTATCTTGGTCTCGCGCCATCCCCTCGTATTTCACGATACTCGGGTGCGAAAGGCTCTTAACGAGATCCACCTCCCGCATGAGGGCAGTAACCTCGTCCTCCTTCAAACCCTCCAGCCGTATCCGCTTGACAGCGACCATCTGGCCTGTGTTCAAGTTTAGAGCCCGATACACTGACCCAAATTGTCCGCGTCCAATGCAGTTGCCCAGTTGCTGCAGAAGATGGTAAGCATGTCGTAACAAATAACAGTATAAGAAATACAAGCACTTACGAAGTGGGTGGGTGGCTTCCCCTCTTCTCTTATGATCAAGGCTTGCCGCACGAAACTGCCAGCCAACGAATCGCGCGACAGGAGGTCGTTCCCGCTGGTGTTGGTCGACGCGACGCCGAGATTCACCATGCTCTCGAACCTCGACCGCATTGGCTTGGACCCTAGCTCATCGTACGAACTCGGCCGCGGACGCCGTCTGCTGATCTCCTCCATATCAAAGCGTCCCCCAGGATTCCTGGTGCGCTCCACCCTCGACCGCATCGGCGTGACCCCTAGCTCATCGTATGAACTCGGCCGCGATCTGCTGATCCCCTCCATATCAAAACGTCCCCCAGGAAGCCGTGCGGACTCAGCGGAGCTCTCCAGAGTGTGTGCTCTGGTGGAGGGCGCAGAAGTGGCATCGGTAGTGAATGTTTGGATGGTCTCAAACGACATCGTCGCAGCAGTCGTGGCTCGCGTCATGCCACTGGATACCGAGACAAGGGAGCGTGGAGGAGTGACTGAAGTACCAGGTGCAACGTGGGTGGAGACATGGTTTGCCGAAGTGATCAAGCTATTCTGTCGATCCTTGATGCTGGTCGTTTGAGGACGGAGAGGGGAACGAGGTAGTTTGGTTAGGCGTTTCACGGCCCGAGTATCCGCGGGCAAATTCCTGGTGCTCCCTTGGTTGTCAAGGCTCGTTGGAAAACGAAAGGACGTCGAGCGTTCGACTGGAGCGCTATTCTTGATGCGGACTCCTCGGGCGGCGTCTACATATTTGATCAGTGCTATGATCGTGCTGGCTACTCGGGCTAAAGATTCGCTAGTTGCTTCGATGAGATCATCCCGCTGAAAAAGGTCCTCGTTTGGGAGTCCGTATGACGAACACGCAGCCAGGAACTTCGTAATATTCGACGTCCGTACAAACCCATCATCACGACTGTCTGGCTGAATGATTGAACCCGACCGGAGCTTGTTCATGAGTCTGGATGGAAGGAAATTTGTTAGCAACCAATAAACAGAGTACAGAGATTAAAGCAGGGCGCACTGGCAAAGCACAAAACCATCCCGCAGAGCCTCGGTGAACAGCCGTCGCTCCCGTTCCTCTCCGCCAACGCTCACACCCGCTGGTGTGCTGAGGGCGAGGTTACTTAAACTGCCTCCGATCCCACTCCTCTCCCAACTGCGCTCTAACCGTGCCAACCCGCGCACGCGCATCTCCACCTCCTCCCAATCCTTTAGCCCCGCCTCGGTCCGGCTCATGTGCAGTGGGGGCTTCGCGACCTCCTTGCACAACATCGACGTCGCGGTGCGTATAAAATCCCGGTGTTCCGGATTCGCCGGAGGTGACAGGGACTTCACATTGGATTGCTGATTGGGGTATGCGGGACGCTGTGATCGAGTCGAGGGAGATTCTTCCCGGATTGACGGCCGCCGAGGCGGGTCAATTAACAGAGGACTCTGGCTGACATCGTCATTGTCCGCTCGCTTCATCCCACCAGCCCCGGGGGAGGTGGCGAGATGGTCACGGATCACAGGCTTTGCGGCGGTTGTCTTGGAGCGCGTCGCGGTGCGTAAACTTTGCTCCAGGGAAGTTCGGATGCGATGGAATATTTTTGGTGCCGGCTCCGGTGTGCCTGGCGCAGCAACGCTGAGGGTTGCTGGCGGGCGTGAGGGCCCGGAGGTGGCGGAAGCCTTTACATCGAGGAGTGCCGCCATCTTTAGCAAGGCGGGGTGGAGATTTCCAGTGGGGGTTCGTCTTATATACCACGGAGGCTGTCCATTGCATCTATCAAGGCTTGATAGATGTTCACAGCATCGCAACAGCACCATGATCAACTTTCTGTCCAAAATAAGGGGTGGGCAGAGAAGGGTTTCCTTAGGGGCACTAGCAATCTCGACTGTCTTGAGATTGTGGTAGGGTGGCCCCGACGTGCTGGCATTGATGAGGGTTGGATCATGAGGAAAAATTTCCCGCGACTAGCACTTGAAAGCGAGCGTGACCGGGGGAAAAAGGCACAGGAATCTCTGAGGATGCTAGGACGATTGGATCGGGCCGTTCCGTAAAGGATGAGAATGAAAGAGCGAGACAGCGGCGATACTGGATTAATGTGATGATTGCCAAACATAATATCGCCTTTTCCGTCAATCGTTCAGAGCCCGTACGGTCAGGAGGCAAGGAAGACACGGTGAGACAATAGGGAAGTTTGTCGCATTGCGAAAGGGCCAGGATAATTTCCACGCCTGAGGTCGACTCGGGCGTGGGGGTGAAAGAAGGAAGAGCAGAGACAGCCTGAGGAGCCAGGGGATTTCAAGAATCGACACCATAGTTTCGGTGCGGTAAAGGAAGTCGCGTGCGGAGAGCCCATTTGAGTTTTCCAGAGAACGCCTCCAGAGATAGATTCGTGTTGCATCGTTGGATGCAGTTGTAGGACAAGAACCGTGGGTTGGCGGCGGGAATCAAGACGGAAGCGCCCAACCGTCACGAGACTCAACGCGTCACACTGATCACGAACAAAGAAATAACAACAAGGAGGAGAAATTGAACCACAAAATTTGAGTAACGCACGAAAGTCGGTGTTATTACTTACTGAAACGGTTTGAGTCAAAGTTAGAAATTATCCACCTCGCAACCTAGACTCTTTGCCAGTCTGCCCAGGAACGGCATATCTTGGTGCTGGCACAATTACCGTAGGCAGACTGGTACAACTCGGGCTGTGCCTGAGGCCTGAGTGCAATAGTCAAGCCCTGTTTGATGAACAGAATTTTTCGCAAGATTGAGGCCCGATGGACAAACAAAGCTACCAGCTGGTGCATAGATTCTGTTGCAGTTTCTCTTCTTTTCTGTCCAACAGCTCCGCCGCAGTTACGTTCAGCTTGAAGTGAGAAAATGACATGATTCTAACAGGTGAAATTGACAGATGCGGGTGCCGGTGCTTGTACTGCGCTTCCATTCGCTATCAATTTCCGGGAAATCTAGCCAAACAAGATACCAGCCTTGTAGATTAGTAAAATCGCGCCGATAAGAACTTGATGGACAGACAAAAGAACATGAAATCGGTTCCCTGCATATCCATATCATATTTTCGAATTCCCGCGCAGAGTCCCAAGGCGACTTCATCGGGATTCAGTGGGATGTGGATTGGGCACTGTTCTGCTTTTAGCATGTGGGGTTCAGATCCTACATTGAACCCTACCTGAGAGAAGAAATGGTGCCAAAATGATAAGCGCCCTCAGACTTCGCCAGGATAAATACCCATTCACAGGATCTGCACAAACACTGCGGACGAGATCAATCATTAATCAGGCAGAATGGGACCTTCGCAGATAATTAAGCGAGTCCCGCAGAGATCAAAGAAGATGAATGAGATGCCAGACTCAGGGGGGTAAAGATCACAGGCGTGAACTTACTTTCGCCAAAGATTCCCAGAAATTGCGTTGGAGCATTCGAACCAAACGCAACTCGAACGCCGTCGTTATCGCTTGAACAACCTCACAATTCGTGAGGTCGTTCAAGCGATACGGTCTGGAGCAGTAAAAAAATGAAAATGAATCAAAGAGAAAAAAACCCCGAAATGTGGACCTTATGATCCGACCCTCGAACGAAGACTACTCCTCATTGTGCACTCTGTAGGTATCAAGGTTTGGCTGGAGGTAAGAGCTGACTGTAAACTGTGCATAGATGTCCAAACGACATAATCTAGCGTCAATAACCGCTTTACATAATGCAATATCCTGGAACCCGTTGAGGGCGAAGTCAAGCAGATGACAAGAGGCGCTCTCACCTTCGATCTCCCCCGCACGGCGTTTACAGACGAACTCATCCGCTATGACCCAATGATCCTGGCCACCGCGCGCGCCCGACTCCCAATCCACCAGAATATCCGCGACCACGAGCATCACAAATCGCGGATCGCTGCCGAGCTCTGCGCCGTCCGGGGCGTAACTATCAAGATCCTTTTTTTTCGAGCACATGATGGCGAGGACCTGAAGGGACTTGCAGTGCGTTAAAGCGGCCTTCCAGAGGGTGTTCGGGACGAGGTTGTTCAGGAAGGAAAGATGGGTAAGCTGTGGCATTTTCGCTAGTGCGGACCATGATCCCCATTCGACATCATTCATTTCGAAATCGAAAAGATCCAGATGTGTTATTTGAGCGAAAACAGGGTGGAGAAAGTCTATGGTAGAAGGAAACAATGTCCTCAAGTTGACGGCTAATCGCTGCAGAGGCAGAGCTCCGAGACATGGGAGCAGAGAGTCTGCCGAGGCGAGGAGGAGTTGGAGATTGACCGTAGCGTCACATACAGCAAGAATTTTCATGATGTCGTCCAACACATCGTCATAGAATTCAAAAAGGCGGATGTGGCGAACATGGGTGTGAAAAAACGACGCCGGCCTTGATTCAATAAGGCTACGGACGGTGGCCAACGGAAGCTGACGTATTGGCTTTTCCGGGTCGGGTGTGCGACACAGATATAGTACTCCATAAAGCATAGGCTCAATCCTGTACAATTTCCAGCTCCTCAACGCGGATCTCACAGTACCAGCGGGACGACGGTACATACCACGTTTTGACACGTTGTGCAACTAGAATGAGTGCTGGGATATACTCGGGATAGAGTAAGGCAGCGATCTCAAAGATCTGCCTTTCCAGTTCCGGTGGAAGGTTTGGATCTATGAAGGAAGGCATGATGGTGCAAGGGAAAAGACGGGAAGCGGGCGCCATTCCCAGGGTGATGGCAAATCGCTCAGGAGACCGATTAAAACCGATCATGCCGAGCGGCAAACCCTGAGGCTGTTTTCGGCAAATTCCAGCCCATGGAACGACCAATTTTTCAAAAGGTGACCAACGTCTCACCGGTTGAAATTGATGCTTCAATGCCCTTGGACAGGTTTGGCCCAAAGAAAAACTCCACATGAAATCTGCGGCTCTAGTGCACCACCTTCTCTTTTTTTTTTTTTTTTTTGAACGTGCCATTTTTTCGACTGGCAGAATTTCTAGCTTCGTGAACAGCGTAGAGGGGGGACACGGTTGAAATGGTCTCCTGATGGGATGGAAGTGAGATTAAATCCGTTCGGGCATCTCGAGCATGTTGCGTTCCATCCTAACTTTGCCGGATACAGCTCGGATTTTGCCAGAAATTGAATAAGTGAAAGCAATGGGACATGTTGTGTGGTACATCGCCTCTATTTGTATTATCATCAATTGTAGGCAGTCCGCGATTCTACTCCCCTTCCGAAGTTTCGCACAAAGCTTCCAATTTATATATATATTCGTCCTCCCAGCGACGACCTCACGACTTAAGCTTTGCGTTTGGTTTGAACATATTCCCCAAATCTCACTAGGTTAGCAATTTTGTGGAACACCTTAAACGGATTCATTCGTTCAGGTTGCCCGATCCCGCGAAACCCAGAGGAACTTCGCATTATAGTTTCATGAAAGTTGGACGTGGGATTTGAACACACTCGTTCAAGCGATACGGTCTGGAGAAGTAAAAAAATGAAAATGGATCAAAAATAAAAATAAAGAAAAATAAATGTGGGTCGCTGTGACCTGAGCGCTGAGCCTCGAACGAGGACTAGGACTCCTTATTGTGCGCTCTGTACAAACCATGCTAGCACGCCCAACTTGCACGCGTTTGATCGCGATCAAGCACGTGATCGTTTCGCTGTTCTCACTCTGCCTCCCTCTGGCGCTCACCATCGCACTCGTTCTTGCTTTTGATTTGTTCTCGATACAAGGACAAGGGAATAGACGGTTTGCTGGTACACGCGGCTCGCTTGCTTTGGTCTAGATTCCGGAGGCTGACGGTCGCCAAAAAAATTAATGTTTTTTGGAAGAATGCATCCATGGATTTGGCTGATTTCGGGTGGCATTTAGACGCAGCGCCGCTCTGACTTTGATTCTTCGAAGAGGCTCACTTGGACGCAGTGCTGATACGAGATATCTAGTGGGTACACTGACTGCATCGTGCGTGTTGTGATTCGGTCTGACATGTCACAAGAATAACAGAGCGACGACTTTTTTTCGATAACCCAGTTGTATTGTCAGAGTTGTCAGCCATATCTGCGAGGCGCGTCCAACTTTTTTATTTTTTACCTAGACACTTGTCCTCATGTCCTAGGAAGATTCGACTCTGACGGCTCGGAAGTTGTGAGAGATTCGGTTTAATTGGAATCAAGTACGATTTGGTGCGTGGACGCGGTTTAGGGCAGGACATGTACATGCTGACTTGTAGCAGAATGTGCTCGTCGCCATATGCGAAGATAAGACTCGCAATCCACAACGCAATGGACTCGGACACCGACGCAGACCTCGCGCGCGCGATCGCGCTGAGCATGGAGGACGCCGAGCGCGTGACAGGGAAGGCGCACCTCACCCTCCCTGCCAAAACCACTAAACCCAAATCGACAAAGGCGGCCGCGAAGCCCGCGAAGACGGAAAAAAAAACGCAAAAGGGGAGGACGCAGAACGGCGGGAAGCAGGTGTTAGTCATCAGCTCGGAAGAGGAAGACTTGGACCCGAAGCCGCGCGCTGACAAGGCCAAGCCCAAATCCAAATCCACGTCCACGTCCATGTCTACGACGAGCATAGAGAAGTCGGCAGCGATGCCACCCGCACCGGCACCCCCAGCAGTAGCCGCAGGGGCAAGCCCCCTCTCCCTCGCCGACCGCGCGCAGGTGGAGCGCGAGCGCCTCGCACGGGCGAAGCGCGTCCGTGGGCCCTCCCCGCCTCCGGGTCCGTGGCCGCGCTCCCTTTCGCCCGGGTCATCTGATTACGAGGAGGAGGATGAGGAGGGCGACGCTGCAGGCGAAGATGCGGAAGGAGAAGGGGAAAGTAGGAGTGAAAGCAGCGCGAGGAAGCGCGCGAGGCTAGATAAGGGCGGGGGGAGGGCGAATACGCTTGAGGGCGGTGCGGGCAAGGATGGAAGGAAAGGGAAGGACAGCGTAAACCAGGACGCAGGCGGGCGGTGCACTTTCCCCGATGGCGCCCTCCTACGCGTCGACACGCAGCACGCGGACGCCTCCATCCCTACCTCGACGCTTGTTCCGCCTCTCCGAGCTCCTCTGCCTGCGCGTGGAGCTGGCGCTCGCGGTCCTCAGCGCGTTCGTGGTCAATGCGTCGTGACTGTATGGGTTCGTTGAGCCGGGGACGCCGGTGCTGGTGGGGGATGCGGGGCCCAGTGGGGCGGGGAGGGGGCTATGTGCGAGTCTGTCTACTCCCTTATTATTCCCTCCTTCCTCTGCTTTCCCTCCTTTGTCCATCCATCTCTCGTCTTCCCCGGTGCTGACTGACGGTTTACACAGCCCAACCCTCAAGAACATCTTCCCCAACTGGGTGTGTGTCTGCCCCCTCGCCAACAACGGCCGCGGTTGCATGTACATGAAGTTCATGCTGCTCTTTGGCAGGGACGGAGGGTTGAGGATCGTCGTGTGGAGCGCGAATTGAGTGCCCCATGATTGGCGGGATGTGGAGAATGTAAGTCTTGTTCTCCTCTCCTCGTCTTCCCCTTGCCATTTGTCTACCTCGTACCTAGGCGGGCGTCATTCGACGAGCACGCGAGGCTCTCCCTCTTTTCCTCCTTCTTCCAGTACCGACACGACACGACGAAGATGCTAACCTTTCTCCTCTTCTAGTACCTCTTCGTCCAAGACCTCCCGCACGCCTCGCCCGCGACGGGACTGACCGTGCGGCTCGCGAGGGCCCTGAGGGGGAAGAAGCGCTGGGGATTATGCGGAGGCAGGGGGTGAGTGTAGTATCATTCAGATTTCATTCACATTCTATCGCTCCGCTCCTCCCTTACCTCCATCTTGGCTTACAGTCATTCTACCCCTTCTGACTTTCACTCCGTCTGTCTCGTTTTCGGTCCACAGCATTTCCTCTCACCACGCCCCTCCGTCTTCCTCCTCTCCCACTCGCTAATGGCCCTTCCTTCTCTTCTTCCAGCACACCTCCCTCTCCCCCACCCTCCTCTCATCCGCCCTCCCAAACTCAATCGCAAACGCAAAGCCCAAAGCCGCCCTCTCAAAGTCGGCGCACAAATCCTGCGCGCTCGAAACAAACTGGGACTGGCGCCGCGTGCGCGCGACGCTCGTCCCTAGAGCACTGTGGCTTCTGGCGAAAGTAGCCCGGCGCAGGTCATGTCTGGCAGTGCTCGTGGAGATTTGTGGCTTGACGGTATGTATGTAATATTTATCTTTGATGAAGACCACGAGCAGGCGGACACTCGGCGGTGTATGCGCAAGTGGATCTATGTATCTCCAAAGCACGGGGGCAGTGTATATGTGTGCCGGTGGCCAGGAAGCTTCCCCAGAGTCTTGCGACCTCTTTCTGCGCAGATGCTGGAAGGGCAAGCATGCGGAGACTCCTCCTTGACACTGTCAGACGAACTATCTTCGTCTCAGGGCATTTCCTCTCGTTCTCATGCAGCGCCTCCTGCCTCTTCCCCCTTCCTCGTTCATGCTACGCGCCGAGCTGACTTTCCCCTGAAATCTAGAGTAAACTTTGGTCGCGGGTTCAAATCAGTGGACACGCCAAGTGCGTGTTTCTTCCTCTTTTCGTTTTTTAACCTCTTTCGAGAGGGGTGGAGGTGGCATACATGCGTGCTTGGGTCATTCATACGCGCGCCTGGCTCCATACCTGCACACGAGACAGCGCCGCGCATGAGACAGGTGGTGTGGCTACTGCGAGGCGGAGGTTCCTTGAGGGCAGATATGTACCTCTGCACCTTCGTCCTCGATCCCGAGGGCCGAGGTGCTGGCGCCCGGGTTACTACAGACGCCCCACCCGATGCGCTTTAAAGACCTCCGACCTCTACCTTTCTTTTCCCTTTTTTTCCCCTTCCCCGTGTTTTCGCTCTCTGCATCGCCCTTCCGTCTTACCCCTCTTCCTCTTTTCTCCTTTCTCCCTCTAGACTCTAGACTCTAGTGGCGCTAATCCTCGAACGACGCGAGAGGGTACGCATGTATTTTGTTTCTCCTGTCTGCTTCGTGTCGAAAGCGGCGGGGTCGCCAACAAGCTGTTGTCGTTGTTGGTGACGCGGACACGGACGCGGTGCCGATCCGCGCTTCGCGATGAGCTTGAGATGCGGGTGCGGGAGATGGCGCCTCACGACGGCTGGACGCGCTTGGTGATATACCCGCGAGGATGGAGAGCCTGACTCGGACGGCGGTGTGCAAGGCGGTTGTGGAACGAACCGCCAGCGTGCGCTAGTGGTGGTGCGCACAAATTAAATCCGCGCTACGACGTACTATGGGGGTTATGTATCTGAACGATGACGAGGACGAGGACGTGACGATATAGATGGTCGTCGAAGTGCGAGGTGTGCTGGGATAGCGGTACAGACTGGGGTCGAGCTCCTGGTGCCCGGTACGCTGTGCGATCTTCGTTCTCATCCTCATGCCGGTGGAGGTGGATGGAGGTGGCGATGGCATGATGTGCGGGACCACCCACACTTCCCGATACCACGATCCCACGTATTTATCTTGGGCTCGAGTGATGCCGCGGCGCTGGACGGTGAGCACCCCAGGCTCCCGAACGGCGATGGAGAGGGAGGCCTCAGCGGCATGGTGCTGGCCATGGAATGCACACACATCGGCTCCGTGTCTTGGATCGTTCACGCGCTGTAGACGGGACGGCGCGCGCGACGGTGATGTTTCGGCGCTTGAGATGCTAGGCGGGCGGCGCGTCGGTCGAGATGCGGGCGGGGAAGGTCGATGCGGACAGCACTGTCAAGACGCCGAGACGCGTGTGGGGTTGCGGGGCGTGGGTGTGGGTACCACGTAGGTGGAATGGTACGCATTCGAACGATGCGCGATGCGGTCGACATATCTGCGCGGGCGGCTGCGAAGGACGAGACCGAGACAGTGCAAGGTCGGCGACCCAACGCAGTACCAGAGAATATGCATGCACCAGTGGGAATGGGATGAGCTGGAGCTGGGGCCTCTTCGTACTCGTCGTCCTTCCGGCTTTCCCCCCCTCCTTTCGTCCTCTTCCCTTGCATCGTGATTCCTAACGCACACCTCGGCACTTGCTTTATCTTATTCTTTTTCGAGGAGGATGGAAGGGTTCCGCGCGGGATACGTGCACGGCCCCTAACCTAATGTGGATGTACGTGCGCGCACAGACGCGGACGTCGACGGGTATATATATACTCCGATGGGAGTGTGCGTCCCGCTTGCCTCGATGCGAGACTCAGACATGCAGGCGATCTCCGCTTCGTGGGCGACGCTCTTACGCGCGCTGGGCACGGCGGTGGAGTGGATTCGTATTCTGGGTCAAGTGCGCTATGAGCGAATTGCGTTTGCGTTTACGAGTGCGCCTCGACTGGGGAGGGTCTCTGCCGCGAGGGTGATTAATGGATGGTGCTCGTGCATGCGTCTCTGGTGCTATAGAGGCTCAGTCAACCGGGCATATCGCTCGCTACTTGCGCGGAGATGGAGGGCCCTGTGAATCTGCCCCAAGCTTTTCATGGTACGCGGATGGCGATCGGTCAATGCCTTCATTTTTTTATTTCTGGTGCGTCTGTCTCCTTTCATTTGAGTGCGATGCGATGAGTGCAATGATTCATTTCGTGTTCTCTGTTTCAGCAGTAGCTGCCCATGCTGTAGCCATACGTCCTGTGAATTGAATCTATCTTTGTTTTATTCTTCTCGGTCGGTGTTTGGCTGCAGCCTGTACTTGTTTGGCTGGGGCCTGCGGTTACTTCCTTCTTCCGCCGAAACAAGCCACTACAGCTCGCTTCCGTGGCTCGTTTCTGATTCTCCTTACATGTCCCAAATTTGTTTGATCTGCGGGGCGCTGACCGTGCTCGAGTCACTCCCTGATCTACCTGCTGTCTCTTCGCCGGATTTGACCCATCTACTAAAAAGCAACAATCCTCCTCGGGAATCAGAGGTCCCATCCATTCGCGCCATAATCTCCGATGGCCAGGATCATCTAGCACCCTTGAATGCGCAGATCAGTACTTTGGAAGCACAGATCCGTGATTTAAACGCCATCCTTGCGGAGTTCGTACGAAGGCGCGACGAAGCCGTGGAACACATTCGCCAGCATCGCGCTATCCTTTCCCCAATCCGCCATATGCCAACGGAGGTGATCCAGGAGATTTTCACCTCTCTGCCCAGCGACCCTTCGGACGGTGAAGCCGCGGGCAACAAGGGGCCTCCGTGGTATCTAGGCCACATTTCCCGATCATGGAGGAATGCAGCACTCTCTTTTACTCCTTTGTGGTCTGCCATCGTCATCGGGACGCCGGCCTCCGTCGAAGTGCAACTACTGCGATCGGCTCATGTGCCGTTGGATATTTATTGGTCAAATGTTCAAAGTCAGATCGATCCTTCTATGTTGGATTCGGTCCTCCTTCATTGCAATCGCTGGCGTAGCTTGTCTTTGGATCATCGCTCCGAATCCAATCGACAGTGCACGCTTGACTGGCTTCATCCTGTGAACGGCCACCTCGACCAATTAGCAAAATTGGAAGTGGCCCATTCACGGATCGCCGTACCGGATATCCTTTCGACCGCTCCTAATCTACGTGAAGTTCTTCTGACGGACGAATACTTCAGGTCCCGTTCACCATCTATCATCATTCCGTGGCACCAGATCACACACTATCGGGGCGCCTACTCCCCTGGGCGGCAGCTCGAGATCCTTAACGATGCTCCGAATCTCCTTGAATGTGCCATTGGTTTCAAAGGTTTTGGGGACTCCAACTCTCCCATAAATCCCACACTCCCCCACCTTCGTCGTCTCTTTGTAGAAGGAATGCATCTTATACTTGGAAATGTCACAGCACCCCTGCTTGAAGACCTGTGCGCATTCTCGAGCCCTGCACACGAACTATTCGATGTCCTCCCTTTCATTCATCGATCGTCGTCTACACTCAAAAAGCTGTCCCTGATGCGATGCACGATCGGTCCAGATCTGATAGCCATTCTACACCTCCTTCCGGGCCTCACACATCTCGTAATTGAACATAGTCGCGGTGTTGACGATGCCCCAATTGCTTTGTTCACTGCAATGTCATTGACGAATACCTCCGCTGTCTGCCCCAATCTCACATCGATTGTGTATGGGTATCAGTTTCAAAGAGAATCCTCCAGGAATGCGTTCTTTGCCATGGCTAGGTCCCGTTTCCAACCAACTTTGGGTCATCCTCGTCGGTTGTCACTCCTCCGCGTCTTTATGGCGGAGGACTCCATCCTTCCGTCGCACAACATGGTGGCTCAAATGAAAGCATTACAGGATGAAGGGTTTGATGCAGATTTTCTGGATATACACGAAACATCCCTTCTGAAGAAGACTGCATTTGAAACGGGCGGATCTTCCTCCTGTAGGTTTAGCACTCCTTCAATGCGTCTTACTTACGCTGACCTCAATGATAGGAAATAATGTCTCGCTATAGCCAAATTTTGTCGTTACTTATCTCATGATGCACTTACATATGAAGCACTGGAACCAAAACGTTACCGCGCTCAAAACATGCGGTGTATAAGTAATAACGTCCAAATTCCAGCGTCTTTCGGCTTCGCCCGGCCAACGCGGGCCGACCCAAACGCACGGCAGAACACGGCAGAACACGGCGAACACACGGTTAACACGGCGTCTTGTGTTCTGGCAGACGTCCAGGGAAGATCAGATCATCCCTCACTTCTCTCCCTGATAAGAATCATCTTGGTTTTCTGCAGATCCATTTTCCGTACACTCATGTCCGCACCACAATTCAAAGGAATCGCAGTGGTGACTGGGGCCGCCCAGGGTATCGGTCGCGCCATCGCGCTCCGACTTGCTGGAGACGGGTTCGACGTCGCTCTTAACGACATCGCGTCCAAGTCTGCGCTGCTTGACGGGGTGAAGGCAGAGATCATCGCGCTCGGACGACGCTCCGCAACGTTCTGCGGTGACGTATCTGTCGATGCCGATGTCAAGGCCATGGTAGACGGCGTGGTGGCGGCTCTTGGTGGACTCGACGTCGTTAGTACCGTTTTTCGTGTCTCCGATGGTATATTCATTCTTACTTGGACTCGCCTGGCAGATGGTTGCGAACGCAGGCATCTGCAAGGCTCGCGCTTCTCTGCTCGATGGTGCGTGAACAGATTTGTATTATCGAGTTAGCTTGCCCTCAACGGACTGCAGTTGAACCGGAGGATTGGGACAACACCTTCGCCATCAACGCCCGTGGGACGTTTTTGTGCTACAAACACGCGGCAAGGCAGATGATCCTGCAGGGTCGCGGTGGTCGCATACTTGGGGCGTGTTCGGGCGCAGGCAAACAGGGTGTGTACTGCTACTTGCTTTTCTCCGTCTATTCTCATCCGTCGCAGGATACTCAATGCTGCCCGATTATTCCGCCTCAAAATTCGCCATCCGTGGATTGACGCAGGCTGCAGGTACGTCTCGAATTCAATTCTTCTCCCTCCAATTTCTTTTTTGAAAGAGCTCTCCAGCGCAGGAATTCGGTAAACATGGCATCACCGTCAACGCATATGCACCAGGTGCGTTTCGCTGAACTTCTCCATTCCTCTGAGATATTCAGATTTTTCTCTTTTTCCTTCTTCTTTCAGGCTCCGTCCCTACCCCCATGAGTGCGATTTTACTTCCACCGCCCGTCAACCTCTTGGGGCTAATGTGTTGACCCTGCATCAGCTGAACAATTTGCCCCCCTCGCGGGCATGGAGCAAGAAGCCTTCTTCGCGATGGTACGCTCCCCTTCCATCCGCCTCGAGTCGCATCTGTCACCAACTAACCAACTTGAATCTTTTCATTCCCTGCAGCAAGCCAAATTGGCGGCCACCGGCGTCAATCCGACGCCATTGGACATCGCGGCAATGGTGTCCTTTCTCGCCTCCAAGGAAGCGCACTTCATCACCGGTTAGTCTCCCTCATGTTGATGTACTCAAGTTTGAACCCTTCATTTTTTTTTCTGTTGCAAACAGGACAATCGGTACGTGTTATCGGCTTATCTTTGACGACCATTACTGAGCACTAACTCGGCGATGATTTCAGATTTTAGGAGATGGTGGACGGCTATTCGATTGAACAGCCTGCCCCCCGCGACCCTGAACAATATGCCGTCGGATGCTCGAGTTCGAAAGCGAACTATTGTAACATTTGTAGGGGTGGACGTAGAGGCTCGAGAAAACACCATGAGGGTTTAATCTGTGCGGACGCAAGGGAAATCACTTCAAACCTTCAAGCTGCAAGAGTGAGAATCAAATTTTATGTAAGATGAACCCGACTTCAGAAGCAAGACTATTCAATTCAACGTGCTCAACAATTTCACACATCCTGCGCTAGACGAAATCCGTGTCTGCCTTGAACTTCTCCATGGAGTCGGCAAGCTGCTTGAGACGCAATGCCTTGATATCGCCAAGAGCTTCAAGGGCAGGCCGCGGCCCTCGGCGCTGACAATTTTGTTGGATCCTCCCGCTCCGTACCTGAACCTTGTTGGGCAGGGTGTACTAGGGAATGCGACGCGATGCAAGCCGCAGATCGCTCGACTACGCAATGGAGGTGCGAAACTCCTCAGGCTAAGAAGTGGTGTCAGGTTACGCGACATTGGAAATGAACAGGCGCACCTGAACAGATAGATATATATCTGACGTTGAACTCCGCGAGTTCTTTCGCCCACATATCGGACAACGAGTCTACCGACGCTTTCAATGGGCAGTACATTCCTCCGCCGGGGATTTTTAAGGTTCCGCCCTGGGAGCTGATGTTAACGATCGTACCCGCCGTTCGCTGGCGGAAGCCGAATGCGTTGGTGGTGCTGAGCAGCCCAAATACATTCGTGTTGAACTGCGCTATGGTCTCCAGGCGTATTTTCCTCTATCGCACCTCCAAAAATGTACCCAGCGTTGTTTATCATGAGGTCAACCTGTCCACTACAGGCAAGGTAAGTAGTGGTTTTAAATTTTAATTAACATAGCGTGGGCGCCTACCAGATATTTCAGGCGGTTGCGGCAAAGCTAACAAGTCCACTCGGAGGGAAGCGACGTCTAGCTGGAGGGTCGCGACCCCTCTCTCCTCGAAAGAAATGCCGGGCAAGCCAAAGGAATACTGACACTGGCATGAGTGAAAACCAAGATGAAGAAGCCCGTGGGCCGTCAAGTTCGGCACAGTCGGCCTGCCAGATATGATGTGACTGAGAAACGTGATGTGACTTTTCGCGTCCAATCCGTTTTTTTTTTAAGCCTAACGCTGCGCTCCGCGGCTCCGGGCCCGCTTGAAGCTTATCCGTCGACCCAAACCGCAAAATCCTGCTGGCATACCGTACTTCGACCACCATTTGAATTGCCAAAATTTCAACTGTCTGCAACATTGATCATCATTTTTTCACCGACCCAATGGGACGCAAGCTATTGGTCAACAGTCGCCCTTTACACTTGACATCCTCCTGCAGCAATGAAGCCCCTTCTCTCCATCGCTCTTTTGCCCCTCGTCCTCGCGCTTCAAACACCCTCTCAGCGCCCGTTTTCCGCGACCAAAAACACGCTGCTTACTCCCAAAATCGACGCGTACATCACATCGCAGCTGTCCTATTGGAATTCATCTGGTCTGTCCGTGGCAGTGGTGCAAAAAGACGAGAGCGGAGAGGCCTGGAATATAGAGTTTGGTTCATATGGGAAGGCGCACGCTGATGGTACGCCCGTCACGCCCGACACCGTATTTGCGATCGCTTCCGACAGCAAGCTATTTCTTTCGATGGGAGTCGGCTTGCTCATCAAGAATGAATCTCTGGCTCAGCAACGGGGCGAAAAGCTGCGCTGGGACACCAAAATCGCGACTCTCCTCCCCGAATGGGGACTCATGGACGTCGAGATGCAGAATGGTGTCACTATTCAGGACGCGCTTTCGCATCGATCGGGAATGCCCAGACACGACTACTCGGGCTATGCCAGAGCCGGCGGAGTCCCCGAGATGGTAGGATCTTCTTTTCTTGTCGGTTCTACATTTTGATGACTGCAGATATCAACTCTGCGATTCCTCCGCCCATCCGCGGCGCTGCGCGAGCAGTACCAATACAACAATCTCATGTACGAAACCTTATCACACCTCCAGCCCACGCTCTTGAACCAGACATTCGAATCTTACATCGGCGAGCACATTTTCGCGCCTCTCGGAATGAACGCGTCGACATATTCAGTTGTGGAGGCGGAGGAGCGCGGAACGTTGGCACACGGATTCCACTGGAGCATGAAGGACTCGCTTGCTGGGGAAAATGGAACACTGACCGCGACCGTTCCCTATTTCCAACGACCCGGCGAAGAGAAGATCTGGGCTGGCGCCGCAGGAATTTTATCTTCTGCCTGTGATTTGGTGCGTATAATGTTTCCAGAACACTCCAGCAACAGTTGAAGAGAAACAGTCGGTTTGGGTGGCCATGCTGCTGAACGGCGGGCGTCACCCTTTCACTAACGCAACAATTATTCCGGAGGACGTCGTTGAACATGTCGCTCTCGGCGCCAGTGTATCCCTCAAAAAAGCGGAATATCCAGAAACTGTAGGCAAGCCATCTATGCTGCGTTCAATTTGCTGACCTTTTATGCAGAGCCCGAAAGTCTATGGCTGCGGGCAGAATCGATTCTCATACCGCGGACACGAGATTATTGAACACGGTGGGAGCAACCCTGGCTTCAAGACTATCGTCTCACGCCTGCCGCACGACAATATCGGGCTTGTCGTGCTTTCGAATGACGACAACGGCGTGCGCGTCATGGAGCCCGTGAAATTTCAAATTATCGATGCGCTTCTCGGGCTGGAGCCCATTGACTGGGCTCAACGGTATGTGGCCCGCAGGGGATGATGAAAATATCGCTGACTTCCAAACAGCTACGTCGACTCCATCGCGAAGGGTATCCGCGACAACCAAGCAGTGACGCCCCGCCCCTCGCCACCCGTACTGCCGACCTTCCCATTCGCCGCCATGGAAGGAAACTTTAACCACCCCGCATACGGATCGTTCTCTCCATGCTACGTGCACTCGCGCAAGGCGGGACTCACCCCCGCCTGTACGGCCGTAATCGCGCACCCCGTGGTCCAGGCGATCTTGGACGCGTCCGCGGAGATACCCACCCTCATCGTCCCTTTCAACCGCACATTCTCGACCCACCTGCGCCTCGCGCATTTCTCCGGTAACTTCTTCAATGCATCGGTCATCTGGTCCAACCACGACGTACGGCGCGCGGAAGGACACACGCAGGGCGGGGATGTGTTAGTCGGCTTGGACAATCGATTTACTGTGGAATGGGTGCCTGGTAAGACGTCTGCTGCGGATGGGTTCGCATTCACCGGAGATTTCTGGGGTAAGGAGGGGGAGGTGCGAGAGCTGGAGGGCGTTGGCGAGGCAAGTGCGGAGGTGTGGTTCGGGCGGATGGGTTGAGTTTGTTCAGGTGTGAGATTAATTCTGAATGTAAATGTCTACCGGACTCCCATGCGCTATATTCATAGGATTTGGTGAATGAAAAACAGCAATACAGCACAATCACAGTAATTCGGGCACATGGCATTGCAAAACATGCTCGAATTTGTTGTGCAGACTTGTCGGCTCTGCTGTGTGGAATAATATATTGGCTCGTCGAAAATCATATCCGTGGAGATCTGCCCTCCGGCTATGAAACAGGCTTCATAATTTGTTCACAACCCAGAGGTAAGCAATCCAAAAAATGACACTCCGAGTTGCTATCTCATCATTTCGGCAGGTACATATTAGTACGGCTCCGTCTCAATCGTTTAACCAGTGGTGATGCAGAGGACGCGAACGGACGCAAACTCTTCACTTGCGCTACATACAAAGACATTCAGCATGAGGTTCCTTCAAGCATGCTTGTCCACTCACGTGAAGCACCCGGCGACCAGAATACCTTGTAATGGAACACCGCCAGGTCTCAGGATATACCCGAGACCGGCCGTGGCTGCCATACGAGTGCAACATGTTACAGTGGTTCCATCAGCCCAGACTCGACGCGGTCTCATACGGACGACGAACCTATAATCGTACATGGGGAATCAAAACTGGTAGCTTGAGTTTGACACAGAGAGCAGTGAACCGAGGGTATCGTCAGGCCTAAGGTCGAACCAAATTTACAACCAAGATCAAAGTGGGATAACCACCGATTGGACATTTGTACAACTTACAAGCCGCAAATTAGTGGACTGCGCGATTGAGGCTGCAGAAAATCACGTACCGAAAGCATGCATTGGTCGTAGTAGAAATCTGGAAGGTGCGGACAAAAGAGTGGATGGCGCCAGGTGATGCAGTGCGCTTGGGTGCGTATATTTTTGGAGGCGGTTGAATTTAGTCTCTTGATAGACACTCTATATCGGTCCAACTCGTCCCTCGTTTGATATAGAGGTTGACAGCTAAGTCAGAAACAATAGACATCTCCAAATTTCTAGCAAAAGTTCGGCTAGATGCAGTGTGAGGTATGTGTGCTCTCAGTATTATTTTTCGCCTTGAAACTACAGTTGAATGGAGCTTTTGGTGTGGGTGGCGCGCCGAACTTCCCGGCCCGAACTTTTGCTGGAAATTTGAGGGTGTCTATCATTTCCGACTTGGCTGTAATTTTGGTTGCATCCGAAGTTCAAACGTGACGACGTGACGTCGTGGAGCCTTAGCTTTGGCTCCGATCATCCAAACAACGGTCATCTTACTCTTGACCAAAACATCGATGAGGCACTGGGCAGTATTCATCACAGCGGCGAGGGCCCCTCCGAAGGTGGCAGGCACTCTTCTAGTACATTTCGAGCGCGCTGACAGGGCATCATATTCAAGGTCCTCAACCGTGCGTTCCTCCTCATCCATGACTTCCAGTACGGCGAGTATCCAGCAACCTATGGCTGGACGCTCCTCACCTCCAAAGAACTACCAACCACGCCTCCGCCGGCCACAGCTGTGCCATTACCCGACGCCGCCAGCACCAGCAACGAGTTCGCGTCGATGTCGTTAGAGGAGATCAACACGTTTGTGCGCGAGCACGAGGTGTTGCTGACGAATGTTGGGATATCGAACTCAAACTGGCTGGTTATCGACCAGACAGGTCTCGAGACGTCGACGTGCATCGTGTGCGAGCAGGTTTATAATTCCGGCGAAGAAAACGAAGGGGAGGGGCAGGAGGGATACACGAGCGAGTTTTGCGCTTGTAGGATGCCATACGAGGAGGCCTGGGGTATGATCGTCAATTTGGACATTGCCAATATGGGGTTCGAAGACTTTGTCAATGAGGAGGACGGAGTACAGGCCGACGGAACCTGGAAGTGGCGATTGTTCAGACCGAACACAGAGGAAAGTGAGGCTCCGAGCGAGGAGGAAGTGAAGCGGGAGAAGGCATTGCAGGCGCTGCGGGAGACTGGGGATGTGGATTAGAAGGGCATGGGTAAGTGATATTTTCGGGATAGTTTCTTCATTCAAATTGCCCTCTCTTAGAACAATGGCTGCCGGATCAACCCGACTTTGGATTATGTGCTGTCTCCGTTTCCTTTGTGATATCCATCCTGTTTAATTCCTTGGAGACTACTTAGCGCCCGAATTCGAAGTTCGACGGGGAATGGCCGACCATTTTCTTTGTGAGGTCAGTCAATCATCGCAAACCTTGTCCGTGCTTTGAACTTCAAGCCGCCGGCGTGCCTAAGTTCTGTACAAAGCGGGGAATTCACGTCTCCGCGGGAGAAGCTGCAATGTTTTTTAACATTTTAGCCCAACACGAGGCTGGCTGTTCCCTCAACAGAAGCAAAACAAGTCTTTGTGGGTCCAAATGCAGCGGCAGCGGGGAACTGCAAACCCGATGGATCTGCTTCCGCTCATTGACACTGATATAAAGCCTAAGATTCACCACCAAGGCTTCTCCAACACTACCTGAAGTCCACAAGAAAATGTCCGCTTCAGAAGACAGGCAATTTGAGCCACCTTCTGAGCAAATACAGCGGCCGTATTTATCACAGCAGCGGCGCTCGACTTCAAGGTGATTTCATTTGATTCAAGTACGTGCTGCGCTGAAAAAGACCACCCCAGGTCGTGAACCGTGCGCTGCTCCTCATCCAAGCGTTCGTGAGGAGCGAACACCTGCATGATAGCCCATGGCCGCTCATTACGTCGCGCTGCCTCCCCTCCACGACAGCACCCCCACCAACCGGCTTACCCGTCGGTAAAGCCGCTTCGAACGACTTCGCCGGGTTCACGCTAGAGGAGATATACGGGTTTATGAACGCGAATGCGACGCCGCTCGACGAGACGACGTTTACGTTCGAGCTGTGAATGGTGCTCGACGACACGGGGCTGGAGACGGATACGTGTGTCATTTGCAAGTACCCGTATTACCGCGGGGACGACGAGTCAGCGACGTGGGGACACTTGGAAGAGTTCGAAGGGTTGAGGGTGCCGCTGGACCAGACGTGTGCGGTGTATGCGAGCTTGTGAACGGGGAAAGAGTCTGAGGACTACCGTGGTAATGGGACGTGGTCGGATGGGACGGTTCGACGACAAGGTAAGGAAAGAGATGAAGGACCCTGAGGCACTTGAGAGGAAGGAGAAGGCATGACAGTTGTGGAGGCACCAGGTAGTCGTCGACTAAGTAGAAGGGCACAGATTTTTCCTGTTCCAGCACCTCTTGTTACTGCTGTTGTAGGATCATCGTATGCTATATTTCTTTATCGATTTTACGATCGGGAAGCTCTTTTTCGAGAATAAAGTCAAAAGAATTAACGATGGATTTTTATCTTGTGGTAGGCCATATATTCTCTCCTTTTGAATTCAAGAACAGATTATTTGGCTCTGGAGTATTCAAGTTAGCTTTCGATCCTGCCGCCCATGAACCATACGAAGAAATCTGGGAGATCCCCACCCATCAAACTAAGGTCCTGACCAAAGTCTCCACCAAAAATGGCCTCAGGAACTCAATCCTGTTCGCCGTCTGGTACATCATCTGGAAAGTGACCGATGTCTATTGGTGACCGATATCCGGTCTATATAGACGGCAGAAATCTATGGTAAACCGGATAGACGCAGATAGACACCGGATAGACACGGATAGTAGAGAGGCGTCTCCAGATGATGGCTCTTCAGTTGGATTGGCTGAACGTTTGCTCATTTGCGTACGAAAAACCTGAGGGAAGTGAGTCCGGAACAGAAAATCGGCACAAATGTCTGGATAAATCAAAAGGGTCAAAAGTGCAGTGGTCTTGCCATGGAAGCGATGGGATGCAACTGGAAAGAGGCTAAGCTTAGCCCTGGTGGTCGTGTTTATGGCTTAGCAAAATTAAGGGCCAAGAGACGAAAATCAAAGAAGAAAATCTCTTGCAGTTGCTGCCAAAGCCCGCAAAAGATGAATATCCATGTCTTGCATGTCGATTTTCACAGAGCTCGAACGTGCCCGCCGGCATGGTTTTTGGTCATTCTGGTTCGGGACAAAGAGGTAAGTCGTTGCACATGTTTGGCAAAGACTTCTGGACTACGCCGCGGCTCTTCTGCTGCTACTTGTCTTTCGCATGAATCGAGTACTCCCATAGTTCCTTCTGGATCCTTGACAAAGTCCTCAGAAACATTTATTTTTTGCTCCAGGCGGAAACCGCACTTGTCTCCGGCGTCCAAAGCCTTCTGATTGAGGGTTTTCTAATGACTCAGATTAGCTCGATTTCGCGTGCTCGCACCAGCTCGTGCGTGAAGAAGCTCAAACTTCTTCCCGCGTGTGGTAGTGGGCTACTTTGGTACCAAACATATTCGCAACATAACCAAAAAATCCCAGCGCATAGTTTTCGTCCTCAAGGTCGCGTGTGCAAACGACCTCCCGTTATCTGGGATCCATGCTCTTGAGCTCGGTCAGCTCATCGCCGGGCCATTTGCTGAACAGCTTCTGGGGTACGTGTTGTTTGTTCAACGGTCCTTCGCATATAACTGAAGAACCCAGTCAATTCGGATCTAGGTCGAGGCGCCGAAAAATGGGGACCCTCTTCGTGTCTGGCGCGAAGTAGACTTGGATAGCTGGAGCCCCTCAGGGTTCCGAAGCATTGACCGAAACAAGAAGAGTGTCGAGATTGACCTCCATACACCGCACGGCCGGGAGTAAGTAAGTCCAAGCGTTGCCTCCATCGATGTCATGCTGATCCAAAGCCAGACTTGTGCGGACCTCCGCTCGGACGTTCTCATCGGGAATTTTGAGCCCGGAAGTGCGTGTCTTCGCTGTTGTACATCCCTCCGCCACTGACGTCGTGTAGCGCTCGAGAAATGGTCCCTTGACGCCGCGTCTCTGAACCCCCACATCCCGGACCTCATCTACACCCGCGTCAGCGGCTACGGACAAACGGGCCCTTGGGGGTCGTGTCCGGGATTTGCCTCAGTCTGCGAGGCCGAATCAGGCTTCCGCTTCATGAACTGTTTCCCCACCTTGGCGGTCTGAGCGGTCCCCCAGCACGCGCGAATATCAGTATCAGTCTCGGTGACTGTTGCTGGGCTGTATGCTGCGTTTGGGACGGTCAGTCTCGTGTACCACACATCGAAGCATCACGCTGAAAGATGAATAGATGCTGGCCCTTCTACAGAGGCTGACGAAGGAGAAAGGGGAGGAGGGCGGTACGCCCGTGGATGTCAGCATTCTCGAGAGGTGTGCGGCTCGATCCATCTTCTTTGACGAAAGCCTGAGACCGTTCTAGCATGCTGAACCTGATGGAAGGCTACTACGTGAATACGACCGCAAGGGAAAGGTGACCATTACATCTTCCTCTTCGATACCTGAAGCTCACTCCCCCGCTTAGGTCCGCGGTCCCTCCGGCTCGTCTGTCACCGGTATCGTCCCGACCAACGCTCACCCTTGCCTCCGCCGGAGACCCCCGCGTACACCGTCATCGGCGCCAACGGGGACTCCCTCTACGCGCGCCTCATGCACCTCATCGGCGCGCCGCACCTCGCGGGGCCTGTCTACGCGCAGATCAGCAGCCCGTCGTGACCATGCGGACATCGACCGCGCGATCGCGGCATGGACAAGTGTGTACAGCGCGGAGGAAATGGAGCGCGCATGGCGGAGGCGCGCGTGCGTGTGTGACGCGGCGTCAGCGTGCGCGAGATTGTGAACGTCGAGCAGGTGCGCGCACGGGGGCGGTGTGGGTGCCCCGTGGCGAGGAGGGCGCCGATGCGGATGTAGATGCGGCGGATGGCGGGGAGGGCTGGCACGTTAAGATGGGGACGTTCCCGCAGCTGGAGAGGTGCGATCCGAAGCCTCGATGGGCGGGCCCGGATCTTGGAGCCCATACGGACGAGGTGCTCATGGGCGAGCTGGGACTCAGAGCGGAGGAGACGGACTGTTTGCAGGAGGAGGGTGTTGTCCAATGCCCGTGTACCAATCGATGCCTCGACTGTCCTATGGGCGACGCAATACACATGTTATTCTGTTCAGCACACGCGGCTTGTACAACCTCGTCGCTCTATTCCTCTAATCCACCCGCGGCAATCCTTACACCGCAGCCAGGGGACATCGATTCCTTACTCGGTCCCTTGGGTCGCCTCGCGACGTCCGGGTGATCTCACTATCCACACCGATACGCGTCTACGCACCTCCACCACGACCTCCAAGTGAACCAGCCGAGCCTGTCGTTTTCCGGCCGCCCAATGCATTGACGATGCGATGGGTCACTGATCAAACTCGCGACAATCGACGGTCGGAAGAACAAGGAACTTCTCCCGCTCGGCTTTCGAAGCCCACTCCTCGCAATGAAAGGCGAAGGAGCGAAAGTGCTGTTCGGGCAGATCAGACAGTAACTCCAGAACTTCCTCACCAAACGAACAAGTTTCTTGAAGCGGTTGTTCAAATTTTAAGACAGGTGTCCAATATGTCGAGCGACTACCGTATTTTTATCTTTCTTTCTTTTTCTTGAAGTATACGAAACATCTGTCGATATCATGAAATTATGGCAATTGTAACCAGTGGCTGTCAACGGTCCCCACAATAGGTAGTATTGGTATGAGGTTCAATTGTATTTGGGTAGTGTACGCAAGTGGTACAACAGGTAATGATCGTTGGGAAAGTACTTGCATTCGATTCAACCTCGACAAATCGAGGAGTTCAGATTTCATGCAAACCCGAGCCAACGCAATCAACTTCTCCCTTGCATATGGATTGCCAAATAGGTCGGAGAATTTTTTATTTCCATCACATAATTTGAATCAGAACCGCCACGTTCAATCCTACTTCGCGTTTTATTTACTTCTTCATCTTCGTCATGTCATCCTCCTTAGATCGGACCATTTACTTAACAAAAGCATACAAGAACCCATCGAACCCCTTCTCCCCGACCGTGTGGATAGTCGTAGCCTCCACCTCGTTGTCGTCTTTGATGTACCTCAACAGCCCGCGCACGCCCTCCACACTCGGGTCCGAGGCGCTTGGTTCTGCGGGCCGTCCCCTCCGCCCGACGTTGTCGACGATCTATGCGGTAATAGTCAGTCTTCATGCGCGGTGATTATTGAAACAGTGGGAAGAGAGAGCACTAGTAGTTGAAGACTGTAGTGGGGTGGGAAGCGATGCGAAGGAAAGAGACAAAGACACAGAGAACGCACAATAATCCCGCCCTTCCTCACGAGCCTCTTCGCCTCTACGAAATAATTGGTGTTATTCTCCTTGTCCGCGTCAATGAAGACCAGGTCGAATTTCTCGGGGTCTGTGGGCGTAGACATAGCCTGCATGGACGCGTGCGCGGGGCCGACGATAACCTGCACCTTTGAGGAGAGGCCGGCGTTCTTGACGTTCTCTTCGATTACCTAGGGCGTGGATGAGTCTGAGGGTGGGTAATTAATACAGGAAAGACAAAGACCTACCTGCACATGCAAGGGCTCGAGCTCCAGCGCGATGACCTTCCCATCGTCGGGGAGCGCGCGGGCCATCCAGATCGCGGAATATCTGTAATATCCAATCAACATAGAAAATTTTGAATATGGTTGAAATACGCACCCCCCGAGACTACCCACCTCCAACACGCGCTTCGCGCCGATGCTCAGCAGGAGTAAGTTGAGGAACTTTCCCAGCGCCGGGCTGACGGCGATCTCGTACTCGATCCCGCGCTCCTTCGAGAGTGTCTGTACGGACTCGAGAACCGCGTCGGGCTTGAGGAGGAAGGAGTTGTGGTACTGGTCTGCGCGTGTCCAGAGGTCACGGAGCTCGGGCGAGATGGATGTTGCCATTATGTTTGCGATTTTGTGAGGAAAAGTGTTGGGTGAAGAGGAAGACGCGATGCGCGAGCTTTTTATACGTGTTTCAACTTCGGATCCGAGGAAATATATGAGAGCGTCGCCCGCAGTCGTTATCTGATAAACGATGGCGCAATAGTGGAGAGTTGCCGTCAGTCCGCAGTGATTATCTTCTGGATCGATGCCGTGTTGCGAAAGTTGAAAAATTATCCTGATGTTAGCTTGGTATTCGGACGTTGAGGCAACCATCCAAATTCATTCCTAATTACCAGGTTGGTTCGAACGCTCTTGCTGAAGAAACGGACGGACTTGAAGCACTGCGATATCCCTGTCACGAGAACGAACGGGATTACAATAGAAACGAGTCATCGACGAAGGGCGGAACCGAGCGCCGGAGACATCGCGGCAGCAGAGAGACTTTGGCTAGAAGGAACATACGCTGATTAAACGGCTGCGGAGACTGCGGTGGTTCTCACTGTCATTACTGTAGCGACAATGACCAGATCCTAACTCGTCGACGATAGTCCAAGGAGGGAGGGGGGAACTGCCATTTTCGCTGCATGCCTCCGAAGGAATTCTTCTCCGTAACCACTTGGAGCTTTGATTTTTATACTACAACAACCGCGACAGCAGATCAACTGGAACCTTTAGAAGCAGATCCTGGAACGTGCGCTGATTAATCCGCTACGGAGACTGCGTGGTTCTGACTGTCAGTCACGAGGGAAGTATTAGTTATGTACGTGACATCGACTTGCCGACGGAAAAAACCGAGCTAAAAAAAAAGGGGATGATACAGAACCTAACGCAACCGTTTGGACCCATTACTGGTCGACGGAAGCAAGCTTTGATTGCAACCAGGCGAGATTCAAGCCACGCAAAGGATCCAGGCGTAAAACTCCAGATAGAAATACGTACCTAATTTGACAAAATTTAGGACCACTGCCAACCAGCGTCTGAAAAGTGACCAAATCGAAACTCGGGCCGATCTTAATTAAATCACTGATAAAAACAAATTGGACCACTCGTGCTCAAAACCCACCACATGGAGTGACCTATCCTTAGAAATGACTCACCGCTACATGATTGGAATAAAGAGGAAGGTTATCGCAGGCGAAGTGACGAAAAACCGCACCTGTGTCCTAAGAGAGGGTATATTTCACGAACGATGCTTCAAAGAAAATCGGTGGCCTACATCTTAATCCACATAGCCACCATCCCTCAACGCCTTCAACGCCTGTTCCCGCTTTACCTCGCCCTCAGTCGAAGTATCGTCTTCCTTCAATTTCTGTTTGAACGATTTCCACTTCCACGTCCCATCAGGCTGCACTCCGGCCCCCTCATCGACCCATGGCTCGAACTTCAACCTCGCGGTGCCCAAGTTGATGATGAGCCTCAAGCCGACGATCATCCCCCACGCCTCCTCATACGGGAGCCTACACGCGCGGAAGTCGCTCACAGTATATCCCGGTGCTCCCAAGGCCGCCCCAAGTTCGTCTTCTTCCCGCCGGGGAATAAAAACCTGCTCGCACACAATGCCCGTAGATGTCTCGAGGCTCCTCTGATCGATGACCAGCCACTGCGCGTTCGATATATTGAGCTCCAACAGCGCTGCTTCGTGGGTGCGCACGAACACGTGGATCTCCGCCAATGACAGCGCCGCGAAGGCGTTGCTGGTGCTGACGGCGTCGGGTAATGGGACGGTTGTGGGTGTCGGGGGCGTGATTGGCAGGGTTTGGGATGTGAGGAGCGTCCAGCCGTAGGTCGCCGGCCATTCGTTGTACTGGAAATCGTGGATAAGTACGAACGCGCGGTTTACGACCTGTACATATGTTATAACTAAGGAGTTCGCGCAGAGCGAATGCACGATAAGAGTGTTTACCTTCGGAGTGGCCCTGGCTGCTGCTGTGATAAATACTGCGTAGTTGCTCATTGCTCGTTTTTTGTGTGCTGGATACGCAACGACGAGATGTCCACGAGTTCCTATGGGGTTGGAACTTATCCTGATTCAGCCTCGACAGTAAAGTTATTGCTCTTAGAGCCTTGAACCTTTTCAATGCGGCAGGTCTGGGTGGAACTTGGGAGGAGGCCAGGAAAAGTTATACGAAGCTGGATGCAAGGTGAAGCCTCCCAGATTCCTCCGCCGGGAATACGGAGTCTTCGTGAAGTTGGCGTGGAAGTAGATGACAAGAAAAGCTGAAGCAAATGATCGCATCGCATGCCGAGTGTTGGCCGCATTCTCACAAAATGAACTGATATCGAGAAGGCGGTTTGTCTTTCCCAAATCATTCTGAAAGTTGCTCGGTTGACCCCTTCTCTCTGTATCTCTCGGAAGTGACAGAACAATTATAAGTGATCTTGGCTCAGAATTTCGGAGTGCACGAAAAAATAGACGCGCTAATGAGAGCCGGTAGGAGTCCTTCGAATACTAGAGGGATTGTCTGGCATAACATTCCATGTGCCCATCCAGAACTTGAGATTCACAAGGAATAATGCGTCGAATTCTCTTCGTATACTGACAGAATACAAGTTACCACCTCCAAAAAACCTTTGGAAATTGGAAGGAAATTCGCACCATTCAGGGCTCAACTCGTTTATAAAATTAAGCTACCACGAAAACTGACTTCTCTTTCCACATCCCTTTCATTATTTCCTCGCAAAAGATGCGTTCCACGTGGCGGATCTTGGTTCCGAAATTGTGGAATCTCTGGCTTTTAAGGATGAATTTGGTTTTCGGAACCTTTAAGCGCAAAGAAAAACGTGGAGTTGACATGGCTTCACCTCCTCCCATGTCTAAAAGCTCTCAAACTCCGCAATTATAACGGCGTCGAAGGATGACGCAGCATCGGTCGGCAAGTTCAACGAGTGGACCAGATGGCTCGCGTCGCTGCTCGAGCAAGCCTACACGCATGTCATGACGGCGACCTTTTTCACCACATTTAATACCTCCAGGAAAGCCCGTTTAAACTCTTGAACCGAGACATCTGATACTCTCGAGAAGAAATCGATTTTGCGCAGAAGGCTTAGCTGAAGCGACATGAGAACTTAGTGAGCATGGTCAGCATTTCGTATACAAGTATGAGGTATGACTTGCCTTCTCACGTTCCAAGCGCAGCTACAGCGGTACCCAAGCGGTACCTCTCTCGAGGATCCTCTCACAGGTGATAAAAAGAGGTACATTTTCACACACCAGACTATGGCTGCGCTCGATTCGAATTATATCAACGGAGCGAGTAGTACGTATGTACTAATTGCGTCGGTTACCCTGCGGATGGTTCGCCTACGCGATAATTTCTTTTGATTCTTAGTCTTCGAAGGTGAAATTTGGTTGTTCGGTTTGTTACTCGTTGTAGAAAAAATCAAAAAAGGAAATATTCATGTTCGTTTATTTCGCAAAAATGCAGCCGAGTCGATGGATGACATGAATTTAGCCCAGTGAATTCGCGGTTCATCGATCATATAAACTCCCGGATAGACGACTCACTGTCTCTGGGTTAAAAAGTTCATTAATAGCCCAGGATTGAAGATATAATATATAACGCATATCGGGTCGTTCGGTCTCGCTATACAGGAACACCTTTCTCGGTTTCGTCCAATATTGAGTCATCAGAGACCAAGAAGAGAGCGGGATCGGTGGGGCTGAAGAAATGTACGCTCTTGGGCCTCAGGTAGGCCACATCTTTATAACCTGACCCCGTAGGGACTCGTGCCTTGATTGTGCATTTGAAATGAGCAAGCTATCAACCCTGGTTCCAGAACAACACTCCATACCGTCCACCCAGTCTGACGGCTGTTGACAACATACGATGTTCCGGACCAGGTCCAGTCGATCTTGGTAGCTATACTTTTGAGTCATTTTCAGCCAAGGAATGCAGGAGCAAATAAAAGACATGGTCGACTTGCGATCTGAGTAGGCCTCCACCTCTGTGCAGCGTATGAATTGGACGCTGGTCCCCATCAATGCCAAACTTCCTCTCAGCCCAACTAATCATCCCCCGCTTCCCTGACCGCGCAACCACTTCAGTACTAGCGGGCCGTGGAGACCAGGGTCTCTCGATTGATGTAATACTATATTCGGCCGTCCTGTCCGACGCGAGCAGTACGTTGTCGAGCAGGTCTTGAGTAGTTTTAGCCACGAAAGTAGTCCAAGTGTGCATTATGTGAAGAGGTACAGAAATACTGCCTGTGAGAATGTTTGTGGTTCGTTCGTGTTGTCACGGTGTTTCGAGGATATCCCCGATAACTACACGCTTGAGGGAGTGCAGTGCTTCTCTTCTTCTCGGAAACAGTTATTGGTCTGCATAAATCAATGCCTTCCGAACTTTCAAGATACGGTCGGGGTAGACTGTCGGCGTAGGATTTATCAAAGTGTGAGTGCTTCTGTTCGAGAGATAGCTCTCCTCAGCATTCGACCCAGTGTATTGTGCAAGCCCTCGCATCCGTTCTCTCAAGCTGAACCCAGATAAATAAGCTTCGGGTTCTGGTCCAGCGATTGGTCCTCAAACTTCAAGTTTAAACCTGATTCACGGCCAAAAAAAGAAAGACCGCAAGGCTCGTGCTCCAGACTCCTCACTACTTGTTTACCGGCTAGCATATTGCTTTGCTGAATAGTTTGATAGCTTGTTGTGTGTGGTGATTGCAATTTTCAAGCCCCGTGCAGGTCCGGTTCAACAGTTGTTCGGTTTATGTGTGGTTGTGTTTATTTGATCTTGACGCGTCGATGGGATGTGGTCTCTCAACTCTGCAGTATACATAATAGACGCAATCTCTGCTCAATGGCTCGGCGTAGACCTAGGCGTATCAAAATTCCTCTTCTGCTCTCGTTCGCACTTCTTGCTCTCAACCCCCCGAGTGACTTATTTCTCAGACATCCGGACATCCATCGACGTGAAGACATGAAGAAACAAGTCTTTGTTACATTTTTGTATGTATTTATGCACTATATCAGGAGAGACGAACATGAGTTTTTATCGGTATTTGTAGCTGAATTGAACGAATGGATAGAGATGTAAACACGGAAGAAGGAGAGGGAACCTGCAAAAGATGCTATCCCTTAATGAATTCAACAATAGGTGGAATCAAGAATTAGATACACTGCGTTAGGCGACGGACAGCCCACAGATCACCACCGTTATCACCCTACTGGCTTTCCTGTCCTTTGGTGATCTCCGGAATGAGGTTTTCAACCTCGACCCAGTGCCCATGGTGCTCTCCAACGTCGGTCAAGTTCGGAAAGATAGATGCTAGGAACTCCGCGACGGATTTGGATGTGCCGGCGTCAACTGGGGTGTTAAGATCCCACCCTAGATGCCAGAGTGTCTCCTGAACGACCCCGTTTACCGGCGGTGGGATGCTCGAGAAGTCCAAGGGAATGGAAACACCCCAAAGCCGGGGACAGTGTCGCGCAAATGACACGAGAGCCAGCAGTGTGCACCCCCGGCTGCCCATCGATATGAGGCTTAGTTGCTCGATGTGGGGCCAGGCGCATGCCATGTCAGATATGATCGCATTGTCAATGTTGTACCCATCCCGAACCGTGATTTCTACGAGCGTGAGGTGGGAGAAGCAGAAGAGATGCCGGAAGATATGGCCTGGGTGGAGGACGATTTTGTGGCATAAGATGTCTACATCCAGCTTAGTGAGATGGTCGTGTGCGCAGTGACTTGCGAGCAGCTGGTATAACTGTTCAATTTCGTCGAAACCCCGACAATCGTGAATGGACACATGGAACGAGTTCAGGTGAGGATTGTTCCATGTGCGCAAGAATGCGAGCAAGAGCGCTATCGTAACATGGTGACAGGTCACCTCGCAGAGGCTGCAAAACATGCTGCTGTCAGGAACACCAGAAAAAGTAGCCGAATCGTGAAATTTGAAGTTTAGATTTTTCAGAGTTGGCAGATACCCGAGATATCGGAGTGCTTCGAAATCGATGGTTCTGAGTGCAAGCGATTCCACATGAGTCAATCCCTGGACGAGCAGCGATAATTCGCGACGCTGTGACTCATCAGACTCCTCCTCCACCGCCTCAACTACCAAGGAAGTCAGCCCAGGACACATCTGCCTAACCATGGCAAGTGCATGGTAGGGGCCGTCGCTCTTCTCGCCAAGCGTGATAGATGTAACACGAGGTCCAAGGAAGAGCTGGATGAAGGGGGAATAGGCCGAGCCCCAGTGCTGCCAGTCCAACCACTCTAGATTCGGTAACAAGTAATCCCCGGAAAAGTGCTGACCAAGGACCTCGTAAACAGGGAGCAAGTGAAAGTCGAGTGTGTACAATTCCTCATAAGGGCATGCCAGAGACCTGATGCGGTGTGCATACTTGTAAACTCTGTCGAAATCTGAGGCTACAACCACCCGGTAAGGTTTCTATTATTGCTGTGGTAAGTGCATCGTCATTCAAATAGGATGGGGCTGCACTGACACTTTTCCTCCGCCGCTTTGACGTAACCCATAGATCGCGTGGCATACATCGAAGGAGATTGTTGATACCATTGTCTTGATGCCTCCACAACGCATCCAATGCCGTTTCGTGGAAGATACTGCAACACGCAAGTGCAGCTAGTTCTTTTGCCTCTGAAAGCGGGTCTAACTCGGAAATGACTAGATCCACGAGGTCTGGAATTCCCAAGGCGGCGTGCATGCTCAGGTAAGGAATGGGATCGGTCGGGAGAACGGCGTGGAATGAAGAGACGACTGAAGAATCCGTGGACGTCGACAAAGCTGGAAGTCGTTGGTGGTGGTAGAAGGCAAAGGCTGTTATCGATCACCACATGTAATTAGACGCCCGACAACATCTAGACCAAGGTCGCCGCGGCGTGGATGATCACGCCTCTGAATCGTCACCTGTCCAATTTGAAGGTGCGTCGTTCCTGTCCGCTTCCTGAGTCTGAATGGCCATTTTATTGTGAGCAGGGACAGGCCGCCTGTCTTTCATCTGCATGTGCCACGCAGCCTCCCTCTTCAAATCCGTGGGCGTCGAAAAGCTGGAACTTGAAGTAGAAGGCAAAGCGTCAAAAAACGCGTGGAGCGATCACGCGCAGTCACCTGTCCGACTTGAAGGTGCGTCGTTCCTATCCACTTCCTACTACAGTCCGGGCGATGAATAGTGAGTCTGAATGGTCATTTCATTGTCGAACAGGGACATGCCGTCTTTCGTCCAGTGCGCGTGCCACGCAGCCTCCCTCTTCCCAGCTGCCGTGCTTGGTCACTGACCCTCTATCAGGCGTAATTTGCAAGTAAGTGTCGCGTCATCAGAGTACCTCTGGCCACGGCCGCACCCTCCGCCATTAAACACAAAAAAAATAATCAGTCTTCAGCCCCGGAAAGACCTATGGCTTCGTCGGTCTTTTTCTCGTCAAGCCTCTTAGCAGCCCCCTTCGAGCCCAGGCGTTGCGCAAGCCGTTCTGGCACTGTCTCCGCTTGGGGACGTCGCGTATCTTGGAAGCGATGGGGCCGGACAACTTGAAGTTCGTGCCCTGTCCGCGCGCGATGATCTGGCGGCGGCAGTGCTTGCGCGCCTGAATAGTGCGATCGTGCCGTCGAATAATTGGGACATTGCGGATGGATTCTTCTCGATGCTATTCATGGGCAATAGGCGTACGTCCTCTGCTTTCTTACTTGTTTTTTGTAGCCCTTTCCCTCTCACGTCCGCCGTCTCACTCGAAGCTGATCGCCTATCAACAGATCTAAGCCGTGCTTCTCAACCCACGTCGATGCCACTCTGTCTATCGCTGCCGCCAAAGTCTCGCCGCTCAAGGACCTCGCTACCAAGCTATCCTCCTTCGGCTGTATCGACCTATGTAAGAGGATTTACTATCCCCCTCACGATAGACCGGACGTAGGAGGGATGCAGCCACTGCATTGCGCGGGTAGTGGCGAGTGCACTGACGCACTTGGTGGGCCTGGGTGAATATGGAGTGGGGAGATTACACCTATTCGGGAGGAGTGGGAACCAGGCTGCGCGCTGTTAGGTATGCCCTGCCGCCATCCCTTCGCACCCGCTCATTAGAGAATTCGTGCAGCTCCACCGGCACGAGGGCGCGCTGGTCGACACGACCCCAGTGCTTGAGCCCACCCCGACGTTGACAACGTTGTTCCAGCTGCGGATGCGTGTATCCACCTGCACTGGAGCACTACCACAGCGATAACTGCGTTGCGGACTTGAAAGCCGCGCCCAGCAGGTCCGCATGGACGGCGGCGCGAGCGAGGGGGACATCTGACGTCTGCGTGGTCGAGACAGCGCCGGAGCGGTACTCAAGACGAAGGACTATCCCAAATCCTTGGTGTCGCGTGGTGCACCGGCGCAAGGCACAAGACAACGAAGTATCATCCCGATGAGGTATGTGCTCTAACTCGCATTCTTTTTTCAAGAAATCTCACTGCGGTCGACAGGGCGGCGACGTCAGAGTCATCGCGGACGCGAGCACGGTGCTCCCAGACCCCAGCGGAATTTACCCGTTTCGTCGGTGCCCGCATGCGATTATGGCTGCCACGTCTCCTCCCTCCCTCGAAGTGCTGCCCAAGTACGTATATCCGTGTCCCCCACTCTATTTCATCCCTCGTTCCTCGTCTTTGCCGTCTTGATCGATGCTGACGCTCAAGCTTTAGGCGCACTCGAAGCCCCATCATAATCGACAGCCGGAGATGACGACGACGGATCCACAGCTCATCTATCGGGACATCGGGAACCTGACCTTGTGTACTCCACGGAGGTCCCCAGCGACGTCAAGCTCCTACCCCTGAATCCAGAAAGGGTCCGTAAAGGAGCTCGGCGTCTTCGACTCCCGCGTGCGCATCCTCCCCGCCCTCGGTGCGTGCCCCATCTTGATTTTTTTTTTTTTCCCGCGGTAACCACGGCTGACGCACCTTACTTTTTCCAGGACCCCTCCCGTTATTCTTCGGGCTCCACATCGCGACCTACGTCCTCTGCGAGCTCACAGGCAAGCCGATCGCAAACCCACTCCCGATCAAGAACCGGCGCAAGCTGTACGAGCGGCTCCTGCGTGACCTGCAGCAGCGCGAGGCGAAACGCGTGGGCGGCGCTGGTGCGCTCTTTGGGTGCGTCCCCTCCCCCTCCCTCTCTCAATCGACTCCGCTACTTATATTTTCTCTTTCTTCCTTGTGCATGGACACAGGCGGATACCCCTCGACGAGGACGTCGCGCTGCTCTTCGAGGATCTCCACCGCGGGCGATCGGTGCTCCCCCCACGCCGTGCCCGCCGAGGCGACGTTCGCAAGGTGGGATCCCGCGCGGCCGCTGGGGGTGGAGAACGTCGTTGTGATGGATCCGGCGGATGCGGAGCGGTATGAGCGCAGCGAGGGTGGGAGGCCGACGATGTTGGGCGAGGAGGTGCGGGAGGAGGTGCAGCGCCGCGCGAAGGAGCTGGAGCGGAATAGGGTGATGTAGATGAGCGAGTGGGTGATGTGGACTAGAGCATGATGGCGGAAGGTGAGGGTGGAAGTGCATTAAATCATCTCAACTCAGTTTATAGCCTACACAGTCTCTGCTCAATAGCCTAGGCGCATTACCTCCATTTATCAAATTCCTGTCATCCACAATTAATCTTGGCACCTGTTACTGTCAAACCCCCCGAGCGGGTGACCTGGTTCTCGGATGTCCGGACATCCCTGGACGTGAAGGCATGACGACCACGATGACGCGAGCTGTAATGAGTTTTTGAAGGTTCTGGGCGGCGTCTGTTCCTCTAGTTCATTGCTCTCTGCCAGTGGTTCACGATCCTCTTCCGGTTATAATCGAGCACCTACTCATGCGCCTGGGGATCTGAGTGTCTGGGATTGACATGCTACTGGCGTGGCTCCAACATGGCTCTGACGTCTCAGGCCTTTCGTTACTCCGATCCTCTGAGATAGATTCAAAATGATTCGATGTCAACTTCCTTCAGCGGATCTTATTTGCATCCGCCTTTCCGTGTCAAGGTTCGTTCCAAAACACAGTTGGAGCAATGAAGCTGCAACGACTTGGAAAGATTGCCCGTGATGCTTAACCTGCGAAACGTACTTTGCATCTTTTTTGGTAGGCTAAATGAATTGTGAATTAATGTTCCTGGCAGCGTCCAGTGTTCTAGTTCATGCCTATGCGTCTTCCGGTTATAATTCAGTTACGGAGTACATAGTCACGCACCTGAGACCATCATGCTGGCTCTCTTCCAGGCCTTTCACAACCCTGATCCTCTGAAATTCGAGAGTGTCAATCTTGACTGCCACCTGATCATGATCAGTTTTCGACCGGCTGCTCTATGGTGTTCACTCGTTTCAATTTCTCTAAATGACGGACCGATTTTTGCATCCAAAGTTCTCCAGGGAATACATCCCTCTGACAAGGTGTGTTTTGCGGAAAAAGATCTATCTCCATAATCCTTCTCACAGCACCTCACGATACGCCAACTTATACTTGGCCATAACATGATGATCTCGAGTCTCAACGTGTCGTCCATAAAAGCCCCCACTGTGTTCCCGTGCGCTGGAGAGCCTCTCCGCCTCCTTCCACTCTTTTATAATGCCGATCCTTCCACTCACTTTCTTTACTGGACAACTCGCTCTTTCCAATGCCGGGCTCCTCAAGTACCCGACGTCATCTCAGGATGCAGTGAGGGATTTTGTGCCGAGCGCGCCGTTCATGTCTCCACCCGAGAAGACGTCCACACAGATAGCCAGTACACAAATGGTGCATACACTCTGCTTGATTTAAACGACACTCATGCGGTATAACACTAGAACCCTATACATGAAACTGCACCCAACGATCGCATGTCAGCGGACAATTACGCTGTCTCTCAGACAGTTCTACCTATTGCCCGCGCTGCAGGGTAAACTGAGTTCGATTTATTCATCATCCGTAGCTGACAATGGAGATCCAGGACCGGTTTTGGCGGAGGAGCTAACCCTTTTCACGGTTTTCCGGGAATTACTCTCTCCTCACCGCTTTCCACGTCGCCTTCCTCCTCATCTCCCGTGTCGCCTTCGCAGCCTACATCTCTGCCGCCCACGTTGCCCCCGTCGCCCACGCCTACACGTCCGCCGCCTCCGCTGCCCCCGCAGTCAAGCCCGCATCCTCCTCCTACACCAACCCCGAAGCTGTCTTCGCTTCCAGCGCCAGTGACCTCGGCTTCTAATCAATCCTCCGGCACTTCGGAATTATCCCAACCTACGAACCGCCAATCCTCGCCTATCCAAATCGTGGATTCCATAATCCTCGGGTCCACTGCGAGCGCCGGTCTTCCCAGTGCATCTAGCCATACAACCAATACGTCTCCGGGAAACACAATTTCCTCGTCACCCTCGACGGGATCCAAACACACCTCGGTGTTAGTAGGAGTCCTGATACCTCTCCTTATTTTGCTTCTGGTGGTTGCCATTATTATCCACCGTCGCCGCCGTCGCCGTTGTCGTCACCGCCGTCGCCGCCCACATAGGGTATTCGACGCACAGTCCACGGATGTCGCAACCTCGGAAACGCTGCGGGATGCGACGTCCAATAAGCGCGACGCATTGCAAGGTCGAAATAATCCGGACGTTCAGGTTGCCCCGTCTGAAAAAAACTCAGCACCCCAGTCAGAGCCCTCGTTCACTCAGACTGATCCTTATGAGACCACGACACCCAGGAATGAATACTCGTTGTCCCGCGCACCCTTCGTGTCCCGTGCACCGACCTTCATCTCAGGGGATTGGCCTGAGACGCCTCTGCCTCGGTATACGGTACTATACCCGACCACTGCCTAATAATCATCATTAGCGTAGCAGTCTTTTTTTATTGGATGCTGACTCTTCTCGAATGCGGATGTATCACTGTTTTTCTTGCCAGCTGAGACCGTAGCGTGTTCGGACATTCCCACTGGAGGCAGTTAGAGCATTGGCTCTCATAATAAGATCGATATGCATATTGTACAATTTATCTTCACGCTTCTACATGCGGATGGCGTACATGAATGAGAATCCGTCGTATCCCTTGTCGCCGACGGTACCAATCGTCGTCACTTCGAGGTCCTTATCTCCGTACAGGGCCCGCAGAAGCGCGCGCACACGTTCTACGTTGGCGCCAGTGTATTCTGGATCGGCGACCCGACGACCATAACGGACGACATTGTCCACGATCTATTTATTTAACAATTGTGAAGAACAGACTTTTCTGATAAGAGCATTACATATGATAACGCCGCCTTTCCGAGCTCGGCCTCGGTGAAGTAGTTTACGTTCCCTGGCTTGTCTGCATCAATGAAAATGAGGTCGAACGAGGTGTCGGGATGCATTTTGAGCATCGACTCGTGACTGAGCCCGACAATGATTTTAATTTTATTGCCACGGCCAACGCGGTCGATGTTCTCTTGGGCAACCTGATTAAAGATGAGAAGTTCAGGTTGATGAATTTTCCATAGACTCTCCCGCTACCTCCGCGTGTTTCTCCGGCGATCAATCCGGCCCAACCTCGACTTCTTCGTTGTTACCTCCAACAAGGGTTCAAGCTGGACCCTTCTCTCCGAGCCCAAAGACTTCCATGGGTAGAAGAACTGTGGACTGGTCTCAATTAGAGCGCTGGTAGCAAGATAACCCAGACATTAGGACTGGTTACAGAACATTGACCAACTCTTGGCTCGGGTGCTTTCAAAGTCTCTCGTGGTGGCATAACGAGACCGGTAAGCCGTCAACCATTGAAGTTGTCCTGGAACTCACGCCCAAGCCTGGCATCTTTCACCAGTTAACATCTGGTCTCATCTCTTTGGTGGTCTTGCTGTGTCTGGGCATACGTGCTGCTGTTCCATCTTATCTCGTCCCAACATAGCCTTGATGCTGCTGGAATCCATGCTCCGTTTACGGGATTTATCCGTTCCCCACGTCTTCAATGCCAACTGTAACAAAGAGCGACTCTCTGTTGCTTGGGGTCTTTCTTCTGGGGGCTTTTGCATGTTTTTCATGCTCAGCAGTATTTCCTTCATCTCTATCTCATTCTGAACGGGTAGGTATTGGTTTACCTATGCTTTGACTTCCAGAACCTGACTTTCTTCTGCGAGGTGGCCAAATACATGAACCGCGTCGATTATTTTGGTAAAGTTTACTTCTTGGATCATTGTAATATTTACGGAAGATCAGGTATTCTCGCACTGGGAACGGTCGATTACTTTCCGACTTTCCGCTACGCGTTCTTTTGCGCACCGCAACTTCGGAATATATAAATTGCTCTCATGTCCGTCTCTGGCGCGAGTACGTATACGATCTCAACCGTAACCGCACCCCCAACAATTCAGCCCAGCGGGAATTTATCTTGCGCGCTCGCCGACGTACTCCACGCCTGCTTATCTGAGGATGCGTACATATACGTTTTTCGCATGTGGTGTGGTTGCGATCATTCCTTTCGTGCACGCCATATGGCGAAACGGGGTCAATGGTTTTTTTCTGGATCGTTTACCTACTTTCTAATAGAACTGCAGTGGGATGAGACGAACGCGTCCATCTCCTTCGGCTGGATTATTTTAGAGGCTGTGTTCTACCTTGGTGGCGCATGACTGTAGTTCGTATTCTTTCATTCGGCATGTCAGTGCACAGCTCAGAACGATGTCCGGAATATTTCTGGCCTGGCCGATTCGATTTAATCGTGAGAAACCCCCCTGATATTCATATGACTTTCAGGGATCTTCGCATCAGACATTTCACGTTTGCAGTCTATTGGCCGTGCTATCGAATTATGCTGGAGTAAGGGAAGGCTTTCTATATTGGCATGTACAACGCGGTGGGGTTTGCGTTTGACGGGTGTTATAGAATACAGACGGATAGAAGCAAGTTGTTACGATTTCACATTAAATAAAGAGCGCAGGTAAAATTGTGAGACCGACATGAAATACATTTCCTGTCGCAGCATTTGATTTGGCAGGCGAGCCTCGAGTATCGTGGAATAATCGTGACTCCGAGGATTTATGCATCGGTAATAACGGTAAACAATGAACCGCAGGAAAGCGAAGCAATAGCAAATCGCGAATTTGTCGTAAATTTACCATGATGTGGCGTGTTTGAATTAAGTACGGTTTGCTCGTGAATTGATTGTGGGCAAAGAGCAATATTTCAAGAAATAGAACGGCCAACCGTGTGCAACCTCCCCACAACAACTCAAAACTACCGCTCTCATCCCGATTTGGTAGGAAGGATCAAAACATAAGGTTTTGAACCTTGATCGCTAGAGGGATACCTCTAAGAGGTTAGGGTTACGATATACATACAATAAACAGCTATCATAAACTCTGCAGAAAATCTGCCCATTGCATCTCCGGAGGCACAGATGGTGGCGTATGTTGAAAATTGGATCCCGCAGGCACGTTGGGAGCGACAATCGGTGGATAAGTGAAGAAAAAGCCCGCATCTTCGAAGGAGGTCAAGCCCTGCGGCTCTGAGAGAGTCGCTACATTTCCGAACGGAGCGGCGGAGTCGAAGTATTGAACGATGGAGGGATCGAAGTCTCGTTGGATCTCTTCCAATTCTGTCGCCCATTGCGCAGGAAGTGATGGATTGCTGTTTTCACTCTGCGGAGGAGTTAATGCTGTCTGCAGCCCGCGCTGCAATACTTTGTTGGCGACGACCCGTGTGTATCCCGCAAATATCTCCAGCTCCTTTTCCGTTTCCGGATCCGCTGTAGGTGGAGGCGACAGGTTATGGCCAGAGTATCGGGAATAAACACCAATGGCTTTATCTCTGAGTCGTTGAAGAATCGCCTGTACGACTATTTGTTAAAGAAATACCATCCACTTGGTTGACCTACCAAACCACTTCGCGCACGCCCGGAAGATACTGCGCCCTTTTCGATGAGATCGACAGCCGTAAAAAGCTCAACGATTGCGTGAGGAGCCATTCTTGAACTCGGGTATCTCGTTGCGACAGTCCCCACAATGATCTATTTAGTGCTGGCTTTCAACAAAAGGGAGATAAAACGAGGAAGAAGCATACAGCTGCATTAAATACTTGCCGGGGAGTGAGTATGTTTCCGTCAATCAGCGAAGCGACTTACAACTCTTCCAGATCGCCCACCTAGCAAAGATTTATGAGCCAAACTAAGCAGAAGTCAGCGATCGGCACCGACCATCGAGTGAATAGCATGGGATGACTGGTGAAATTCCGGATATCGGCCTTGATAATCTCGGAAGCACTCCGATATGCCGCAAGATATGAAGCGGAATATGGACTTTTGAGTGGGTTGATCGGATTGTCCCGCATTGCCTCGACGAACGAGCCGGTGTGGATGTACATTAACACTGCCAAACGAAACTAATGAGTGTCATTCAAAATGCAGCAGGGCAGTCCCTTCTCTCACTGATTTTTGAGAAAAGCGGTATTAAATGTCGCTGAATAAATGCAGCCGGCGGTTCATTCTCGAATGTTGGAAAGGTTTCGAAAGCAGAACCGTGCATATATCTTCGAATCTTTTGATCCATGTCCAAGACCGCTTCATAACTGGGCTTTTTGATGGTCAGGAATGACTCCATGATTGGGGCCGTGCACTAATTAATTGGTCAGAACAATTCGTACTTCACTGAACAATTAGATGCCTCTCTTGTAGACTCCCAGCGACCTCGACGGTCTGACACAAAACTATGAGCAAAGGAGAGGAGACAGATGCGAATTACCGACATCCCGGGAATATCTTGACGAATGGTTGTACATCATCAGTTTCGTCGGGCGGGTAAGGACAACTGATGTTCGAAAGAAATGTTGCCGTCGGACGCCCAACAGAGAGTCCCTAAAATCGGATTCAACACGAGCAGGATATGTCAAGGATCAATGTATGCACGTACATATATGGTTTCGATTGAATATGTTTCCCAGAATAAAGCCTACCCGTGACACCTTAGAAAAAAATTCTAGAAACGCTGTGATACATACCCGACACCGGTTGGATAATTTAGGCGGTAGATTTGAACCAAAGCTTTCGCGATCTAGTTCACCGATAAGCGTGGTACGAAGCAATGAGGAATATATAGTCACGTAGGCCGAGCTGGTTGATTGTTCAGTCAATATTAGTGCGCGCGTTGAAACAGAAAACAAGCCACCGACTCTTTGCGCGATACTAGAGGCCAGACTTATCGTCGACCAAGCTCCGTCCATGGTAAACCTTCGGCCACCGTGAGCGTAATAAGACGCCAGCAACGTCAGTATTTGAACCGTTACCACTGTTGGAGTCTCGAATACCGGTTTGATGGCAATTGCAGCGCATGCCAAGTCAAAATAATGGTCGGCGTCGCTGTTGTACGGAGGAAGATCGAGATCGACCAAAGATCCGAGCGTAAAAATGAGGTAAAGAACTGCCAGTCGATGGGCGGTAGCAGGTTGTTGTTCAATTCCACTACTGTGGAACGGGTGGTAGATCAACGTCAGGAGCTCTAGGGTTTCTGATTGGTTGACAGGCATTCCAGTCCAGCACCCATTTCGATAATAGATTTCGCACAGACTCCAAGCCCGAAATTCCAACGGGAGGTGTGCAAATAATCGTTCAAGAGCTTGATCTGCGTCCCAGCTCGAACTCTGGTCAGATGAGAAAGGGAATGATTCTGTTATGGCTGTAAAAGAAATGGCGTGCTTTGGGTCGTCATCCGAGGCGCCTTCGATCTGAGGGGAGCTGAAGTAAATATCTGTGTTTCACGCCAACGTGAATGCGCACAGAGAATAGCGCCTAGAGGAAAAATGAATTTCCCTTCAATTCAAATTGGTGGCGACGTACCTCGGTACCAGCGGTGGGACCGAAATATACGGCATCTCCGTCCTCGTTAATGCTAAACGAGCCAAGGAATTCGCCCGTCTGTGCCGGTGTCGACTCCTTTGGAGGTTCGGTCGCGGTCGACAATAACGGGTGGTCTGATGAAGTTCCACGCGTGCTGGCCACGGCTCGCTCTAGTTGCCGTATACGTTCTCCCATTTCAGAGATAACAGCGATCAGCTCTGGAGCGTCAGACATCACGGAGCTGCGGAATATTATTAGCTCGACACTTGAAATTTGTGGTTAACCACACCGTTTGCCGCGCCCAGTGGAACGTAGTGTTCCTAAATAGTAATTGCATCAGATGGAACGGGAAGAAAAGATGTTGATCAGACCTATAGGACAGATACTAGCGCATCCTCGACGAACTGGTCATGCCATATTAATGGACGGTGAATATAGGAGCAATGGCGCGTACTGCACGAGCCACAGGGGACTTTTTTGTCGCATTTCACCTTGAGTCTAGGATTTCTTCAGAGAAACGCGCCAAATAAACCGTTCTGTATACCTGTGGCATTCTGCACATGAAGTCTTTGGAAGCGTTAGCTCCTTTGCAGCCCGATGGGGCCAATCAGCGGCCGCCGCACCTTTCGACCAGATTTACCAAGCTCAGGCTCAGCTAGCTCCACTTTCGGGATACGGGGGTCATTTGGGGCAGAGGTGTTCATGTCGACTGCGGATTGTTGTGCGCGAAGGTACTGTACTTAAAGCACAAACGCGAATGAGGGCGGTGGAGATATCTCTTAATGGATCTGCACTCGCCGGCAATCAGACTCTTTGTCATGAGCGCCGGCGTTCAAAAAAAGAAGGATCCAAGTCGAATTTGGCCCAGATGGTGCCTGGTGCTCCCCAAACTAATATCTATCCAGCTACACTTAAATTCCTGGTTAGAGTTCAAGGACATGCGCAGGATTCAATTCACGAAAGTAAGTTTTTAATGTATCCGAATCCATCCATAAGGGGGTAAGTTACGGCGAGGTGGGTTCTTCAATACAATATTGGCGCAATATTGGCGACCAAAAGATTTGGCTCAACCCGACAGAGAGTAACCAACAACACCCGCAGCATTGTACAGTTCCAGCAGGCGACCAAGCATAGCCTTACCCCTCGAATCCAGTCCATCGCTGAACTGCGGTTCCTTCATCCACCGCAGTCTATGCTGGAGAATGTTCTGCGCGCGTGGCACTGACCCTCCTGCGACGTTGCCCATGGAGGCATGGAGCGTCGCTTGAGGGGCCTGAGCATCGTACGTCGCACAGTGCAGAATATTTGAATTATAAAGCACGCTGTCCCCGGCTTGAGTGAACATTATTAGCGAGGTAGTTATGCGGTTTTATGAAAGATTTCGCCCTTACGTTTGAGTGAGACGCGAATCGCACCGGGCATGTCAAGCGGATCCGCAGGCACTTCTTTTTTTTTTTTTTTTTTTTTTTTTTTTTTTTGAGGAGCGTTAAGTTGTTTGGATGTGAGACAAGAGTTAGGTCGCGCTGCCCCTCTGCCCCCGTCCACTACCGTTGGCCCACAGGCAGCCATCGGAGTTTCTCGGGCCGACATAGTCGGTCACCCCGCACCCGCTATGTTGAGGCCTTGGACTTGGAACCAGGCCAGACGGAAAATAAAACCTCGCGAGGAAATGCGTCCACCGCATTCGTGCCTACAGCACGATATGTGGGACTTCGGCGTTTCCGTGGACTCGGGTTTCCCGGCGATCGAAAGTCAATCGCCGTTCCACCGTCACTGTCCTCGGTCAACCGACACCCACTAAAACCCCGACTGTCTTCAGTGGCCAATCCTTGGCCAAGGTGCGTTCGTCCTTGAGCGTGCCTTTCCAAGTGCTCTTTACTAACGACACTGTTAGAGATTTCTTCGCATACGTAGCCTTATCTGTCATTAGACAATCAATTGCCAATCTAGTGTTTATGATTTTCAACCATCTGTTTTGAATCATTGGGATCGCGGCAGAGCCTTTCTGCTGTATTACACGTTCATTTCTTATGCGCCATATCAGGTGTGCGGATTCAGTGATAAGTATTTTTTGCAGACGTGTTTCCCCAGGGTTTTGGCATTTCAGTACGCCGCTGGCCATAATCTGGCCTATTGTAGGTCGTAAATCTTTGCCCGTTCTCATCCGCCACAGCTCCGACGCCAGGTCCCAGATTTCCTTCTGGCCAGGCTCCTCGCATTGGGTCAGTATATGTTCCATTGACTCGTGTACTCCACATTTGTTGCAGTGCCCCCTCTGCACGCAGCTTGGTATGTTGTCCCAAAATTTTCCTATCTTATAACCTTCATGTAATAGCATCCACATAAAGAATCTGATGCTCCTAGATATTTCTTTGTCAAACGTCGACCGCCAGAATTTCCTCGCTGGAGGAGCGTCTCCGTTTGCGTTTGCTGCCGCTGCCTTGGCTATCTTCATGTTGGTCAGCGTGGCTCTCCTATCCAGGAGCTCGATCCGCAGGCACTTCTTGTCCTTCGGAGTGCTGCCGCTGTTCGGGGGTTCTGGGGACTTTGTGGGAACCCAGGACGATGAATAGACAGGAATCTTCGTATAACGCGCTGGGATTTGCGGTCATTGGCGGCGAGCCAATATTAGCGGGGAATATTCATGTGTTCCATTGAATCTGGGAATGATATCTATGAGAAGATTTTCCTTTTATAACGGGGGACATACGCCATGGGGTTTCCAAGCATCTAGGGCGCGTCGTTCCTCCTCTTCAGTAGCATCCCCGCTGATATCATCGCGATGCCATCGCAAGGCGAAATTGTGAGAGACTGGGTTAATCAGAAGGTTGAAGAGCTCTAGAACACATAAGCTGCTAGCATTGCTTCAGGCAAAGAGATTTGCGCCAACCCATCTGAAGCTGCTCCTCCTCGCAGCCCATCAGCGTCTGGACTGCGTTTATGATGGCGTCGAGGTATACCACTGGGAGAATGCAGGCTGACCAAGATCTGGGTGCATGCTGGACACCGTCCGAGTTCTTGCTATCATAAGGGGGAAATTGTTTTCCGACAGTGCGACCATGAGGCCAAGACTCCTCCCCAAATCTCTTTGTCTCCAGTCCTCTATAGTGAGCGGTGGTGCTTGCGGCGGTGTTGAACATGGATGTGGTACGTCACTTAGCCAACCTGTGACTATAGACATAGTTGCAGGTAGGTCAAGGGGTGGGCAACGTATTTAGTTATATGTAGTCCAATGTCCATGCGACTACCTCCGTAGTCACACCCTCTGAGTACGGGGAGCCTCAACGCAGTGATTACCAGTAAATTTGAGTTCAAGGGAAATCATCATTTGTCGTCTCGCATAATGTATAGCTCGTTTAGTGTTGCGTGAAATAGGTTTCCGAAATTTAAATGTGCAAATTTACCTGGCTAATTAGCGGCTAATTTACCCGAATGTTGGGAGAGGTCAAAAAGAGGCTGTAAATTAGGGTAAATTAACAGACCGGCGCCGAACTGCACCAAAGACTCGGTCAATGCTACTGAAAACACAGAGTCGGAAACAGTGGCCCTCGAGACCATCGATCCCCCAAACGATGCCTGGATTGGCTTAATAACGGCCTTCCTGACCTCCGCAGCACACCAAATCGACAATTTGATCTTGCAGCTGAGTTCGACATCAAGCAGTACTTGCACATTTTAAGCGGGTGGCCGCGAAGCCCCGGATACCAGTACATCGGACAGAGAACTCTGGATGGAAGCAAAGGGTGTTTAGGTTAGTTTGAAAGCAGCAGCAGATAATGTCGCCCCAACGGAAGACAAGTGCCAGAACAGCTGAGGAACTTGACGGGTAAATCAGGGTAAATTACCCTGGTAAATTAGTATTTTGCGGCAATTTTACCGGTAAAATAGCGCAAATTTCCTCCGGGGCAGAGCCCCGGACCCCGTCTGCTTGACCATGGTTTACACGGGTAAATAGGACCCCCTCCGGGGTCTACGGTAATTTACCCAGGTCAACTAATAAGCCTCCAGCCTATTTCATGCAACACGAAGCTCGTTGAGTGACGTAGCGGATGCATATGGGAAGTTTGATAAGAGTATCAATGAATACACAAAGATTTTGTTCCATCCTTGAGGGCGTGGGGTTAGGAATCGAAAACTACATGACATGAAGGAGGAAACTTGAAGTTTTGTTGTATTTTTTCGTATGTATGTACCATATCAGGAGAGAAAAACACACATTTTTTGTGCTAGTATTTATAGCTGAATTGAACGAATAGATAGAGAGATGTAAACATGGAAGGAGAAGAGGGAGCCTGCAAAAAAATGCTATCACTTAATGAGTTCAACAAAAGAAGTAAATACACCGCGGACAACCCACATATCACCACCGCTATCACCCTACTGGCTTTTGCGTCCTTGGGTGAGTGCCAGAATGAGTTCTTCAACCTCGGCCCAGTGCTCATCGAGTTCCCCGACTTTGGTCAAGTTCGGGAAGATAGATGCTAGGAACTCCGCAACGGAGTTGGATATGCCGGCGTCAATTGGGGTGCCAAGGTCCCACCCTAAATCCCAGAGTGTCTCCTGAACGGCCCCGTCCACTGGCAGTGGGATGCTCGAGAAGTCCAAGGGAATGGAAACCTCACGAAGCTGGGGGCAGTGTCGTGCAAATGGCACGAGAGCCAGCAGTGTGCACCGCCGGCCGCCCATCGCTCTGAGGAATAGTTGCTCGATGTGGGGCCAGGCGCATGCCATGTCAGATATGGTCGCATCGTCGATGTTGTACCCAACCGGAACTGTGATTTCTACGAGCTTGAGGCAGGTGAAGCAGAAGAGATGCTGGAAGAAATGGCTTGGGTGGAGGACAATTCCGTTGTATATGATTTCTAGCTTCAGCTTAATGAGATGGTCGGGTGCGCAGTGGTTTTCGAGCAGCTGGTATAGCTGTTCAATTTCCTCGAAACCCTGACAATCGCGAATGAATGCATAGAACGATTGCAGGTGAGGACTGTTCCACGTGCGCAAGAATGGGATCAATTGCGCGATCGCACTGTCACAAAAAAAGGTCGCCTCGCAGAGGCTGGAAAACATGCTGCTGTCGGGAAGGCTAGGAAAAGTCGCCGAATCGTGAAATCCGATGGCTAGGTTTTTCAGAGTTGGCAGATGCCCGAGATATTGGAGTGCTTCGGAATCGATGGTGTCAAGCACAAGCGACTCCACACGCGTCAATGCCCGGACGAGCTGCGATAACTCGTGGCGCTCTGACTCATTAGAGCCCTCCTTCACTGCATTGACTACCAAGGAAGTCAGCCCAGGACACCTCTGCCTAACCATGGCGAGTGCAGGGCAGGGGCCATCATCTTTCCCGTCAAGTGTGATAGATGTAACTCGAGGTCCAAGGAAGAGTTGGATGAAGGGGGAATAGGCCAGGTGCCAATGCTGCCATTCCAAGCGCTCCAGATTCGGTAACAAGTAGTCCCCGGGAAAGTGCTGATGGAGGACCTCGTAAACAGGGAGTGGGTCACTGAAGTATGGTGCCCAAATTCTCTCGGAGGGGCATGTCAGAGACCTGATGCGGTGCGCATACTTGTAAACTCTGTCGAAATCTGAAGCTACAACTGCACGGCGAGGTTTCTATTATGGCTGTGGTAAGTGCGTAGTAGTTCAAAGAAGATAAGGCTGTATTTCACAATAATGACGCTTTTTGTATTGTATTCTGTGAGCCGTGTTGTCGTCGTGTCCCAGAGATCGTCCGGCATACATCGGAAGAGATTGATGGCACCATTGTCTTGATTCCTCCACAACGCATCCAATGCCGCTTCGTGGAAGATATTGCAACACGCAAGTGTAGCCAGTTCTTTGCCCTCCGAAAGCGGGTCTAACTCGGAAACGACCTGATCCACGAGTTCTGGGATTGCCAAGGCGGCGTGCATGCTCAGGATCGATCGGAATAATGGCGTGGAACGAAAAGACGACTGAAGAAATAAGTGGGCGTCGACAAAGCTGGAGGTCGATGGTGGTGGTAGAAGGCAAGATTGTTTATCGATCACCCGCCTTTTACATGTAATTAGACGGCCTTCTCAGACGCGGCGATCGACAGCATCCAGACCTAGGTCGACCTGCTGAAGTACTGCCACGGGCGCAACTTGAAGGTGCGTCGTTTCTGTCCGTTTCCTACAGCCGGAGCGAGGCTAACCAGCCTTTGCGCAGGGCGACGATAACGAGTCTAAATGGTCACTTCATTGTGGAGCAGGAACACGCCGCCGCCCGTCTTTCGTAGACTGCATCCAACTCAGCAGATCTATGACTTCGTCGGTCTTGCTCTTGTCAAGCATGCCTCTTAGCAGCCCCCTTCACGAGAGTATTGGGGAACAGAGCCCAGATACATTGTGCACGCCGTTCTGGCACTGTACGCCGCGTATCTTGACAAGCTCGTGCCCTGTCCGAGCGATGATCTAGCGGCGGCAGCGCTTGTGTGCCTGAATAGTGCAATCGTGCCGTCGAATAATTGGGGGCAGCGCGGATGTGCTGGTGAGAAGATGGATTCCCCTCGATGCTATTCGTGGGCAATGGGCGAACGGTGGAATGTTTGGTTGCTTGAAAGCATGTGCGTACATTTTTTGTCCCCTCCTCATATCACCGTCGCCCGTCGTCTCTCTCAAGCTGACCGTCTATCAACAGATTTGAGCCGCGCTTCTCAATCTATGTCGTGGCCCCTCTGTTTGTCAAGGCCGCCTAAAGTCTCGCCGCTCAAGGACCTCGCCATCAAGCTATCCTCCTTCGGCTGTATCGACCTATGTAAGAGGATTTTATCCCCCTCGCGATAGAGCGCTGACGCGGGAGGTATGCAGCCACAGCATGGCGCGGGTAGTGGCGAGTGCACTGACGCGCTCCGTGGGCCTGGGCGAATATGGAGAGGGGAGATTACACTTATTCGGGAGTGGGAACCAAGCTACGCGCTGCTAGGTATGCCCCGCCGCCATTCCTTCGCACCCGCTCATTAGACCTCGCGCAGCTCCACCGGCACGAGGAGGCGCTGGTCGATACGAACCCGTCGCTTGAACTCATTCCGACGTCGTTCCAGGCCCTGCGAATGCTTGTATCCACCTACACCGGAGCACAACGAACGATAGGTGCTACGTTGCGGACTTGAAGCCACGCTACAGTAGGTCCGCATGGACGTTAGCGCGCGCGAGGCAGACGTTGAGCTCGAGCGCCGGGGCCGCGCTCAAGCGCAGCAACAGGACCACCCCCAACTCCTCAGTATCGCCCGGTGCACCGGCGCAAGACAACGAAGCATCATCCCGATAAGGTATGTGCTCTATCTAATTCACGTTCTGTTTTTTCAAGAAAGCTCACTGCGTACGACAGGGCGACGACGTCAAAGCCATCGTGGACGCGAGCGCGGTGCTCCCAGACCCCAGCGGGTTTTCTCGTTTCGCCGGTGCCCGCATGCGATTATGGCTGCCCCCTCTCCTTCTTCCTTCTCCCTCTCTCGAAGTGCCGCCCCTGCCCAAGTACGTATATCCGCGTCCTCACCCCTCGTTCCTCGTTTCTGCCGTCTTGGTCGATGCTGACGCTCACGCGTTAGGCCCGGCGCACTATCATCTACCGGGACATCGGGAGCCTCACCTCGCGAGCATCCATGCACCCGCGTTCGGCAATTCAAGAGGCGACGGTATGGTCGTTTCGTGGCCACGGTGGTGCATGCCACGCTGCATACGTCGCCACTCACCGGTGTTCGCATGGCGCCCGCCGGGATGCGAATCTTGCCCGCGCACTCGAAGCCGTATCGTAGTCGACACCCGGAGATGACGACGACGGATCCACACCTCATCTATCGGGACACCGGGAGCCTCACCTTGTCGCAGTTTCGTGTCCGTCTCCCCATGCACGGAAGTTCGTCTGAGCCAGTTCAAACAAGTCATTGTCGAGGCGACGATAGAGTCTGAATGGTGGAGCAGGACGTCGCCTGTCTTTCGTCTGCGCGCGCCACGTGGCACGCAGCCTCCCTCTTCCTGCCCACCACCCCGCGGACGAGCTCTCGTAGCGTCAGCCGGGGATGCCCTGCCGATACCGTCGTGCGTCTGGGACCGCCTGAGCGTCTTGCGTTGTTGCCTCATCGTCGGCTTCGCGCTGGTAGAGGTGGGGCCCGGGGCACAGGCGCGCTGGGACACGCTGGAAGGCTGGAGAGATTTGACGGCAACGAGAGGGGGGCGGCATACGGGAAACCCACTGCTCCTGCCCGTACGCTCTTCCGCGCCGCCCCTTTTGAAATTCATACCGATGGGGCCCGGTGGAGTTACTTCGATGCTTACCTGCGTCGATTTAATCATTAGCACTTTCACCGATCTTTCCGACAGCTTCCACGGCCGCACTCAGTCTCGTTCGCTGCCCGGACTTGCCACCCCAAACCAGCGCGCACGTTATGGGTCTGGTGCGATCCCCGCCCACGAGTAGGACAATACAGCCGAGGGCAGAGCCATGTCTGCCTCACGGAGTCGTGTTCCCCCTTGCGCAGCTGCCGAGGCCCGCCGCTGTCGGCCCCGTTCTTGGATTCCACCCCAGCGACGACGTCATGCCCCACGCCGCCCGCCCGTATTGAGCTGCCTATACTCAGCCGAATGACTCCTTCGGCTTTGCAATCCCGCTGTGCTCTTGAATCGCCAGCAACCCTGCATGCTCACGCCGGCGCCAGCCAATCTACTGGTCCCTTGCGACGCTTCCTTGGATTCCACACCTGCGGCGGCGTCGTGCCCTGCACTACTCAGATGTGCTGCTTGGTTCTTCGGACGCTTCCACCAGCCGCTTCTTTCGCTCCGTAGCTTCGCGATCCCACAGGACCTCGCCGTGCTCTTGAATTTATTTTACTATTATACATGTCTACTTACCTACATTTTTTACGCTTGGACCAAAGTAAAATACCCCGTCCTTGTTGGACTACACATCAATCTTTTCGCAATTTCACGTTGCATTCAAGTTATTTTTCCCATTTGTTTGCCACTGTATATTCGCCACTGTACAGTCACGGCCAAAATGATCTGCCCAACCCGAAAAGGAAATTCCATCAACCCTCTTCCTTTTGCTTGTTTTTCGGGTCGCAAGGCAGATATTTGATTGCAAAGATGGTCTATAGGGCTCTTAGTCGTTAGTAAATTGTCCGGAAGAGGTATGGTCAAAGACTAGACAATAGATTTCATTTGGTTGCTGGGTCAGCTTCTTTCACTGAGTTCACTGTGAAGCAGTTTTCTTCTGGGGAGTAAATATTATTGCAAGCGACATATTTATATTTGAAACATGTAAAACCATTTTTGAACTCAATACCAGCTATATGAGCTGAAAAACAAGCAAAAGGAGAGGGATTGATGGGAATTTCCTTTTCAGGTTGGGCAGATCATTTTGGCCGTGACTGTACATGTAAATTACACTCTAAATAAATGTCGAGGTGACGTGGGACCAGACATACACATTTGGTGCAGCTAATGCGAGCCAAACAGCTCTCTCGCCACAAATGGGAAGCTCAATCTGTTTCGCATGGGCGAACACGCGGTTCAATTGATATCGAACGGGAGTGGCCGATCACTATCGGCTTTTTTAATCAAGGGGCATGTCGACTGTGCGGAAATAATGTCAGACTGGCTCGCAAACTTCAATACACCGCTATTGGAGGCAATATCCAGCACCACAACTCAAGGTCCGCCGACTCACACCAGAGGGAAACTGTCACAGCGCCGCCACGGAATATGCCGAATGTATCTGTACTGCTGCTGAATGCAATGGCTCCAATGGTTGGTTCTGCACTCGAATGTAATGTTGATGGCGGTCCGAGTCTACAGTATTGTCTTGGGCGGAGAGTTTTCACGAAGATGGTCAAGCTCAATCTGAATAAATTGAGATCTTGAGATCAGTTGAGATGCGGGATAGACGGTGTGTGCGTCGCATCTCATATATCCTCTTTGAGGTTAGTAAGATGTGCCTGCCAAGGATCTGCTGATCTGTTACATAAATCGCGGTCAGTTGATTTTGCCCTGAATCTGACAGAACGTGCGAGATATTGATGAGATAACATATATAAAAATACAGCCAGGGTGCGTGCTCAATGACACTCTCGAGATGCCCTCTCAACCCACTGCTAATCAGGTTCGGTTGAACAGCATTGCAACATGCTTGACTGCCACTACAAATACACTGGTCATTCTTGCAACTAGCTTCAAGTTTCCCTTCTTGTTGGCCCTCTCCAAGACAACCCAGTCGCTTTCAAAAAGTATTGAGGTGCAGTATTTCGTTGAGTATCATGTCCACACATCTTAGTTACTTTGTCCAGACTGTGAAACAAAACAAAAGCGACTGTGCTGAGTTGTTGGAGCAAATATATAAAGTCCTTAACATGATCATCATGGTGTTTGTCAAGTCAGATACTGGGGTGGAATTGCCCCCACATACGCTGAAGTATATTGGAAAATTCACAGAGCAAGTCCCTTGCAGAGTCTTTCAAAATTTGATAATGACCCTGTATTTCAGGACACTCCACAAAATTCATACCTTTATTGAGACCCAGCAAAAGGGCAGCAAAGTCAGAAAACTATTTCGCCGAGGAGAGTTGAATGCCTTGCTTAAAGATTGCAAATTGGGACTTGAACAAGGATTTACCTTTTTTGAGGTGAGTCACCTCCCATGACTTAGTAACAATCTTGATCAATGCAATGTATAGATTGAAACCGTTGATCTTGTGATGGACATTGCAAAATTGAAACAGCATGCAGAACAGCAGCATAAGGACATACTTGAATTGATCATAAGACTTCCGGATACAACGAGTTCGGATGGAGAATCCATGGTATACAGACAGTGATTACTGCTTATAAGCCATGCTAACTTGTCTTCAGATAAGCAGAATGTACTCGGGATCTTACACAAGGTATGTGGTTGCAGCTTATTCATGGTTCAGGGCCTCAAATTGTTTCAAGCTCCAACTCAATCTCAATGCTGCCATCTGAGCCTAAGATATTCCATGGCCGACAATCGGAACTGTCAGCTATTGTTCAATTGTTTATCCAAAGCACACCGCGAATAGCCATTTTGGGCGCAGGTGGAATGGGCAAGACCAGTCTTGCCAGAGCTGTTGTCCATCATGCTGAAATTTCAGCCAAGTATACCAAACATCGTTATTTTATTGCTTGCGACTCAGTATTGAATAAAGGGGAACTTGCAGCACTCATTGGCATGCACATTGGACTTGAGCCAGGGAAAGACCTTGTGGGAGCGGTTGTCCAATACTTCTCTACTGGCTTACCCAGTCTCTTGATTCTTGACAACCTGGAGACAATCTGGGAGCCAGCAGACTTGCGTGGTGAGGTTGAAGAATTTCTGTCTCTCCTTACAGATGTGGAGCATCTTGCATTGATAGTATGTATAAGTGATTTGTTGTTTCTACTGTACTAATTGATAAACAGATTACAATGTGTGGATCAGAAAGGCCAGCTAAAGTACACTGGACACACCCCTTTCTCCATCCTTTGCAATCATTGGAACAGGATGCTGCTCGTCAAACATTTATTGACATTGCTGAGGACCACCATAACACAGAAGAGGTTGACAGAGTCCTTTCACTGACAGATAACATGCCTCTTGCACTCAATCTCATCTCACACTTGGCAGATGTAGAAGGATGCTCCACTGTATTAACCCGGTGGGAGGAAGAGAAGACATCTCTGCTATCTGTTGGTTATGACAAAAGATCAAATTTGGATTTATCAATTTCATTCTCTTTGTCCAGTCCCAGGATAAAAGCTTTCCCTCATTCTCAAGATCTCTTGAGCCTTTTATCAATGCTTCCAGATGGTCTTTCAGATGTCGAGTTGATCCATAGCAATCTCCCAATTGCCAATATTCTTGCCTGCAAAGCAGCATTAATTCAAACTGCTCTGGCCTACAAGGATGAACATAAACGACTAAAGGCATTGACTCCTATCCGGGAATATATGCAGAAAACTCATCCCCCAGGAGATCATCTCATTCATCCTCTTATGAAGTATTTTCATACAATTCTTGAGATGTATCATGACATGTATGGGACTGAAATGGGGTTGGTAACAGTTACCCAAATATCATCAAATATGGCCAACATTCAAACTCTTCTCCAGAATAGACTCCAGTCAGACCATTCGGACTTGAAGGATACTATTTTCTGTGTATTGACGCTGAATTCGTTCATCGGGTTCACTGGTCGTCATGGACAAGGGCCAACCCCTCTGCTTGATCAGCTTCACAATGTCCTTCCACACTATCATGATCATCAACTCAAGGCCTACTTCATTACTGAGTTATTTGGCTCATCCATTGATTTTGCACTTTCCAATCCAGAAACACTTGTGGCCGAGGGATTAGAGCACTTTAAACACTTTGAGGATTCAGATCTTGAATGTAAGTTTTCAGCTTTCATCTGGTGTGTGAAGAATGACACCAGTTTTGAAGGTGCATTTTATAACAATGTTTTCTATTATCAGAGCCACCGATCTGATTATTCCCCTTCTGTGGACTTTGGTTCCCTGGCTATATCCTTGGCTACTTCAACTAACAACACAAAAAGACATTCTGTAGCATTATTACAGCTTTCATGGGCTCAGTGGCGGTCTGGTGATTATCTTTCAGCGCAGGTACATGCATGTGAGGCACAGAAGCTAGCCAGGATGTCAGGAAATTTATACCAAGAAGCACAGGCACTCCAAGTTGAGGCAATGTGTTGGACACAACTTGGAAACTATACACAAAGCATCTCTCTCTGCAGCAGGGCAAGGGATCTCCTGGTTCTTTGTGGTATGTCTGGTAATGTCTTGGACCACAGAATCAGGAACCAGGAGGCAGAGATCCACATGTTGAAGTCGGAATACCATGAGGCGCACAATATCCAGACTTTGATGCTTCAAGAATGCCCTGTGAACATGGATCCTTATGACCATGCCTTTGCTTTACTGAATCTTGCAGAACTTGGCCTGTCCATGGATGGCTCAAAGGATATTGTGCAAAGAGACATTGAGAAGGCAAGAAAAATATTCCAAACACCAGCACACATCCTGGAAATGATAATGTGTGATATGATTCTTGCGGACCTCCACCTGAGAGAAGGTGATACTGGCATAGCAGAGAGGCTTTTTAAACAATGTCTTGCAGCCAACTATGCAGAAATTACAACTTATTGTTTAGAGCGGCTTGGCGATGTTTGCCGCTGGGGTTTATTTGATCCAATGTCCTGCTGGACCACAGTTTTCTTTGCACATTCTATCAAATTCCAGGAGAAGCTGGGGATAAACAAGGCTCTCCGGTTTCTAGGAGACATTTTCCTTGCTCAGGGTGATGTAGACACAGCTATCAGCCTGTTTACAATTGCACTAGAAGGATTTACCTACATGGATGTTCATTGCAACAGGGCTGAGTGCATGCTCCGCCTCGGAGATATTGCAAAAGACTATGGTGACTTGCTGAATGCAGTGAAATTTTGGGAAGCAGCAAGGCCGCTTTTTAAACGGTCTTCACAGGCCACACAGGCTGAACAGATCAATAGAAGACTGGCAAATGTAGGCAGAAACATGCTGGAGCAACATACAAAGGATTTGGCTTGTTTGGCTGAGCTGAATGCACCTTTAGGATTGGGAGAGGAACTGGAGGATGATTTGTCGGACATTGAAGAATTGAGAGAATGATGAATTGGGTCTGCGCAAAGGGTTTAATATGTTCAGTTCAGTTCATGTTCTATTATCCTCACTGCAAGCTGGATGTCAGCTTGATATGGTTGTCTTTTCAACATGTGTAGTTTCCTAGTTTAATTGTCGCATACTAGTACTCACAGAACACAAGTTGAAGGTCATTTGCACCATTTGAATCAAGGCTCAACTCGTTTGGAAAATTATACTACGATTAAAATTGACTATGCCTTTCTCTTTGTACATCATGTTTGTCATTTCCTCATAAATGATATGTTCCACACAGCGCATCTTGGCTTCGAAATTTGTGCAATCTTTAGAACATCTGGCTTTTATGACTTCTGCATTGCGATGCATCTGGTCTAGGGCTACCACCCGTGGCCGTGACGGCAACGGCCGTTGATTCGACGGGTATTTGACGGGCACGGGCCGTGGTTCAACGGCCCGTCGAGGGGCTTGAAAGAATCCTGACAGGACGGCACGGTCAACGGGATGGCCGTGACGGGCCAACGGGCAAACTCACTTTTTTTTTTTGATGCCTTAACTTGGTTTTAACTCCAAAATGAGGTCCATTGTAATACGGGGAGATACTCACTTTGGAGGTACGCTGTAAAGTTTGCTATACTGGTCTGAATTATGTCAGTAGAGGCAAGCATTGAGCGCGGCCTTAGGCAAACTCATCTAATTAGGCTTCCTGACCTCTCCCTATCAAAAAGCCCAAAGTTCACAAATGTTGAAGAAGTTGAGGTGAGTTTGAACTTCGGCATCACTCTCGGAAATTGCCGAAACGGGAACAACATTGGCCAGATTTGAACTTTTCTTGAGTGGGATGCGTGATGAATGCGTCTAGAGTATTTTTCCGGAGAAATAAAATAAACCTTATAACAATGCAGGATGAAATTAGCTCTCCTGTGACCAGGAAAACTGGACCCGTTCAACGGCCGTCACGGCCGTGTTTCGACGGGCCGTCGGGACGCCAAGCCGTGCCGTGGCCGTGCCGTTGGCGAGAAGGAAAAACCTCTGACGGAACGGGCACGGCACCCGTCAAACGGGTGCCGTTGAATCGTCGAGACGGTTACGGGCGACAGCCCTAATCTGGTCTTCGGAAGCTTTAAGCGCAAAAAGTTGACATGGCTTCACTTCCGCCCATTTTTCCAAGCTCTCAAACTTCACAATCATAATGGCGTTTAAGAATGATGCAGCATCCATCGGCAAGTTCAACGAGTGAACCAGATGGCTCGCGTCACTGCTCGAGAAAGCCTACACTTATGTCATGACGGGGAACTTTTTTTCACCACATTCAATACCTCCAGGAAAGCCCATTGAAACTCTTGAACCAAAGACATCTGATACTCTCGGGAAGATATCAATTTTACACAGAAAGCTTTTCTGAAGTGACATTTGAGCAACCTGAGAACTTACTACTTAGTGGGCATGGCCGGCATTCCAGGCATACATGTATTGTATGTGTGAGGCATGACTTGCCTTCTCACGTTCCAAGCACAGTTACAGTGGTATCTCTCTTGAGAATCTTCTCACAGGCAATAAAAAAAGGTAGATCTTCACACACTAGACTATGGCTGTGCCCTACTCAACTTATATTGACGACAGAATGATCACGTAGTACTAATTGACCATCTCCGTGTATGTATCTCGGTTCCCCTGCAGGTGGTTTACCTCTGCAATAATTTCTTTTGATTCCTGGTTTTTGAAGTTGAAAATAGGTTGTTTGTTTTGTTACCCGTTGTAGACAAAATCAAAGAAGAAAATTTTTGTGTTCGTTTATATTGCAAAAATGCAGCCAAGTCGATGGATGAATTGACATGGATTCAGCCCAGTGAATTTGCGGTTCATCGATCATATGAACTCCCGGATAGACAGCTCACTGTCTTCGGGTTAAAAGGTTCATTACAGCTGTTTGCAAAACTAATGACACTCGTCAAATTTTGATGAATAAAAACAAAATTGATACATCGGATTGCCGGGCTTATTTCTCGCGCATTTCTCAACCGTTTTGCCTGATTGTAGGTGCGTTCGAGAGGGACTAAAAAGGGTCTTTAATTCATATCAGATACAGTGGGTAATTCGCTGGGGCCGGTATCTTGTATTTTACCGTTATCGGTCTCAAACCCCACCTTAAATTGGTCATTACTTGGTCAATTCTGAGCCAATTTGGATGATACTGAATTCATCTAGCCGGGGATCTCGAGGCACAGGCTGTATACGTCTGATATTTTGGTTGCATGTCGAAATCACTACTGCAGAATGAACTGGTGATAGTAGAGAGTAATTTCATTCTTGTTGCTGCAGGTCGGATGTGCCGCACCCTGTGATGTTTCACACTTGGTTGCCACTATTTCAGTTTTCAATACCATCCGGATTCAGAGGAATCGGCCCAGAATTGATAGAGAACTGGCCATTGGCGTATCCTGTTTGAAATTTGAATTAGACAGCCTGCATTTTCAGATATGCAATTCTCCTGTTGGACCCAAGGTAATGGATATGGTTCGAAAGCGCCGCTTAACCGCTTTCTAAAGCACCTGAAATCATGGTAAACAGTTGAGAAATGATTACAGCTAATGTCGGAACCGAAGGCGCGACAAATTCTTTTCTGTTTTGGGATGTTTTCAGTAAATTGTAAATATCTCGGTCAGTTCTCCACTGATTTTCATCAAATCAAGATAGATTTACTCAGCTAATTCATGTGCAATTAGTGACAGAGAGGGATTTTTGAAAATATCATGTATTAGGTAATCTGTGTTTTCAGGGTGTTTTCACACCAAAGACTGTTTTTGCATGCCTACAACATGTCGCAGAGGCCCAATATTTTGTGGGGAACAACATATGTACCTATCTAAGGACGTGACAGAGCCAGAAATACACATAATCTTAGTGCACTTCTTCCAGCTGCACTGGAGGCATTGAGCATTTTCTTGCATCTGAAGAGCCCATGAGAATCACATTTATCTGAGTATTTCATATGGTTCTGGCTCTGTCACCTCCTTACATAGGTACATATGTTGTTCCCAAAAAAATATTGGGCCTCTGCGACATGTTCTAGGCATGCAAAAACAGTATTTGGTGTGAAAACACCCTGAAAACACAGATTACCTAATACATGATATTTTCAAAAATCCCTCTCTGTCACTAATTGCGCATGAATTTGCTGAGTAAGTCTATCTAGTTCTTACGTAAATCGGTCAAGAACTGACCGAGATATTTACAATTCTTTGAAAACATCCCAAAACAGAACAAATTTTGTCACGCCTTCGGTTCCGACATTAGCTGTAAGAAACAAGCTCGGCAATCTGGCACATCAAATTTATTCTCATTCATCAAAATTTGATGAAGTGTCATTATTTATGCAAAGAGCTGTAATAGCTGAGGATTGGAGATATAATGTACAACATACATTGGGTCGCTCGGTCTCGTTATACAGGAACTCCAGGAGTAAGGTAGACCCCATCCACCTTGAACATCACGTGAACCTTCCTTATTTGGATGGGCTAGGACAGATTCATGAATATGAATATGTTTTGTATTCCGGTGCCCGGATACGTAAGGGGGAGCTCGCTAATACAGAGTTTTGTTTTGCAACTGCAGATTCCAAATATTTACAACTAATCCTCATTAAATAAATACTCTCTAAGATCCGCCATAATTATCTAATTCAAAGCCAAGTGAAGCCCTATGTGCAGTGTCATACTCCAGCATTTTCATTGATTCTGTAACGGGTTTTTGCAACCAGGTCCACCCGAAGGATTTCCAGAAGGCTATACCATGCAATGTTTTGACTTGAGAAATTGCAACAAGAGAAAGGCTTGAGGAAGAATCCTTGTTGCCAATATCAATTGTTGCTTCTTCAAGAGTAATTTCTTGACTCTTGTAAGCAGGCCCGAGCCACGTTCTAGACCGCTACACCAAAAGGGAGATAATTAATTAGATAGTACTAATCCTGCGCAGCTATATATGGAGATAGTGTGTTGTAAGCGGGCAGGCTTACAACTCTTGTGGATTGTAATAGCTCATGCATGGGTAAGTGGTAATTGTGTTCTTGATAGCGACTTCCCAGTTCTGTTGCCCCATCTTGTGGTCACATCAACAATCAGAATCCAAGACAGATTAATTTTGTCCCAACCTGGTCAGGGAGAGAGTCAATGAATACCTGAATATCCATTGCACTGAACAAACACAACTGATGGAAGATTGATCCACACATCAGATCCACGAAGGTAACAAATCTTCTTTACAATTCCCTGACAGCCATTTACCAAACCTAGGAAATCAATGAGAATGTACAGGAGAAGTAGAATAATCTTGACACACCTTTTGAAGTCTACACATTGTGAGTAATCATGATTGTTGCCCCTTCAGCCAGAAGAATCTCCTTCTGCAAGCCTTCTGCATCCTCATCTGAGCCATTTTTTGCATGAGGACTGTTGTGTTTAGCTAGACATCTAACAACAGGCTTTCCAAGCATGTTGAGCCGAAGAGCAATCTTTTCAAATCCATAAAAGTCTTGTGTCTCACAAATCCAGGCTGTTTGAACAGGTCCTGAGCTTGCTAGGTGCCATTCAATCCCAAAACAGCCCAGAATCCAAAGATCATCTACCATGCAATATTTTTACAAGTTTACTTCAATCACTAGTTCAGCATGAATTAGCCCAGGAATCTACATCTGGAAAACCGTAGCCGAGCCATAGTTCGGCCATAGTGCCATAGTCTTCATAGCATCCCATAGCTCCCATAGCGCTGCATAGCACTATGCAGCGCTATACAGCAACTGTGCCGCCGGCATTATGTACGGCAATTGTTTTAACCAACATGAGGCGTGCACGTGGCTTATCCTTTGTTGCTTTCTTCGCGCCTCCATCCTCGCTCTCGCTCTTCTTCCCCCCAATTATCTGTGTGTGTGTCCAAGGTCTCCCAGGCAGGGGATTGATTGGTCAGTATACATTGCTCGACAAGTGTTCTGGAATGACAAGAACTCGGCAGCGGTGAAGGATTAAGATAGCCACGACGCAGGTTGGTTCTTCAGGTACGTGGTCTGTTTTCGAGTCCTCTAATCCTTCTAACTGTGTCTCCTCAACTTCCAGCTTTCCCGTCATTACGGGCAACTGTGTAGCCCAGAGCAACTTAGACAACGGCCAATTATTTTCTTGTGCCCAAGTAAGTTCAAGTTGTCTCCGAGTCATTCAATTTGGTATTAAATTTAAATAACTTATCAACAGTAGATCAATAGGTCGGTCTGCGCACCGAGCAGGCCATATAACTACTGACCGTCGTGGAGCTACAGTAGCGGACAACCAAACCCCGCTTATTGTGTAGCGTGTGAACAGCTCTTTTTTCAGCAAATCTGAGTTCAGATTCAGATTCGGCGTGATGGAAGGAGCCTAAAAACAGACCTCCGAAGTTTTTCCCACGAGCCGTTGGTTTTTCTCAATATTTTGGGCCCATTGAACGAAATTGTGTGTACCCTTTTGGGCCTCCGGAGGTACACTCATGTCCAAAATGTTACTGAAATTCTAAGCATAGCCTTTGGAGCCATCCAGGGTAAGAATTCTGATGAATTTCCGATTTCCTCCTGCTGTTTAGCCGAAATCAGTGCCATCACTTCAGGATCAAATCATTTTTTCCACCTGAACGGCTCGATAAAAATCTTCGATTTTGTCGGAATCATAACCGGCTTGTCGAAAGGAGTCGATTGGTGATTTTTTCATATTTTTAGAGATTTCTTTCGGGAATTCTCAATAATTTGGGGTCAGTTCCAGCAAAATGTTGAATTTTGGGAATTTCGCTCGTGTCAATCTCTCCATTTGCATCCTACTTCACATAGAAACTGATTCCAAGCTCTTAGGCGGTATGTCCCGAGCAGCACAAACCAATTTCCCACGCTTTCCAAAAAGGCGGACTTTGGCTGTCCGCTACTGTACGCATGGCGTCCATCTTGGTCATCGGCGGTGTTTGCAGGCCCAATTTGGCGACAAGCGTGCGCACCGCGTGGTTAGCTCTGCGCACGGTGCCGACGTCTTCGCCTTCGCAACATCTACTTGCGGATGGGCAACCCCACCGTCGTATGTCCCATTTGCTCCTATCTCCTGATTTGCAACCTAACGAGCATGTAGGCTGTGTTCGAGAAGCGCGTGGCGGCCGTAACCATTGGCAATCATGAGGGTAGTCCACGCAACTGCTCGCGCTCACAGCGCTGGCAGAGTCCGGCCGCGGCAATATCACCACTTCTGCATATCTCCACGACGAGGTGCGTCCTTTTTCCCAGATCACCTCCGATCTTCCAGGCTGACCTGTGCCGCAGGCGTCCCAGCTGGAGGTCACTTCCCGTAAGTTTGGCAGCCAAGCGCGGTTCATCGATGTGCAGACCCCAGTGCGTCTGCCCTCCTTTCTTGCCAGTGAAAAGATTCTTACGCATACATAGACGGAAGTGTTTGCAACTGCGATCAATGAGTGCGTGTGCGCGATGTGTGTCGGGACTATCACGAATGCGGATTTTACTGTGGGAGCAAGGGATTGGTGCAACAGAGCTGGATTAAGGCTCCAACCGTTTCCGTTTACAACCGTTTATAAACTGTTTAACCGTTTATATTAACCGTTTAGTTTACCAACCTCTGTAAACGGTAAACAAACGGTAAACAAACGGTTTAAACGGTTATTTTCGGACAAGTGTTACCTCTTCCGTCATACACCCCCTATACGCTCCCTACGCCGCCTCCTGCTGCTTGCTCGCCTCCTCGCTCATCCACAACGACCCCAATTTTACCGACATCATGCTTGGCACCTCCACTCTATAAATTTGTCACATTTTGTTGGGCGCGGCGAGGCAAATGATCTGTTAGCTTGGTGGAAGGTACTATATTTTCCGTATTATTCCGTACATCATTCAACCAATAATTTGTCATCCCCTTACAGAAGAATGAACACAATTTCCCGATTATCGCTGCCATGGCGCGAGACTCCTGGCCATCCCGAGGACAAGTGTGTCCGTGGAGCGGCTGTTCTCGAAGGCGAGACACTTGTGTCGTGATACCCGGTCGTCTATGCATGCTGACACCATTATGATAGCGATGCTCACGAAGATGTGGATAAATTGAAGTTCTAGTTCTGTAGTCAATTCAATGCTATATTTAACTGAAGAAAATCGAGGGAAAATAACTGTTTATAAACGTTTATAAACGTTTGTAAACTGTTTACCAACCGTTTCCGTTTAGTTTACCAAAATCCGTAAACGAAAACTAAACGGTTGGAGCCTTAAGCTGGATGGTGCGGGACACAGGATGCCCATCAAGATATACCTACCTACTGCTATGTTTCCTGTCGTAGTAGAACAATATCAACACCTTCTTCCTCTTCTATCACTGTTGGACGCGAGCGGAAGAGCAGGGACGAGGAGCGAACGGTAGTGCTATAAATAATCAGGAGCGTAAGCGGACTCGGAGATAAGTGCTGCATAGCACTTCATAGCACTGCATAGTGATGGCAGGCATGCTGCATAGCGCCGCATAGAGGGGATGTACCTATGGGCGCTATGGAGCTATGCAGTGCTACATAGCACTATACAGCTAGCTCCTGTTTTCCAGATGTAGCCTATTTTCAAGCAAATCTGGTGAGCTCAAAGCTAAAGAAAGCACCCATAGTGTCCAAGATAAGATCAGAAAGAGCAGATAGGGACCAATTACCAAATGTACCAAAGTTGCTAAAACAGAGTAAGTTTGGTAGAATAAAATATAAATTTACAACTGGAAAGAGGGGAAAGTACCTGAAGCTTTACAGTGAGGATGGTGGATAGCAAAGAGGAATGTGAGTTCTGTGTGCTTGCCTTGAGGACGGCCGAAACGAACTGCCGCTGCGCGGCAGCGTCATCGTGGGAATCAACTCGTGACTTAGCAAACAAAACCAAAGACGCCGTTTTTCACGTGACACGCAAATCGGATCGCCTGGATAGAATCGGGGGAGCAAGCTCCCCCAATTATTTCTGCTTAGTTTTGGCTAGTTCTCTTCGACCAGATTGCAGAAATGGATCTTATATTGCTTTGGGAAAAGATTCGAGCCCTCATAAGGCCGTGGGGGGTGGGAATTAAGCCAATGGTTTGACTCGGCACATATGACATCAGCAACTTTGACAAGTGCTTTTTCCCCAGCTTTTCACGCTTTTTTTGGCTTACGGCTTTTTCGTGGCTTTTCTTGGCCCTTTTCTTCTGGCTTTTTGGAGCTTACGACCATTTACAGCTTTTTGGCCCTTTTCGAGGCAAAATTCTGGAAGAAAGATCGCAGAGCGAGAGAAAGATTCCATCCATCTCAGATACTGTGTATGAACACATTCCGAATGTTTTTCCGCGATGCCGTCCCATAATTTGCAACGCTGCCGATGCCTTCGACACTGGACAGAACCCAGGCTGTGAGAAGAAGTCGATTCTAAATTCGAAGGACTTAAAGAGAGATTATAAAGGAATGGCAAGCCGGATGGGAGGAGCAAGAATTGCTTGGCAGTCGTCGACTCGAGATTTGACAACTGGCAAAAAATCACAAGTCAATTGCCGACGCACGTGGACTGTTTGATCAACGAATCAGCGCCGAGTGATGGGCGCCCATGTTGATCTTTCTTCCCTTCCACCACGACCATCTCCCCATCGCCCACTTCCCTCGCCCTCCCGCCTCAGCCTGTCCGCACCCGAACTTGGTCTCTCAACACTCAGAAGTTATTCTATGCCTATCCGCCTCCTCAATCTCCTATGCTCCTTCCTCAAAGATTGCTCTTTGCCTCAGAACTCAGGACGCTTCAAGACTCGAGGCGCTTCAAGACCCTCAAGGCCATTCACCCTTCGGCTGCTCTGGGTATCTTCAATTCTTGAGGCTTTTGTCTTACTGCGTTGCTCCCTATATGGTATTATCAAGTTCTGATCCTTACTGCGCGACGATGTAGACGAGAATGGAGTGGCCACTGCGAAGGGAGGCGAGCGGTGCGTATACGAGACTGTAATCCGAGATACCCTCTAACCTTCTTGAAGCTATTCAGTCTTTTAGACATCGCCCACTGCAGCCTCGCCCCTCCTCAGGCTGCGGCACGCTACCTCACTCGTGCCTACGCGCAGCAGCGCGACCTGTCCCGCCCCTCCCATGTACCACTTGCATAGGCCGTCTTAGTCTTATGGACCGGGTATGTATTTACCTGCCCTTCTCCCACGACATCTAACTTGTACCTGCAGGCAGTCGCTTCGGCGCGGGACTGTTCGGTGGTCATGTGCTATTTGACGCGCGTTGTACGATGCCCTCGAGGACGAGCAGTCTTTGCAGGAAGTGCAGTTAACGGACGGCGGCCGGGACCAGGGGGAGTGGTGGGTGCCTCGCACGTGCCGTGGCCCCTGGGCGCTCGTTATTGGTTTGTTGTGGGTGTGAGATGGGTAAATACAAGTTTAGTGGCCTGTATGGTGTATATATGTGCTCAATATAGTGTTTTTACACGCCTTTTTTTATGTTTTATGAGAGTTTGCTAATACCTTTTACTAAAGCTTCTTGCGTCTTTTTGCACCTTTTGTAGCTTTTCTAACTCGAGGGACTCAGCTTAAAAAAGGTCCAACGGCTTTTCGCCTTTTTCGGCTTTTCCCCTTAGAAAAGGGGGAAAAGCCGCAGAAAAGGTGACTTGCTAAGTTGCTGATGGATCACACCACGAAGTCTCCAATTGATTGGATGCTTTGACACCAAAGACGGCATAATTCCAGGCCAACGTGCCCACATATTATCATTGATTTCCACATCTAGATGTAAATGGGACCAATCTACACAATCTGGTGGGAGGGAATTACCTCCTGGGCACTGTAGAATATTCGGCAGATTAAAGAATCCATTGTCCACTCAAAAATGAGAATATCACGTGACATTTGTCAAGGGTCTAACCTTAGAAACATCTTCTTGGTTTTGTACAATATTGGGTCATCAGAGACCAAGAAAAGAGCAGGATCGGTGGGGCTAAAGAAATGTATGTTCTTGGGCATCAGGTAGGTCACATCTTTATAACCCGACCCCGGGGCCCGTAGGGACTCGTGCCTTGATTGTGCATTTGAATGAGCAAGCTATCAACCCTGGTTTCAGAACAACACTTCATACCGTCCACCCAGTCTGACGGCTGTTGACAACATACAATGTTCCAAACCAGGTCCAGTCGATGATCTTGGTAGCTACACTTTTGAGTCATCTTCAGCCAAGGAATGCAGGAGCAAATAAAAGACATGGTCGACTTGCGGTCTGAGTAGACCTCGACCTCTGTGCAGCATATGGATTGGATGCTGGTCCCCATTGATGCCCAACTTCCCCTCTGCCGAACTAATTTTCCCCCGATTCCCTGGCCACGCAACCACTTCAGTACTAGCGGCCGTGGAGACCAGCACTGTGGGTGTCAAAGCTCATGAAATTCACCAAAAAAATCATGAGCTTTGTGGATGGAATCCATCAACATCGTTCATGGAATCCACAAAGAATGAATGAAACTCACACATATTGATTTCAGCTAGTTTTTGTAACATTCCAGCTACCTCATTCACTCGCTTTCATCGTGAATTCCATTAAATCAAACCATGACCAGTATCATTTCCAACCGTTCAATCTCATTCAATCCACGCAAAAAGTAGGTGAAAATTATGATAATTGTGTATGAATATAGGATACATTTGTACTGTATAGCTACGCCTGCAACGTGCCACCCCTTCCTGCGGCGACGCCCCCATCGTTTGTTCTCTTGGGGGTCTGTTGGATCCAATTCTTCACCATCTTCATCCCTGTTCGCGCTGTCTGTCGTCCTCGTCGTCATCGCCAAAATTCACCAGTGGTAAGCAGCTAGTGTATAATAGTGAGATTAGACGAAAGGTAAGGATGTAGGAGACGCACGTGGATCACAGTCCACGTCATATCATCGACCCTCAGCATCCCTTGAAGCTGACCTTTGACGAGTTGGACAGACGAAGAATAAAGCCGTCAGTGGCAGTGGAAGGGTGCTCGCACAGAGCAGGAGCCCAAAGGCGCTCAGCATGGAGAGCATCATTGGCGCGATTGCGCTGCTCCTCTTTCATCTCCTCCACTGCACGGGCCAAACAGTACTAGCATCAGTAAAGAATATACATATAGGTCGCTGCGACGCACCTTCCAAAGTCACAACGTGGTCTGCCTCAGTATTCCGTTCCCGCCGTGTCGAGTTTGCCACAGTGTGGGGGTGCTTACCGTGGGAGTGCCATGTGTCGTAGTTCTCTTGATGTAGAGCCCAAAGTGTCTTTGGATTTATGAAATGTGGGGGAGAGGGAGAAGAGAGTGGGCTTGAAGTATTGTGCATGAGTTCAAGCGGGTTGAGGTGGTGGAGTAGAGTGGTGCGGCGGCCAGCGTGGAGACCATACATAGGGCTTTTGAGAGAAGGAGAAGACTAGGCATTTGGCGATGTTGAGGGACTTGGTGCTCGTGAGTGGTTGCGGCGGAGGAGGGAGATGGGGGAGAAGAGAGAGCGAGAACAAGCGTGAGCCTGATGTCACACGCTCCACTCTGGCTCCACCCTGAGTCCGATGCGAACGGACGGCGTTCTGCAAGCTTGTAATTTGCTGGTACGCCGCTTCTCGATGCTCTGTAAGCGACCAGACGCAACGGCGATGGCAGAAGAGCCCCCAGGATGATTGCATACCCTATCCTGTAATTTCAACTATTTTTCACGTAGTTTCTCAATGACCGAGTTCGTGGTCTTTCATTGTGAAATTCATGCATACAGCAACGGCGCCGACAAGTACCTGAATAAAATACATGAACTAGAAAGTATATGAAAAAGTTTTCATGGGCTTTGTGCATGAATCATGAATTTCATGCATCGGACCCCTGAAATTCATGAGCTTTGACACTCACAGTGCAGGGTCTCTCAATCAGTGTAATACTATATTCGGCCGTCCTGTCCGGTGCGAGCAGTACATTGTTGAGCAGGTCTTGTGTGGTTTGAGCCGTGAAAGTAGTCCAAGTGAGAACTATGTGGAGAGGTAGAGAAAGACTACCTGTGAGAATGTTTGTGAGCGCACATTTGTTCGTGTTGTCACAGTGTTCCGAGCAAATTCCCGATTACTACACCCTTGGGGGAGTGCTTCTCTTTTCGGAACAGTTGTTGGTCTGCATAAATCAATGCCTTTCAAACCTTCAAGATACTTACGGTCAGGGTAGACCGTCAGTGTAGAATTTATCAAAATGTGAGTGCTTCCGTTTGAGAGATAGTTCTCAGCTCTCCTCAGCAATCAACCCAGTGTATCATGCAAACCCTCGCATCTGTTCTCTCAAGCTGAACAAGGTTCTGGTTTTCAAGGTCCAGCGATTGGTTCTGAGCCACCCCAAAATTTTAAACCTGATTCACAGCCAAAAACAAAAAAAAGACCACAAGATTTGTGCTCCAGACTCCTCGTCATTTATTTACCGGCTGGTATATTTCTTTGAAAAACCGGTTTGATAGCTTGTTGTGTCAGTGGGGTGATTACAACTTTCAAGCTCCGTGCAGGTCCGGTTCAACAGTTGTTCGGTTTATGTGTGGTTGCGTTTATTTGATCTTGACTCCACGTCGATGGGGCATGTGATCTCTCAACTCTGTTTATAGCCCGCAGTCACAGTATACATACTAGACGCAATCTCTGCTCAATGGCTCAGCGTAGACCTAGGCACATCAAAATTTCTCTTCTGCCCTTGTCGTTTGCACTTCTTGCTCTCCCCCTGAGTGACTTCTTTCTCAGACATCCGGACATCCATCAATGTGAAGCCATGAAGGAACAAGTCTTTGTTGCATTTTTGTATGTATTTATGCACTATATCAGGAGAGACGGACATGAGTCTTTATTGGTATTTGTAGCTGGATTGAACGAATGGATAGAGATGTAAACAGAGAAGAAGGAGAGGGAACCTGCAAAAAAATGTGATCTCTGAATGAATTCAACAATAGATGGAATCAAGAATTAGATACACTGCGTTAGGTGACAGACAGCCCACATATCACCACCGTTATCACCCTACTGGCTTTGCCGTCCTTGGGTGATCTCCAGAATGAGGTGTTCTACCTCGTCCCAGTGCCCATGGAGGAGTCGGTCAAGTTCGGAAAGATGAATGCTAGGAACTCCGCAATGGATTTGGATATGCCGGCATCAATTGGGGTGTCAAGGTCTCACCCTAGATGCCAGAGTGTCTCCTGAGCGACCCCATCCACCGGCAGTGGGATGCTCGAGAAGTCCAAGGGAATGGAAACCTCGCGAAGCCAGGGGCAATGTTGTGCAAATGGCATGAGAGCCAGCAGTGTGCACCGCCAGCCGCCCATTGATCTGAGGAATAGTTGCTCGATGTGGGGCCAGGCGTGTGCCATGTCAGATATGGTCGCATCGTCGATGTCGTACCCAACTGGGACTGTGATTTCTACGAGCGTGAGACGGGTGAAGCAGAAGAGATGCTGGAAGATATGGCTTGGGTGAAGGACAATTCTGTTGTATATGATTTCTAGCTTCAGCTTAATGAGATGGTCGTGTGCGCAGTGGTTTTCGAGCAGCTGGTATAGCTGTTCAATTTTCTCGAAACCCTGACAATCGCGAATGAATGCATAGAACGAGTACAGGTGAGGCTTGTTCCACGTGCGCAAGAATGGGATCAATTGCGCGATTGCACCGGCAAAAAACCAGGTCGCCTTGCAGAGGCTGGAAATCATGCTGCTTTCGGGAAGGCTAGGAAAAGTTGCCGAATCGTGAAATCCGATGGATAGGTTTTTCAGTGTTGGCAGATGCCCGAGATATTGGAGTTAGGGCTCCGACCCGTTCCCGTTTGGATGGGTCCGACGGCCCGTTGCGACGGTTTCCGACCCGTCTGTCAGGTGGTTCCATCTTTCTTTGAGACGGACGGGTACGTGACGGGTTCACTCGTCAACGGGTGACCCGTACCCGGCCGTCAACGGGTTGATGGGTTCATGCCAAGTTCGGTGCTAGATGCAACTCGAAATGAATAGATAAGATTAGATATACCATATAAGGTATATCTGGATAAGATTATTCGTTTCGAATTGAACCCAGTTGCACCGAAATTTAGCAATCTCCGTAACCGCGCGGCATTCAATGTGCCGGATGTCTGTGTGTGGGCTATAAAAGAGATTGCCCATCAACGACGGCGCTATCAAGGTTCTCTTTTCTGTCTCCGGCCTCTCCACAAGCCTATGTAATTCTTCATCAATCTTGACAATGTCTTGACCTGCCCACAGTTTTCAGTGTGATTTTGCATCAGGTTTCCTTCCAAGATGATCTGACAAATACATGAGTAATGGAGATATGCTCACTTCAGAGCGTTCGCTGAGCCCATCAAAACTTTGAGTGCGGCCATATTACTGAGCTGATTCACTCGAATTTTTGTGACCACGATCACGCCAAAGGATGAAGTAAACCCTTACACTTGGACAAAGCAATCAAAGTAGTTTCCAGCTGCTGACACATTATACGCCATTTGTACGCCATTATACCCGTCGAAACGGCCGTAACAGGTTCAACGGACGGGTCCCGTCCGTCGGGACCACTCAAAATTGCTGTCGACGGACAGGTGGACCCGTCCCGTGGTCAAAAACGGCTGTTTTTTCGACGGCCGTCACGTTTAACGGACGGGTCGGAGCCCTAGCTTTGGCCTCCGGCCAAAAAGCCATAACTTTTTGGTTTTGGTACCGATGATGAGGCATGAAATTGAACATGCCTGAAATCATCAATTTTGTGACCTTTCAGTTGAATAAACTGATAAAACTTGTCAATAAGGTTATACTAGGGTGCTAGACTACTCCAGGTCTGAGCACTAGGCTGCTAGACGCGTTGAAATACCAGATTCAACCATTATAATCATCATACTGGCTATAGAAGTACTCCTGCAAGTTGTACAGTTGTGCAACAAGCTTGAGTATAATATAGACGCTAGGCCATATATTAAACACATGGGACAGGGGAAGGAACCTATAGACAGCTATAGAACAAAAGGATATCCTACAGTTCGCTCTCAGGAACATTTGGAAGTGGATACATTCGATGCAGGTACTAACTTACCTTACTGGGATATTGTGGGAATTCTCTGGGCATTTGTGGGCTATTTTCAAAGCCAGGGGCAGCTGAGCACCACCTGAGACATCTAGGCAGCATCTAGAACGGTCTGAATGGCCTTGGGTGTAATCTCGGCTCCAGATCTTTACGGGGATAGTCGAGGCAGAGAAATCAAAAAATCAGAGGCAGCCATCACCCCGTAAAGATCTGGTGCAGTTTGACCGTGGAACATGTGATTGCTGTGATTGGTCACATATGTCACACTGTGTCCCCAGGCAAGGCTTCTCAATTGCGAGGCTTTGGCAACGAAATAAATACATTTTGAAGACAGAAGAGGTTCAGCTTATGTCGGAGAACATTTTAGTGGCCCGGGAGCAGCTGCGGCTTGGAGGAAATCAAGATACTTTGGTTTTGCCGAAGAAACATGAGCCTCTAAACACAATTTGATACCACGACATCTTCTGTCGCAGTAATAATGTACATGTCGTTGTTATAACTCCAAATATTCAATACCATGGCGACTACGCAGGATGCAAGCTCAAACCAAGAGGATCTGTAATCCTGGTACACGAGGATCACATCCACTCAAGCTCCCAGGGCCATGAGTTGGTGCATTTGCAATGAAGAATCATTTAGCTATAAGGATAGATTCCTCAGAATTATTTTTGGGCCTTTGACTACAGGGATATGTCTATAACTCACATTAAAAGTGCCCTTGACATCACATTACCAAAATGGCTCAAAAAATATCGGGAGAAGTGCCAATATACTCGCATTATCAATAGGAATGCAATTACAAAGTTTGAGGGCCATAGCAGAGACGGGAGACAATGAAATAATTATTTAGCGCAGGAGGAACAACTGTGTGACACAATCGCATGTTTGCCGGGTAAACTGCACCAGACGTTATAGGGCACGGCTACCCCATCACTTTCTCATCAAAACTGCCTCGACGACATCTGCACATCCCCGGATAGGGTAGCCGCCCGCGAGCGCAGCGAGCGGAGTGCCCTATAACTTCTGGGAACGAGACTACCTTGGGCGCTGTTCTCTGAGTCCTACTGAGTCAGAAATGCCATGGAAACATATTAGCACAGGATTTAATTCAAAAGGCTGTGTTATTCCTTGGGGAATAACTCGTTTTTTTTGCTTAGAAACACTCGGAGCTTTCCGAGGACCGAATGGACGGATCAATTAGCTTCACATTTACGGTCTCACACGGAGAACTGCTGCGGAAAACTCGGAGTTCTGGGTGGATCTTTACTATACCCTTTTAGCACAAGTGAATGTATTTAAACTGGCATGTAAAATAGATAGAGCCAGTGAACCCCTCGCCCCTGTTGGCATATATTGGACCTCTCAGGCATTGGCTATCGTCTGAAGTTCTATCTGAGCTATACTGGTTGAATAAGGCCTTGCCCTTTTGCATTCAACTCAGCTAAAGTCTCTAGTGAGGCCTTGTGCCATTTGCTTTAAGTCCAACAGTGGGTTTTGCTGGGCAGTAACTTGGATAATCAATATATTTGGTTTATTACACTGTACTGTGTGAATTGGCAAGGATTCCTAAGTGTTCTATTGAGGCTGACGGTCGATACGCCTGAGCCCAAACACACACACACGGCATTTGAGTTGTTGGTGGTTGATAGAGGTATATTGGAGCGCAGACTTTGTCTGACTCTTTTGTATTTCGATTTCACTACTGCACTTAGGTGCATCGTTTCACCGAGGCCAAACAGGATTATTCCCGGACCCGCAACGCTGATCGAATCCACGGGAATCCGACCGTATTCAGCCGTGTTTCACCACCGTACATTGAATTCCGCCGGCCAGACTCTTGGCATCCACTGAATTCCTATGAACATTTACCCATACACCGTATTCCACTGCATGATGTTCCATTTGATATGAAATAGTAGAACTACTCAATTTGAAGAACCAAATTTCCGACAACATTCACCGTACATTTATCCCAGACCACCGACATACGGCGGATTCACAATCAACAACCAGTGAATTTCGCCGTACCAGGCACATATATTTACCGTATTCCGCTGATATTTAACGTATAGCAAATGAAAATTTAGCGGAATCCGTTGCCTTGTCACCAAAAAAACTGGATAAAAATGGTGGAATAAGACAGAGCTGTACGGTGTACTCCGCCGTATTCTGTCACATGTTTGCCGGACTCCACTAACTAGTTTGGGTCCTCAATAGTCTGGTGTTTACCGCGGCCGTGTGTATGCAGTGCGCCGTTATTACATAATCTTAGGTAAGCTTTTTCCAAGTCGCGTCCCATTGCACGGGAAACGCGATTTGAGTGAGACTTAAACACTTATGAGGCTTTGGCATGTATGACCAACTTTTTTTTCAATTCAGAATCTCGAAAAAAGCCCTTGAATCCGTGGCGTAAAGGTGGCGGCTTTTGCTTGTGCTCGGTTGAGCTGAGAACCACATGTCGTAGAATGTGCTTTTAGAATGGACAGAAATTTTTTAGAAAGCCCCCAGAGGCTTTATATATTACATTTCACCCGAAATTGGTGTTCACGGAAGGTCGTAGAGACAAAAACACAGAAAGAAAATATATGTTCGTAGTGGTGTTCGAACCACCGACGGTTTCAGGTTATCTAAGATCACGTAATAAGAGAGCTCTACATACACAACCCCGCGGTAACTAACAGACTCTATACAGCGAGGTACGAGCAAGAATCTATAGAGCGTCTGTCTACGAGAGACTAGGTCCTCAACCTTCTGAGTCCCAGAACACTTCTGTGAGAAAATGCCCCTTCTTGTCCACCAGCTCGTTGTACAGTAGCATCAAGTCGTGCACACAGAAGTCATAGTTGATGTCTGACATCTGTCGGAATTGTGCTTCATACCTGCTAAGCCACGCATTGACTCGGAGCTGTTCGGCGAATACGCTCTATTTCATTGGGTTTTGTGTATCGCGGACTTTACACCACAATTGTAATTTTATGTAGCAGGCTCCGGAAGAAATTTGCATCGTTGTGCACGCATGCTTGAATTTCAGCTTTTGGATGTTGCATCTAAATAATCGGTGTAATTTCGGGTTCCCAGAAAAGAGAGCCATACTCGTCGTAGGTTAGGTCACCAAGTGGGTACGTAGTACCCCCAAACACTTGAGATATAGGATCGATACCATGATAAATGTTTTGTCTATAATTCGTGTAGTGGCCAGATGGTATCACATCGCATCAGTTGCTCCAGGGCTGCTGCGCTTCCCTGTCAGGCTCCACGCCTTCAGGCCGGAGCTGTTTCAGGATTCCCCTCTCCTCCGCCACGACCTTTTTTTTCCAAAGTAGACCCGCATAATGACCCCACCGGTAGCCTTTGGAGGGATCCGGAATGTCCTTCCATTTCCCTGGCCCTGGGTGTGGCGCCAGCAGCCGCGCGAACGTATCGCCGACGGGCTCGTCATAAACCACAGACTCTGCGAGAGGGAATTCAGCGACCTCGATTTCCGACCCAGATCGGATAACTGGCGTCGGGAGACCAGTCGTCAAGTAATGCGCGACAGGACTGCCAGTCCGAATAGCGCTCCCGACCAAGATAATTGGGACCGTGGCCACGAGGGTCATCTCGCATCGTCTACTCTTGGGTGGCGGCTTGCGCTTGGCGAAGTCGACTGGATGCCCGACGCGCGTTGACGAGTCCCATAACCGCTCCTCCGTCGCCGCCGCCTCGTCCGCCGCGGTTCTCGGCGGCCGTGGCTGAGGCTTTTTCAAGCAGTCCGCAACTTCTGGTGCATAGAGCACGTCAAGGTTGAGCAGCAGCTGGTTTTCTGCGCTACTGTAATATGACGCAAAATCCACAGGACCGTCGTTCGGAACCAGGAACTCGAAATCGAAGTGCGGGTGCTCAGGAGTGAAAGTGTTGTCTCGGGTGTCGTCGCTGGACACCAACATGACGGGAGGAAACCGCCACTCGGGGAATTCCGACGGTCCAGCAAAGATCTGCGCATAGCTCGGGGAATCCGCGTTGAGAGGCCGACCGCCGAGCGCAGTCCTACACCTCTGTTGCGAGAACGATGTTGCTTCGACAAAGCCGGCGTCACCTGCGGCTGCGGCCAGAGTCTGGGCCCAGTGATCACGGTAGGCGGTCCACACTCCGGCGGATATTCCGGACACCGTTGTCGAGCCGCGCGTACTGTGAACCGTTACTCGCCCTTTCAAGAGACTTCCTGAAAGCTCAATCAGTAAAATCGTAATAAATACTATGCAGAGCCCGGATATCAACCTTTCTGAACGACGTTGCCTTCATCGAGTGTGACTTCTGCTACAAATTCGGACCGCTCATCTTTTGGAAGGCACCTGTCGAGCTCCCTGTCCTGAAGTTCGTTACACGGATCCTTGAATGTAGCATTCCATGAGGAAGGCATCTTCGTCGGGTTTGAGTGGTCTGCTGGGATAAATGTTGTGTGGCCCGCTGGTACGTCCACAGTACGTCCATCGGTGAACGTCACGATCTGGGTAGAGTTCATAAAATTGAGATGAGATTTGCTGTATGGGAATTCAGACTCACCGCGGTGTATTCGTAGCTCAAGTCTCCCCAGGAGTGCCGTGCAATACGGACTACTCGGATTCGTTCATCCCCCGGCGGATAATTAACAGCAGGAACAGAGACAGTGAATGGTGTGACGATAGGGTGAGTCAGATCTGTAATTGTCGTTGATAATGACTCTGGTTTGAAGCTCCTGCCACATACTAGGAAGATGATCGAGAAGGGTGGCCTCCGTCGTCCACGCCAAACGCTCCTGCGCCTGGACATTCCACAGGTTGAGATCGCGCATCGCTTCCGCATATGATTGGCGGTCGTACACCACTTCATGAACCACATCGCCAGGGGGCTGCGTGGTCTCATTTAAAGCCTGCCATCGCTCGGGCAGGACCACGCCGTCCTTGAGGGACACGAACTCACTGAACTCTTTGAGCTGTAAACGCAGGACGACGGACACGACCTGATGCGCGCACTCTGCGCGCGAGACCTTGACGCGGAGCTCCCCTATCGCAATCTTATTAGAGGTCATTCTCAGGAGAGGAGGGGATGGCGAGTCACCTTTGGAAATGTGGTTTGGCGAGAGATCTTCGGCACGTACCCAGGCCTGAGCGTTGCAAGGGCTGTCATCCGGCTTTGTGCCCGCGTTGCTGGGCTCGGTTCTATGAGCACTTTGAGCAAAACTCAGAAGATTTGCAGCCAAAGGAAGAGGGAACACGACCACGGCCGACAGCACTTGAGGGAGGAAGAACCTCATGATAGTTGCTGTTCAAGGGACGAGGATTTGTTTGTTTAGAACGAAGACTCGGAAGGCTGAATTCCCGTGATTTGCGCTGCATTTGCATTGAGTCCCAGGAGAAGAAAATGTCAAAATGTCAAATACGAGAAGAAAATACCAGATGCCATCCCCCAGCGCTAATTTGCAGTGATGGGGGCCACGAGAGAACAATAGATTTCAGCCCCGTCATTCCAATGATAGTGCCCAATGGCAGGATGGTGAGAGGTACATTCAAGTACGGGTAGGATTTCGAGGGGAAAATTGGCAGGGGAGGCGAGGTTTCATAGGCTTGCCGACTCCAAAGACACAGCGGGACGACCAAGCCCATGAAAAATGGGAATGAAAAGATCATCCTGTTGGCGGTCGCACGTCCCGGTGGAAATAGGTTGAAATCTAGTATCGCCGTGTCCCCTGTTCAACAAGCTTGAACAATTTAAAGATGAGCGGCGAGCTACTGGAAGTCTGAATTTCTTGTGAACTTGCTGCGAACGAATACCGTGCCCGACTCGAGAGCAGGAAAATCGATCAGATAGAAAACAGCCACACGATACGGTAAAGATATGGCAGATTAGATAGTGGGAATTGAGAGAAGCGATGGAACAAGCCACCGAGCACGCTGCACAACAGCTTGTTCCGGTTTGGCCCGGAAAAAAAAAAACCAAATTGGTGTCACTAAACAGTATCAATAAATATCGAAGTGAACTGGGTTTGGTGCAGCTAATGCGAGTCAAAAACAGCTCTCGCCAACTTTTGATCTGAAGGCTTGCTGTACTTACTATTTGGCTCGGCCATGCCGTGATTGTCCGCATCTTGCTTCCAAAATATTCAGTGCTTCTCAGAAATGTCCATGGTTTGATTCCGCCAACCCATTACAGCTACACCGTTTCTGTGGTCTGCGAGTACCTCTGGCCAGGGACGCCGTCCGCAATTGGGCAGGAATGGGTCTTACTCTCATCAAGCAGCGGCCAGTGGAGGCCTTAGGGAACGGAGCCCAGACGTAGTGCAAAGTCATCCGACTCCGTGTCCACTTCGATACGCTGCTCATGTGCTGTCCACGAGCGATGCGCGCTTGTGCTCAGATAGCGGTCGCATAATTGGCGGACAGCGCGGATGTGCTGGCGAGAAGATGGATCTTTCTCGATGGCGGGCGGCGGGATGCTTGGCGCCTGCATTCGACTGGCGTCGTCGCTTATTTAAAACAGCACGTACGGTCGTGCTTCTCACCATCTCACTCGAAGCTGACCGTCTATCAACAGACCTGAGCCGCGCTCTCAATCCACGTCGATGCCGCTCTGTCTCCCTCCGCCGCTAAAGTCTCGCCGCTCAAAGACCTCGCCACCGAACTATCCTCCTTCGGCTGTATCGACCTATGTAAGAGGGTTTACAACCCCCCTCGCGAGAGACCGCTGCGCGCTCGGTGTGCCAGAGCGAGTGTGCGGGGACCTCACACGATCCTATTCGAGAGGCTGGAAGTGGGCTGTTGAACCGCGCCACGGCCCTGCTCAAGGTATACCCCGCCACCTCCATCCCTTCGCACCCGCTCATTAGACCTCGCGCAGCTCCACCGGCACACGAGCCCGTCGCTTGAGCTCACCCCAACGTCGTTCGAGGCGCTGTATCCACCTGCATCCGGAGCACTACGATAACGATAACGGCGTTGCAGACTGGAAGCCACGCTCCAGCAGGTCCGCATGGACGGCAGCGCGAGCGAGGCGGACGTCTGCGCGCTCGAGACGGAGCTCGAAAGGGCGGCGGCGGCGTTCAAGCGCAGTAAGACGACGGACCGCCCGGCGTCGCGCGCGACTGCACCGACGAGGAAGTGCGCAAGGCGTGCGGCGGTGATAGAATGACACGTTCTTAAACCAGCACGCGCCATCCCCGTAAGGTACTCCAACTCATATTCCTCTTTTTTTTAACAAGAGTCTGACCGTGGTGGACAGGAACGCGCGCGCAGTGGTCTCGGACCCACGTATCGCTGGCGCGTCCTCCCCTGAGGAAGGAATTAAACAAAGTAGGTATGTAGTGTATATCTCTGCATTTCCCGTCCTTCCATTTCCATTTCCGCTTCCGTTCCTCGTTTCCGCCATCTTGGTCGATGCTGACGCTCACGCGTTAGGCCCGCTCTACACCAGCCGGAGATGACGACGTCCGCCGGTATCCGCACGACATCGGGAGCCGTCCGCTCGGGAGCATCCGTGCACCCGCGTTTCGGAAATTCAAAGAGGGATGGTCGTTTGCGTGCCGCTGCCCCCTCGATCTCCGTTTGTGCGCCGACCTCACCCACCTTTGGCGTGCATTGGGCCTCGCCACCGTGTTCCCCTGTCGCACAAGCGAAGGTCGTCCATCCCACCCCTCTTCTTGGTGGCGAGCCACAACGGGTGGCCTGGTCCTCCGATGTCGTGCCTGCTCCGGGAGGACACGTCAGATGGTGCGCATCGCCGAGACAGACGAAGATACAGCCACTTCTCGACAGCTCCGTGGGCGCTGCCTCCCCTGCCCGTCCGTGCCTCTGGAGTGACAAACTCGACACGAGATCTCCTTCAGCTCTACGTAATCCTCACTCCCATTTTGAGCCCGCCCACGGAACCCACACACCGCCGCCGCTCAGTGGTGTCCCGAGTCCTCATGGCGCGCGCCCCCCGGGATGCAGCAGATCTTGCCCGCGTAGTCGACACCCGGAGATGACGACGACGGATCCACGCCTCGTCTATGGGGACATCGGGAGCCTCACCTCGCCGTAGTCTCGCGCGCATCGGGAGGCATGGTCCGTCTCCCCACGCGCACTTCTTCCGGAAGTTCGAGAGGCGACGATAACGAGTCTGAATGGTGAAGCAGGGATACATCGTCTGCGCGTGCAACGTGGCACGCAGCCTCCCTCTTCCTGTCCACCACCACGCGGCCGTGCCCTTGTAGCGCCAGCCGGGGATGCCCTGCGTATATCGTCGCTTGCGCTGCTGCCTCGTCATCGGCTTCGCGCTGGTAGAAGTGGGGCCCGGGGCACAGGGCGCTGGGGCACGCTGGGAGGCTAGAGAGACTTGACGGCAACGAGAGCGGGGGCAGAATGCGGAGAACCCACTGCTCCTGCCCGTGCGCTCCTCCGCGCCGCCCCTTTTGAAATTCATACCGATGGGGCCGTGCCACGCGGTGGAGTTACCTCGATCCTCACTCCGGCGTCGATACTCCTCCACCTGGGCTTTAATCGATTATTCCGACAGCTTCCACGGCTGCACCCAGTCTCGCTCGCTGCCTGGACTTGCCACCCAAACCGGCGCGCACGCTGTGGGTCCGGTGCGATCCCCCGATATCCTCGCGTGCGCGCTCTGACAATACAGTCGAGGGCAGAGATGTGTGTGCCGTACATCGTGCTCCCCCTTGCGCAGCGGTCGAAGCCCGCGTCTGTCGGCCCCGCTCTTGGATTCCACACCAGCGACGGCGTCATGCCCCACGCCGCCCGCCCGTATCGAGCTGGCTATACTCAGCCGAATGACTCGTTCGGCGTTGCAACCCCGCTGTGCTCTTGAATCGCCAGCAGCCCTGCATGCTCACGCCGGCGCCAGCCGATCTACTGGCTCCTTGCGACGCTTCCTTCGATTCCATACCGGCGGCGGCGTCGTGTCTCATTGTGTCCCGAGCGGCTTGAGGCCATGCCACGTAGGCTGCCGTGGTAGAGTTACCTCGATGCTCCCTCCCGCGTCGATCATTTAATCATTCTGGCGCTTCATCGATCTTTCCGACATCTTTCACGGCCACTGCTCCCAGCGCGCGGATGTCATTGTCAGAGCGCGCGCATTTCTGGGGCAGAGGAAAGTACACTCGCGAGACGACGCCGCATGGATGTATCATCCCGTCATGTCTTTCCGTGCGCAACTGGGATTAAAGTCATCGATCCCAGCCTCTAACGACCCCTCCTGTGGATTCCCCGCCAGCGGCGGCGTCATGCCCCGCACCGTCCGTATGGACCTGTCTATAGTGTCACTCGGCTTTACGGGTCGGCTCCACAGAATCCCGCCGCACTCTTGAGATCCACCGGCAGCCCAGCGCGCACATACAGACGCAGCGCTCTGCGGGTTCTTTGCGACGCTTCCTTGGATTCTACACCTGCGGCGGCGGCGTGCCCTGCACCACTCGGATGTGCTGCCTACTCTACTTCGTGATTCGGACGCTTCCTTTGCTTTCAATCCGTGCTTTCGCGGTCCCAGCTCTTGAAATGCATAGTCACCGGCACCCTGCGGGCCCTTTGCGACGCTTCCTTATATCTCGCACCAGCGGCAGTGTCGGGCCCCGTATGGGCCGCGTACTGTGTCATTCCGACGCCTCCACCGGCCGTTTCTTTCGATGTGCGCCTTTGCGGTCCCACAGGACCTCGCCGTGCTCTTGAATTCTACTAGCAGCGCATCGCGCTCGTGGGAGTGCCGCCCTTTGCGACGCTTCGCCCAGCTTCCGGCGCTTGACCGTGCACATGCACTTATTCGATGCAGAGTTCCGCCGCTAGACGCGAGCGGCGAGGAAGACCGGCAGCACGTCTGTACAGCTAGGGAAAAGAGCGTATCCCGGAGATGTATGATGTGGCGGCTATGACCTTCGTCCTTTCCTCCACCGCGCGAACCGTCTACACACACACCATCTGAGGCCACTATAGACTCTTGTGAAGAGCGGTCCTTTCCACACGCCGGTAGTAGTGACGCTGGACGCCAGAGCTCCTAACAGGAGTCGACTTGATCCTCGTCCTCGGGCCCCGGGGCCAGAGCGCGCGCGCGCAGCCACACCACCGCATACCAATATGGTGTCTCTCCCCGCATGCCGTCCTCATTCCGGTGGTGTCGTAGAGCCCCGGTGCTCGAGTCCAGTTTCTTATACATTTACTGGTGCGACGGCGAGGCTCGGCGCATTATTGCGAGGGCGCTGTGCAAATCGTTACGGGCCCAGGATTCCTCAGCCGTTGTTGTTATTGTGCAGGGACTACCTGGACTACATCTTCGCCGCTCGGTAGTATTTACTCTGCATAGCATTTACGTTACCGGAACTCGGGTCGTGAACTCTTTCCTTTTATCCATCGACGTCTGGCTTTGTTCTCGGTCGATATCTGTTGTTTTCTCTCCCCCAGACGCGATAGAATCATATCAGCTTGTGCGAATGTGACTTCAGAAACTTCACTTGGGCTTGGTCTACCGTACAATAACCGCCGACTACGTCCCCAGACTAACATGCGACTACATGTCAATTGTTCTGGAATTGCTGTGGATCAACTGTTCGCAATGATAGAATGCACAGTTTGGCAGGCGTGGAGGGCCACTCGAGCAATAGTTTATTCTTCCCGCCTCAGGCTTAACCCTCAATGCCCGTCACATTCAGTCCTGCGAAGCATCTCGCACAATCCTGCTACCTGAAGCCCGGCGTCACATCGGCCCAGATTTTGGAGCAGGCCTGCCCGGACCAGTTCCAACAAGTGGCCGAAATCATGCAGTTCTCCATCGGTGGACACTCTGAGCCAGCCGACACTCTGTTCAAGGTCATTCCGAGAGAGAATGGCTTCGTGAACACGGTCATGTCCGCCTACAACAGCCACTACGCGCTCGTCATCCGCCCAGATGATGTCTGGCTCGCTATCATTTCCCAGTTCAGTTTCTACGTTAATGCGAACGCGGAGCTGATGCGGGCAAACTTCGTCGCACACGAGGAGAAGAAAAAACTCGAAATTTTGGGGTCCTGGCCGCCCGATTTCGGTACTCTTGCCCGCGAGATGGGGCAAATGATCCACAAAAACGTAGTGGATCCCGCCCTCCGCGAGTGGATTCTCCCCAAATTTTCCACCACCACAATTACCGACACCACGATTGGCTCGATGCTAATGATGGCGACAATGAAGAAGTATTTCAAGTACAAAATGAGCTTTACGTGCGGTATTCCCCGCGTGACTCTCGATGGAGAACGGCAGGACTGGGAGCTGGTGCTCCGTCGACTGGAGAAATTGAAGGAATATGGCCTTCAGACGATCGCGTGGTATCACCTCCTCGTCCCCGTCATCTCGTGGTTCGTCAACGCCTTCGACGACCCGAACAGTCCGAAGAACCTCAGTTTCTGGCAGCGGGTTGTAAGTGACGAGGAATATGGATGCGATGGTTCGGAATGCTCAGGGTGGATTACCGCGTTTTGCGTGTTTTCCGCCAAGGGCCGCTGGCAGGGACCGGGATTGAATACCGTTCGTTATTCTCGAGTTGTGCGCTATATATACTAATCTACTTCACTTTGCAGGACCGACGCCAATCCACGGCGCCCGAATCGCTGTCATCCCGCCAGTTCTGGTCTGCTTATATGATGCCAGTTCACGGACCCCATCTTAGGCTCGACGGAATAGAATACCCCGTTATAGACACCGACGACGTTCCTGCGGGGTATGTCGAGGTGGACGTCATTGTGGACGATCTTGGACACGAATTCCCGTGTGCGATTGTGGCTGGGTTGGTTGGGATGGGTTTCTCATCCAGCCATGACCGCTCGGTTTCGAGGACCGGAAAGAACGACACAGTTCGGCCGGTTCGCGCGTGGTGGATGTATTCGAAGGTGGATGAGACGCAAACAACGACCTAGTTTGAAACAGACGCTCAACTGTTAGTCCGAACACAATTCTGGTATTGTTATGGCTGAAGATGTACATAGATGTGAATGCCCCCACGTTTTCTCGTAACATCGGCGATTCTTCATCTTCCTCCCCTTCTCAATTGTTGAAGCATCAGAGAAAGCAAGTGCATAGGGAAATTCAGAATCAGTGGTTCTCGCGATGGGCGAGAGGCACGTCGTCCTCCTTGATAGCATGCTCCACCTTCAACACAGTGCTGTTGAACGCGAGGAACGTCAGCCCAAAGCGCGAGCGTACACGCGACTCCCAGCCGTCTGGCAGGCGCTCCTCGGTCAAGAATGGCTCGAGGTCAGCAAGCCGCCCTCCGAAGATGGTGAGCAGCGTCGAGGAGCTGTTGATCCACCGCCAGTCAGCCCACGACAACAGTAATCTAACCAAAAGAAGTAAACTAGAGACGTACTTGGCACTGCCGAACATCTTGTGGGCCTTGTCCAGCGTAAAGTCCGGGTTCGTAGCTCGAGCCTCGGCGCGACGTTTCCCAGAGTAGCGCGACAGGTCGGCTGGAGTGAGCAACCGATTTCCGTCTTGGTCTTTCCCGGTGGCGGAAGCGAGGAGGTCTTCGATGAAGGGGAGATACGGTTTGTCTTGGTCGGGATCATATTTTGCGTCTTGCCCTGATAACGCGTCAAGGTTGGTTATTTTTAAAAACAATTTATTTGACGCACTCGTCAACGATGCGTCGTGTTCGATTCCGTTGTGCAGGTTGATGTCCGCTAGGTCGCATTTATCCTGTGAATCGTTTGCTTTCAGCCGGAATTCTCGACGTAAGATGAGCATTACCGTTTTATAATTTCTGTTCAGCTTGTCGGCCATGACACCTGGCACAAAGCGGCAAAACGTCGGCGCAAAGTTAAATGTTGCGTGGACCAGCGCCGACATGTCCGTGAATTTAATATTCCGGCCGTCTAAGAAGAATCAGTCTGAATGCCCCTGCATGGATAAACGACAGACCATGCGGGAAAATTCCTGAGGATAAAATCAACCTCCGAAGAGATAAATAAGGTGGGGGACGCACCGTGATTAGCCATGGCATTCAAGGCAGGGCAGCACGACCGACTGTCTCCTTCCTTCGGTGGGACAAACGGTGGCCACGTCCCCCCAGCGCCCAGACTTCCCTGCGGAACGACGGTGCCAATTTTCTTATTCGGGGTGAACAGGTTCAATAGAGCGAGGCATGCGTCCCAGCTGAAGATGTAGAGGTTGGTGAATAGCTTTCCGATGCCGCTGAAGAGCATGGTACTAGATGGTTCGTGGTGGGGGGTCGCAGCGGGAAGAGAAGAGGTACGCCCGCATAGTCCCCATCCTCACGTATATTAGCTCGTGTGCCGCTGCCGAACCTTCCCTGGATTCCAATTTGGTAATTGGATGGTGGCGCATGAAATGGACCCGAACACGATGCATGTGCCTTCGTCGTTCTCATTTGGCGAGTGAGTCTTGGAGAGAAAATGGACCGCTGCTCAAGATACTTGGATATTTAGATCCAATTTTGGCGCCCATGGTTCAACAAATCTCGGCCAGACCTATGTTTGTCTTTCGAAAATCGCGGGCGTCGATCTCCATCCGTGGCGAGCCATCGCTTCATATACCCGAGCCAAGCATTCATCATGGTGCCAGCTGACAGGTCAAACGCACGCCGTCATTGGACACATTTTTTTGGAACATTCTAAAGCCGCACTTTGACAGACCTTCCTCCTATCCTATATCACAGCTTTCTTCTCTAGGATAAAGCACCTATCCTCAGTACGGTAGTATCCGATTGAGCCTGAATCTGAATCTGGGCTTTGAGCCTGAGAATTATTCGAGTCCGTACAACCAGAATAGATCGATTTAGGGTTGGTTCAGCTTCAAGACGGAGCAAAACTGTTCTCGGGAGGAACACTTGAACATCAAGACAGACTAACGGGAAACCCCCGGAGAGGTTCAAAGCTGCATAGTTTTCAAGATATAAAAACTGTACATACGTTTTCGAAAATAGTATCGACTTCATATTCGCCTTCAACATGGCTGAAATGGCCTAACATTCGTTCATCTTCTTTTGCTTCAATTCAAGTTGTCATCAGATCTCTTCGCTTTCGTCCGTCTTCACTGCAGTCCCGCCTCTACTCTTCCTTTTAGCACCCCACTTCGTCTACCCTCCCCAGCGCTCAAAATCAAACCCCGTGTGCAGCTCCGTCATGATCTTCAAGTAATCTGGTTCATTGTCCGGCGTGATGTAGCCCAAGCGGAGGAACAGGTCGATCAGGACTGTCCGGCGCAACATTATTTTTCGTTGTCGTCGTGAATGTCGAGGTCAATGAGTTATCGGTGGACCCCCGAGGATTAGGAGATCGCGAACGGAGTTGTGGGTTATCGCGAGGTGAGGTGAGCAATTTCGGCACAGAAATTATGGTGAACTCATGAGCGACGCTTCGAGCGCAGGACAGACAGCATCAGTCTTACTCACCAACAGCGCAGTTGGGCTTGAACTTCCCTGCGCGCATCGCCGTTTCGACGGCAGCTTTATCAAGGAACTGTGCGAATGAAGTAGGGAGGTACAGGGGTTTAACGAATACTGAAGGAGGAAACTCACATCGAACCGCTCGACCTCGCCGTCAAGCGGCTTCGGCTCGAACGGAGCAGGATCGGCATCGGCAGGAATGAGCATGTCGAAGCAATATTCGACTTCGGGCTGGAGCCAGCCTTGCGCGGTTCTAACGAGGAGATTAGAGATGTATAAGGGAGTTGAGTTGAAGGTGGTGTGCAGCAGCTTACCTGAAGAAATAGCTGATACAACCGACGGGCCTCACATGCTTCCGCGCAAGCTCCTCGTTTAGGCTCGCCTCCTCCATACACTCCTTCACCAGCGCCTCAAAGATGGGCATACCGGCCGGGATGCCGCCCGCGACGGTGTTGTCGAGGTAGCCGGGCCACCTACCACGGAAAGGAAAAAGGTTAGTTCGGAAGATTTTTTTTAAAAAAAGAGATGGCGCGACGACGGTGCACGTACATCGATTTATTCGCGGCACGCGTGGGAATCCACAGCCGCAGGCTCTTTTGACCACCAATATTAACTTCCTGGTACGTGCTCATGTGCACACCGTACGTCACGACGCCGAACAGCGCACACGCCGCGCGCTCCATCTCGAACGCAAAATTCAACTCCTCTCCGTTGGCCACAGATCCATTGGTCGTTGACGAAGGGTAATCATGCACCCCAAACGGATCCCGATAAACAGCATACATCTCCCCGCGCCATTTCTTCGGCCCAATCACGTCAGGAAAAATGCCCTCATCGCGCCAGCGCGCGCACATCTCGGCCATCGCCGCGGTGCGCTTCGCGTGCGTGTCGAATGAGGCGTGGAAGCCGATGCGTGCGTCTCGGCGCAGCAGGCCCGGGATGTCTGAATCACTCGGGACGCCACTCCAGACTGGTTGTTTGTGTTCAGCGAGCGCGCGTTTGTTCTCCTCGGCGAGAAGCGCGACGATCTGCGGGCGCAGCAAGCCGATGACGGGGCTCGTGGGCGAGTTGTGCAGGTAGAGCGGGGCAAGCTCTTCTGAGTCGAACTTGAAATGTCGTCAACGCTAATTATCCACTTCAAGAGAATCAGGCTTTACGGCGGAGGGGATCGGGGACGGGCGCCCGACGCGCATGTTGCCGCAGATGTTCACAAGATCAAGGTAGGATAACGGATTGGTTTGTGTCGCCATCGGTGTAGAGTACGTAGCAGAACAAAAGCCGGAGATCAAGTGGCGTGATAAAACAAAAGAACTGCTTGGGCGCTTATTGTGATATCTGCGCGCTTATAGCTATCACCGAATAAGCCGAATCACTCTATTTGAGTCCGATGTGCTGTGGTGAAGTTTGATATCAATCACTGGAGGCTGTGCCAATGATCCGTCTCACGGTTCACGCTGTATTTATCAAAATCCCAGTCCCACTCAGAACCCCAGGTCGAGATACGCAGCAGTGGCACATAAGTACTCATTCTGACAGCCGACGTGATAAATGAGGGTCTGTGAATGATGTCGGATGCAGATAGATAGCACCGTGAAGCACGACAAGCCCCGCATTTTGTGAACTCTCGGTTGGCATCGGTGAAATCAGGGGAGATTGGGCAAAGAACACAGAATGCCCGCGGAAATCGAGACTTGAAGGCGGACATACAGCTTAATTCTCAAAGTGGGTGCCAAGTGCTATGTGACAGCGAAGCTGTAATGACAGCTGAGCCGTGGCAGTCGGGGCTGCATATATATAACATGGGTCGGTCCATATGGTTTCCATCTCACACCTCTCTAACTCCCCAGCTTAATCTATTTCAGATATCTACTTGCACACCCATTTGAACGGTACATTTTCTTGAACCCAGGCCTTCGACCTCTGAATGAGAATTGACACATTTGGTTTAGATCTCGTGAGATGAATTCAAAGGAGCTCAACGAGGAGATTAAAGAGTACAGGGATTTGCTGGTCCTTCATGGACTGAATCATCCTGATCGTGGCACAACCCTTGGCAATCTAGCAAATGCACTTGAAAGAAGATTTTTACAGCTCGGAGAACCAAAAGATATCAACGAGGTCATTGATCTTAACAGAGAGCTGCTTCAAACACCTGGCCATCTAGATCGGGGACATATTCTTCACACTCTGGCAACAGCAGTTCAAAGAAGATTCCAGATGCAAAGAAATTCAAAGGACATTGATGAAGCTATTGAACTCTACCAAAAGGCACTTACTCTTCGTGCACCACCCCATCCCAATCGCAGCAGCTCTCTGAACAATCTCGCACTGGCAGTTACAACAAGATTCTGGCAGCATCGAGATCCAAAGGACATTGATATGGCTATTGAACTTCACAGAGAGGCATTGGCTCTTCGTTCCTCACCACATCCAGATCGAAGTCAATCTCTCAACAATCTCGCAGCTGTAATCAAGACAAGGTTTCAGCAAACAGGAGACTCAGACAACATTGACGAGGCCATTGAACTACACAGAGAGGCGCTATCCTTTCATGAACCAGGTCATCCAGATCGCAGAGGCTCTCTTAGTAGTCTAGCAATTGCAGTCTGGACAAGATTTGAGTGGCAGGCCCAATCAAAGGACATTGACGAGGCCATTAAACTGCACAAAGAAGCACTTGATCTTTGTGCACCACATCATCCAGCTCGCAGCAGGTCTCTCAACAACCTTGCTGTTGCAATGCAGACAAGATTTGAGCAGTTGGGGAATCCAATTGATATCAATATGGCCATTGAACTTCACAGGGAAGCATTGATACTTCATGGACCCCCTCATCAGGATCGCAGCAGCTCTCTTATCAATCTTGGGGGTGCAATCTGTGTAAGATTTGAGCAGCAGGGAGACTTGAAAGATGTTGATGAAGCAATTGAACTCTTTAGAGAGGCACTAACCCTTTGCACACCGCCTCATCCAAATCATGGTCTTTGTCTTAATAATTTGGCAAATGCAGTGCAGACAAGATTTATGGAGCAGGGTGGTTCCAAGGACCTCGATGAAGCCATTAAACTTTACAGACAGGCATTGATCAGCCATGAACCATCAGATCCAGATTATAAGATGTGTCTGAACAATCTTGCAGTTGCAATTCAAAAAAGATTTGAGCAGTGGGGGGACTTAAAGGACATCAATGAAGCCATTAAACTTCATAGGGAGGCATTGGCCCGTCATCCACCACCCCATCCTGCTCGCAGCATGTCACTCAACAATCTGGGAGTTGCAGTTAAGATGAGATTTCTGCAGTGGTTGAATTCAAGAGACATTGATGAGGCTATTGAACTGCATCGAGAGGCTCTATCTCTTCATGTACCAGGTCATATTGATTGTGGCAAGTCCCTCAACCATCTCGCCAATGCAATTCAGACAAGATTTCTGCAGCGAGGTGATTTGAAGGACATTAACGAGGCCATTGAACTTCACAGGCAGGCACTGGCCCTGTATGCACTTCCCCATCCAGAACATGGCAGGTTTCTACACAATTTGGCTGTTGCACTGCGGGCAAGATTTGATCGACAAAGGGATTTAAAGGATATTACTGAGTCCATCCAACATCACAGAGACGGACTAGTTCTCCGTGCACCGCCTCATCCTGATCGTGGTGATTCACTTGAAGCCCTCGCACTTTGCTCTGTTGCCTTGTATGAACATACACATGATCCCCATGATCTTGAAAGTTCTTGGACTCTCTTCCAAGAAGCAGCAACATATATGTCATCTGCACCAATTACTCGCCTTCACCATGCACATTCATGGGCCAGAAATGCTGCAAAGTATAATCATGTCTCATCCTTAACTGCCTACCATACTGTGTTTGGACTTCTTTCCCGGCTTGCAGCACTTCACCTTGATCTTCTTTCTCGACAAGAGATTCTATCTACAGTTAGCCGCAATGCCCTTACTTCTGCCAGTGATGCTGCTGCCTGTGCTGTGAACCTGGGTCAATACAATACCGCTGTTGAATTCCTGGAGGCTGGTCGCTCTGTGTTCTGGTCGCGAGCACTGCATCTGCGAGCACCCCTTAACAACCTAAGAGCAATTCGGCCTGAATTGTCTGCCAAACTCAAAGATTTGTCACATCAACTCGAGATTGCATCTTTCCGCGACACCATCCAGAATAGATCAACAGAATCTCGGCCTAAAATTCTGTCAGTTGAGTCTGAGGGTCTCCGTTTCCGCAACCTCAATGGAGATTGGGATAAGACCGTCCAAGATGTTCGCATGTTGCCCGGCTTTGAAGATTTTATGGGACCTAAAAGCATGAGTGCGCTGAAACAGGCTGTAGTATCTGGCCCAATTATCATTCTCGTTTTTACCAACTCGGCTTGCTCTGCATTGATTCTCACCTTGAATGGAATCCAATGTCTGACGCTTCCCAACTTTACCCTTCCCATGGCAAAACTCTTAGCAGACCTTTCTCATGCACTCCATAATCGAGCGTTCAACCTGGACACATTTATTTCAACAACACGTGAACAGAAAAAGTATGATTCCGAGGACCTGGCAAAGTTGGATACTCGATTGTTTATGGCACGGGAAGGAAATATCAAGAGGAGTTCTGACGAGGTATTTCAGGCGCTCTTGGCTGATCTCTGGAAAAATATTGTGAAGCCAGTATTTGACGTCCTCAACTTGAAGGTGAGTAACAACACTCAACTGTGTCATATTTGGACTTTGTTTCATTCCCCTATAGAAATCTGTTGATCCACCGCGGCTATGGTGGTGCCCAACCGGACCTTTGACCTTCCTTCCCATCCATGCTGCCGGAATATACGACAAGAATATCACACATTGCACATCAGATTATGTGGTCTCATCCTACACACCTACCCTCACTGCCTTGCTTGACCCTCCTGCTCCCGTGGCTGGCCCATTCAAAATCACAGCAGTGATCGAGCCAAATGCGCCAGATTGTCCACCCTTGCCGGGTGCTCGGGCAGAGCTGAAAAAAATCCTGACAAGGATACCTAACGACTGGCTGACCATTTTAATTAACACTGAAGTGGAAACGGCGCGCATTCATTTGTCCGAATCATCCATTGTGCATTTTGCATGCCATGGAGTTCAAGATAAACAGCCCCTTGAGAGTAGCCTTATTCTCACTGGTGGTCGTCTCAAGGTCTCCGAAATTATGCGCAGACCAGATCGTGTCGGGGACAATGCATTTGATCTCGAAAAGCCCATGTCCCTAGCATTCCTCAGTGCATGTGAGACCGCGAAGGGAGATAAATCCACACCCGACGAAGCGATGCATCTTGCAGCTACACTGCTGTTTGCAGGCTTTCGCGGAGTGGTTGCAACAATGTGGTGAGTTGGTCGATTTTTGGCTGACATACGTTTATTGTACAAAATTTGACATCATACCAGGACGATAAACGATCTCGACGGCCCCAAGATCGCTGACACATTTTACGAACATCTGTTCAAGGATTGTGGTCCAAATTCCATTCCTCCAGTGGCTCCGGATTTGAAACAAGCGGCGAAGGCGCTCCATCTTGCTGTCTTGAAACTGCGGGAAGAACCGGATATCTCCTTCCAACGTTGGGTGCCATTTGTTCATTATGGATTGTAGTTTATTTTCTGCATCTTCTATGTGCGGCTCTCGAATTACTACGTAATGAAAATCCATCAACTGTGTTTGACCCTTGAGTAAAAAGCATGGACCATGGTTCGAAATCAAGGTAACTTGAAAATGTAGGAGCAGCTTGCGAGTACTAGGTTTGTATTCGAACAAAAATAAATGAAAAAACATCATCAATGTGTTTGTTCAGAGCCCTCCTCCCACTTCGAATTTCTCCGATTCACCAGGTCTGTTTGTGTAACCGCTCAAGTTTTCTTCCTCAGTTATTCATGAGGCGGATGGCGGTCCAGAGCCCGCAATAGTCCTAGCTGACGTTGCATGGATCTCAATAACGGCCTGATGTCAAGCCTTGTAATTCACGCACTTGAAGTCCGATTCTCGTTCAACTATGGGGGATTTAGTCAATGCCTCGTCTGTCGACCTAATGTATCGGCAGAAGCGAACAACCCTGAGATCTCCGAAGCGCACTCGATATCAAACATCTCATGTGGGCCGCTAGATTCTAGGAGTTTTTCGCTGTAAAGACGACGGAGACGATGATGGATTCATATTCAGCTTTTCGTTCGGAATCGCACTCGTCCCACGAACGGGGGACCTGTTTCCTCCTAAAAACCCTGTCTATTTTTTACCCCGGCGGCGTCGGCATTCCTCTTATGTCCCTCGACGGCTAGCACGACATCCCCTTTTCTTTCATTTTTTTTTTCCATGGCAGGCTCTGGAAGTTTTTCTTCTTTTTTTTCCACGCACGTATATTTTGAGATTCCTCGTCGTGATGGTACGGCGTTGGTTGTATCTCATCTCTCTCTCTTGTCTACAGCGCACTTCATCTTATGCTCCACTGACTATTTACGAATAGCATACAGAAACCCGTCGAACCCCTTCTCCCCAACCGTGTGGATCGTCGTGGCCTCCACCTCGGCGTCATCCTTGATGTAGCGCAACAGTTCGCGTATGCCCTCGAGGTCGGGGTCTGTGATGTTGGGATTTGCCGGAGCCCCTTCCCACCCGACGTTATCCACAATCTATCCAGTATTCAGTCATCAAAAGTATGCAGTCGGGTTTTCTAAATAATTGGACTGGAACGAGAGGGAACGCACAATTATCCCGCCCTTCCTAACGAGTCTCTTTGCCTCCACAAAATATTTGGCGTTGTTCGGCTTGTCCGCGTCGATGAAGACGAGGTCGAATGGCACCGGGTCCGTGGGCATAGCCTGCATCGACGCGTGCGCGGGGCCAACAATAACCTGCACTTTTGAGGAGACGCCGGCGTTCTTGACGTTATCCTCGATCATCTGTGTCGTGCATGCCACAAAATTAGCGATACCGAGGAAGCGATGACACTCGGGAAACATTTACCTGCGCATTTAGCGGTTCGAGCTCGAGCGCGACGACTTTTCCGTCGTCGGGGAGCGCACGGGCCATCCAGATCGCGGAGTATCTGCCAGTATACAATCAATTGAAAGCTATGTTTAATTATGTTGGTTGGAAAGCGCACCCCCCGAGACTGCCGACCTCCAACACGCGCTTCGCGCCAATGCTCAGCAGGAGCAAGTGGAGGAATTTGCCCTGCGCGCGACTGACGGCGAACTCGTACTCGATCCCCCGCTCCTTGGAGGTCGCCACAGACTCGAGGACCGCGTCGGGCTTGATGAGGAAGGAATTGTGGTACTGGTCTGCGCGCGTCCAGAGGCCTTGAATCTCGGGCGAGATGAGTGGGTTTGCCATTGTCAGTCAGTCTGAGAAAGATGAGATGGTGGGGAGGACTTGGAAAATGCGGTGACGAGGAAGGCACGGTGGAAGAGTTTATACGTGTCAGCTCGTTACGTCCGCCCGTTGTCCAGAAGTCCATTCATAGCCCCCCGATTTCCGCCCTTCTCGCGTCCGCTGCGATGTCGCTGAGCTCCACCTTTGAAGCTAAGAAAACGGAGATAAATCGAGACAACTCGATCAGGTCGGGGCATCCGACATCTGGACAATCCTTGCGTTGGGAAAAAGGAGGCTGATTTAATCCTGGACTGATGCCGCAGTTTCGCAGTGCCGGAAGTTAACTTTGTTACTTGTTCGGTTTATGACATCGTACCGGTTGGAGCCACCGCACCTTCACCAACCATCCCGCAAGCTTCTATCCGTCATAGGTCAGCCGTCCAATTTTCCAGTAGTACATCCAATAATTGAACCTAGAGGGTGACACCTGCTTGCAGAGTAGCCGAGCACCGCTTGTGCCAAGGTCCGAAAAAAAAATCACGGATTAAAATCTTTCCGAATGAAAATAATGCAGAGCTGGCTGCCGAGGACGACGTCCGTCCATCGAGTGAGACCCTGCGAGCTCGCATTGACAGAAGCATTCTCGGAACTTGGGGAGCGTGGGGTTGGTGTCAGTCTCGAGCCGAAGAAACGAGGCATATCAAATCCAGAATTCTGGCACGGTGATCATGGAATCTGAATTGGACCTCAGGCTAACGTTGGGCTAACGAGTAAGTTCCGGTACTACTCGAGGCTAAATTCCGGCGTCCATGGCGCGGAGTTGCAACGTCTTTCGATGGTGGAAGGCATTACTAAGAAATTTGAAGCGAATGTGACTGAGTTCCTTTGCTGGGCGCTATAAGCACGATTTCGAATACACTGGAAGAGACATCCACATAGAGCCAAGCTAAAGCCTCTCCAGATTTCTTGCCGAGACTGAAGTTGGCGTGGCGGTATTGACAGAAAAGGAAACCGCGTGACAATCAGCTGTCACGGTCACATCTCCGAAAAAGGCGACCACCACAAAAAAAAACGAAAGAAAGAAACCTAGTCTATTAAGTACAAGCGCGCCGCGCCGCGCTCAATAAATATGCGCGCACGTACATAAACATATTTTTCACGAGAAGAACACCCTCCTCACCACCTCCATCCCCATTCTCGCAATCGTCTCGTTGGCGTCCCCTCCGCCTCCCATGGTGTCGTTGCCTGGCAGGGGCCCAGGGGCACCTGGTGGTGGAGCGTCCCCTGCGCCGTCGCCCCCGCCCTCGCCGGCGGTGATGTAGTAGCTGAAGAAGAGGACTTTGAAGGTGATGGCGAGGCCGGCGTGGAGGGCGGCGATGATGATGATGAGGAGGCGGGTGGGTTTTGCTTCAGCCTGGGTGGAGGGTGTGAGTGAGAGCAAGAACGAGGAGAGGAGGAGGGGCGAAGAAGAGTCGTATGAAGGGAGGTAAGGAAGGAAGGGGGACGCACCGTTGCAAGGATGGGGTACACGTTGCGCACGAGGAAGTAGCCCGACAAACCGAACGCGACGCCGACGAGGCTCCAGCGGACGGTGGACTCGGGGATCACCGCGAGGATCTGCAGGGCGCGGTAAAGGTCGGGTCAGCCTTCAGGCCTTCAAGTGCAAGTGGGGAGGAAAGACGCCAACGCACCGAAACAGGAATCCACACAAACATGCCGTATCCCCACACAGCGACTGCCTCCACGACGCTCCACTCGCCTACGCCCAGGTACCGGAGCGCACCCCACAGCACGACCGGCAGCGCCAGGCCGTAGCCGTACACCAGCGGCACCGCGACGGACAATAGGCCGAAGTCGTACCCCACGGGCTGGGCGGTGGGGTCGGAGAGGTAGGCGGTGATGGAGGCGGCGAGGGAGGAGGAGAGGAAGAGGGTGAAGATGAGGGTAGTGAGGGTCCAGAAGGGACCGTAGAGGTCAGCGGGGTTGAGGTGCGTGGTGAGGTAGTCGGAGGAGGATGGCAGGAGCGTCGAGTAGCACCGTCGCAGGACCGTCTTGGTGTCGACGTCAAAGTAGCACTGGTAGTATTCTACCGTCCAGAATCCACCCGGGGGCTTGCCTTGGTCTTGTAAGTATCCTGCGCAGCGCAGTCAGCCACCTGTACTTGGATTACACCCGGCACCAAGTACCTCGATCCGCGTTCCCGAGCCCTGGCGAGCGCGCGCCGCCGCCGTTCGCATTTGCTGCGTCTGCGTCTCCGAGAAACGCTGATGTCGGGCAAGAGGTTCGTCAAGATTTGTAGACACCGTTAGAGGTGTGTCCGCCGGGATAGGTAGAAATATTGAGAGTCCATTGGTTCGATAGGTAGCAGTGCACGGCAAATAGAATTTGGAGGTTCAAAGGTCAGAATTTATGTGGGAAGGAGGGTACACGGTAAGAATGCATGTTTTTCGAAAAATGTGACGTGTACGCACACTTGAACTGCAGCCCCTCCGGGCCTTCTTCTAGCCGCTACCAATACAGTCAGTATTCTAAGTAATGGGAATGAGAAGGATAAAGCGCACGTCGTCTGAGTCGACCGCAACGTACGCCATGCAAGTTTTGGTGAAGGCAGGGATGTGACCGTGACCGAGTGACTGTAACGCGGATTTCCTTTTCTGTTGTATCCCGCCATCACGCAGTTTGAGAGGCTCCAGCTTACATCTGCGCGCCTTCGTATGATTTATTAACCAGGCCTTGAACTAGGCACTTCCAAACTTGGCTCAAAAGAATAACACCGACTCCACAACCCACTGAAGCGGCAACAGCATTTCCGACTCTACTTCAGTACAATAGCAACGACTGGCAGATCTTCTTCCGTTGACCTGAGAGACGGAGGGCGAGTAGGTGGGATTAGGGAAAATAGACATTTGCTGCCGAAGGGAAAAGCTGAGAGTCCATCAACCTCGTCGTAATGGTCTGCAACAGCCTCTCAGATGCTTCCCGGCCTACGTGCTCTTCGTACACCTCCATGAGCACACCATCAATGCCTCGCAAGCCGGTTAAAGACGACACTGCGGTCTCTGATGGCTCGAGCACAGGCTTGGACGGCCCAAGAAATGTTGGATCGGTCGCAGAGAAAACAAACATTAGAAATATTGTCGGCGGTGGGCTAACATTCGCCCTGGGCCGTCGTCGCCGCCAAAAAACCCGCCTCGCAGATCCTCACAACAAACCCCTCCCCCCTATCCTGACGATAACGAGCAAAGGATATCCGCCGAACATGTGAGCACTACAACTCCCGGGAGTCTGCCGCCCACAGCAGCAGCACAGGAATTCGTACAGGAATTCGTATCCATCATGAGCCGCGAGGAGGAGGCACTCATTCACCGCTACGACGCGCATACAGCGCCAGATATAGTCGTTCACACGCCGGAAGGACTACAGCCCTCACTGGAGTGGAACCCCTATGCCAGTTCCAATGCTATGTCTGAAAGTACTCCCAGCTTAGGTGGTCCGCAGTCCTCGCCACCTGCTCTGGAGTCCTTTTCTAGCATGAACTTGAAGCGTGCGCAAGAGGCGGCGTTGCCCCACTACGGTGACGTGCACACAGCACCTGATGTGCTGGTACAAACGCGGAAGGGGCTGCAGCTTTTGCCCGGGCGGGCACCGTCGTCCCAGAGTGCATCACCGCGCTACAACAGTAACCACACCGCACAGAATGGCGTGACACGCGTCGGCGGGCCAGTTCAATTTGCACGTACTTGGCATGGAACGTCGGCTACAGGGGAATCGATTCCGACCATCCCGAAGAAGTCGACAAAGCTGATACGAAGAAAAAAGGCGCAGGGCCCGCTACCAGTGAGACCTCTGCCGGTCACGGCCCAGGACCCCGTCTTGCTGGAGCTGCAAAGCCTTCGCGAGGAGGTGAGACGACTGGCGGCGGAGCGCGAGCGTCCAGACACACCGCCCCATTATGAGCCATAGATATCGAATCTAACGATGATGCTTCGGATTGAACACGGTTCAGAGATACCATCATAGCCAATATCGTTGGTATTTTAATTTGGATCACAAATGAATACACCCTCTGTCTCGCTCCATACTAGACCAGTGACAGGTCTGTCTATGGAGGCAAGCCTGTCAATAGACACGACAAGCTTGCTTTCATAGACAGGCTGGATCTGAGCCTAACTCCATGCCCGGGCGACTCGACATCCATATGGTCTCCCCAGAAAAACGTAGACTGCGAAGACATTCTAGGATTTGAACAAAAAAGAAGTTTGCCCCAACCAATTTTTTTTCTCTGACTTGGGTTTTGTCATGGCATCTGGAACACGATAGTGTCCCGCAAATTAATTTGAAGTTCCCCTTGCAGTTACTTCCTTTCATGCTTCAAGAATAGGAGAAAGATGAGAAGGCTTTGCTGCTACAAATGGAGGATATCCAAGAATACACATCCGAATTGCGTTCAGACTAACAGTTGAACATCGGTTCCCTACGTCGCCTTTTGCGCCTCATCCACCTTCGAATACATCCACCACGCGAGGACTGGCCGAACTGTGTCGTTCTTCCCGGTCTTGGAAACCGAGCGGTCGTGGCTGGAGGAGAAGCCCATACCAACCAAGCCAGCAACAATCATACACGAGAATCTCCTTCCGTGATCGTTTACAATGACGTCGACCTCGACATACCCTGCAGGGATGTCGTCGGTGTCTATAACGGGGTATGCTGTCCCGTCGAGTGTAAGATGGGGTCTCAATTGTTTCCGGGTATATGAGGACCAAAACTGGCTGGACGACAGCGATTCGGGAGTCAAGGATTGAGCCCGGTCCTGAAAAAACGACGTAGGTCAGCGGCACCTATATAGCGCAGCTCGGAAACAACGAACGGTATTCAATCTCGGTCCCTGCCAGTGTCCATCTGTCGAAAAGACACAAAATGCTGTGATCCAGCCTGACCACTCGTGGCTTCCACAACACTCCTCTTCATCGGTCACAATCCGCTGCCAAAAGTCGAGGTTCTCCGGACTGTTCGGGTCGTCAAAGGCCTTGACGAAGCGGGAGATGACGGGGACGAGGAGATGATACCACGCAATCGTCTGAAGACCATATTCCTTCAATTTCTTCAGTCGATGGAGCACTAGCTCCCAGTCCTCGCGTTCTCCATCGAGAGTCATGCGGGGAATACCGCATTCAACGTCCTCTTCGTAATCAAAGTACCTCTTCATCGTCCCCATCATTAGTATCGAGCCAACCGTGGTATCGGTGATTGTAGTGGTCGAAAATTTGGGTAGAATCCACTCGCGCAGGGTGGCGTCCACTACATTCTTGTGAATCATTTCGCCCATCTCGCGGGCAAGTGCACCGAAATCGGGCGGCCATGTCCCAAAAATGTTGAGCTTTTTCTTCCCCTCGTGCGCGACGAAATTTGCGCGCATCAGCTCTGCATTCGCATTGACATAGAAGCTAAATTGGGAGATGATGGCAAGCCACACATCGTCGGGGCGGATGACGAGCGCGTAGTGATTGTTGTAGGCGGATATAACCGTGTCCACGAAGCCGTTAGTTCTCGGAACGACCTTGAATCGTGTGTGAGATGGGCCAGAATGTTTCCCGATGGAAAACTGCATGATTTGGCCCGCTTGATTCCGGGCCTGGCAAACTCGCTTCAAGATCTGGGCCGATGTGACACCGGGTTTCATCCAGGAGCAGGATTCTGCAAGATGTTTCGCGGGGCTGAATGTGACGGGCATTGAGGATTTGTGGGAAGAATAAACGAGTCCTTGAGGCCTGAGTATTAAGGCTCTCCACGCCCGCCAATTGGCTGGACATTCTATAGTGATAGTAATCGTGATAGTGATACTGACAACAATAGCATTGCGAACAGCCACGGAACAATCCCAGCAAGGACAGTCGCGCGTTAATTTCTAGGATGCGGTCGGACAGGACACTGTGATCCCGCCAAAGTCGGACAAGTCGGGGTCGAACAAGCTGACAGTGAAATCGGTCGAGTTTGTGCCGAGAGAAAAAACGAGTATCGGCCGAGCACAGCGAGATCCAATGTAGGAAAGTGTCCCGGCAAGACAATGCTGTGCAAGGCATCGAATGTAAAAGAGAGCCCTGATCAACGTTCAAGCACAGCCTGAACAGCAACGATGGAAGATTATCCGTTCATGCCATCATGGCGCCAGTGAAGTTTGAATGTGCCTTGGAAATGTGTGAGAAACCCGTGGCATCGGCGTGAGCGCCGACACCTACACTATATGGCATAGCTGAGATGAGGAGGGGTGCCGGAGAGACAGAGGCGAAGCTGCAGATTGGTTGCAGAAGAGCAAGCAGAAACATCACGTGCCTCATTGACGCGTCGACATCAATCAAAATAAGACCACATAATCCTAACAATGGTGAGCTAAAGCAGAGCTGCACATGTCACAAAAAGCTCATATATCTGGAATGAATTTCAAATAACTGGGAATCTTATGATGGACAAAACAAGGAAAACCTATGTGGCAACCTGAGATAAATACGGTGGAATCTGGAGTAAGTAGTCACTCTGCGAAGTGCGGGTTTATCCGTGGGATCGGGATTAAAATTTTGGGTGGAGTTCGGGACCAATTGCTGGATCTTGACAACCAGGACCTTGATTAGGGTTCAGCCTGAGAGAATGAATGTTAGAACATACATCGGTTTGAATGCTGAGGCCGAACACAGAACTTTTACATGTATTTCTCGAATGAAAGCACTCACAGTTGACTCCCAGCAAGGAATTCGTTGCATCCCTGCCCCAGATAATAAATATCCAATGGCGTTGATTTATGCGCGCTGGCCCCATGTTCGTGCAAGAATTTACCGCTTCTTATCTCCTATGAGAGGATTCTCTGTTGTGGAAAAGAGGTGCCGCCGTAACTGCACTGAGAGAGTGAGATGGAAAGCAAGTTTTCGACATATATATATGCGGAATGCTGGCCACGATCACTAAGCTCCCATGCCGTTTCAGAGAAGCCCTTTTCGCAAAATCAACCTCTACTCGAGAGCACCGAACGTTCCGGACGAGAAGTTTCAAACAGACCTTATGTACTGGACCTGGTGAATGCTGGAAAAAACATCCCCAGCATGAAACAGAACCTCATTCGTATTGATATAGTACGGGCTCCATTCCTAGCGTTCGGTGTCGCAAGTCTAACATGCTCGCAGGCTTTCTCGAGGAGCGACTCGAGCCATCTCGTCGCTCTTTGAACTTATCGACCAATGCCGAGACGTCCTTTGAAGCTGTTATAATTGCGGAGTTTGAGAGTTTGGAGAAATATGAAGAGGTAAAACTCGTAGGCTCTACGTTTCTTACTGGGTTTGAATCAAGGTTCAACCAGATGCAACGCGATGCAGAAGTCATAAATGCCAGAAGTTTCTCAGATTATGAAATCAACATCGGCCGCATGGAGTGTATATTTTGTGAGGAAATGTTGACTTTGATGCAGAAAGAGTAGGGTAGAAACAGTTTCTGTGGCAGCACAATTTTACCGGCGAAGTGAGCCTATGATTGTGCAAGGTTCAAATTGTGTGCCAATTCGCATTTTTGAGGTGGTAACTGGTGCTTTGTCTGTTCTCAGTATGTATATTTCACGCAGCTTGGGAGGCTTCAGCTTACATCTACGCGCTTTCGGATGATTTATTAACCAGGCCTTGAAACAGGCAAAGTGACTCCAAGTCTAGCTCAAAAGAATAGCATCGACTCCACGACTCACTCAAGCTCCCCCAAGGAATCAGCATTTCCGACTAATAATAATTCAAACTCGTAAAAATACATGAACTTTTTTGCGTACCCAACACGAAAAACTCAGTCGATGAGCGCTGAGCACCTGGAAATTATTAATTTCTAACAAACCCGACAGAGCAACGACAGAGACACAGAGACACAGGCAGACAAACGGCACACTTTTTCTCTTTCTTTCCGACGGAGCTGATCTACTTTTTGGGAAACCCCATGGTAACGTACACCTTCGACGGTGATTGCCCGGGGTGTGGATTTACTGATGAACAAACAGGTACACCTTCAGACGGTGATTTTAAAATTATGAGTTCGCATCAACAGGGGGCACTCCACAAATCTGCAACTAAATGATATCATTCGGGGGCTTTTTATAATACTCTAACCGTCACCTAGATGTTTCCCGTCACGATCAACGACCGTACTACAAGGCTTGCAAGTGGTCAAGTGCAAACTTGAGTCCCGCCGTTCAATCCTAATTATCAAGCAACCGACGGTACCTTGACTCATTCTGGATGGTAGCAGGGGAACCCTGGTAATCCAAGATTGACATCCGAGTATAGTACTGTTTTTGTACTGTTGTCGACGAAAAAAGCTCATTGATAAGAAACAGCTGTGGAATTCAATACAAGGCGGAACAGAGAATGATTCGCCCCTGGTATTGACGTATTATTCTCTGTGATTCGCACCGATTCTGTGGGAAAACAAGAGCGCGGCAAACCGGCCCACCAATTCAGTTTAGTGCTTGAAGTAGCGCCGTTCCCAAAATTCAACACTGATTTTCCAGAGAATCGGACCTGATCTGCCAAGTGGAGTTTAAAGGCTTCAGAAAGACACCCTTGATTTTATAAAGAGTAGGTATCAAGACAGGGATAGCAGCCAATGAAGAAAAAAATTCCCAAGGAAGACAGGACAAAAAGTCAGACATCTTGTGAGCAAACGCCCCACTGCCAGGATGTTTTCCCAACCTGCCCTCACGGATATTCAACCGGAGAACATTACAACATGTTTGGCTGTGACCAGCGAAACACTAGGACTTCTTGCCTCTAGTGCCATGACCCCCTTTCTGCAGGGTATTTCCAACACAACTCAGTCTCTCCTGCAAATTATTCAGGTGCCTTGAATTGGATTTCTCTTCACCATGAAGCTTAGGTAGTCATTTCAGAATGTGAAACAAAACAAGTATGAATGTATGCAGTTGATGGAGAAAACTTATCAATTGCTCGAGGCAATTATCATTGCACACATTAACTCAGATACTAGTGGACAATTGCCACCCTCCGTATTACATCGTATTGGGAAATTCACACAGTATGTCACTTGTTACATGACTCCCTTCTGACCAATCACTGTTGTTCAGGACCCTCCACAAAGTCCACGCCTTTATTGAAGCCCAACAAAGCAGCAACAAAGTCAAGAAGTTTTTCCGTCGGAGTGAAATGAGTTCCCTGCTTAGGGACTGTAAAGCAGGACTGCAACAAGCACTTGAATCTTTTGAGGTAAGTTAACCATCTGATGATGTGTTAAGTTATTGAACAATAGATAGATCAAAACGGTTAAACTCACAAGAGCTATCACAGAGATGAAAGAAGATGCATGCAGGAGACAGCAGGAAGTCCTCAACATGATTGAAGCTCTCTCCGAAGCATCTAATTCAGATAGAGCATCATCTGTACAGACATTTTATGAATTCTTCTGAATTATGTGTTGATCTTTGACAGGGAAGCGGGGTGTATTCCGGCGCCTATACTAGGTATATATGTCTCCCTGTTGTCTCCCTGATGCTGAAACCAGGCTGACATATATATATATTGAAGCTCCATCTCTATCTCAATGCTACCATCTGAGCCCAAGATATTCCATGGCCGTGAATCAGAACTTTCAGAAATCCTCAAACTGTTTAGCCAGGGAACTCCCAGAATAGCTGTCTTGGGTGCTGGTGGAATGGGAAAAACTAGCCTAGCAAGAGCAGTTCTCCATCACACCGACATCATATCCAGATATGAACAGTATCGGCATTTTGTTGCCTGCGACTCTGCCACAAACAAAGTGGAACTTGCTGCACTCATTGGAGCCCATCTGAAACTCAAGCCAGACAAAGACCTTACTCAAGCAGTTGTTCAGTACCTCTCCCATGGCCCACCAAGGTTCTTGATTCTGGATAATCTTGAGACAGTGTGGGAACCAATCGAATCTCGCCACAAAATTGAAGAATTTCTGTCCCTCATAACAGATGTCAACCATCTTGCACTTATGGTATATGCAGGCTCATTTGTGACTGCATCGTACTGAAATCCCATCAGATTACAATGCGGGGAGCAGAAAGGCCAATTAAAGTACTCTGGAGTCGGCCATTTCTACCTCCTTTGGAGCCCCTGAACCACCATGCAGCCTGGAAAACATTCATTGATATTGCAGATAGCACACATGAGCCTACAGAGGTTGAGAAAGTTCTCCGACTAACTGACAACATGCCACTTGCAATCAATCTTCTTGCCCATTTGGCGGATGCTGAAGATTGTACCAGTGTATTATCTCGCTGGGACAGAGAGAAGACATCCCTGATCTCTGGTGGTTATGACAAAAGATCCAATCTGGATTTATCAATTTCACTGTCTCTATCAAGCCCTAGACTAAACTCTGTCCCCCATACCAAAGATCTTCTGAGCCTCATATCAATTCTCCCAGATGGACTTTCAGATGGAGATTTGGTGCAAAGCAAACTTCCAATTGATAATATTCTTGGATGTAAAGCAGCGTTGATTCGCACCTCTCTGGCATACAGTGATGAGACCAAACAACTGAAAGTACTAATGCCAATTAGGGAATACATGCAGGAAATTCGACCTCCTGGAAGTCATCTCGTTCAAGCTCTTCTGAAACATTTCTGGGAGCTACTTGAACTTGAAGCAGAATATACTGGAACTCTGTCTGCTTCAAGTACAGTAGCTCAAATATTGTCAAATTTTGCAAACATACAGAATGTTATCCGCAGTGGGTTGCAACAAGGCCATCCAGACCTGAAGAACAGCATCTACTGCACTCTTAATCTAAATAGGTTTAGTCGGCTCATTGGGAAGGAGATGATCCCAGCGATTGGCCAGATTCATGGTATCCTTCCACAGCCCCGAGACTATGCACTGGAGGCTTGTTTTGTTACAGAGCTGTTTAATTCATGGCGGTCTCATCCAATATTCAATCCAGAGACACAAATTTCCCAAGTTTTAGAACAACTTGATGATGCAAACATAAAATGTATGCACTTGAACAAATAATGTTTGTCATGACTCAAAAACCTTCTAGGTAAATTCTACCTCAGTGTAGCAGACTACTATCACTGGCACAGTAACAACCTTCCTCTGGCCACAAAATTTTGTCAAAGTGCCATATCTTTAGCAATCTCAACAAGTGATACCAAAAAACATGCCCAAGCATTATGGAGCCTTGCATGGATACAATGGCAGCTTGGTGATTGTTCTGCAGCCCAATTGACTGCGTATGAGTGCCAGCAGCTTGCGAGGATTTCTGGAGATTTACATATGGAAGCAATGTCATTACGCATAGCTGCCGTCTGCTGGAATATGTTGGGCAACTACAAGCAAAGCATCTCCCTTTGCAATAGGGCCACAAACCTCTTGGGTCTTTGTGGAATATCTGGTGATAGTTTAAACAAAGACCTCTTGAATTCTCTAGGAGAGGCGCACACACTAAAATCTGAATATGCTGAAGCCTGTAATATCCAGTCTCAAATTCTTCATACAAGCTCTGTTGACCAAGATCCCTTTCGTCATGGTCTTGCTATGCTCAACACTGCTCAAATTTATATAACAATAGATGCCCCCAAGGAGTGTGTGCAGAGAAATATTGATGTGGCCAAATTATTATTCCTCAAGATTGGGGAACATAGACTCATCATGGCATGTGAAATCTCTCAAGCAGATCTCAATCTACGAGAAGGAGATGTATCAGGTGCAAACAAATTATTTTGCAAAAGTCTCAAAGTATTATGGGGCCAAGACTCTGAGCTTGTAACCTATTGCCTCGAGAGACTTGCAGACAATAGCCGGTGGAATGGCTTCCATGGTATATCAACCTGGCCAACAGTTCTCCTTCTGCATTCACTCAAGTCAAAAGAGAAGCTTGGAATTCATAAAGCTCTCCAATTCCTGGGAGATGTCTTCTGCTCTCAGGACTCTGAGGATACAGCTGTCACCTTGTTTACAATTGCTCTTGAGGGGTTCACATACATGGATGTCCATCAAAGTAGAGCAGAATGCATGCTACAACTCGGAGACATTTCAAGCAGGCATGGTGACCTGCTCAAGGCAGTTGAGCTTTGGGAAACAGCAAGACCATTATTCCAACAGTCATGCCAGAAAGAGCAGGTTGAAAATATTGATAAAAGGCTCACAGGTGTTAGCATGGATGTCAGAGAGCCAATTTGGCCCATCTACTGGGACTGTGGAAAAGAAGGACAATGGTCTACTCCACATTGAGGAGAATGTTCATGTCCAGAATTTACATGATGAGATTTGGTTTGTGTCTGAGTTTTTCACGAATTTTATTATGTGGGTAATTGATGTAATGCGCTAGTGTTCACATTCATCCGAGGGAGAGTTCCAAATAGTGTAAATGTCTTTATTGTCTGCTTTGAAATGAATCAGTCTATTTATTTGTATGACAATTGACCTCAATGGGAGCAGGTTGCAATGAACTTTTTTAATTAGACACAAGAGTTCAGGGCTGCTTTTGTTGGAGAAACAAGCCGACAAGTATGTCCACTTACATGGCCATGCTGTCCATAGAGACACACAGCCCGTTGAGCAGTTTCAGCTGGCCCGAAACTCAGCTTTCTTCAACATGTATTTGTATTTATTTCAGTGATAAACCGTGTAATAAACCAGGCATTAAAATCACATATTTTCAAACTTAACTATTATTACATGCACATCTAAGGGACTATAAGGCTTATAGTGCTAGTGACATGTTACCCACCACAGACCAAGCCTTGGGGCACACATACCCGAGGATGGCGGTCCAAGTGGGCCCAGGTGTATAAAATCCAGTTCAGGAAACACCTAGGGGGCACTACTCATATCACCAAAATGAGGAGCCATTAAGTTTCTTACCAATTGACCCAGTTGCTTATCACGAAACACCTCTGTGATAATCCTCTAAGTCCTATGTTGGCTCGTATTCACGCGCTGAACGCGATGTGACAAGTCACATGACACATGAAAGGCCTAGAAACGATCCACCGAAAAAAGTCTGAGGCTCGCGATCAGTATTGATCGTGCCTGATCTGATGCTGTTTAGGAACCAAGTGGTTCACAAGCAATTGTGATCCAACTGCTGGCCCCAAACATGAAGTGTTGGGTATCATTAGAAAGCTACAGGCCAGGGCTTTCGCACAAAGGGTGTGAGGCTTGGGGAGGAGCAAAATACCAGGATTAGGATATTCAGGTTTGGAGTCAGGATCACCCCTAGCCCCTTGAATAATCTATAACCAAGCAACCATCTTAATTTAGAGTGTCATCAGAGATGTCTGACTAACTTGTGGACATTTGCTGACTGATATCTACTCATTTTATTCACATGTATTCTTGGCAGCTTATAAACTGTCGAGCTAAGAATAGCTTAGCTTCTATCTTGTAAAGTATATAGAAGGGACCTCAAGTGGGGAATGAGCATGGAATCACACCTGGCTAGCACTCGGGTACCTTACATAAGGAATCCCTGCGCGTTGTGGGTTGCATCTGGGCTTGTCACGTCTGAGCTTCACTTTTGTGGTAGCACTAATTTAACAAGCTTCTCAACAACTATTATCAATAACGGCAGCATGAGAACAAAGGAATAAGAGATACGACATGTACTGTGACTATTGGCGGTGTGATTACCAAGGGAGAAAATGGAACCAATGTGTATTTGATTTTGGTGTTTGATTGTCCCATATTTTGTGAAGCACTTTATTTCAACCTAGTTGAAATAAAACCAGTTCTTCCCAAACACAACTACGACTCATTAAGGCTTCTTTCGAGAACTCTACTGATTTGCAACTCAGCCCATCTGGTCTCATCCCTTGACTTAATATATTCACATTATACTCTGATCCGAGGTACACAACTCGTCAGGATATCTGTGACTATTCAAGATCATTGGGATATAAGGGTCAAAGAGAGCACAAATAAATCACTTTTTTGCTTCCCCCCCACTCATTTGGATTCCACACTCTCACAGCTTTGTGGCCCCATCATTTCTTTTAAGAAAGCCAAGTTCACAAAACTGCTACCCTGCCGGTCAAAACTCGCATCAATAATATCCAAGATCTGATATTTTCAACCCAAGTTGTAAGACTGATTTTCATCTGTTTCCTGTAAACCCGGCCGGTTTACCGGACCGATCACGCTGCTTATGTAGGCTAGTTGTTCCTTGTCTCCCGCCATCTTGTTGTAGCTCCCACTTGTTGTCTAGAATCCATAGTGTGGTCTTGTTGGACTTCGGTGTGATTTGCTTGTAGTTTTTAGTGTCTGGCCGACACTCTGCCATTTCCCTACTTTCCGGAATTGAAGCTGGCTGCTGCCATGCTATATTTTAAATTTAGGCTTGACACTTTAAATTGGTTTTCCTTTTGTTATTCACTCAGTCCTGTTCAGAATCCATCACCAACCTGCCAGTTGTAAAATTCTGGACTTGGCAATAGCTCGTTACTTCCACCATCAGGGTACTGTACAGTTTCGATCAATTCAAACGGGGGTGTGACCTGTGACTGTGACTTTCGAACCTGAGCTTTCAAAAATGGGTTGGGGGAGGGGTGACACCGAAAAAAAAAATCAAATATTCACCAGGAGTCAGGCAGATTTTCAATGCGAATACAATGCACATAATCCCAAGGCAATCAGAGTAAAATTGAGCCCGTGGCATGATTCTGCTGGAAACCGTTGAAGAAGAAAAAACACACTGCACCTGTTGCACTGCAAACAGCTGTAAAATTCCCCTAATCCCGGTGTGAGGAAGAAATCAGGCAGGTGAAGGCAAAGTGAAGGCAGGACAAGGCATATGGAAGCAAAATTATCACTCAGCCAATTTGGCCCCGGTCACGTAAAAACAGCATCTCGTGAGTGCTCCTCAGCATTCAAAACCCCGCTATGCATGTGAAAATTCAATTTTGGGGGGGGTGATTTTTTTTTGTGGATTTGTGACTTTTTCAGCACATTCAAGATCCCTTCAGTGACCCTTGACAGGTTCAAATATTTTCTGAAATTCTCGGCCCTGTGACACATGACATCCAAATTGAATGAAACTGTACAGTATACTAGCACCAACTTCATGCACCCTGTCCCAAAAATATTTTTTGCTTCAAGAACAGGAGGAGGATATTCAAAAATACACTCCAGAATTGTGTTCAGACTGACAGTTGAACATCTGTTTCCTAGGTCAGCGTCTCATTCACCACGCAAGGACCAGCTGAACGGTGTTGTTCTTCCTGGCCTTGGAAACCGAGCAGTCATGGCTGGAGGAAAAGAACAATTGTACATGGGAATCTCCTTCCAAGATCCTTTACAGTGACATTGACCTCAAAATATCCTACAGGGATGTTGTTGGTGTCTATAACAGTGTATGCTGTCCCATCAAACATAAGATGGGGGCTCCATAGTCTCTTATAAACAGACACTACAACGGGAAGCTCATGCCTCACTTGTTGTAGTCTGTTGATGCTCATGATCAAGTGATTGGAGGGCAGCCTTATTATGTAATCTCGAATTTCTTGGCTGCCAAAGTCAATTCCACAACACATTTTTTGCACTTTTTATGCATGAAGAACATTAGGTAACTTCTGTTCAAGCTACTTTGTCTCTGAATGCCATATGTTGATGCACTGCCACACAGCAAACACCGAGATATTGTTTTGCGCAAAACTCGCATAAAGCTGGTTTACATGCTCAAAGGACACACAAAGGAGGAGTTAAGGAAGCACAAAGGTTTTCTGGGACACCCTGGGGGGTTCTGAGAGTGCCAGCGGCATTCCAGGAAACCTTTATCTTTTCTTTGTCTTTGCTTTGTGTATCCTTTGTCCCTACAAAACCGTCTTTGACCCCTATTGTAAACTGTCACACTGAAGACAAATGGAATGTGTCTGCTGCATTCAAATTTGAATGTGTCGGTCTTGCCCCTGGTTTCAGTGGCATGGTTAACTACAAACTAAAGTCTCCATGTTTCCGGGAATACAAAGACCAGAATTGGCTGGATGGCAGCATTCGGGAGCCATATGGTCTTGAATGGTATCCGCAACCCTTGTAAATTACTCTGGTGTTGAATTTTAATTCCCGGTCGTCAAGCATCCTCTTCTCTGAATCCATTAGATTTCCTCACATTACAGCCTTTTGCGGAACATAGGGCGGGCACATTTTTTTCTGTTTTTGTGTGTTTTCACCAGGAACGCTCTCCTGAGCTCAATTCTGGTCGGATCGTCTTGCGACCGAGTGCGATAGAATCGCAGTCAAGATCCGCTGTCAATCCAACACCGGTATTTTTGATATCATTACATAATATAATCTTCACCAAAAATTCTCGGTTTCCGCTAGGAACACTGTAGCAATAGGAGTAGTGCATCAATTGAGCGAATTCTTGGATATGTTATGTATCACATGTGTTCCTAGTTAACTGTACCATTTTACAATGTTACCACCACCAAATGGTGGTATATAACTCCATTCATCATGATGTGTGAATATGTACCTCACAAGAATGTGTGCCAAATCAGGATACAGGGCTAGATCGAATATCTGAGTCTGGTGTTGACTATTATCACCTGTGATACATTAAATATCCAAGAATTAGCTCAATCGGTGCACTACTCCTATTGCTACAGCGTTCCGAGCGGAAACCGAGATTTTTTGGTGGAAATTCCATTGTGTAATGATATAAAAATACCGGTGTTGGATTGACAGCGGACTTTGACTGCTTTGACTGAGATTCTACGGTTTCAAGACGATCCGACCAGAATTGAGCTCAGGAGAGCGTTCCTAGCGAAAACACACAAAAACAGAAGAAAAACGCGCCCGCCCTATGTTCCGCAAAAAGCTGTAGATTACATCATCCCACATGTGCATCAATTAGATGCAGCACCTCTGCTCCAGGTCCCAAACAAAACATGTTTCTGATATGTATATATATATATTGCGCAATGTGTGAAAGCTGTAGAATTTAGAATACATATTATTGACAGGAGGATGTGTATGGTGCCATTAATTGAATGAAAGAGGCACACTCACGCAGTTTCTGGGTCAAAGAAATTGACCAGCCCGGCAGGTTGCTCAGAGCACAGTGGTAGCTGCTCGGTTGAGAGAACCCCAAATTTACAGGAAATTTGAGGGCATTACAACAAGTTCATTAGGTGTCGTGCCAGTTAATCATGATAGAAAAGAGGTGGTACTACCTACAGAGCCAATTCAACGTGAGATGCTATTCTGGCATCACCCAGGCAATAGCCCGAGTAAAAAACAGAGTAATAGCAGCAAGAAAGCCCAATGCCTAAGGTGCCAGCATGGAATAAAAACCCTGGGTGATGGATTAGACCTTGTCGAAAGACTAAGAAATCCTGCACATGAAACATCGGCGTCCTGTCTGTGCAGCGAATGCATTGAGGACAGGATCACCTGTGGCTACAAAGACCTGCATGCATGCGTGACTGCGGCAGCAGACCGTATGGATGAGTCAGTTTCTACCAAAATGGGTAAACACACCTGGCACTGTGGCCCAAGAACAAACCCAAAATACCCGGATCATGAGGACGATGAGGAGTGTTTCAAACCACCAAAGAGTACTGAAACTCTAACACAAGGCCTAAGAGTGTTAACGAATAGGACCAATGAGGCAGAAGAATGACCTCATGTATGTGTCAGACGGAGATTGATAGAAAGCAATGCCAAGACAAATGTCACAGTTCACATCAGCAATGCTACTCACGCACCTCCACAAATGAAAAAAAGGAGCAGCCACAGGTATCGTGTATGGCGTTGATAAGCAGGATATTGATACACCTGTGAAATCACTCGTTTTTGCGGTCTTCTTATGTGCAATATCTTGTATATCATGTATCTACAGTTTCGACTGGTTTCCCATAACAGGCCAGTATCACCTGAGTAACGAGATGGTGTTTCTGAGGAATCAGAAGTGTCTCTGGCAAGTGCTCGCTCCAAAACATGTAGGAGAAGGTGTAGCCCAACTAAACATACAATTGTATTGCTTGTTTCTGCCGTTGCCAACATCGGTTCAAGTGGTTTCAGACGTATCGAGTGTTTCCGAGTGTGGATCATTGAAGGAAGCATGCCAAGCATAGCTGCATGTGACATCGAACAGTGTTTCACTTGTTTCCATGGAGCGGCTATGTCGGACATGTGTTAATGGGTATCACAGCTGCCAGATCTTTGGATCAGTGATCTCAGAACCATAGCAGATACCTTTGGGGATAGTCAAATCTAATCCTTGAAGGTCTCTTTTCATGGTCTCTTTGAAGTGGGGTATCATTTGAAAGCTATAGACTAGGGCTACAAAGTCCGACTATACCGATACAAGGGATACTTCAGGAACAAAGGTTCCACAGCTCAAGGAACACTTGGTGGTTGCTGATTAAAGTGCTGGTCACACCACCATGTGTCAGGAATTACTAAGAAATGGTCGGAATATACCCGGAATGACGAATCCGACCTCACCAACCAATGGGACGCTTTGTAGTCTTTATAATACTCCGGAAACACAGGAAACAGGACGGATAAATGGACATTTTACACATTTCTTTATTGTCATAGTCATATCATCATTTGTATAAGTAGCTAGAGTGTTTGCAGCGATAGCACAGAGAAGCTTCCCCTGTTAGCAAGCTAATAACTTGTGCCTATGGGAAGCAACTCGCTGTTTTTCGAGTTTCGCAAGTCTCAGATACTTGTGAAGGGCGAAAATCGTGCAATGGGGAAGGAATAGAGCTTGGAAGGTTGTGATTGAATTGGATATCTGGTTTTGGACTTGGAAACTTGTGTGATTGAGACTTGGGAAGTGATTGGACCTGGATTGGATTTGGACTGGATTGGATTGGATATTGGGACTGTGATACTGGATTGGACTTGACTGGGACTTGGATTGGGATACTGGATTTGGACTTTGGGATTGACAACACACCTGCAACACACTTTGGAACAACACTATTGTCGCAGATCTTTGGGATACGCAAGAAACTCGGGAAACATCACTGTTTCTTGTGTTTCACAACTTGGCTACTATAAAATCGTATTTTCATCGTTTGAAACAGCTGTATCCTTTGGATCCTCTGTTTCGTCTGTATCGGAAACACAGTGTTTTGTACAACATTCACATTGAACAATCAGCTTTCCCTTTCAACCTTTTAAAGGCTCTGAAACTAGGGACTGACACTCGTCGGCTACCTTGGAAGTGATCAAAGCAGCTATCATACATCATTTCTGGTGTTGGTTTGGGATAGGCTCAGTCTATCTTGTCCAATATTGGTTTTGTTGTTTTGGTTTTAGTAGTTTCTTGTGTTTCCACACTAGGTTCCGAGCTCGCAAATCAGCGTTCAAGACAACCAAAATAAAGGGTTCCAGGTCCCGATAGATGAGGACCAAACCCCATACATATGTCGCAGAGATCTTTGCTGCAATAGATGTAGTGAGCAATATCGAAACAAACGCACAACTTACCATAGTCAGTTCCCAAAATTTTGTGCAAACCTCAATGGACAAGCTCAGCACCTGGGAACCAGAAGGGTGGATGGGTGTATGTCACCGTAAGGCACTGTGATGCCTCGCAGCCGAACTCAAGGCCTGCCACAGGCCTATGCTGCTTGTAGTTGCAAAACCAGGAGAGGCCGGGAGGGACCTCCTTTGACAATGCACTCTTCTGGCTAGACAGGCTGCAATGAGCAACCAAGTTGCACCTTTTGACTTGTCAATACCAAATGGCATGGCCCTGCCGGGTGTCAGTCTCACCGGAAACAGACAATGTACCTTTTACAAGAGCATCTGAGAGATGAAGGCAGAGGATGTGGCGGTCAGACCATCGACCCGGATCAAACTCGACACAATAAGGGAGAAGATAGGCGAAGCCTTTGATAAATATACATCAGATGAAGAAATCTGGATCTCTGTGTGCAACAGAGATATTCTACCACTCGCTGCCTAATTCCTGTGGAAAGGTATTCATAATGCACATAAACTGGGCCATTATTGGTCACACATACCAGAATGCGAAGACAGGGAGATGTGTGGTGAATGCGAGGTGGAAGAAAGCTTGGAGCATATACTAGCAGAATGCCGAAGCCCGGGTCAAGAGATCATCTGGCAAGCTGCAGAAACCATATGGGCAGGGAAGCAAAGAGAGTGGTCAACGGTATCACTGGGAGGAATCCTGGGCTGCAACCTAGCCGACTTCCACGATAAAAAAGGAAAGAGAGACCAAGGAGCAGAAAGGTTGTACTGCATCCTCATGTCAGAAGTGGCTTACCTCATCTGGAAGATCCAGAACAATCGGATCATGAACCGGGACGGTGAACCAGTCCCCGAGTCAGAAATTATCAACAAGTGGAAATATAACATAGAACACCGCAGACAGGTCGACATTGTGCTCGCAAACCGTCCACCTAAGAGCGGGCGTCCCACGCTGATGCCCCAGCTCGTCTGGGACACCTGGTCTGGAACACCAGACCTACCCTCAAACTGGTTGAAAGATCCTAGAGTTTTAGTGGGTAGCGGAGTACCAAAAACAAACCCCAGAACACAAAACAGTGTTGGGTAACTCAGCAGCCCCACACTGCCGGAACAATGGTGTGTGGAAGCATATTTCTCTGGGAGGTGGAAAACTTTCCTATACAAATTTTCAATACAACCTTATGTGTCAGAGGGCTAACCTATTGTTAGTTGCTGCAGCTTTACATTGTACCACCAAAAGAAAGAAAAAAAAATCATGATAGAAAAGGGAATCAAATACTTGATTAGCTAATCTTAAGTTCCAGGCGGTTCAACCACTTTTCAGACTTAAGTTTTACTACATCTTAGTTCTGCTACAGTAGTCTACCTACATTCTGAATATCACATATTGACATTGCCGTTGGCAATCTCGATCTTAAGTTTGCACAAGACTTAAGTTCATACAAGACTTCAATTTTGAGATCAGTTCATATAAAAGATATATTTAAACAATTGAAGGACTTTAGTTTGAAGACTTAAGTTTTGAGTTTCTATTACTCAATTTATATTAATGGACTTGCCCAGGACTTGAGATCTGATACCACTTGAGTTCTAGGGCAAAAACTTCAGTTCCATCTCAAATGTCCAAGAGCAGAAAGAATGAAATGCCTTAGCCTTTGTTTTGAGCAGTAGCACAGGGCTATACTCCATCCTCTGGCGAGGGGGGCAGCAGTGGAGGCCACTCGAGGAGACAGCAGCAGTGGTCTGCAATGAAATGCTACTTGTTTGAGTGTGTGTTGGGTAGCAATAAAGGGGACTGTAAGGGCAACCACAAGGCTCAAGGTACTCAGGATCTGGCGTGGGGATCCCGAGGTTAATTGATAGTAGCTAAATATACAAGGAAGTGCACCTGGCATGGGTGATTCAAAGAGAAGAAACTCTGAGGATTCCCATGCCAGTCGTAAGTATAAGTAAGCTAATGACTAGGATCGTGTGATTGGAGTGATTGGTGGGTGTCCTGGGCTCGGTCACAAGCAGAGTGCCAACTGTGGAACTGGCTTATGTAAGGGGTCCGGATTGGACCCCATATGTAATTGTTGGTAACATTAGAGGGACGACTAGGGCACCAAACAGGGGTTCCCCTGACAGTGACAACCCTAAAAATTTGAAGGACCTGTAGAACTCAATAGAAGCACGTTCATAAAAGCACTTACATATGGGTAACCGTGAGATTCGTTTACACAGAGTATTGCTGGCAAAAGAGGCTGCAAGGATGGTGGTGGTGGAAGAAAGGGAAGGAGACATGACAGCCACTGATCGCCGCAGCCCAACATGAGCCCAGTCACTTGTTGTCCCTTATCATGACTCATCTTATCTTGTTCTCAAGGAAGGATAACCAATTAACCAGCAAAACATTCAGAACCTATTTACAATGTGTTTTGAATGTTTTCTGGTTCAATGTACAAAAGATATTCAAGATAATTTCTCCATGACTTGGATATCTTCTGCATGATTTTGACAATGGAGAAGATATTTGAATACATTTTGCATGCTGTAGCCTCAAAAATATGGAGCACATTGTAAACACTGCGGAGATCCATTTGTATTAGTGCGAGAAAAAACGGCCTAGAAAAAAGTTCTACCAGATTAGTGTGTTTTACTCCGAATTTTCTTCCAGCTAAAATTTCATGGATTTTTTCCCTTTCTAAAATGATGTCTCTTTGTCCAGGTAAAAGAGTTCCTTCACTATCTCTTTGGTGAGAGAAGTGTTTTACCAGAACAAAGAGTGATAGTTTGAACAAAGGAAAAACATGGTTGTACTTTAGCCGCTGTAAAATTTGCCATTAAAACACACTAATGTGGTAGAACTTTTTTGTGAGCTGTTTTTCCCTTGTAAATACAAACGGATCACCGCAGTGAAATTGGTTCTCAATGTTTTTCGCATGTTTTGCTGGTAAATATTTGGTTATCCTCCCTGTGAGATCTCTCATTCTCCTTTGTTGCCACACTGTCACTCCCAGACACCCTGCCGCTACCCTCACCCTGGTGTCAGCAACGGCGCTTAGGTCAGCCTGACTGCACCAAAGCCTAACACAACCGCAGCCAAGCCCCAGGTGTTGAGAAGGAATCTGTCACCGCTCCATGAGCGAATGACCGTATATCGAGAATCCAAGGTGTGAGAATAACCCAAGTGAGGAATAACCCGGTCCTGGGGAACCCGAGCAAGGGTTCTCTGGTCTGGGTTATCCATATAATCCACAACCCACAACCCTGTTGAGGAATAACCCTGTCGCAAACTAAGACAGGGGTTGAGAACATAGGAGACGAGGTGCTGCCAAGAGAAGAGAAAGCCGAGGCAAGACCAAGTCAACGAGACGACGAGAGCAAGGCAGGCTCAGGTCCAATACCAGGTAGTCCAGGTCAAAGTAAGTCCGGTGAATAGACGAGGTAGAATCTACTGTACAGGAGATTCTACTTAGGTTTATATACAATAAATAAAGGAGTCCGATCGTAGGATAAATGTAAAGGCCATATGTAGCATAAAGGGGAAATGAATTAGTATAACACAAAGGAGTCGACAGGTAGAGTCAGGGGCAGGGTCAACAGGAGCCAGGGGTAAGGCACCTGTGGAGTATCAAGGGGTTGGCAGGGGAAACCAGGGGTTAACACTGCCAATAAAGAGGAGTCAAATATGAATCCAGAGGGGTCGTTTCAGAGTAAAGGAGGTCGGGTTGTTATCGCAGAATAACCCGAGCAAAGCCAGCCAAGGCAATAGTGTTTGCTGGGAGTTGATAGTGAGTAATCCACCTGCGTGTGGATTAGAGCCAGGGTAATTTGGCCGGTAGTGTGACCAGTCACCCTGTAAAAGGGCATGGCTGGGGGTTCTATGTGCATGTGTTGTGAGGAATAACCCAGAGAGTACCGGGTTATTCCCAAAAAGGAAATGGTAGAACCCTGAAAAGGAAAGCGGTAGGTCAGATCATGACACCTGGGTACACTTTAGGAAGCTCGGGTAGAGCTTCTTAGCCTTACCTGCCCTTTGTCACCACTCGCTGATCCATGCCACCGCCGCTACCCTCGCCATTGGACCCCTGCAGGAACTTGGGTGGATATGAGCTCGCGACCCCGGGAAGCCACATATATTAATGGCTACCGCCAACACAATCACTTACCAACAGGGGGGCAACTTTGTTCAGGTTGCAGGTGGCACAGTTGCGGTTCTTCATGCGGTAAGTGCCACTTCTCAATTTTGTATCACCTCCCGCTTGTCCCCACCTCTCTGCCACTTTCAATGCATGATCTCTTCTTCATCACTCCATAGTCAGCAAATGTCACGAATTTGAACCTCCCTTTAAATAGGTGGGATGTTTTTGAATTGCTATGCTTGGCAGGACTTAAGTTGGGGAGCCTTAAGTTGGCGGGTCTTAGGTTGTACTACTACTTAAGTGGTACAGGACTCAAGTTCAGGTGTTATAGTACAGATGTAAAATGAGCTTAAGTTGTGAGCAAGAGTTAAGTTCCTGGCAAAGCTTAAGTTTGGAGATGGGACTTAAGTTCTGGAGGAGAGGAGGGGTGTGTGGGTGGTCGGTGTGTATGCCTGCCAAAACATGCGCAGAACTTAAGTCCGAAAAGCGGTGGAATCGCCCCAAACTTAAGAGCTCATTTTATTTCATAAGCCTCCTCATGCATACCTAGGTTAATCAAATTCTGAACCCCGATCTGACACAGCATTTTCCATTCCAACCGTGGATCCGGATGCGAGGATTGGGAAAATCATCCATCTTCTCGCATTTCGATTCACGGTGGTTGGTACACCCTGCAGCCCTGGTCAACCGACTGGGACGCCTGGGAAAAGTCTTCGCCTGTTTGAGGAAACCGTCGATGGCAAGCTGAGGGTCGAAAAACTGCTCAAAGATGTCTGGAAGGTCACCGGAGTTGTCAATCCACTGGCGTACATCGTCAGTACGGGCGGCCTGTGCTTCTTTCTTTCTTTTCTTTTTTTTTTTTTTGGTCGTACGAGATCAGTCGAGGACATCTAGCAATTAGCTAGATTCCAGCTGCGCAAGGGCCAGAGGGCTCCAAGGTGCCATCCGGAATCTGAAGTGCTGCCACTGCAAACACAACCACCGCCCCGGGGAATGGGTAAACACACAAAGCGGTGAGCAACAGTGTAGGGCTCCAAGTCATCGATTCCGTCCTCTCCCGCCGACGGCTGAGATGGAAGGTGCGATGATTTCGACTCGGTACTTACTAAAACCCGGGGCTCTTTGATCCAGTTCTCTGATAGTTTTTCCTCGTCCATCAGCGTGGAGCTCCATGTTTGGAGGACGAGTGACGGCTTGACCACGTACTGCTTGCCGTATTTAGCATGGTACGTTAGACCACAGTCAAAGTTGAGCCGCTTGCTCATTGCACTTACCCACCTATTGTGGATTTCGTTGGGGTGTAGCGGTTCACCATCCTTGTTCAAAACACAGTCGTTGCGGGCTTTCCAAATGACAAAGACTACCTCAGAAATAAGGATACGGTATAGTCGAGAGAGACGGGCTTTCTATTTACCACTGGTGGCCGCTATTATTTTTGATCCGAAGGTGGCCTCACTGTCCATCGTATGGAGTTTGGCTCACCATTGTAGAAGGAGATGGATCGTTTTGTTTGCCTAACATGCAGTTGTAAAGAAATGAGCTGCAAAATGTTTTTGAATTTCCCTTGAAACAGGACGGAACTCATATGCCAGACGTGGAGATCCTCATACGCCCGGGGCCCAATCTAAACTAGTGGTGGTAGATAGACTACTGGCTTCATTATTTGCCCTAATTCCGAATGTAATTCTCGTCCGAAATCCCTTTGGCGATATGGTGTCGAGATTGCAGAACGTAGGAAAACAAATCATGCTGTGCACCATAGAAACTACGAGAGACGAAAGTCCTAAATTAAATTCTCGGCTCTTCCAGGGCCCGACCAGGGTGTTATTACTTTAATGTTCGAAACGTTCAACCGGCTTGCGATCTCGACACCATGTTGCCAGAGCCGATTTCGGAAGGGAACAGGCCAGAATTACATTCGGAATTTGAATTTTGGGCAACTTAACATCTCCTGAAAGTCAGAACCCACCCTCGATGTTCGTCAAGCCGTTGTTCTGGTACACTCGGGCATCTCGGGCATATTGAAACAGCTCGGCATCTGATGCAATCATTGTTTCAGGCGCTACATAGGCTCTTCGCCATCTACCGCCACGCCAACTTCACGTAATTTCAACGAGGTTTCGCCAAGAGAAATTTAGGAATGTTTCGATCTGCATTTCCTTAGGTGCCTTCATATGACTTTCTTTTACTGCAGACCAATTTTGGAAGGAAAGGCGCATTCAAATTCCAGCCGCGTTCAAGCTCGCCCAGTCGCAATCGTAGGAATACGTGCATCTACTCTTATACTTAGAACAACACAAAAAACTCCATCCATGAGCAACTACGCAGTATTTATCACAGCAGCAGCAAGGGTCACTCCGAAGGTACAAAGAGACTTATTGTTCATGCTAGTATGTTAACCTATGTACAGGTCCTCAACGGCGCGTTCGTGCTCATGCACGACTTCAAGTACAATGAGTGGCCCCCGGCCTACGGCTGGGTGCTCCTCACATCCAAGGAACTGCCAACCACGTCCCCGCGAGCGACAGCCGTACCATTACCCGCCGCTGCCAGCACCAGCAACGAATTTACTTCGCTGTCGCTCGCGGAGATCAGTGTGTTTGTCCGTACGCACGAAAGGGAGTTATTGAAACTCGATATAACGAGTGCGCTCTGGTTGGTCATCGACCAGAGGGGCCTCGAGACTTCGACGGGCATCGTGTGCAGGGAGTTTTACTATCCGGCCGAAGAAAAGGAAGGGATGGAGGAAACACAATGGGTGAGCGACTTCCGCGCATGTAGGCTGCCATATGAAGAGACGTGGGGGATGATCACCAACTTGGAACTTGCGAAGATTAATTTCGAAGACGAGATTGATGAGGGAGCTGGGGTGCAGCTCGACGGGAGTTGGAAGTGGAAAGGGTTCGGACCGAACATGAAGGAAGATGATACGGCGAATGAGGAGGTGAATAGGGAGAAGGCATTGAAGGCGTTGAGGGATAGTGGGGATGTGGACTAGAACGTAAGCCGTCCATTTTCTTTGAAACATCGTTCGTGCAACTTACCCTCCCTTAGAAATGGTCTTCCACATGCAAAAATACTCTTCCAGCCCCTAATTTCTCGCATTTGGTTCCGGCGTCCAGCTTGGAAGACAATAAATTTATTTGTTATTACAAGGAAAAAAGTTCAACTCGTGGACTCATTTTTCCCCGTTTCCCATGCGCATTCGTCGGCTCACTTTAAATCGCATGTCTCCATGCACATTCTCTTCGGTACATTTACCTTACCCTAATTTGCTCTGTTCAATCTGCTACCGCGATGTCTCGGACGCTCGGTTCAAATGACTCGATAGTAATCCTCCTCATTATCGTGACAAGAATTTGCAGTGTCTAGATTGCCTGTTTGATTTCTTTGGCAAAAAACTTTCAAAGCAGCCTGGCAATGGGGGGCGAAAGAGAACCCTTGCTCATCCTAACTTCCACCGAGCCCACATCACTTTCTTCAGTGCAAATAGTTTTTCAACTTTTCCAACCGGATTCGAGGATGAGTCAAACTCGGCATCAATGATAAAGATTCTAATCACTACGGACTGACGCGTATAAATACTGCTCTATCGCGCCCTCCTCTTTATCCACATCATTCCGGTCCATCTATCGCAATCGCCTTCAAGTTCCTCACAACCGCCCCGACCAATCGAACAATGGCGACCTCACCCATCTCCGAGTCGCCTGAGCTCCTCGACCTTTGGACGCGTGCGGACCAATATTCCTCATCAAGCCCGACGCGGTCCTCGAGTCCGTGCAGACGACGTCCAAGGACCGAGGTATCGAGTACGACGTGGCTCTCAGCCCCGCGCAGGGCAAGTTCCTCCAACTGCTCTTGCTGAGCATCGGCGCAAAGCGCGTATTGGAGGTTGGCAGTCTCGGAGGGTGCGTATTCAACCAACGTGATTAAATCTGGCCTTCAGTCGATTATATACCAGGTATTCTGCGATCTGGATGGCGCGCGCACTCCCCGCTGACGGGCAGGTCGTCACGCTTGAGCTTGAGCCGCTGCATGCACAGGTGAATCTTTCTCGTATTACCCTACCCATCGCTCATCTACGGCGCAGGTGATGGAAGAGAACCTCAAGAACGCGGGCCTCTCTTCAAAGGTTCAGGTCATCGTTTGCCCCGCGCATGCGTCGATGCAAGCCATGCCCACAGACCAGGCGCCATTCGACCTCGTCTTCATCGACGCGGACAAGAAGAACAACACCAATTATTTTGTGGAGGCGAAGAGGCTCGTGAGGAAGGGCGGGATTAATGTGCGCTCCCTCTCTTTCCACCCTACTCCAATAATCGAAAGACAATCCGGGTAGATCGTCGACAACGTGGGGCGGAAGGGGCGTCCTGCGGATCCAAGCGTCACAGACCCGAGTCAGGAGGGCGTGCGCGAACTGCTGCGGTACATCAAGGACGATGCCGAGGTGGAGGCCACGACGATACACACGGTTGGGGAGAAGGGCTTCGACGGGTTCTTGTATGCGATTCGTAAATAGTCAGCGGAGCATGAGGTGAGATAAATAAAACGAAGTAGAAACTTGGCTGCTCTGTCCGCCAGAATGGGTAGTTTTAATTCAAGAAGAGTTCACGTAAAGTCGTGCGCCCACGAAGCGCGAGGGAATATGAGTATATATGTAGCCGTATTTGGCAATTCCCGTTCAGATTGAGTTGAACTTGAGGATAAGGAGAGCTGACGCCAGTACGGGATGGGTCGACCCGTTGATACGTAGATGGGTCGCGTTTTCTGAATGTAAACAACATGGGCATAGAGAGCAAGTGCCTGCCTTCGCTTCGGTCCAGAAAGCAGATATACTTAGAGGATGTGGATTCAAGGAATCAACCCTACGGTTGTTGCTGTTGGACCCTGAAACGCGCCGAAAAATTGCCAAACAGTGGACGGTCTTCACGGACGGGTTCGTTTTTTTTCGATTTTTTAATCAGTGTTACGCGATCCTGGAGACTAGGAAATAGTGGCTCAAGAAAGCCGCTTACTGTAGTCAATGGGGCAGTCGAGCACCTCCGCCTCGATACTCGCTGAAGTCGAGTTAGACCATAGAGTACTGTAAATTGGAGACGGTTAAATATGAGAGCTTGAGAAGAAAACATATCCGCAGAAGGGATAAGTACAAGGAGAAGGGAGGTTTGTTCAGTGGTCGGTGAAGCATTTGCCCACCCGCGAAAATATACACAAAGTCACAAGTCGTTCGTCTCTCTTGAACTTCCATGTCAATCGTCCTCAAGTCCGGGGGCGGTTGGTCTTCCTCCTGCCTCTTGTGGATCGCCATGAATTAACTTATTCGTTGCCGACACCTCCAGTGGAAGGCAGCTCGCGCTACTTAGATGTCCGTCACGGTGCCGGTGCGTCCCGGGCTTGCCCCCAGCACCGTCGAATTCACATCGTATACAAGACGTGGTGCCACATCTCGGGCAGCGACGCGACGACCCCCCGCGGTCCGATTTCAATCCAACTCACGCAAACTGGAGGGCCAATCTATTCCCATTCCCCATCCTCCGTCCACGAGTGCACAGCGCGCAGATCGCCTGAGGCGGCCTCTCAGAAACGTGCGGCTCGCGAGCGCAATATGCGTCATTTTGAGCCTCTTCCTTCTGGACTTAGGCTGTGCAATGGGCAGATACGCGATTTTGGACACGCGAGGCGCATCATCGAACGCCATGATGCGCCGTCTGCACCGCCCCGCGCATAACTGACCTGTGCCTGCTCAATAGCTGAGTTCTGCATTGCACATTGCATGGCATCGCGAGTGCGACACAGTTCACTATGCGATGAGTCTAGCGGGCATCACTGCCGCGGGGACTTCAAGTTCCACGCGCGTGTTGCCCACCCTTGAAGCTCGACTGCGAGGAGGGTTATGGAGGAGTACATACAACTTTAGTATCATTAGGCATTAGGCGTTCGCGCCAATGCCTATTCCACCCAACATGACTTGATCGGCCATCAATTTTGCCGTATCTCAGCAAATTTACACAAGTCCCTCCTTCAACAGCATTAAGATCCCTAATCCTAACATTAACCAGACCTTAACCAAACTCTAACCCTTGACTCTAACTCCTAACCTCTAACCTCTAACCTCTAACCAAAACCCTAACAGAACCACCCTAACCCAAACCACCTGGCCGCTAACCCCTAACCCACCGAACTCGGCAATCTGCCGAATGCCGTCACTCTGTGATGCGGGCATTTGATCGATAGGCATTCGCCACCATCAATAGGCGTTCGGGTGCCGGACCGAACGCCTATGCTACTAAAGTTGTCGTGCCTCGTTATGGAGCCCGATGACGGCGATGCGGGTACTCAAGCGCCATTCGGGCGAGTGCAGCGCACGTCTTTCTCCTGGCTGTCCCAGTCTTGTCTACTTCGAAATGCCCGACGCTGATCCTACTCGTAGTAGCTATGGCCATGCCCTTCTTCCTCTGGCGGTGCAATCGCGCTGGCATACAATACGTACCCAAGGGACATGATCGGGAAGGCAGGTCTTGGAGCGGTAAAGGACAAATGAAGCATTAGATACGACATGAACCTCCCATACGTGACTCCCCGCCAGGCATGATTTGTTTCTTAGTCCCGCACTCAGCGTCTGCTGACATTTCGCATGCGATGTAGCGACCTCCAGTGTTTATCTGGCCTCTATCGACTCAATTGGCACGGGAAGACTCCCCTCGGTGCTGTACACGCTCGGCGCTCGTATATCTGGCAAAAGAACGTGCGTCTTCCCTCCTTTGAATTATTATCGGTGGTGCTGGTGCTGCCAGTGCGAGCGCGAGTGCAGCCAAGTGGGGATGTCAGTATCCCTGGGAGATTTCAGCGAGCGCGCGAGGGTAGATCTGCACACGGGGTGATTGGCAACGTCCACTGCGCCTCCAGGGAAGATGGAGCGAGGCTTTGTGGACCGTGTACTGTTCCGAGGGTTTACAATCCGAGAGCAAAATAGCTGGCGTAGCCGTGGGCCATAGCAAATCGGAGTACGCGGAGAGAGGTAAGGAGCACCCCGTGCGCTACAGTCTTTCGCGTCGTCTCGCCGCATTCGATCCCGAAGCCTGCGGTGATTACTTGCCCCCCGAGCGCGCAGTGATACCGGGCAATGCTGGGCGATCTCGACCTGCATGCGCAGGACGGATTGAATCATGGTTTACCCTTTAATCTTTCCGCTCCGGCCGATGGACCTTGGCTTACTCTCGAGTCGCAGGCGTGTCACATGTACGGTGCTCGCGGGATAGACGGATAGCGTGGGGGGTTCTGCCATCAGGTCCAGACTCGTGTCTATGGACAAGATGGCACCTTTAGCACGGCGTCCTGTGCTCGGAATAGCATGAATACAGTGTTTTTCAAAGCAATCATCGGTGCAGCATGCGCGGAAAAAGCCCAGTGCTTTCTTTCAGCGGCTCCGTCGGTAACTTTAAAGAGCGGCGACTATACGGACAGTGCCCCATCTTTCAATCGGGACTCCCAGCTAGCGGACGTTGATGCTAACTCCGATGTCGGTAAACTCATATAAAACTATTACTGGTGAGGGTCTTTCCGCTATGGTGCGGTGAGGTCTATCTTTTCGGTCGTTCATGATCTGAGGATTCAGCGCCTTGGGAACCGGGAGGTGCCAAGGGCTCAATTATTATTATTTTGGTCCGATTAAATTTTGCAGCCTTAGAGCTGGGTCTGCGAATGTCATGATATTTAATTCCCGATGGTACGAGTAAGCCATTGTATGCTCTCAAATTGGAATGAATGCATATGGTACTCAGTTGAATTTAGATTTATTTATGGCGGTTGGCGGGGGAAGAGGACGGATACATATGTAATGGTTCTGCACTCCCTGCAAGAAAGATTCCAATATTGACTGAGCCGCACGGAAACCATCAGGGCAACATTCCAAAGGTTTTCTTTGAATTGTCCGATGCAATGATATATTCAGCCTCAATTCCCGGAACCTCTAGAACTACGCGGAAGTTGAAAACTAGACACTGTTCTTGAAAGTAATCCTACACCTTCATGCAGCCTTCACCTCTTCCAGCTCTCACGTCCTCGCATCCTCCTCTGTAGATGCCCCAGCAGCACTCACACGAGACGTGGACTGCAACACTATGGTTAAAGAATCCGACGTGCCGCGGCGAGCGGTAGAAGATCTTGAATCCGGTCCAGTGGTTCCGGGCTGATGGAAAACAACCGTAGACTGCGGAATCGCGGCTCCGCTAGCGAGGCGTCTATTTCGCCCCAGAACTGGGTGTCGCTCTCGGGTGCGTAGATTTCGACACGTATATTTATACAACTCCAATCCGAGGCAGGCAAAGACGACAGGGCCTCGTTGATGTTGAGCACAGTGGCGCACGACATGGAGAGGTTTTGGAGCTTGGGTGTGTGTTGAAAGATTTGGCGGTAGAATTTTATGGTGTCTGCCAGCGAGAAGTGGTATCAGACAAAGACCCAAAGGACGGTGATAAGAACGCACAGTTCCAGGGGCTGTAAATCTCAAGGCTAAGGGATTGCAGCTCCCCGCCAGCGCGCTGGATGTAGGTATGTACGGACTGAAATGTATCCCTATGTGAACGGTAACTTGCTTCGAATTTCAACGATTTGAGGAGTGGGGGGACAGGAAGGGAGAGCAACCAAGAGAAAAACACATCGATGTGCTCCGAGGCAGATATTTCCAAATTTGCGAGATGAGTCGGAGCGAAGGTGGGATATTCGTCTGTGTCTATGAAGCGAAATGGATCATAAATCACCACGGAATCCAAACAAGGGAAACAGGACATGAGGAGGATCATCGTGTCCAATGGCAGGGATACACGGAACCCGTTAAATCTGATTTCGAAACGCGAAAGCGACGCGGAATTGGCGCACCAGGACCGGAGGTGGCTGTGGAGCAACTCGTCAGATTCAAGCCAGTATCCCCAGGAATCTTCCCATCGACTACCGCCTATGTCGATGATGGCGATCCTGATGGTGGTGAGATTGGGGCACCCGTACAGCTGCCTCAGAAGTGACACATCAAGGAACCGGCCGATGAAATGCACCTCGAGGACTCGAATAAAGGCGAGGATTGGGAAGGACGATGTAGTGACGGTGTCGACGAATGAGCGGAGGTTTTTTGCAGTGAGAGTAACCGTTGAGAAAAGGTGATATCTGCTCCGATTCACCCAACCGCTGGAAACGAGGCCACACGTTTTCACAGTGGCATTCCCGTCTGACCAGTGGTTGGCGCCACAGTCGATGATTTTCTCGACAAGTTCCTGGGGAAAGTCGCGCATGGATGTAGCTTCTTCCGAATCTTTCTTTGGTGGCAGAGCCCACGGCAGTGGTAAAGCTGCACGATTTAGGTCGGTTCAGAAGCAAGGAGGCGGACGCACCAACAGCAAGACCAATTTGAGATCGATAGTAGCAGCAAAAGGCGCAAGTGACTTCCTTCCCCATTTGGGCCGCGTCACCGTCGCTTACTTAGTAGCCGAGCTCCTCCGGGCTCCGACCTGCTCCGACAGTCACTGAATTGTGGCGCTCAATCGTCGCAGCCTTCGTCTCTCTTGAGAGACCCCACTCGCGACATTTTGGCTGAGGTCACCGTTTCTCCCCTGAAAAATGGGCCTCGACCATCCATTTCCCTCAATATCTCGGCTAAATTTGAAGCGATAAAAAATTGCCTCGCTTGTCCCTCCGAACTGTTACTCAAGAGAAAACAAGTAGAATTCATGCACAATACTTATATGAGAGAGGAGCCGTGCTTCCATTTAATTGATCGTATGTATGAAGCATGTTCAATCATTGTTACATAAGTATGTCCAACCGCGATGTTCAAATTGTGCCGCAAAAAAATGCACAATCCACACGGTCGGGGAGAAGGGGTTCGATGGGTAATATGCTTTTCGTAGTTAAATGGTCCGATCTGGGGAGTGTGAAGATGAAGAAGCAAATAAAACGAAATAGGACCGAACGTGGCGGTTCTGATTCAAATTACTATTTTTGACCCTGTACTTGGCCACCTAAGCATTCATGCTTCAGTATCAACCTTTGGAATCGTTCCACGTGGACAGGACAATATGAAATGAAAGGCAGGCATTCTAAGAAGGGTTTAAGTCTACTCCCACCCAAATATATGAAGATTTGCCCTCGCAGTGAATTATTTTGGACAGCAGCTCAACAAGCCCAAATAACAGGCTAGTTGACCACCTCCCAAACCAAGCTTTGGAGATGGAACTCGGTGCCCAGAGCCATCGAGAATCGTATCTAGGGCATATACTAACAATTGGAACCTATCTTAGTCTACATGCGACCCACATCTGGGGTGTAAACACGTGCTCCTCGGATGGGGGAAAAGCCCAAAGCGAGGGCACTGGAGCAACGGCGCGTCTAGCGAAGGATAGAAGGATGATGTGGCTCAAATTAGGCCTCACACGGCGTCAAGGGAAGCTATAAAACATATTTGCATTGATAACTTCATACCCAAGTGCTCCCAGCTCCCCCAAAAAATCCCAGTGTTAACCTGATCGAAATTGTGTGGTTTGCGGCAAAGCATTGCACTGAGAAATGAGCTGACCAGCTAAAATTTCAATTCACACCCTAAATCGAGGTATTGGACTCCAAAATCCATCGCGCCAAGTTCCAGATCGGTAGTCTCACAGTGTCGTCTTATACGACGTTGGCCAGTATGGGCCACTCAAAAAGAGCAGCGGTACCTTCAGGGGAGGATAGCGGAGGAATTTTTAGCCTAAGCATAGCGCAGATAGTGAAGGATGATCCTACCGGCGCAGGGGAACAGAACGAGCCTACAAAGTCCCGGAATGGTAAAGAATTGGTCGAAAGGGAGCTGAGACAAGAAAGCCGAGCCGCGTCGGCAATAAGAAAATGATGTTCACACGTTTCGGAGCCTGATCCGACATGTCGTAGCTTTCCATCATTTCATCAGTTGGAGTCGAAAGTCGGTCCAGACATTCGTTATGGGTCCTACTATCATTCCTCATTATGCCGGGTTATAAACATCAAGTCTCAACATGCTAGCTACCAAATGGCCAACTAGGGGGGGTGGCCAAGTACGGGGTCCGAAATAGTATGTGACGGAAATAAAAAATTCTCCGCCATATTTTGGACTATTGGGACTGCCGCCGCAATCCATATGAAGGGACCAGTTGATTGCGCTCTCTCGGGGGTTTTTATGAAATCTAAACTCCTCAATTTATTGAGGTTGAATGGAATGCTAGTACTTTCCCAAAGATCACTGGCTGTTGTATTGTTTTACATTACTCAAACCTCGTACCGATACTAACTATCGTGAGTTCCGTTGACAGCCACTGGTTAAAATTGCCATGATTTCATAATATCGACAGATGTGAACAAAAAAGAGAGAAAGAATGAAGAAAACGCAGTAATAGCTCGACATATTGGACACCTGTCCTAAAGTTTGAACAACCGCTTCAAGAAACTTGCTCGTCTTTGGCGAGGAAGTTCTGGAACTACTGTCTGATCTGCCCGAACAGCACTTTCGCTCCTTCGCCTTTCATGGCGAGGTGTGGGCTTCGAAAGCCGAGCGGGGGAACTTCTTTGTTCTTCCGACCGTCGAACTTCGCGAGTTCGATCAGTGACCCATCGCATCGTCGACGTTTTGGGCTCCGGAACAACGACAGGCTTGGCTGGTTCGCTTGGAGGTCGTGGTGGAGGTGCGTAGACGCGTATCGGTCGGGGTACGAAAGACCGCGGACTTTTCTTCTCTGGCACATCCAGCTTTGAATAGATCCACCACCCCAGAACGGGCCGAACTGTATCGTTCTTCCCGGTTTTGGAAACCGAGAGATCGCGGCTGGATGAGAACCCCATTCCCACCAAACCAGCAACGATGACACACGAAAATTCCGTCCCGATTCTGTCCACGGTGACGTCGATCTCAGCATATCCACTAGGAACCTCCTTGTGATCAATAACGGGATATTCCGTTCCGTCAAGCGTAAGATGTGGTCTCATTTCTTGGAGCGGTCTGGTATAAGAGGACCAGAAGCGGCGGGAAGACATGGATTCAGGAGCTCTCGATTGTGGGCGATTCTAGACATTCAGGTCAGCCTCTACATCGAATATTCTGAAAAAAAGAACGAACAATATCTAGCTTCGGTCCCTGCCAGCGACCTTCCGATGAAAACACGCAAAATGCTGTAATCCAGCCTGACCACTCGTGGCTTCCACATCCAAAGGTTTCGTCGCAAGCAACCTTTTGCCAAAAATCGAAGTTCCCCGTGCTGTTGGGGTCGTCGAAGGCCTTCACGAATCGCGAGATCACGGGGGAAAGGAGATGATACCAGGCGATAGTCTGGAGGCCATATTCCTTCAATTTCTCCAGCCGACGAAGAAGAAGCTCCCAATCATGCCGTTCTCCCTCGAGAGTCACGCGAGGAATGCCGCATATAATGGTCATCTTGTAATCGAAGTACTTCTTCATTGTCGCCATCATCAGCATCGCGCCGATTGTCGTATCGGTGGTCGTAGTGGTGGAGAATTTGGGCAAGATCCACTCGCGAAGGCTTGGGTCGACCACATTCTTGTGGATCATGTCCCCCATCTGACGGGAGAGTTTGGCAAAATCCAACGGGCCCTCAACCTCCAGCTCTTTCTTCCCCTCGTGCGCGACAAAATTGGCGCGAAGCAGCTCCGCGTTCGCGTTGACGAAGAAACTGAACTGTGAGATGATAGCTAGCCAGACGTCGTCTGGACGGATAACGAGCGCGTGGTGCTGGCTATATGCCGACATTACCGTGTTCACAAAACCGTTCTCGTTTGGCTCGATTTTGAACACAGTGTTCGCCAACCCAGATTGTCCGCCGATGGAAGACTGCCAAAGCTGGTGAACTTGCGCGAACTGATTCGGGCAGGCTTTCTGCAAGATCTGGGCAGACGTGATGGGCTTCACGTCGCGGGACTCTGCAAGATGTTTTGCGGGGCAAAATGTGATGGGCATGAGAGGCAGGAGGAAGAATGAACATTGTCCGAGGCGGGCTTTATTGCGCTTGAGATTGGCGCTCCACGTGTTCTCATCCCTGCCAAACCTGGGTATTCTATCATTGTTAACATTTGATCCACAGTTGGTACAAATCCAGAACAAGAACATCCTTGAATGGCATGCAGTTCTGGGACCAGGCTCTTGTCTCTAGTTCAACCAAAGACTTTCGGAGTAATAGTCGGGTCAGTATATAGAGAGTTCGTTGATAAGCGTCCAAAACGACCAGGCAATTTTGCAGTGAGAGCGTTGCAAAGCTGGGTGGAAAGGGTTCGAGGAACGTAATTCCCAGAAGACGGGCCGATACCCGGGACCCTTTTGTGAGCTGGCTTTAAGGCGTCGAAACCGCAACGAATCGGCTTGTGAGAGTTATTTGTCAAAGTGGGCGGTTCCGAGAGTGGTCAGAGATTCCCTGCAATCGCGCGGAAATGCAAGTCCAAGTAGTATTCAGGTGACAGTGGGTGCGTGTAACCGTACGAAGTAAAAGAAAAATAGAGAGTGATATCCTGAGGAATCGACAAGAGAGTCCGGAAAAGTTTCTGGTCATTTATTGCCGGAAAGCAGGCGGGTATACCTTTTCGCGAATCGAGCCGCTTGGCCGTCTTGATCGTCAAGGATCTGTTTCGATATAGGCTGAGCGCAGGATGACGAGTGCAATCGATCCCTATCCACCACAGAAAGAGAGCGAACTATACGGCCAGGACCTCCTTCCCGTTGGGTGGACAGAGATCATCCGGATACCCCACGAGCGCGAGCGGCGCGCACCCAGGCGGGTACACACAGACCGCGCACCTCGCGCACCTGCTCGCGCTGCGCATGGGGGTCGCAGACCACGGCATGCGCCGCGCTTTGGCGGCGAGCAGACCTGAGAGCGGTGGCGAGGCGTGGGTGACCAGCAGGATGAGCTCAGGCATATGGCGCTGCAGCGGAGGTGCGGGAGAGGGTTCATACGATGACAAGCTTCAAAGTGAGACTCTTCGACTCGGATGCGCGAGCCGGTCACGGTCGCTGATCATCGATACGAGCCAGACACATAGCCATCGACATCCATCGCGGAAGTGGCTTCGCAAATACTGCAGTGGATGGTGAGAGTGATCGATCATGCAATGGATGTCATGTCCGCTCGGCGCGAGAGGAGGAGTCGCTGCCGTCGAGTAGACAGACGGTCCCCTGTGTCGGCGGAGGACGCTGACCACGATACGCGCCGTGTTTGCGATGGCGAGCAGAGCTGAGCACTGAGAGCGCGCGGGTGACCAGCAGGACAGTGAGCTCTTGCAAAGGATGCTGCAGCGGAGAGGCGGAGGAGCGCGGCGACTCCGAGGGTGCTTGCTCTGCGAGGACGCAAACTTCTTTAAGGTCGCTCTCAGATCGCAGCTCTGATGGCTTTGGTTCTTAGACGCGGATGCGTGAGCGGGTAGGCTCTTGCTGACCACTGACACAATCGAAGCACAGAGCTATCGACGGTCCCCTCACCCGCCCATCGCTCGCGACGGTGGCTCCGCAGACACTGTAGCGGATGGTGAGATCAGCAAGGCGTAGAGAAGGTGTAGGTGCGCGCGCGTTTCGAAAGGCGAGGATTTCAAAAGGTGATATGGATACAAGGCGTCAATGCATCGTCGAATCGCGAGCTCAAAGCGACCAATCAGTTAATCGATCTTGGCGCGATGTAAGAAATGTGGTGTCTGATCGGAGGACCCCGCGTGCGCTGAACAGGAGACGTCGCCGCTCAAGACACGTGTATTGCGTCGCTCGTAGGACAGTCGAGGTATCGGTTGGTACACGGGGAGCGACACTCATCGGACGACACCCTCCTCCCTCAGCCGTTCCATCTCCTTCGCGCTAAGCCCCAGCTCGCCCATAAGAACCTCGTCTGTATGAGCTCCAAGATCCGGGCCCGCCCACCGAGGCTTCGGATCGCACCCCTCCAGCTGCGGGAACGTCCCCGGCATCTTGACGTGCCAGCCCTCCCCGCCATCCGCCGCATCGGCGCCCTCCCCGCCACGGGGCACCCACACCTCCTGCACCGCCCCGCGCGCGCGCACCTGCTCGCCGTCCACGATCTCGCGCACGGTGACGACGCGTCCCACGGGCACGCGCGCCTCCGCCATGTGCGCCTCCACCTCCTCCGCGCTGTGCGCGCTCGTCCACGCCGCGATCGCGCGCTCAATCTCCGCTTGGTGTGCGATGCGCTGGTGGTTTTGCGCGTAGGCGGGCCCCACGAGATGGGGGGCGCCGACGAGGTGCATGAGGCGCGTGTAGATCGAGTCGCCGTTGGCGCCGATGACGATGTACACGGGGGTGTCGGGCGCGGAGGGTGCGGGGAGGCAGGGGTAGGCGTTGGTTGGGACGATGCCCGTGACGGACGACCCGGAGGGACCGCGGACCTAGGCGAGGGAGTGAGCTCGTGACGTAGGAGAGGAAGCTGAGATGGTCACCTTTCCCATGCGGTCATATTCAGGTATGATGCCTTCCATCAGGTTAAGCATGCTAGAATCGTCTCAGTCTTTGTCAAGAAACATAGCTCGAGCTGCACACCTCTCAAGAATACTGACGTCCACGATCGTACCCCCCGCCTCCCCTTTCTCCTTCTTCTTCTGCCTCTGTAGAATAGCCAGCACCTATCCATCTCTCAGCGTGACACTTCGATGTGTGGCACACGAGACTGACCGTTCCAAACGCGGCATGCAGCCCAGCGACAGAGTCACCGAGACTGATATTCGGGCGTACTGGAGGCCCACTCAGACCGCCGGTTTCTGGGTCGGGGAAGCCGTTAATGAAGCGGAAGCCAGACTCGGCCTCGCAGACGGAAGCGAATCCTGGGCGTGACGCCCAAGGGCCCGTTTGCCCGTAGCCGCTGACGCGGGTGTAGATGAGGTCCGGGTTGCGGGGGTGCAGAGACGCGGGGTCCAGTGACCATTTCTCGAGCGCTGCAAGACGTCAGTGGCGGAATGGGACACGCTACAGCAACGATACGCACTGCCGGGCTTAAAATTCTCGATGAGCACGTCCGAGCGGAGGGCGAGCTTTCGTACAAGTCTAGGCTTTGGTCAGCATGGCATCATCGGTGGAAGCGGCGCTTGGACTCACTCCCGGCCTTGAGGTGTATGGAGATCAATCGCGACGCTCTTCTTGTTTCGGCCGATGCTTCGGAACCAGGGGCTGCAGCCGTCCACGTCTAGCTCGCGCCAGACACGAAGAGCGTCTCCTTTCTTCGGCGCCTCGACCTTTATAATCTCTGCCCCAAATTGACTGGGTTCCTCAGTTACACACGAAGAACCACTGGGAACGCACATACCCCAGAAGCTGACCCGCAAATGGCCCGGCGATGAGCTGACCGAGTTCAAGAACACGGATTCCAGACAGAGGGAGGTCGTTTGCATGGGTCCTTGTCGTCGAGAACGGCGCGCTAGAATTCTTTGGGTTATACCGCGAATATTGTTGGTACGAAGCTAGCCCACTAGGAATACTTGCGGAGGGGATTGAGCTTCCTCACGCACGAGCTGGTGTGAGCACGCGAAATCGAGCTAATCAGAGCCATATGATGTCTTGAAACGTCCAATCCTCTGTACAAGGTCTCGCACGCTTGAGACAAGTGCGGTGTCCGCCCACAGTGGACGGTAGATTAAACTTATAAGGATCCATGTTGAAGGATTCGTCCGAAGCCTCCGTTACCGAATATCCCCGACATATTGTTCCCGAGTCCACCTATCCGTGTATTGCACACGCATTTTACCTAGATATTCTGTACTGTTAGCCTTCACTCGACACACAATTTGATCTCACCGTTGCCTGCCCAGTGTCGCTCGCTCTGTGTTCTGAAAATCCATAAGGTATTGGGCGGGCACCATAAGACAAAGCAAAGAGACGAGGTGACAGATCTTGATCGACTACATTGATCCGAATACCCCAAGATTCGGAAGTAAGGCCGAAGGATGATCGCGCCATGAAATCCTAGCAATGAGGGACAATTAAGCGTGGAATGGTAGATTGAGGCAGTAGAATGTCCCTTTCACTTCGCAGAGTACATACGTTGCAGTACTTTCTCAAATTTATGGGCTGGTCAAGATGCCCGAAAAATCCGAAGGTCTTCGGACCAATGATCCTAAGATGATCTAGCCAACCGTGACTGCCACGCCAGTTGATGTGGCCACAGAGATCTGTCACCTCTTGAAAGAGAGCGGGAGCGGTTCAGAAGTCCTTGCCAAACATCCGCAATGCTTACCTCTTTGTTCATAACCACAACAGCCGGCGGACACATTCAAGCTCTGTGATTCGCGCTGGAAGATGCACATTCACCTTCTGTGGGCTTTTGGCAGCAAATGCGAAGGATTTTTTTTGGCTTGATTTCCGTCGTCCAAAGTTTAAGATTAGCCAGATACAGCTTTTTCGATATAAAGTGTGACTCGAGGCGGAGTGCCCGAGTTTAGCTCGCTTCTGCTATGGATGTGGGCGACCAGTGTCGAGCGCACCCCACCGAGCATGCGCATGAATGCCGTGATCAGACATCCGCTGCTTCATTCTCGCTCGACCACTGCACGGGCCAGAAAAAGGCGCTCCTCATCGGAATCAGCAACGTCAATAGTGAAGGCTACCCGGAACTGACTGGCGCCCATGGGGACGTGAAGAAGATGTGCGGCCTGCTCTTGGAAAAGTATGTTTCCTCTCTTTTTTTTCTTGATTCGTGCACTCATGCGCCCACCCGGCAGGTATCACTACACCCCATCCCAGATAACCACCCTTCTGGACGACGGGATCCCAGGTCATGTCCAGCCTACACGGGACAACATCGTGCGTCCTCGGTGGAAGATTCGATGCCCGCATCTGACATATCTTGCGACAGCTTGCGGCCATCGCCGAATTTGTCAAGGGCGTGAAGGAGGGAGACCAGCTCTTCTTCCACTGTATGTATTCGAGCCAAGTATTTGTTGAAGACGACTGAAATGCCCCAAATAGATTCCGGCCATTCCACTCGAGTCCCACTCCCGAACCCGCGATTCATGAGCGAGGAGGATGGCAAGGCCGAATGTGAGTTGCCTTAACCTCTACCTCCTCCATGTTATCATCCCAATAGGTCTGGTACCCTTGGATGGCGAGGAGGGGGTGATCGTCAATAAGGTACGTCGATCTTTCACCGCCATTTTTTACGCGACATTCATCGACCTCCACTACACAGGAGCTCCATGCCGCTCTCGTCCAGTCTCTCCCTGCCGGCTCACGCCTCGTCGCTGTCCTCGATGCCTGCCATTCTGGATCGCTCCTCGGTACGCCGTATTCATTTATTTTCGGTGACGCTCATAAATATCTCTATTTTGCAGATCTCAAACACTATCGCTGCAATCGTATCTTTGTCCCATGGACCTGGCGGGGGAGGCGCAACAGCGAGGAGATCCGGAGCAACGTTGGTGAGCAGCCACTTCCTGCCTCGACAATTTCTCGTTCCACTCACTCTTTCTTCAGTTCGCCGCGGCGCTCGCCTTCTCACCCTCTTCAAGACCGGCGGTGCCCTCCAAACGCCAGCCCACAACACTGTGACACCGACCAGCCCCGCACGCGCGTCCACCAAGCGGCGCAGCATCATCAGCGTCGTGTGCGACCCGCCCGCGTCCTCCATCCCGTCTTCGCGCGCCTCGACCGGGCTTTCGCACACTGGCACCGCCAGTAGTCTCGCCAAAGGCCCCCGCCTCCTCGCGCGCACGCGCACCATGTCCGCCGACAAAAACAAAGACAAGAACCTCACGAAGGGCGACGTCGGCCCCGTCCTACCCACGATCTCCAAACCGCCCGAGTCCTCCGCCCCGTCCTCGCAGGCCCACAACACCGTGACACCGACCAGCCCCGCACGCGCGCCCGCCACGCGGCGCAGCATCATCACCCTCATGCGCAACCTGCACGAGTTCTCCACCCCGTCCTCGCGCGCCTCGACCGGGCTTTCGCGCGCTGGCATCGCCAGTAGTCTCCCCGAGGGTCCCCGCCCTCTCGCGCGCTTGCGCTCCGCCGCCAGGGCCACGCGCGCGCACACCATGTTCGCCGACAGGGACAAATACAAGAAGGACCTCACAGAGGGCGACTCCAAGATGAGCTGGATTCTGCCTGATGAGGAACTGCGCTGCGAGAGTCCTGTGGCCGTGGGGCGGTTCCTGTGCGACGGGTGGTGCCGGAACATCGACGGGCGCGCAACACTCGTGGACGGGGAGGACGGGGTCAAGGCGGACGTGATCGCGCTGGCTTCGTGCAAGGACTCGCAGATTGCGTGGGAGGCGGACGGTGACGGCATGACTTCGGTAGGTATCCTTTCCTTTTCGCATTTCTCTCTAAAGGTGGCCTGTGTTTTTTTTTCTCCGCAGTTACTCGTCGAGCTCCTCACGGAGAACCCCCACCGGTCTCTGAAGGATGTCCTCTTCCACATAAGGTATGTCCAACCCACCCAATATCTCGAGTGCTCCCTGCTCACCCCACGGCGACAGTCACGCGACACACTCCCTCGCGGTGATGCGGCAGGGCCGGTTGCAGGCCTACAAGCGCAAGCACAAGATGTACGCTGCCTTGCTCGTGCGCACCATCGCGCGGCTGGAGGGCGACACCGACACGCTGCCCGACACCGACAACATGCCAGACACCGACACGCTGCCAGCGCACTGCACGCTCGGAGTCCGCCCGACGTCCCCCGTGCGTGCCGAGCCGGGGCTGATGCAGCGCGTGGGCGAGTACATCGTGTGGCTGAAGCAGCGGCTGAAGGAGATGCGCAAGACGGGCGGGTTCGATATCGATAATTTCCAGGATCCCCAGCTGGCGAGTTCAAGGCCGCTTGATATGAATCGGCCTTGGAGGATGTAGTTTCCCCTTTTTCCCCTCGGATGTAACTGTTATCTTGTGAGTCCTGTGTCTCTCTTTGATGAGCTGAGGCTGATCTAATTTGTTTTCAGAGGCTTTCTTTCTGTTTTCTTGTATACGTTTGATTCTTCGGAAACTCTTTTATTCATTTACATGTTATGCTCTGACATCATAATCTCCTCGCCTCGTTGTTGTGCACCATGCTCTGTATCCCGCGCATCCTATGTATTCACCGCATTACATACATACATGTATTTTCCCTCCTCTTGTTCAAACTCATCCTGGCTCTGCTCGCCGATCCATGGGCTAAACGTTAAAATACTGTTTGAAAAATTGGCTTGGACGAAAGGCATATGCACAGCCACTCGCTTATATTTTCGCCGGCATTTGCTCGCGTCCTCCTTGACCTCGATCACGATGCTCTCGTTTCTTCTCGCACTGGGACTGTCAGCCTACTTTGCGTCTGCACAAGATATATATGGCCCAGCACACTCATCGTGGGCAAGCAGCAAGTCGTTCCGGGCGTGGTGGCCGCTGGCCGTTGGACTCCCACACAAACTCGACTCCAGGGGCTGAGGCTTTAGTCCCTTCCCAACTGAAAACTATCGGGGCCAGTTGCGACTGAGCTTTCGATTTGCTTCACATCCGGACAGACATTTCCGCCAGTTTTCTTTTTCTCTGACTTGCTTCCCCTCGGGGGATTCAAGTTTCTCGTACAAGAGAATGGAAAAACGTCTCGGCCACCCAAACTGATCAGTCATATGCCATCGGACTGCAGCATGGAATTGAATTTCTGCGGCCGTTTTCCGGTGAGAATTATTGGTCTCGATCGTTGAGTTGGGAGTTCGGTTTTTTTCTCCAGCCCGTTCGTGCTGGTTCGTGGGTTTCGGGTACAGGACCCTTTGCCTAGGAGGTAGGATTAAAGACCAACTTTGAATATTCCAGAGCGAAACAATCCATTCTTGATTTGATCATCTCCATAAAAGATGGTGAAGAAGGCCTACGGTAACATATAGGTCGTCATCAATCTGTGGCCTTTCTTTTCAAAAAACGGGCGTCCCAATCCTAAAATGGAGAAAAAAAAGTAGCATATGACGATCCTACAACAGCAGAAACAAGAGGTGCTGGAACAAGAAAAATCTGTGCCCTTCCACTTAGTCGACGACTCCCTCGTGCCTCCACAACTGCCATGCCTTCTCCTTCCTCTCAAGCACCTCTGGGTCCTTCATGTCTCTCCTTACCTTATCGTCAAACCTATACGTCCCATCCGGCCACGTCCCATCACCCCGGTAATCCTCAAACTCCCTCCCCGTATACAAGCTCGCATACACCGCACACACCTGGTCCAGTGGCACCCTCAACCCCTCGAACTCCTCCGTGTATCCCCACGTCGCCGGCTCGTCGTCGTCTCCACCGTTATACGGATGCTTGCAAATGACACACGTGTCCGTGTCGAGCCCAGTCTGGTCGAGCACCATCCATAGCTCGAAGGTAAACGTTATCTCATCGAGCGCCGTCGCATTCGTGTTCATAAACCCGTTTATCTCCTCCAGCGTGAGCCCGGCGAAGTCGTTCGAAGCACCTTTACCGATGGGCAAGTCGGTCGGTGGGGGTGTTGTGGAAGGGAGGCGCCGCGACGTGAAGAGCGTCCATTTGCTATCATGCAGGTGTTCGCTCCTCACGAACCCTTGGATGAGGAGCAGCGCACGGTTCACGGCCTGGGGTGGTCTTTTTTTTCAGCACGCCACGTACTTGAATCAAAGAAAATCACCTTAGGGTCGGGCGCCACTGCCGTGATGAACATCGGCCACTGTAGATGCTCAGACGGCGGCTCAAACTGCTCGTCTTCCGCAGTGGACATTTTCCTATGGACTTTAAGTAGTGGAGAAGACTTGGTGGTGAATCTTGGGGCTTTATATCAGCGTCAGTGAGAGGAACCAGATCCATCTACGCTAGGTGAGTGGCAGATGATAACGACAAGGCAGTGCATAGACCCCAACAACGGGTTTGCAATTGCCCACTGCGGCAGCATTTGGACCCACAAAGACTTGATTTGCTTCGGTTCGGGGAACGGCCAGCCTCGTGTTGGGCTAAATTTTTAAAAACGTTGCAGCTTCTCCCGCGAAGACGTGTATTCCCCGCCTTGCACGGAACTTGGGCGGGCCGGCGTCTGGAGGCTCAGAGCACGGACAAGGTTCGTGATGATTGACTGACCCCACAAAGAAAAAAACAATTCCCTATCGAACTTCGAATTCGGGTGGTAATTAGTCTCCAAGGAATTAAATAGTACGGATATCACAAAGGAAACGGAGACACAAAGAACAACACAAGGTCTAAAGCCGTGTTGATCCGGCAGCCATTGCTCTAAGAGGGTAAATTGAAAGAAGGAGCCATCCCGAGAATCTTACTTACCGATGCCCTGTTAATCCACATTCCCAGTATCCCGCAGCGCCTGCAATGCCTTCTCTCTCTTCACCTCCTCCTCACTCGGAGTCTCGCCTTCGTTCGCGTCTGGTGGGAACGATTGCCACTTCCAGGTTCCGTCGGCCTGTACCCCGTCCTCCTCATTAACATATTCTTCGAACCCCATATTGGCAAGGTCCAAATTGACGATCATATTCCACGCCTCCTCGAACGGGATCCTACACGCTCGAAACTCGCTCGTGTATCCCTCTTGGCCCTCCCCTTCGTTTTCTTCGCCGGGATTATAAAACTGTTCGCACACGATGCAGGTCGACGTCTCGAGGCCTGTCTGATCGATAACCAGCCAGTTTGATTTCGATATCTCGACGTTCGTCAGCAACACCTCGTGCCCGCGCACAAACGTGTTGATCTCCTCTAACGACATCGACGCGAACTCGTTGCAGGTGCTGGCAGCGTCGGGCAATGGTACGGCTGTGGCTGGCGGAGGCGTGGTTGGCAGTTCTTTGGAGGTGAGGAGCATCCAGCCATATGTTGCCGGGTACTCATTGTACTGGAAGTCGTGGATAAGGAGGAATGCACGGTTGAGGACCTTGAATATGTATGCGATGTCAGCACGCTCAGAATGTACCAGAAGAGTGCCTGCCACCTTCGGAACAGCCCTCGCCGCTGTGATGAATACTGCCCAGTTGCTCATCGATGTCGATTTGAAGAGAAAGCCGTTGTTTGGATGCTTCAAATTCCCGTAATCAAACCAAAGCCAAGGCTGCGGCTGTGTCAAATCATTTAATCAAACCGGCCATAACATCGAACTTCAGCTAAGTCCAAAACGATAGACCTTTTCGATTTGCGAGCAAAGTTCGGCTCCACACCGGCAGGCACGACTAATTTTAGTTCCAGTCCCAGTTCACGCTTGGTTCAGCTTCATTTTTCTCTTTCAAGGGCGCCGGAAATTCTCAGTTCTTTCTCAGTAAGGGATCATGGTATGTGTTGGCTCATTCTATAGTATTACCAGTGGTTCGAAGAAGATAAAAGTGAAGCCAGTTTGCGGCTTGTGGAGCTATGACGCGTCGGGCTGTGCTCTTGGCACTCGGCCCGAACTTTGCTCTCGCGTCAAAAAGGTCTATCGTTTTGGACTTAGCTGTCAACCAAAAGAATCCTCTCAAGATTTCAAGTTGATTGGGCCGGAAGTCCGAATATTTATTTGGTGAGCAGAGACTCTGTTGGACGGAGAGCAAAAAAAAGTTGAGAGAAATCCACAAACTAACAGTAACGGAGGTATTAAGGAACTTTCAAGGTGTTCGCCGTATCTCTGCACGCACATGGATTCAGGATCCCCACGTCCGTTCCTCGTCAAATCCTCCAACCCCCCTCCTCCCCCCCTTGGTTTTTTCAGCCTCCGGAGCAAACAATCAAAATGTTCAACCAATACAACTACCGCTCCGGCGCTAGTCAACCCAGGTATTATAATAGACAGGTTGTGCAAAGCCGCACAGAGCCGCATGCGGCTTTTGTGCATTGTGCAAAACCGCATGCGGCACCGTGCGACTTTTGCTTCGCTATCCATTATTTCTCCAAGCCTTGTATGCAGTGCTTTGATTGCTATTGGTGTTGATTCCGGCATCAGGTGGCAGGAGGAAGCGTGAAAAATGGTTGGAAAATAGTCTGTTTTGGCAGCATCATGGCCATAGCCACACAGCGGCTGTGACGGAGCCAAATAATGACGTTAAAGTGTTGCACATTATGCTAGGTAAGTGGTTCACTGTACTGCATAGCACATAATCCACCCATATTTCATCGAAATGACCCTGGATTCACTCATAAATCCTTTGGCTCATCATGCGGCTTTGCACAATGCACAAAAGCCGCATGCGGCTCTGTGCAGCTTTGCACAAGCTGTCTAATAGTAGGGACTGGCAACATAAAGGGATTTCATGTCCGCCCACCGATGGAACGTCACTGCACCTCAGCGGTCCACACTCTGGCCACAGTCTCATTATAAGATATGCTGAGTCCTACATTTCCCTGGTAATGTTCCAGCTAGATTTTTTATTTTCGCCCTTGTGCGTCCGCCAATAATTTTTCTTTGACTTTCGCAGCCATTTCACCACCCCTTTTTTTTTACCATTCCTAGACAAATTTTGAAAATTCAGCGCAGGACATTACCTCGAGATTGACCTCAAGTGTCATCTGCAATTTAGTTTGGATCTTTAGAGTCACCGTAGAAGGGTGCACCGCACTCCCCAAAAGAACAAATAGAGGACAAACAGACGTTTTCTTGGCACGGGTTGCCAGTCTCCAATAATAGAACTGACGACTCAAAAATAATCTTGTTCGGCTTGAACGACATTAAGATCAAAGTTGTCATTGTTTGCCACCTCTTATTTGCTATCGGCCTCTCTGCGTCCATGGTCGACAAGGCAACTGACCGCTTTGCCCAGAAACAAAGTGCGGTTCTTGTATCTTCCGAGTACATTTCTTTAATTATCGTCAGGCATAAATTACGACGAAGAAGCTGCAGCCGCCAAGCTTTGGGCGGTTTACGTGTCCGAAGCAGAGAAGTATGACAGAGGCCTGGTAGAGAGCTGGAAGAGCGACATGGAAGGTCTCCTGATTTTTGTAAGAGCTCTATAGTCTGGATATGAAAGACATTTGACTCAAAATCCTCAGGCTGCCCTGTTCTCTTCTATCTTGACAGCATTCATCATCGAGAGCTATAAATCACTCAATCCCGACCCAGCAAATCTTACTGTTCACCTGCTGGCACAAATCTCGCTGCAGCTGGCAGCATCGGCAAATGGAACCACATTTCATCTCCCTCCACCCACTTCATTCTCCCCGAATCCGACATCCTTCGTATGCAGCGTACTATGGTTCCTTAGTTTGGGCTTCAGTCTTACCTGTGCGCTCATTGCGACGTTTGTTCAGCAATGGGCTCGCGACTTTCTCTACAAGGCCGATATACGCTCTGCACCAATCATCCGGGCGCGCATTTTCTCGTATCTATACTACGGGCTCAAGCGATTCCAGATGCACACCGTGGTCGAGACAATTCCTCTCACGGATCCCTACTGCTCTTTTTCTGTGGGCTGGTTGCATTTCTCATTCCCGTGAATCTCGCTTTGACAGTCATCGTTGGCACGGTTCTAGCCCTTGTCATCACGGTGTATTCCACAGTGACTCTCCTCCCCTTGCGTCATCTGGATTGTCCATACCGCACTCCGCTTTCCGGGGCGATCTTTCGCTGCCTTCGGAATGTAGGGCACCGTCAGCATACCCAGCCAGATGCCGTCATCGAGACAGGCCCTTCTGTCGACGTTACCACCGAACCACAGCTATCCCGGGATGAGCCGATGGTTGAAGCAATGTCCCGCACAGCAATGGAAACACGTTCAGAGAGGGACTACAATGCACTGGTCTGGACTATGAAATCACTGGCCGATGATACTTCATTGGAGCCATTCATTGAGGCAATCCCCGACCTGTTGTGGGGTCCCGACTACAGACGCTACAGCTATTACGAGACTCACATTCGAGGTCTCATTTGCAACCCAGATGTTCGATTACTCGATCGGATCGTAACTCTCTTCAATAGCTGCAATAACGGTGTTGTGTCTTCGGATGCACGTCACCGTCGTGTAATTACCTGCTACAAAGCGCTGTGGGCAATTGCAAGTCTCAGCACCTCATCTGACAGGTCTAACACCCAGTCTGTGGATTTTATACCCGCATATAGCCGTATGGACCACGCATCCCATCATATTTTCCCTGAAATTGCCGCATATTGCACATCTGCCCGGACAATGATGTTGTGGAGTACGTTCTGCGCAATCAAGAAGCAACTAATCCAATATCGAGAATATCTGGCGACTTATGAAGCTGGCCCCATCGATAATAGAGAGTTTGCGGTAGCCACCGGCAGCCACCGGGTGGCTTTTCCGGCATGCGGTGCCGGGTGGCTACGTCATTATGGTGGCTGTTGCAGTGGCTGCTGCATTTTGTCGCGAGGCAGCCTAGCCACCATTTTCCGTCGTACTTCCATGCAGAAAGCCATTCTTGAGTCCAGAATCCAATTCACTACCCTTCTGAAGGTCATTTCTGAGGAATGGGATGAAACTCTCAATAATTCCGGCATGAATCGTGTGCGTGTGCTCTCACATGTGTCCGGACAGGCATAGTGGTAGAATAAAGAATGTTGGAACACGTGTTGAATGTGTCATTGCAGTAATGACGTAGCCACCTGGCACCGCATGCCGGAAAAGCCACCCGGTGGCTGCCGGTGGCTACCGCAAACTCTCTAATGACAGCAATCCGGAGTTGATAGCAGTTGCAGACTCACTATCCAAGATAGAGGACAAATTCGGGCAATTTGACATTCACCTTTTCGTGATCAAACCGCGCAGGGTCACTGACCTCCTTTCAATTATTGACGGATATCTGTCCGAGCTTCCGTATCACATCCGCCTCGATTTCCTCTTTCGATGCACCTCCCTTGAATCTCCACCATACCATTTGTTTGGAACGCACCAAACCATTCGAATATCGCGTCCAATCCCCGCATCTCTCGCAAAAATCGTTGTGGCCAGCATAGACGGTGCTATATACGACCAGATAGGCAAATCGAATCCTGCTGCAGATGAACCAAAAAGATGGTGGTCCATTGCTTGCATAAGGGAAATGGTATCCCTCTGGCGGCCAAACGAGTCCGACCGCATCCCCAACGGCATCATTCTCCTTTTAAATCAAACGGATTTTGCACAAGTCTTATGGAGCCGGGACCGTGTTGGATCTTGTCTATGGGAATGCTTTCCACGAACCCTTTTATCAGAAGCACGAGAAGAATCCTTCACAGCTTTGTGGCGCCTGGCTTCTGAGTTCTACTTCGATGATAACCTCTCCGATGTACCCTTGGCCGCTTTTGAATCGGTTCTAAAGGCAGTTTCAATCGCAGAGTCCCCCTTCCCGTTAATTGCATACTCGATCATGGCTGTTGTGAAATCCCATATTTTAGGATGCATTCATCGGGAAGGCTCAGCAACGCCGGGAGCTTTATTACTCTGGGCCAACCATCATCTATTCCCAGCAGAAACGGTAAGCCAAATTACAGATGAATTTCATTCAGCGGAAGGGGAACAAGCAAACTTAGACCTACAACCCTCGACAATAACAAACTTCCAGCACAACCGAGCATCAGAAGCTTCGCTTGTGGTCGTTGCCGAATATCTCGAACGCTGCTGCACTTCTGATTCTTTGCCATATAAAGCCGTGGAAACCTTGCGCAAGATTGACCGGAGTCTCACTGCCACCATTCACCCCATCCACCAGATGCGGCTGGCGAACAGCATTCATGCCATTTTTTCTAGCGGACAAACCACGGAATTCTTAGATGTAATTATAGGCTGCAGGCTCTGGGATCTCTACGCAGAGGGGTTGAAAACTGAAGAGCAGGTTGAAGTGTACCGCAGCGAGTCAATTGGGTACTGGGCCTGGTTAGACAATCACGATGCGCGGCAGAGAATTAAAGACGCCTTCGCTGGCTACGAGGAGAAATTGATGTCGGCTACTGAATCGTCTCAGGACGTCCTGCATCGTCTGCGAAAGATATTACAGGGATTTGACTGCTGGCATACTGAGGTTGTGGATTGGAGCCCAGTCCTGGAGGCGAAGAATGGGCAATCAATATCGGGGGTAGATAATCAGGTTGAAGAAAACGTCGACAAAAGATGAAGACAAGTACTTATGTAAATATGTTCTACGCAGTTTTCCTATGCACTGAGTAATATTGAGCAAAGAATGCAGACTACTATGTAGACTTGACTATTTAGTCGTCAAGCCTCTTTGTGTTTCTTTTTTTCTTCTTCTTTCTTTTGAGGTCGTGCCGGACGGGCGTCGAAAATCGATGGAATCTGCACAGTCATCAACGGTCCAAATGATGTGGTATCCTAGCGCACCACAGTGCCTAGACATCATACGAGAAAGCTTAGTTGACGAGGAAGGAGAGTCTCTTATCCGAAACCTAGGCACCGTTGCTCTGAGTGCGGCTGGCGGTGGTCATTAGACAGCTTGTGCGAAGCTGCACAGAGCCGCATGCGGCTTTTGTGCATTGTGCAAAGCCGCATGATGAGCCAAAGGATTTATGAGTGAATCCAGGGTCATTTCGATGAAATATGGGTGGATTATGTGCTATGCAGTACAGTGAACCACTTACCTAGCATAATGTGCAACACTTTAACGTCATTATTTGGCTCCGTCACAGCCGCTGTGTGGCTATGGCCATGATGCTGCCAAAACAGACTATTTTCCAACCATTTTTCACGCTTCCTCCTGCCACCTGATGCCGGAATCAACACCAATAGCAATCAAAGCACTGCATACAAGGCTTGGAGAAATAATGGATAGCGAAGCAAAAGTCGCACGGTGCCGCATGCGGTTTTGCACAATGCACAAAAGCCGCATTCGGCTCTGTGCGGCTTTGCACAACCTGTCTATTGACCAGACAGTGATTTCCGTGAGTACCAGGATAGGACTGCGGGGGATAAGCGGATCTAGCGCAAGTGACTAACAGAGTTAAATGTTCAGTTCTTCATTTCGACATTCTCTCGAGGAGCCATGTCAAGCCTGAGTCCGTCTCACATGGGTGGGGAGTTGGCGCACTGCTTTAGTGTTCAGGCTAGAGATTGTGTCGTAGATTCCCCTTCATTTTGGACGCTTTGACGGCATATTGCCTTGCTGAGAAGTATATGTAGACAGATGAGCACCGAACCCACGTACTTGCTGGACCTTGGCCGAAACAGGGATAATTCTATTTGGCAACCCCGGTTCTTTGACAACCCCCAGTGTTCGGGAGGGGTTGCCAAATAGAATCTGGCAACCCCAAGATTATGTAAAGCAAAGTAAGATTATCTGAGCCATTAGTGGCGGTCAGACAAGATAATTCTAGGCGATTCTGACGTCGATTCTGACGATGATTCTGGAATTCTATTTCGTGAAATTTAGGTCAGAATCGGTCAGAATCGTCTTTAAATTAAATCAGAGTCACGTTCCAGAATCGTTGTAGAATCTCCTCTGGATTCTGAGTTACGACGATTTTCCCACAATAAATTAATTCCAGAATTGTGTCCAGAATCGTCATCAGAATTGCCTATTTAAATCTTACTCTGACTGCCACTATTCTTTGTCCATTATAGAATTACAAGTACTCATCAGCAAAACAAAAGGTGTATGGCAGGTCTGGCATCAGACAAATCAGACGCACCATACCGCCAGAATTTTGTATGGCAGCATAATGACTTGCATATCGCCATAAAAAATTCTGGCAGCCATACATGTCACAATTCACTTCTGACGCCAGTATTTGTGGATAATTCTATTTGGCAACCCCCGTTCTTTGGCACCCCGGGGTTGCAACTATTTAGCAACCCCATGATTTCTAAGCCAGTTTCTGATGATGGCTGATGGCACTTGATGGCGGCGATGGCGGGACCGAGGCGGGTCACGTTCATGACATTCCCGAGAGCCAAAATGGCCTCCAATATTTATGAAAAAATTAGAGCATCATGGATTCTATGGTTCTTGCCCTGAGTTTTTTTCCTAGAGGCAGGTGTCACCTCGGATTGGCAATATTTGCACTTATAGTGCTTTTTATTACAGAAACAGCGAAAAAAAAGTGTTTCAAGTCCGCAAAATTCACCCTAAAAAGAGAGCGACCAGTGAAGCACATAGAGAGAAACTTTGGGCACTAAAGTCATCGATTATATCCTCCCAGAGGTCTTAAATGTTGAACTAAATGCGCTCAAAGTGTTTGTTTGTGTTGATCTTGGCGAATCTTATCTTCCACGTGGGGGTTGCTAAATAGAACTTTGCTATTTGGCAACCCCCGTACTCCTGGCACGGGGGTTGCCAAATAGAATTATCCAGTATTTGTGCCACAAGTAATGTCACATTCCCGCCATTTAAACCAGAATTGCGCGGACATCGATCAGAATTGCGGTATTGCAGCATATTTGCATTCAAATTTCATTTAAGTCAGATACTACGTGACAATGGGGTAGGGACGGAAACGACATTGCTACCAGCAGAAATGTGAATATTGGAATATGAGGGGGACAGTCGATGCAACGGGATGGGGGAGTTTGCAAGTAAAATATGAATCACACACTTGTACATTGAACTTGGGGAAGTCGCTAGTTGATTCATCTGGTACCAGAAAATCACCATGAGAGTATATGCAAATGGTAGGGGGCGCACCATTTTGAGGTTTGAGAACCAGTTTTGTGGGCCGAGGGTCGCTGGAGGCTGCCTCGTAAGTTTGTTCAACATTCAAGTTCTTGGAACCTTGAATAACGGCAGCAAGGGTAACAATATAAAATGCTCACTGTGGAAAAACCGCAGCACAAACGAGGAAATGAGCACTCTATAATGGACCTAGGAGGCAATTAGGCACTGAAAAGGAAGAAAGGAGGCCACGGCGTACTGGAACGAACACATCATTCAAATCGCCGGATGACAACGAGCCCACAAAAATGTGTCGTCGGCGGTAATTGCTGCCAGTGTTCATGAAGTGAAGGAAGGCTAACATTAGCTTTCTGGGTAGATGTAGATGGATTGACACACCTGTATTGTGGCGACGAAGTGTGAGTGTGGTGAGCCAGAGGACAAGGCAAGGGAGGGGAATGGGCACCCCGTGCTCGGCGTCGAGCGATGTTGCCGGCGGCTTTGGCGCGCTGGGAAATGAAAGGAAGTTAGCGAGGGAAGGAGATGTCACGGGAGAGCCTTGGCACGTTTCAGCGACCGAGACGCTGTGCGTGTAAGGGCAAGAGTGTCATGCACTACCGAGGACGGGTCCGGGTCAGCGAATCGAACCAACGCAGACTCGGTCGCGTAGCAGCGAACACGGGGACGGCCCTTGTATGCGACATTGAGCATGCCCAATGTCGCGCAAAGAGTCGACGCTGCGGCGAGGGGAGGAGCAGGGGCGATGAGATGGTGGTGGTGAAGGAAGAAAGACGCGCTGATGTGATGATCACCAACAAACCCCCTGTTGTCCACGTGACTGTTTCATCGTCTGATCCGACGATCGATGAGGCGGCCCGCTCGGCTAAGGACTCCGAGAGGACATTCGAACAATAAGTCGTCCGGCTCCCCCACGGGTTTACAATACACGAGCTTTCTTCATGCTTTTAATTGAAGCTCATGCATTAAGTAGGCCTACATTGTCAGGGGAACCCCCGTCCCGACCCCCATCCAACGCCCTTCTGACCCCTCCGATCCTTCCGGTCGCTCTCCCGGTCACCGGTCTACCGGGACCGGTACCGGAAACCGGCACGTGACCCGATGGCACCTTGTGTATCAAGCCCGGGACATCTGCCGATCACTCCGGTCACATGGTCTTAGCTAGTAGCTTACTTATACCCACGGCTGACGTGGGAATCCTCAGAGTTTCTTCTCTTTGGATCCCCCACGTCAGGTATGCTTCTCTGTATATTTAGCTACTGTCAATTAACCTTTGGATCCCCCACGTCAGTCCCTGAGTACCTCGGGCCTTCGTGGTTGCCCTTACAGCAGAAGAAACTCTCTAAGGGATTAACCGGTCAAGATTGCAGGCTTCGGTGTGAACGGCTCGGACTCCTCTGATAGCGTCCCAGCCTCCCCTACCCTGAATCTTGCCCCCTCCTCCTTGCCTGTAGAGCCCTCCATGGACGCTGCGAGTACCGCTGCCGCCGCTGCGCAAGCAGCCGCCGAGGCCGTCTCTGCCCGCATGGACAGGCTCGAAGGTATTCTCGAGAGCCTTGCACAAAAAATCGACCCCCCCCGCGCCGCTTCACCTGCCCCGTCCCTTGCCGGTCCGGCTCCGGACCCGGGTACAGGATTATTCCCCCCAGCCATTCCCGGCTCAAAATCGGCCCTCCGGCCGAACCCCCTGTTCGTCTTCGACGGTGACCGGAAACAAGGCCGGGCGTTCCTCCACGCCGTCCGGTCGTACATCCGGTTGCTGCCGGAAGCGTTCCTCGAGGACGGCGCCCCCTCCGAGGAGAAAGCGGTCCGGTTCGCCATGTCCTTCATGGCCAAGGACTCCGCGTCGAAATGGGCCGAGCGGTACACCGCCAAAACCCCGTTCCCCTTCTTGACCTGGGACGCGTTCGTCACGGAGTTCCGGCTCCGGTTCGTTGAGGAGAACGAACAGGATCATGATGCGCTCCGCACCCTTGAGTCCCGGTCGTATCACATGGGCGCGCGGGACGTCTTCCGGTACACCGACGACTTCGAAGACCTGGTCGACCTCGCCGGCTTCGAAGACCCGATTATCAAGGTCACGAAGTACCGGACCGGTCTTAACCCGGCGATTAATCTCGCCATCACCGGGTCGAGCGACCCTCCGGACCTGCGAGACTACCCCGCCTGGCGCCTCCGGGCCTACCGGCAGTACAAGTCGCTGCTCCGCGCACGCGAAGCCTCCCGCGAGACGACCGGTTCCGGTCGCCACCAACCGGCCGTACGCTCGGGAACCCTTCCGGTCGCGGTCGCTTCTGTTCCGGCACGTTTTACCGCGCCGCAACACAGAGCGGCCGCTGCCCCCACACTTCCGCCCGTAGTCCCGATGGACGTCGACCGGACGCGCGCCCGTAGCACCCCGCGCCGCGGTTGCTTCCGCTGCGGGGACCCGAACCACTTCGCCCGGGACTGTACCGCGCCGGTCGATGTCCGGTCAATCGACGTCTTGGACGAGGTGATCTGGCAACTCGGGAGCGACTTGCTCGACGAGCTCGTCGCGCGTCTGGCATCGACGGAGGCCGCTGCGGAACATGCCGCCGCCGCCGAGCTGGAGGATTTTCCCCCCCGCGCAGAGTGAGCGGTGCGCCCTCTGTCGCGTCCCCTAATCGTTTCGCTGTCCTATGTAACGAGTGTGACAATATATCTCTTGCATCCACCGAACCGATAGACGCACCCCCTAGACCGATCGAGACTCCGGTCGTTCCGGTCGTTCCGGTCCCTGCGGTCGGGCCGGAACCCCGGCCACCTCTCCCGCGGACGCCGCGCCCCAAAAGAAAACGCCTGGGAGCGCCGCCTCCCGAAACACTTTACCCTTGCCGCCACCTCGGAGAGCAGTAACTCCCTCCGGCTTCCTCTCGAGATTGAATCCACCACCGACGCTGTGAAGCTTTCGCTCAGCAGCTTGGTGGACTGCAGGGCTACTTCCGAGTTTATCGACACGGAGTACGCTGCCGAGCACAAGATTCCGGTCCGCCGGCTCTCGCAGCCCATCCCGGTCTACAATGTGGACGGCTCTCCCAACGAGGCCGGCTTCATTCGGGATGTCGCGGATGTGGTCCTTCGCTACAAGGGCCATAGTGAGCGTGCTCAGTTCGCTGTCACCCGCCTCGGGAAGGAGAAGCTCATCCTAGGCTACTCCTGGCTCCGGAAGCACAACCCGGAAATTGATTGGGCCAACCGCGAGGTTAAAATGAGCCGCTGCCCTACTGGGTGCTGTGCTACCTGTGTCGCCGAGGCGCGCGCCGACCGGAAGCTTGCCAAGGTCTCCGCTCGGATCCTCCGGCAGCTCCGGTCCGGCCCGGTTCCCCGGATATGTGTCGTCGACACGGACGAACGCTCCAGCGAGGACGATGACGAAGAGTTCGACGAGGACCTACCGGAACTCGGACCGGACGACAGGGAAGATTCGGACGATGAGGATGACTCCGTTGAAGAAGGTGATCGGGTTTTCTACACCCGGTTCTCCCCTCCGGAGGACATCCGAGCGACCGGTACCGTCTCGCAGCGGCTGGCCGAAGCGCATGCTAAGAACTCCGCGCCCGGTACGGAAGAAATTCCCGAGTGGGCCCGAGAATTCGAAGATGTCTTCAACCGGGAGTCGTTCGACTCGCTTCCGGAGCGCCGGTCGTGGGACCACGCCATCGAACTCGTTCCGGATTCGAAACCGGCCAACTGCAAGGTCTACCCCATCTCCCCCCTCGAGCAACGCGAGCTCGACACGTTTATCGAGGAGGGGTTGACGACCGGCCGGATCCGGCCTTCGAAATCCCCGATGGCATCCCCGGTCTTCTTCGTCAAGAAGAAGGACGGAGTGCTCCGGTTCGTACAGGACTACCGGGCGCTTAATGCGATGACCGTGAAGAACCGGTACCCCCTCCCTCTCATCAACGACCTTATTAATCGTTTGAAGGGAGCCCGGTACTTCACGAAACTCGACGTTCGGTGGGGCTTCAACAACGTCCGCATCCGGGAAGGCGACGAGTGGAAGGCCGCGTTCCAGACGAACCGGGGACTCTTCGAGCCGCTGGTGATGTACTTCGGCCTGACCAACTCCCCCGCGACCTTCCAGACAATGATGAACGACATCTTCCAAGATCTCATCTTGTCCGGCTATACCTCGACGATATTCTCGTCGCACACTCGGACCTCGCCCGGCATCGAGAAACCGTCTGGGAGGTTCTCCGGCGGCTCCGGGAGCATAAGCTCTACTTGCGACCGGAGAAGTGCGGGTTCGAGAAATCGTCGATCGAGTACCTCGGGGTGATCATCTCACACGACCACGTCGAGATGGATCCGGTCAAGGTCGCCGGTGTCGCTGCTTGGCCAGTGCCAGAGAACAAGAAGGACGTGCAGCAGTTCCTCGGCTTCACGAACTTCTACCGCCGGTTCATCCGGGGGTTCTCCGACGTCGCCCGGCCGCTCTTCGACCTCACGAAGAAGGGCTTGGTGTGGCTCTGGACCGAGAAGGAGGCCGCCGCGTTCCAGAACCTCAAGGATGCGGTGACCACCGACCCGGTCCTGATCCTTCCGGACGAGTCGCAACCTTACCGGGTGGAAGCAGACAGCTCGGACTTCGCATCCGGTGCCGTTCTCTCTCAGCCGGGTGCGGACCGGAAGTGGCATCCGGTCGCCTTCTTCTCCAAGAGCTTTAGTTCGGTCCAGCGCAATTACGAGATCCACGACAAGGAGATGCTTGCAATCGTCCGAGCCCTCGAGGAGTGGCGACACTTCCTCGAAGGCTCGCAGCACCCGGTTGAGATCTGGACCGATCACAAGAACCTGGAGTACTTCCGGAAGTCACAGAACTTGAACCGGCGGCAGGCACGGTGGTCCCTGTACCTGTCCTGGTTCGACTTCACCCTGCATCACAAGCCCGGCCGCGCGATGGGTCGACCAGACGCGCTTTCCCGGCGACCGGACCACGGTTCCGGTCGGGATAACGAGGATGTCACGCTCCTACGCCCCGACCTGTTCCACGTCCGTGCCTTGGAAGGTGTTGTCGTCGCCGGTCCGGAAATCCCGATTCTCCGGGACATCCGTGACGCGCTCTCGCACGAACCAGACCTCGAGGATCCCGTCGCCCTTGCGGCTTGCGAGCTCCTCAAGGTTCCGGGCCGCCGGTCCCGGTCTACCCGGTCGGACGAGTGGCACGTCGACGCCGGCCTGCTCTACTTCCGCGGCAAGGTTGTTGTCCCCCGGGACAAGGACCTTCGCCGCCGGATCTTGGAGCAGCACCATGACACCCGGGTCGCTGGTCACGCCGGCCGCTTCAAGACGTTGGAGCTTGTCTCCCGGAACTACTGGTGGCCCCAGCTGTCCCGTCACGTCGGCCGGTACGTTGCCACCTGCAATCTGTGCTGCCGGACCAAGGCACTCCAGAAGCTTCCGGTCGGGGAGCTGCACCCGACCGAGGTCCCCGAAGATCGCTGGAGCACGGTCTCGGTCGACTTTGTCGTCGAGCTCCCGGAGGCCCACGGGTACGACGCGATCATGGTCGTGGTCGATGTCCTTGGTAAGCGCGCCCACTTCATGGAGTGTCACACCCAGATCGATGCGGTCGGCGCCGCCCGGTTGTACTACCGGAACGTCTGGAAGCTCCATGGTGCGCCGGAAAAGTACATCTCTGACCGGGGTCCGCAATTTATTGCGGAGTTCACCACCGAGCTCTGGCGCCTTATCGGCGTCAAGCCCGCGACCTCCACGGCATACCACCCGCAGACTGACGGCCAGACCGAGCGCGTCAATCAAGAGATGGAACAGTTTATCCGCATCTTCACCAACTACATGCAGGATGACTGGGACGACCTCTTGCCGGCCGCCGAATTCGCCTACAACAACCACATTCACTCTTCCACGCAGCAAGTCCCGTTCATGACCGACACCGGCCGGCTCCCCTGGATGGGGTTCGAGCCGAACGGGCTGCGTTCGAAACTTGAGTCGGTAAACGAATTCCGCGACCGGATCGCCTCCGGCGTTTCCGAAGCCCGATCTGCGCTGGTCAAGGCCAAGGAGGAGTACAAGCGGTACTACGACCGCCGGCGCACCCCTGCGCCGGAGATCAAGGTAGGCGACCGGGTCTGGCTCGACGCGTCGAACATCCAGACGACCCGGCCGTCCCCCGGTCTCTCGCACCGACGACTTGGCCCCTTCAAGGTCATCAAAGTCGTCGGTCGCGGTGCGTACAAGCTGGAACTCCCGCCCCGGCTCTCCCGGCTTCACCCGGTCTTTCCGGTCGTGAAGTTAGAACTCGCGGAAGACGACCCTTTCGTGGGACGGCCCAGCTACGACGAGCCGGCTCCGGTCCTGCCGGACGCACCCAGTGAAGCTCCGGAATGAGAAGTCGAAGAGATCCTTGATGCAAAGGTGCGCTGGAAGTCGCTCTACTTCATGGTGCGCTTCAAAGGGTATGACAACTCGCACAATCAATGGGTCAAGCACTCCGACCTCTTCGCCCCGGAAGCTGTCGCCGAGTTCTACCGGAAATACCCAGCCAAACCACGCACCATTGCCGTCGCCGCCTTCAACTCCCTGCCCTTCCGGGATCCCTCCCTTCGCATCCGGTCTATGCGTCGGGGCGCCACATTCCAAGGGGGGGGTGATGTCAGGGGAACCCCCGTCCCATCCAACGCCCTTCCGACCCCTCCGATCCTTCCGGTCGCTCTCCCGGTCACCGGTCTACCGGGACCGGTACCGGAAACCGGCACGTGACCCGATGGCACCTTGCGTGTGATCAAGCCCGGGACATCTGCCGATCACTCCGGTCACATGGCCTTAGCTAGTAGCTTACTTATACCCACGGCTGACGTGGGAATCCTCAGAGTTTCTTCCCTTTGGATCCCCCACGTCAGGTATGCTTCTCTGTATATTTAGCTACTGTCAATTAACCTTTGGATCCCCCACGTCAGTCCCTGAGTACCTCGGGCCTTCGTGGTTGCCCTTACATGCATAAGTTACGGATACACTGATTTATTAGTTAACGATGGCGATTTGGGATATCTGCCTCCATGACCTCTGAATCTTCTTTAGAGGACGGGAAATAAATGTCTCAAGATTAATCCAAAGGTAGTCCTCGGAAAGAATTTTTTGTGCTGTCCATGCTAAGTGTTGCTCCCAGCTCCCTCCAGTAGTATCACTGATCAGCAATGCTCCCATGCTAGAGTCACACTGACTCACACGTGTACATGATGTTCATAAAACATTGAAGACTGGGAGACCAAAAATTATCAGCTTCATTGAATTTTTACTTTCATCTGGTGTACATTGTATGAACTGGCACAGAAGTTGAAAAAGGTGGACCAAACATTTCTGGTGGAATGTTGTGCGTATGGCACGTATGGCTGCCATACCAGCCAGACACACCAGACACAACCAGATGTTGCCACACGTGCCAGAGAATTTTAGTTTTGCTGATGCTGTCTACTGCCCTTGACCAATTCCTCTGCTAGTTTCTCTGGAAATTAGCTGAGCTCATGACAGCATAAATGCAGGGTCTCATCCAAAGAGGGTTGTTCGGATTGCACTTATTAATTCACTTTTGCCCTCCGAATAATCATCTATAGGTCCGATTGAGCAGCGGTTTTGATGTGGTTTTATCTGTACTGGGTGGCTTCCCATAAGACTAGAAGATTTTTGGGGAATATCCAAGGGGTGCCAACGATGATGGCATGTGGGGTTTAGCCCTCGAATCTATACCTTTGTGGTTCCCATAAGAGTACCAAGGAATAAAGCCAGACTACACTAATTTGTGTGAACACGGTGTGTTGATGTTCTGGCCAAACAGCAACTTACAACGTGTCTGTGCTCCTTCCGACGCATCCCAGCTTCCACTCCATAGATATCGACATGTTGTTATGTCTCGGTAGTAGTGTTGCCGCGACTCAAGTCGACTCAGATCAAAGATTGTGCTTTAGCATGACACAGCCACTGGCAAACCCGGATCCTATACAGGGGTCAAGTACAGTCACCTTAGGTGCATAACATATCCACAGGACTTGGCAGTACAAGTTCTAGTTGTGGAGAGATATGGAATTTATTGCTTTTCAAGTTGCGACCCCAACAGCATGGCTTCAGTTACACCACTGTCTGGGCCGACTGGTCAGCCGTTTTCGCATATACAGCCACTGGCAAACTCTTCAATAGAGACTTTGCGGTGAGCCACCAGATCAACTGGTGGCTAATTTATCTCGGCAACTCGCCGATGTCTAAGAGTTCAGCCACTATTTCTAGCCTCTAACAAGGGGATGAAATAGTGGCTACAACAGGCCTGAAGCCTGAGATCCCATTGTGTGCAAGGAGCCACCGGTTGGACTGGTGGCTCACCACAAAGTCTCTAATAGCTCGAGAAGTGGGTGTGGTCGGCATAGTGGGGGGCATCGTGGCCACTAACACAGCAGCCGAACTGCTTGTTCACCTTCGCGGATTGGAATGCGACGCCGAGCAGTGCTTCGAGGCATCAGTGGTGCGTTGCGAATCGTGCGATATGGTCAGGAGAAAGCCTAGACGAACTTGTATAAAACAGTGCCAAGGTATCGTGACCTCTAATGATTGAGCTCTAATAATCGAGCGTTCTACAGAAAAACCATCGGCTATGGTAGGCTTTCAACCCATAACCTCAACTTCAAGCGAGCGTCCAATCTCCACTCTCTCGGGGAAAGCTTCTGTGGTTGTGTTGGGTAACTGGAGCACCGGACTATTCAGTATGTTAGCTTCAACAAAGGCGATGAATCAGGTTTTGAAGTTACCGTTTCATGAGAGCGGGTAGTTCCACAACAAAACTCATTCCACTCTGTCGCGGGGTGGTGCCAAAATATCTCGGAGTCGTGATTGCCCACTGTATATACCCCGTAATGCAGTACTCCATTCCCTCGCAGTAGCGCGAGAAGACATCGGTATCAATATTTGGAATCTGGAGAATTGACGCCTTGGTAGCCAAGAAAAGCTCTGTGCGAGTTTTGTACAGCTCGTAGACATGGTCGATGGCTTGTTGGACGCTACAGCCCTTCTCGAATAATGTAGAGATGACGGCGTTGTGCAACTGTCCACGTGTGTATTCAGAGACGAAGGAGCACAAATCCTTTCAAAATAAATGCCGTTAAAAACGGTTTGGAACAATGGAAAGGACCCACATTGGCGATAGCAAATATCTCGCATCCTAACGCTGTCAGAGCTTGAACTTTGGGGTGGTCCCAGAGCCATTGTGATATTTCTTCATTGATGGATGCGAGGATAAATGAGGGATATGCGCCTCCGGTGTGTCGTCGGAGAATGAGATACTGGTCGATATCGCGAATGACGCCTTTGTCGCCATCCCGAACTTCTTGAATGACAGCGTGAAGGTAATCCTCGTAAGTTGTTATGAATCTCTCAATGGACGAAGCCGTGGCGTTGGATTCATCGACCGTTCGGGCCCAGAATCTATGAAATTTGATTAGGCAAAAGCTAGGAATGAAAGGTGACACCACGCACTCTCTGGTCATACAGGTCAGAGCAGACTCGTCGCTGGATGGCACGGAATGGGGATCTCTATGGGCGATATATGAGCAGGAGGAGTATGTACACAACCAAGGTCGTACTTCATGACATTTATGGTGCACTGCAACTCGCACTCCATCTGGTCAGGATCCATACTTTCAAAAATGTCGTCGTAGGTGAAAGTATAATTGGACCAGTCAGCGCATGCTCTGAAGTGGCCGCCGCGCGGTTGTGGGGCCCAGAAGCTCGTCAGGAGACCAAAGTCGCAAAGGCGGAACTTCCTCTTCCACGACTCGTCTGCTACGAAACGCGAATGGACGTCAGACATCCATTCGGCGCTTGCTTGCAGTATATCTGTAGCATTGAGATCGGCATTCGTGGAGTAGGTGGTTGGCCAGATGGAGCTGAGGTCAGGAAATCTAAACTGGGTGTCGTTTAGTGGAGTCGAGTGAGCCATACTGGAAGGTCTGTGTAGTACCAACACGATGGGCAGCTCTTTTATAGAGTCTGTATCCTGGAACTATCAAACGGTCCATTCTAGCTGTGACGCATGGAATGAAAGTAAATGTGCGTCTGTGGAGGCTTTTCGGGTGAATAGACGCGCGTCTGTGGCATTTTTTTTTTATGATAGCAAATGCACGTCTGTGGACGCTCATCAGAATTTTTTATCCAAAGAGATTGTAAATATCTAGTGCTCGGGGCGACTCGCCTGGCTGTGCTCACTGATGATTTGAATATTCAGCTATTCCATGGTCTCCGTGATTCTTCCGTTGAGACGATCTCGACATGCCTCGAGCCTGTCATGCATCACCCATTTTCATGGCGCTGTCAAATATGAATGCCTTTTCTGAATTTGCGACCATCCGGAACGTTCTGGCGCCGAGCATGTTCCGCGGAATGAAAGATCAATGTTATTCCTTGGCGGAAAACGCCGTACATACGGATAGTTTGAATCTTCAACAGCATAGTAAATCCTGCGCTCACTGGGAAGTGAATTGCGTTTTAGTGAAGCTGCGAAGTGGTAAATATATGGAGTATCCGAGAGTAATGACTAATGGGCCATTTTTAAAACCAAGTGACGACTCAAATGGAGCTGAAAGTATACACGAGATGCGACAATCGATGTCCAATGTGCTCCGATACGCTGTGGTTCCATGCGGGTTTGGAAGGATCACGGGAGCAGTTCGTTTTATTGAGCCGATATTTTCCTAGTGGCAATACGCACCCACAGAATTTTAGCAGCCGATGTGCTTCTCAGGCGACAGGAATTCACCGGCTTTATCATAAAATTACGCCTGTCTGTCTCTGTCCGTTTGTCGGAGCCTTCTAAAACTCCCCATGTCCGTGGACGTCGCATTGTTGATCCTTGGACTCAAAATGCCTCTTGTTTGCCCTGCGTAGCTTACCATGCTCTGTTAAGCAAAGAAAAATCCAATTGCGATGCGGTCCTAGTGAGAGTCGGTCACTGACTGCAACTCTTCTGGTTCAATTTCATGCCGCCGGAAGAACCCGGCTGCGAGCTGTTCCGACCGAGTTCGGCAAAGTTGGAACCCCGATTTCTGAGCACTTAGGTATGATTACCGGTCGCCGCCCGCTTTGCGCTGTCGTTACCTACTAACTCTTGTGCCTGATAGCTGTCATTGTGTGCCAATTTTATATCAAGTAAGGCACAGTGCAGACAGCGGGACCGAACGAAATTGTAAGGAAGACGGAGCCATTGCAGCCCCGGGTTCGCGTGTATACTATCCGAAGGCGCAAAATGCTTCCGAAGCGACGTCCGAGGACGTGTGACCCCAGTGCGTTTCCTGCTCCGGCCTGATTTTCCGTTCTTTCCTTCGCATCATCCTGGAGCGTCCGATGGCTCCCTTCTTCCGTCTGCGGTGGATTACGCCTGTCCACCGATTTGGAGTACCTACCTTTGCCATTTTGCTTCCATACAATGCGCTGTTTCATCTATAAGAGAAGTGTTCATAGTGCTTAATTCAATGAAGAAGCTATATACAGCATGCGTCATTAGCCACTGTGGCGGTCCACGACTGTCATCAAGCTGCCACCGTCGGTCTACGTTCGCAGATCCCGGCCGATGGTGGTGTGCCTATTGTGGCTGCCCTGGCCTAGCTAAGTCCAGGTCTTTTTTGAGATTTCATAGCCAGGCACATCAGTGTACACGGCTATCCCGGAAGTCAGTGGAATTTGATAAGATTTGATCATGAAACCCATTGAAATCCAACGATTTTCTGCTCGTGTTTTGAAGGGAAGCTCTTCGGAATGATTTGATTTGACGGATTACTGGAATGTCTGTCTGATTTCATCAATGCATCCATCGGCGCTGCATTTACCGTGTGAATTCTGACGGGCTACCCCTCCGGCCTTCAAGCTTCAAGGCAGCTAAGCACCGATGCACCACAATACTTCCTGTGTACATCATTCTTGTTAACTTAAATTCAATACTTTTCACTATGTACTACCTCTCACACAGGTTGTCTTGTATGCAGGAAGTTCCGCGTCATCCTATGCATATTAGTGGATCGGATAGATGTCCAAATGGCAGTATCAGTTGGTTGATATCCAAAAGCGTCTTGAATGCAGCAACGGATTCGGTCAAGATTGTGCGTGGCTGATTTGCGTCTCGGCTGGTTATTCTGGGTTCGGATTAATTTTGTGAACAGTCGTTGACTTCCATGTTGAAGGAGGATTCCAGGGTTGTCAAACCTGAAATCAGGTTGAATGTCTAATGAGATTTGGGCTGATTCAAGTGTAGATAGTATCGCCCCCAGGTTGAGATCTATCCCCATAAAGCAGGTTCTGGCGGTTCTTTCATTCAGGGATGAGATTACAGATTTAATCAGGGTGTAATTTGGAGAGAGTAGGTTGTTGTCGCTTTTTATGCGGTCCTTAGCCAAGGTACTCCCTAAGAAACTTGATGAGCAGTAGACAGTGATTGGGGAACAATTGAGGTGACAGTGACATGGCGTGAACCTTCGGTCGAAATGGTACAGTACATTCACTGAGCAGGCTCAGCAATGCCTGAAGCCTTGTTACTCTGCTAACACCCATCTATTCCCTGCCGAAAGTCCAACATAAATTGCAAACAATTTAAATTCTATGGAAACGGGACCATCAGACTCGCAACGCTCGACAGGAACCAACCTCATGCGGGACTGAGTATCAGAGGCTTTACTCGTTGTCATTGCCGAATATATTGAACACTGCGCTTCTGATTCTTTGCCATACAAGGCTGTGGAAACCCTGCGCAAGATTGCCCGGAGTCCACATTACATCATGTGCATAACATCCACTGTCCACCCTATCCACCAGATGCGGCTGGCGAACAGCATTCACATCATTTTTTCTGAGGTGTAGCCCACGGAGCTCCTCGATGTAATCGTAGACTGCCGCCTCTGGGAGCTCTACGCAGAAGGGGCAAAAACTGAAGAGCAGATTGAGGTGTATGGCAGCAAGTCAAACTCAATTGGTTGCTGGGCCTGGCTAGATAAACACGAAGCACGGCAGAGAATTACATCACTTTGCGGTACATAAGGCGCGGGCTGTTTTTTTTTTTTTTTCTTCTGCGATATTTTACTTAGAACACTTATTACGAGCTCATTTCTTGTCAGAATCTTCCAAGAATAAGTGCGTTCGAATGGCACTACGAATCCACAGGGGATGGTTCCTTACTTTTTTTTTTGATGGGATCAAGAAATAAACTTTTTGCCGTTTTGATCATGTTTCTGCATAGCTGTAACTTGGGACACAGATCTTGGATTGACCTAAATCTTGGATATGTTATATACATGCATGATATTTACACCGGGGGCAAACAGCGACACATCTGATTTGACCTGCGGCAGACACATTCAGTCAGCATTTGATGTCACAGTACAATTACTCTTTGCAACCACAAAGCCAGGCTTTGTGCTGGCTTTGTGTGCATGCTGGGTTCCCTTGGACTGGGCGAACAGAGCATGCACAAAGACTCCACAAAGACTTCACAAAGCCTGGCTTTGTGGTAAAAGAGAGCCATTGTGACTTGTCACACCAAATGCGAACCAAATGTGTCTGCTAATGCCTCAATCTTTGCCCCCGGTGTTAAGGGATGGGACTCTTTACACTGGGGGCAAAGATTGAGGCATTTAGTTTGATATGCGGCAGACACATTTGGTGTGACAACTCACAATGGCTCTCTTTTACCACAAAGCCAGGCTTTGTGAAGTCTTTGTGGGGTCTTTTTGTTCGCCCAGTCCGAGGGAACCCAGCATGCACACAAAGCCAGCACAAAGCCTGGCTTTGTGGTTGCAAAGAGTAATTGTACCGTGACATCAAATGCTGACTGAATGCGTCCGCCGCATGTCAAATCAAATGTGTCACTGTTTGCCCCCGGTGTTATGGGAAGTCATGAAGAGCATTACCTGTATAGAGTGCTTCACATTGGGACAGAAAATTTATGCCCCCACAAAAGGGAGCAATGGGGAGTCAATTTTGGTCACATTCCTTATTGGAGTATTTCATCCCCTAGAGGATAGGTAGGAAGATACAGCGTCAAAAATTTAGGGTAATCGAGGATCAAGAATCAAAGTTACAGCTGTCCTATGCAGAAACATGATGAAAATGGTAAAAAGTTTATCTTTTGATCTCATCAAAAAAAGCCGGTACTCCATCCCCTGCGGGTTTCCAGTGCGGCTCCAACGCGCCTACTCCCGAGCTAACTAGATCGAGACTGTGGCAACTGTTCTAGCCAAAACCGTCCAAAGAAAAATAAAACAGCCTGCACCTTATGTACTGCAAATTGCTGTAAAGATGCCTTCGCTGGCTAAAAGGAGAATTAATGTCGGCCGCTGAATCGTCTCAGGACGTCCTGCATCGTCTGCGAAAGATATTACAAGGATTTGACTGCTGGCATACTGGACTTATGGATTGGAGCCCAGTCCTGGAGGCGGAGAATGGGCAATCAATATCGGGGGTAGATAATCAGGTTGAAGAAAACATCGACGAGAGATGAAGACAAGTACTTAAATATGTTCTACGCAGTTTTCCTATGCACTGAGTAACATTGAGCAAAGAATGCAGACTACTATGTAGACTTGACTATTTAGTCGCCAAGCCTGTTTGTGTTTCTTTTTTTTCTTTTTCTTTTGAGGTCGTGCAGGACGGGCGTCGAAAATCGAAGGAATCTGCACAGGCCCGAGCGCGGGAGAAAGTGAAGACCTCAATATTGCTCAGTCAAGTACAGTGTCATCGCAGCTTGATTTCTATCAGCTATTTATGACGTCGGAGCCGTTTTCTGAGAATCCTCGAGCGCTTAAAGTCATCTTTCCCTCTCCCATCCAGTGGCATCCGCACATATGGGCGGTATTCATCACAGCGGCTCCCCACTCTCTAGAGGTACATGCGCCATATTTTCTCATAACCAACTCAAGCGCGTGCACTGACGTCGGGGGATTGTTGGCAGGCACTCGACAGAGTGTTCCTCCTCATCCAGGATTCCGACTCTGGCGGGTCGCAGCGGACGCTCCTCACTTCGAAAGACCTGCCACTCACGCCCCCGCCTGTGGCGCCTCTCCCGCTTCCGGACGTCAATGATATCAGAAACGACTCCGTGTCGATGTCGCCGGCGGAAATCCACGCATTCGTCTAGACGGACGAAGACGCGCTGGGGGAGATAGGCATTTCTGTAGCAACTAGGTCGCCATCGACGGGAAGGACATCGAAACCTCAACGTGTATAGTGTGCGCGCAGTCTGATCCCGGGGACGAAAGAGGAGAACATGGGACAGTTTCGGACCCAGGGGCATTACTGACGACAGAGTTCCGCGCGTAGGCTACCGTACGCGATGGCCTGGGGCGCCATTACAAATTTGAATATCGCGAATTTGGGCTCTGAGAGGATCTCGGGGAGGGTTATGTTGGTGTGCAAGAGGATTCAAGCTGAATTCGAACGCTATCGAATGGTATTTTGGGAACTGCTTGTAAAGAAATTCCCAGACAAGTTTCATGTCTTCATAGAACTGAAATCGATTCACTAACAAAATTCAAGTTGATCAACGAAGCAGGAAGGGTTGGATAATTTACAAGTGCGTATATGGGGCTCACAGGAGGAAATGAACCAGGATCAACTACTACCTGCATCCGAAGTAGGTCGAGTCTCCGAACCATAAAGTAACCTCTTCCCCCACTCCTGTGCGCGTGTCTCCAAATTCCCCAGTCCAGCGAACAGCGAGGAAACTTCCTGATTCCATCGCGACTGAAGAAGGGAAATAAATGGTCGTGGTGTCACCCGCGTCGCAGCAGACGGCGGCGCCATAATCAGCGCAGGTGTTTCGACGAGTCGGACGCTCAGAGTGTGCAGACTGTGGATCGATTCGTCAGGAAATCTATTGCAAAAGATGAGAAAAAACTCCGGACTCTCTTTTGTGCGTTTCCGTCCTGCAGAAGAGGTCAGTACAAGAACTCGAAGATGATGATGCTGGCGCCCTACCGCGTCTGTATCATGTTTGAATATCCGTAATAAAGCTGATAAAAGGTGAGTGCTTGAACGGCTAGGAGCGTATGTATCTTACGCCGCTGGCCACCAGGGCACCAGAGACCGGGCCCAGCAGAAACGACATGGTCGGGAGGATAAGAGCTTGCGGCTGTTTGGCAAAGGCATTATTACACAGCCTTCTCGCGACGCGATCATATGGTTCGATAATTCGATTGCTTGGCAGCAACAGTAATTTTTACAGGTTACGATGGACTCAGCCAACTTGAAGAACAAACAACGTAGTCGCGGGAACTCGCCGCGCCAGCAAGGGTGAGCATTCTCGCTTATTTCGTCAGCTACATCTTAACAACGTTCGATCTCAGATCTCAGCCATCAAAATGTGATTTTCGCTTGACTGGTTCTCTCGTTGCCTTCTACCATTACCTTTGGTTGCCGTTTTCCACCCGAGCATGCATCCAGCCTTGCAAGTCGCAGAAATAGTAGATTGGGTCGTTTCTGAGCTGGACCCCGTTTGGGAGGCCAAAGAAGTGGCTGCACTTGCTTGTACCTCCAAAATATTCCACGAGACCGCACTGGATGCGTTGTGGAAGGACCAAAACTCTGGCATTATGAATCTTATTCGGTGTATGCCGGATGATCTCTGGGAGAGCACAGAAGACGATGACGGAAATATCATTCTTGTAAAGCGCAGCGTCATCTTTTTGAATGATTCACTTACCATACTCATAGAGACCTTGCCGGGTAGTTGTACCCTCGGATTGGGACAGAGTTTTGAAGTATGCCCATCGCATCAAGTCTCTACGATGCGAAGCATCGTCGGAAACCGAACTGCTGCATGTTTACGAGGTCCTTGATCAGGGCATTCCCGGGGATTACTTGTTACCGACCCTGGAACGCTTGGAATGGGAGCACTGGGATTCTGCCTATTCCCCGTTCATCCAGCTCTTCCTTGGACCTCGGATCACATCTCTCACCCTCGGCGAGAAGGACGATGGCCCTGGCCCTGCACTCACTATGGTTAGGCAGAGATGTCCGGGGTTGACTTCCTTGGTAATCCACGCAGTGAACGAGGACTCTGAAGAGTCAGAGCGCCGCGAATTATCGCAGCTCGTCCAGGCATTGACGCACGTGGAGTTTCTTGAGCTCCGAACCATCGATTCCGAGGCATTACAGTATCTCGGACACCTGTCAACTCTCAAAACTCTGCGCTTTGCACTCGACGAGTCGCTCATGCTTCCTGGCATCCCCGACAGCAGCATGTTTTCTGGCCTCCGCGAGGCCAGCTATCATCCTGAGACGGACGATTCCCGTGGCGCACTCGCGCCATTGCTCACATTCTTGCGCACATGGAGGAACCCCCGCCTAAACTCGTTCGAGGCTTTCATTTACGACTGCGAGGGTTTCGAGGAAGTCGACGAGCTTTACCAGCTGCTTGCAAGCCACTGTGCGCACGACCATCTCACTGAGCTGGTGCTAGGAATCTCACCCCTCAAAAATCCCATCGAAACACCCCATCCCAGCAACTTCTTCCAGCATCTCTTCTGCTTCACTCGCCTCACGATCGTAGTAATCACGGTTCCTGCGGGGTACGATATCGACGACGCGACCGTATCTGACATGGCGCGCGCCTGGCCAAACATCGAGCAACTGAAGCTCAGATCATCGGAAACACATGAGCATCGTCCGCGCTGCACATTGCTGGCTCTCGCGTTCCTTGCGCGAGATTGCCTCCGACTTCATGAGGTTTTCCTTACCTTGGACGCGTCCACCGCCCCACCGCGCGCCGACGGGGCTGTCCAGGAGACACTCTCCCACCTAGACGTCGGGTTGGTCGATGCTTCCCCGGTAGACGCAGGGGAATCCGTGGCGGACTTCATAGGATCTCTCTTCCCGAACCTGAAAGAACTCACGACCGGAATGGAAGAACTTCCAGAGGGCTGGGCCGAGGTTGAACGGCTGATTCCAGGGCTCATAAAAAGTCGTGGGAGCCAGGAGGATGAAGAGGCCGGGGCAGAGGACGAGGCGGAGGAGGAGGAGGAGGAGGATATATAGTCGCAACAGTCCCGTTGAGCTTAACTGCGGTGGTAAAAATGTGTGCTGTCCATTACTCCTTTTTGTCTTGGGTGAATCTACGGAGGACAGCACTCTTTGGAATTTGTCTTTCGCTTCTGTCTCGCCAACACACGACATCGTATTATTTTCTCCTACATACATACGAAAAGAATACAACAAAGCTTTCTTCCTTCATGCCATTCAATTTTCCATTCCTAACCCAGGAGCGACTCAACGATGACAAAAAAACCTTCCTGTACCCATCGATCCTCTTGTCGAACTTCAAGTACGCGTCCATTGCGAGACGAAGCCTGGCTTCGCGCGGCTGGAGATGATCAGGTCGCGCAGGTAGCGGTTGTACGCCTTGAAAATTGAAATGAGTTCGAATCTGTTTGTTCTATTTTGTTTGACTCAAGTTTATTTAAACAATGAGACAGGACAGACCTTCACGTTGCGCTGTCTCGTGCCAATCGACAGCCCCTTCTCGAACAATTTAGCTGCAGGTACCGGCAACACCGCGGTCAACTTCTTTCCTACAAATTGTTAATGTTCTGTTCATCGAAGAAAAAAAGACGCAAACGCACCCTCCACGCAGCGCCTTGATCTGATGCACAGGATCACTCGCAGAAAAGTCGATAGGCATGCATCCGATTTCCTTGGTCTTGGGGAGGCGCTCGGGGACGCGGTCGATGACGTACATCTCGGAATCGCCGCGCAGGACCGCCGCATGAGACCGACGAGGATTCACCGGGGCGGAATCCCTCCCTCTCTATCAGTTTGTTGCTGTATAGAGAAAACGTGAAAATGAGGACACACGGAATGTTGAGTGCCATGTCATCCCTAGGAGTCAACCGGATATTAGTTAGGTTGAAAAAAGGAAGGGGAGAAGAGTGTTACCCGTTGGGAAACATCTGCAAGTGAAGCAAAATCTTCCTCATGCTCCGCACCAGGGAGAAGAACCAAGGCGTAGAAGTCGGTGAACGGAATGCAAACGTTTTCCTATGAGCGGTCAGCCTCGATTCAACGGAAAATACCATGAAATACATACCGCTTGTCCTCCAGGGTAGGGTCCGATTGCGACATACCTTGATTAAAATCGTTAGTTGGCTATAAACACATGATCACAATAGCTTACTCATATGCGCTGAAAACCAATCCAAGTAAGTCAATGCGACGATTGTGATGAGGAAACAGCGGAACATACCCTCCAGCCTGAAGTCTAAAGAGCGTTAGTACAGTTAAAGTGGTTAACTATGGAAAGCAACTTCCGAGTCCTGGATCGACCAAGGTGCTTGCCTTCCTCGTAGTTGAGGCACCGGTCGCAGGCGACATTGAACGGCATAACTATGCGGTCGTCTCTCTTGAGAAGCTATAATATGGCGGTTCAGCTCGATCCCATCGACGGTGGAGGCAAGAAACTCACGGTTACACGTCCTATCAAACGGATTCAATTTAAATTAATTCAGAAATTAGGACTGACATCGACGATGCCCATACTCAGCGACAAATACAAGGGAGAGAAAAACAACATACATTTCATCACCGAATACAATCCCGGCCTCCGCCGCAGTGTGGCTTTTCGGGAGTAAAAAGTTCGGCGACGCGGAGGAGTGCACGAGCCGGAACAGTGGGACAAGCGGAGTGTCCCTTCACCTCTTTTTTGCCGTCCGCACTCTCGTTGTCAAGTGGCTCTAGCCTCTCTAGCCTCCCAGCGTGCCCCAGCGCGCCTGTTCTCCCATTTCCACCAGCGCGAAACCGCAGCAGCGCAACATGCTCGGGCTGTCCCAGGCGCACGACGGTATCCGCAGGGCATCCCCGGCTGGCACTACGAGGGCACGGCCGGGTGGTGGTGGGCAGGAAGAGGGAAGCTGTGTGGCACACGGAGACGAAAGACAGGTGGCGTGTCCCTGCTCCAGAAGGAAATGACCATTCAGACTCGTTGTCGTCACCCTGCACAAAGGTTAGATTAACCTCGCTCCAGCTGTAGGAAGCGGACAAGAACGACGCACCTTCAAGTTGTGCTCGGGGAAGCACTTCAGCAGGTCGACCATGGTCTGGATGAAGTTGTCGATGGCGTCTCAGAAGCTGTCTGATTACACGTCAAAGGCCGGTGATCCTTGCCTTCTACCACCACAATCGACTTCCAGCTTTGTCGACGCCATCGTCTTTTCATTCTACACCGTTCTCCCGACTGATCTCATACATTAACTGAGCATGCACGCCGCCTTGGGAATCCCAGACCTCGTGGATCTGGTCGTTTCTGAGCTGCACCCACTTTGGGAGGCCAGAGCACTGGCGGCACTTGCATGTACCTCCAAAATATTCCACGAGGCCGCACTGGATGCGTTGTGGAGGTACCAAAACTCTGGCATTATGAATCTCATTCGGTGTATGCCAGGTGATCTCTGGGAGAGCATAGAAGACGGCGACGGAAATGTGATTCTTGTAAAGTGCAGCCTTGGTTTTTTGAATGATGCACTTACCGGAGCTATAGAAACCTTGCCGCACAGTTGTAGCCTCGGATTGGGAGAGAGTCTTGAAGTACGCGCATCGCGTCAAATCTCTGCATTGCGAGTCATTGTCGGACACCGAGCTGCTGCCTGTTTACGACGTCCTCGAACAGTACTTTCTCGGTGACTACTTGCTACCGGATCTGGAATGCTTGGAATGGGAGCACTGGGACTCTGCCTATTCCCCGTTCATCCAGCTCTTCCTTGGACCTCGCGTTACATCCATCACGCTTGGCACGATGGACGACGGCCCCTGCCCTGCACTCGCCATGGTTAGGCAGACGTGTCCTGGGCTGACTTCCTTGGTAGTCGATGCAGTGAGGGAGGGCTCTGAAGACTCAGAGCACCGCGAGTTATCGCAGCTCGTCCGGGCATTGACGCGTGTGGAGTCGCTTGAGCTCCAAACTATCGATTCCGAAGCACTCCGATATCTCGGGCACCTGCCAACTCTGAAAAACCTATGCTTCACATTTCACCATTCGGTGGCTTTTGATGATGTTCCCGACAGCAGCATGTTTTCCGGCCTCTGCAAGGTGATCTGTTATTGTAATGGTGCGATCGCGCCGTTGCTCGCATTCTTGCGCACGTGGAACAATCCTCACCTGAACTCATTCTATGCGTTCATTTACGATTGTCGGGGCTCCGAGGAAATCGAACAGCTATACCAGCTGCTCGCAAGCCACTGCGTGCATGACCATCTCGTCAAGCTGAAGCTACAAATCTTACGCCACGGAATTGTCTACCGCCCAAACCATATCTTCCATCATCTCTTCTGCTTCACCCGCCTCACGCTTGTAGAAATCAGAGTTCCGGTTGGGTACGACATTAGCGATGCGACCATATCTGACATGGCACGGGCCTGGCCCAACATCGAGCAGCTAAGCCTCGGATGGAGCCCCGAATACTACTACCACACCCAGCGATGCACGCTGCTGGCTCTCGTGTCATTTGCGCGACACTGCCCCCGGCTTCGTGAGGTTTCCATTCCCTTGGACTTCTCAAGCGTCCCAGTGCCGGTGGATGGGGTCGTTCAGGAGACACTCTGGCGTCTAGGGTGGAGCTTGACGGCGCAGTTGACGCCGGCACATCCAAATCTGTCGCGGAGTTTCTAGCATCTCTCTTTCCGAACTTGACCGTAGTCGGGAGCTTCAAGGGGAGCTTGAGTCTCAATGACCGCTGGACCGAGGTTGAACACCTCATTCTGAAGATTACCCAAGGACGGGAAAGCCAGTAGGGTGATAGCGGTGGTGATATGTAGGGCTGTCCATCGTCTGAACTGGTGTATCTACTTCTTGATCTTCCCTATTGTTGAATTCATTAATCAATAGCATCTTTTTCAGGTTCCCTCTTCTCCTTCCACGTTTACACCTCTCTATCTGTTCGTTCAATTCAGCTACAAATACCGGCACAAAGTACTCGTGTTTTTCTCTCCTAATACAGTACATACATACGAAAAAAAATGCAACAAACTTCAAGTCTCTTCCTTCGTGTCATGCAGTTTTCGATTCAAGGATACAAACTCTCCGCGTATCCATCGATCCTCTTGTGGAACTTCGCATATGCATCCGCTGTGTCGTTGAGCGACACATGACGACCTCTCTTGAACTCAAATATACCAGTAATTTTCGACCACAGCTTGCTGTGAATTTTGCGGCGAAAGCTCAGGCAGCTAGGGGAGATATCCGCGAGCAGGGCAAAGTCCTCGTCGTGTTCCGTGCCAGGAGGCAGAACCAAGGCCATGAAGTTAGCGAACTGAACGCAAACGTATTCCTGTAACGGAAGATACCATGAAATACATAGTACTCCAGGGTAGAGTCCCTTTGTGACGTTGCATACCTTCGATAAAATCTTTTAATTGGCTATGAACACATTGCCACAACTTTTGCTTACCCATATGCGCTGACACACCCAGTAAAGGAAAATATCGACCTATATACAAAGGGCTCCCGAAACCCTCCGAGATTTTTCCCATTGGTCCGGGAGATGCCGGACCAATGGCAAAAATCCCGCAGGGTTTTGGGAGCCCTTTGTATATAGGTCGATACTTTCCTCTACCCGGTGTGTGAAACCAATCCAAAGGAATTCAATGCGATGATTTTGATGAGCAAACAGCGGAATATACATACCCTCCAGCCTAAAGAGCGGTAGGACGATTAAAACGGTTACTTTCGGAAAGCAACTCACGAATCCTGGATTGCTCAAGATGCAAAAGGCAGACTTGCTTTCCTCGTAGTTGAAGCACCGACCGCAGGCGACACTGAACGGCATAATTACACGGTCGCCCTTCTTGACAAGCTATAACATGGAGCTTCAGCTCAACCATCGACGATGAAGGCAAGTAAACGCACGGTTACGCCACTTCCCGCTTCCCGCTTCCTATCAAACGGAAATATTAATTCAGAAATTGGGAGTAGGACTGACATCGACAATTCCATACTGTTGTTCTCTTAGCGTCGACCAGCTACGAGGGACAAAAAAGCAACGTACTTATCGTGGCCGAATACAATCCCGGCCTCCTAATTTACACTGTATGTAAGTCACTTCAAAGAGATCACCGGGACTGAATAGTTTATTTCGACGCTCAACTCGAACTTGGATGTCAAAGCGGGCTCCGAACAACGATTTGACAACCAACTTTGACCCCAACTTCATGCCCCGACTTCAATTTTTTTTTTCGATTTGATCATGTCGTTGTGCTTCCCAAGAGAAAATAAAATCTCAAGTTGGAATGTGTGAAACCCCCTCTCGAGGGAGATCTGGAACGAAGTACGCAGAAATAGGAATTTGGAAGAAGAAAAAAACATGTCCGCCAGGCCTAACGAAACTCTCGCGCCCTGGAAGCATAGCATAAGAATAGAATAGAATAGACCAGCCATCGAGAAACTGACCAATATGACCGAATTCTGGTTCCAGTGGACGAAAAGTCGAGACACAGCAAAGATAACCATGAGCGCAAGAGGCAAGGGCAAACACAGCCACGACCGGTTACAAAACAGGAAGGAGACTTGCCAAATTGGGCCATTTCGCCTTCGCCTTTGGTCTAGGCTCCAAGACCCCGCCAATGCCGCAGAAACCATTCATCGAAGGGTAAAACCATTCAAGACTACGAAATAATGATTGTTAAATGAGTACATATAAGTATCCGAATGAGAACGAGGAGTATTACATCCGTGAGGACGTAGAAAGTCCGTATAGAGTCCACTCGCTCAAGCCAATGTCTGTACGATCTCTCAAACATCCAATATCCCAGTAGATCACCATGAGCCTCAACAGCGCATCGGCTGCAAGTCTCGCCACTTCAGCTCCCGACTTGCCAGTTCCGCCTCCCCCTCCCGAGTTGCTGCTCTCCGTCTCGCGCCGAGCCGCGCCCGCGAACGGACGTAGAGTCGGTGGCGCTTGATTTGCTTGTAGCGGTCTTGCTAAAATCGCGCGCGGTGCTGTAGCAAGGTGGGGCTGGGACGTATTGAGGAGCGAGTGAAGAGAAGTCGCGTGAGAGAGGGAGGACGAGCAGGAGCGGGGGCCGGGGGGTAGACGAAGGAGGGTGAAGGAAGACGGTGGAGGGAGGAGGGAGGGCATGGAAATGGAGGGTCCAAGTAAAGGAGCAGTACAAAGGGACGGGAAATGGCGCGCGCAGCGGAGAGACGACGAAGGAGAGCACAATAAGGGAGGGATGGCGAGGGTGAAGGCGAGCACGGAAAGAGGGAGGGCGAAGGTGAAGAGGAGCCTGTAGAGTAGACTAGGGAGGAAGCGGGTGCGTGGCGGGAAACAAAAATCATGTCGCTCCTGTCGTCCAAGCTGAGGGGGCGATGCCAAGCCGAACTGGGTGGGGAAGATGAGACAAAACGTAGACGCTGAGGTTGCTCGTAGTTCTCAAGGCGATGTCGGATTTGGACGTGGGAGGAGGTCTGTTAGCTCTGTTAGCGGGGGCAGGAGGTGGAGAAGGAGACGAGGAGGCGGGATAACGCGAGGAACAAGGCGAGCAAGACAGCGAGAATTGCCTGCGGGACGACGCCAAGCCGGACCTCGTTCGATAAGCGAGATGTAGGCAGTTACCGAACGAGGCCTTCCACCCTCCGACGCGCACAATGAGAATCGTCCCCGCCCAAAATACACCCCACTTGCAGTGCACACCGCAGCCGCAGCCGCACACACCACCTCCGTATCAGCTTCGCCGCTCAAAAGCAACGCGTAGCAGGAATGACGCTCGGGAGGGGCGTCGTCCAGCTTCGCCGATGTACATCGCACCCCGCCGCACCCCGCCTATGCGCCTCCAGCGTATACTGCGTGTACGAACACACCCTCAGCAGCGGGTCTCCTCGTTCCGAATGCATGACCCCCGCGCGTGCGATATGGGCGCCTCGCCTCGATCCGTCGACATCGTTCTCGACGCACGCGTACATACGCTCCCCATGACACGACACGAATTCATCCCCTGCCTTCAAAACACCTACGGCATCAGGCCCCGCACGGCCGAGACGGACAGCGCGCGCGCCTTCGCTCTTGTTTCTGCAACCCGCATGGCGCAGTAAGTTGACGACCAACGCTACATGGCGCTCCCAGCGACGGGGGCCGTCCTGACACACAGCTCCACCCCTGCGCTTCCCAAGCCGTCCGTCTGCTTCTGGGTCCCCAGTCCGGCTGCGCGAGGCGTCGGCGGCGTCCCCTTCCGACCCTCCACCTCGAAAAGGGAAAAGACAGACCACGAGAAACGGATACGAACCAGCACCACAGCCTCCCCTAAACGCCTTTTCCGCCTCGCTATCGTCCAGTCCATCCAGATCCAGGAGGGTGCACCTATCAGGAGGAGGATGATACGTTAGCGAGCGATTTGCAGCGAGAGTCGTTAGGCAAGGGGGCAGAGTGAATAAATGAACAAAGCGAATGTCGTGCCGTGCACTTTGTGTCGGTCGAGAGTCCTAGCCGAGGGCCGAGTGGGCTGTCGTCCTCCGGAAAGAAGTTAAGCCACAATGAAAGTTTTCGGGTGAGCCCGCCGTGCCACATGCTGCATTGCAATCTCCCCGTATCCTAACTTAGAGGTGTCCATTGCCTTCGCTCGTTGCTGAGTAAAGTCGTGCTAGCCAAGTAGGAAATTTTCAGAAATTTCCAGAAATTCGAGCAGAGTCGGAGTCAGGACGCAGAAGGCACGCGCTGAATCAAAAGAGCCGGGAGGCCGCACTGGAGCGCGAATGAAACTTTCAAAGGGTCAAAGTGGTGGAAAGAAAGGCGAGCGCAGGCGACGTCGGGTGCAATCGGAAGCACCGGGCCGGCAGTCCCGACACGTAGCGAAACGATCTTTCAAACCACCACCATCTGGTTCAGATATCCACAAAGCCCGTCAGGTCAGCGTCTTCTAGACGACACGAAGGCTAACAGCCTAACACCCAAAGGGTTCAGGACGCCATCGTCCTCAATGTTCAGTTCGCAATCTCGTGCTGAGGTCAGAGGTTTGTCTGGACTCTGGACTTTTCCTCTCGGATTCCGCACGCTGTTTAGAGTTACTATTTCGGCTGCTCCTGGTTTGATATTTTCTCCGTCAAAATTGCATCTGTGTTTGAGCTTTCAAATTACATCTTCGGAGACCTAGACGGGAAGGTACGCGCTTTCGTCCGTCTTAATTCTCGGCGTATGTGACGCGTGTTTGACTGCCTCGACCAAATCCCATCGTTCCGCAATCTTCATAAATGCCCATCTCATGGCCGGAATACCACTGCAATAAATCGGACGTGGTGTGGCACAGAGCCAGATTTTTTGTCAAGCATCTACGTGTGAATCCACAAGAGTCGTTGGGAGCTCGGAATTCGACTCCCCTTACCCGAGTACGGACGGTATTTGTCTATTTTTGACCCAGTGTGCTTCACCTCCCTGACGTTCACTTCCTTTTTTATGCCCTTGACGCTTACCCTGGGTGAAATATTAATTTATAACCCTTCTGTCATGTACCTGCACGCGCCCAATTTCCTACCCACGTCCGTCATTCAGACCTTGATTTTATCCAGAGAACAAAGGAGAAACCGAGGTGTGCGCTAGCCTCTTCGTACTCTTCCTCTTCGTCCTCTTACTCCTCGTCCTCGTCCTCTTCCTCTTTTTCTCTTACTCTTCGCTCTCTTCTTCCTCCCACACACAGCATTGTTACAGGTACAGACTTTCCGAGCCGATACATGTACGCATTTCCGAGACATGCAAACCGCAGTCTCATCCAGTCAAATGCCCGTTCACCAAAGATTAACAAGGCAGCAAATCGGGCCTGGTGTGCGGCACAGAGCCAGCTATCGTGGGCTGCGACGACAGCTTGGGGTTCAATCCCCGCGTCCGAGTCTGGAGTGTCTTTGATGCCGTTCTCTGTACGTTTTATTTCCTTTCGTCCCTGTTCACATATTCTCCCTCGATGTACGTCCTATTTGCTCCAGGTGCAACGCAGAAAAATGAAAGTGGCGCTTCTTAACTGTGGACAACAGGAAACAGATGCAATGACTGCGGGTTTTGCCGGCGGCTGGGGGTTCGGCTCCCTGCGTCCGAGTGCACACCTGTAGCCGATAGATTTTTAGGAGCAAAACACGACGTCCAAACATGTCTTCCTTTTGGGAAAGATTTTTCCCACCAAAAGAAACACTGGCCCAAAAACCTCTCCACTTGGAGCAATATTCGGCCTCCAAATCCACGCAAAATGTGACGCATTTTTGGGTGCCGAACATCCGTCCAGAATTAGGATATTTCGGGAAGGACAACATACTTCATTTCGTGGCCGAAACAACGAAAGAACAAAGGAACTCAAGGGGGAACCGGGATTCGAAAATCGGATATAGGGTCGAGAAGATTTTTTCGACTTTCATCGGACCGACCCCCTCCCCTTCCATAACAGGAAGGACTTTCCCATCCCTGATGCCGGGCCGTATCCCCGCTTTGAGCGACTCTTTTATTTACAAGTTCTGGAAGTACATCAAGGCTGTCTATAGTGATTTTGCAGCTACTGACATGCCCTAAACCGTTTTCTGACGCCTTGCAGCCTGCTCATGCCCACCACACACCTCGCAGGTCGAAGTGAACCCGTTATGTCACCTTGATATCTTGAACAATAGAGAGCTTGCGCCAAAGCCGCATGCAGCTTTTGGGTGAGCAAACTCACCGCATGTGGCTTTTTATTTTTATTTGCTCTGGGTCAGAAGGTGCTACTCGACACTCCTAGTGATGCTACTATTGCTAATAAACCCACGAATTATGGATACGGCTTCATATTCCTCGAATAAATTGCCACTTTTCAGCCCCATGGGCTTGACCTTACAGTTTACCGAAAGCAAATACCTCTTGCTCTGTGTTATGCAACCACCCTCAATGGTTGCCAAGATCTGACAGTTCAAAAATCGGGCCTCGACTTGTGCAGAGAGGCGTTCTCGCATGGCCAACTTCATCCCGCAAAGACTCGGGTCCCGGGCTCTCAAAGTGTTTTGATCCTAAAATATGAAGGAGATTTGTCTACACATACCACAAATATTGTTTATGAAGAGCTTCTTTTTTATCCACTTCCACAACAGTAATATAAGGTTCAATGTGCATGTTTAGCCAAGTGGGAGTGGGCCGTCGAACGCGTGTGGTCCTTAAAAGAGGTCGGGGGCGACCTGGTGGCGAAGGGATTCCTCGCGGAGTTGTGCAGCGTCCGATGCGCGAGAACCTCGCGACCCTGGGGCTGTTTCTCCTCCGCGGGTTCTTGATCATCTGCATCGTGATCCTGGGGCTGTTCCTCGTCCTGCTTGTTGTTGTGTTGGTGAAGCAACGATCGGGGACCGGGAGGCCCAGGTCGCTGACAGATGATGCACTCCCCAAGGTCGCGACGCAAACGTCGACCCCGCTAGCTGAGGTGTTGATTGAACTTGACGAGGAAATATCACCAGAGTTGCCAGTGATTGCGGATTCAGAAGGAGGGCGATGAAGAGGAGGCGGAGATATCTGTCGATCTGGAAATGCGGTATATGTGGGTAGTGATGTTGGGATCGGGTCGGGCTTGAAAGCCCGGGCCTGGGTCGGGCTTGGGAGGGCTTGGGCTCAAGAATATTCTGGGCCCGACCCAAGCCCTCAGGTAGGGCCCGGGTCGGGTCGGGGTTGGGCTTGAGCCCCGGCTTGACTCTATATATATTTTTCCGCTGTGTTTAGGTGAGTGCTTGACTCATAGACATCCTATTTATTCTCTGTCTTACATTCAGAACTGCGAGGGCATCTTTGAACCGTCGAAATGATTACATTCTGAGTATTTCAGTGGCATCAATACATCAAGTACCTCACCCAACCAGTAAAATGCAACCAAAGCGAGTTAAATTCATGAAGGAGTGAAAATCACCCCACATAGATGCATCAAGGATCGTAAAATTTCCTCTTTGATCCTTGAATTTTTTACTCAGAGCGTACACTGTCTGGCCCAGGCTCAAGCCCGGGTCGCAGGTCTTCAAAAATCCTGAGCCCGACCCTGAGCCCTGCCGGGCCCTACCTCGGGTCGGGCCTGGGTCGAGCTCAAAAGCCCGGGCTTAGGTCAGGCTTGGGCTTGAGCCCTGAGCCCACGCATCACATATGTGGGCTCATGTGTCTCAAGCAATGCCGGGACCTGTTTGCGAGCCGCACACCTCTATAGTTATGTGGTCAGCCACATCTCGTGGCTCTTTTTGACATGGGGAGTTCGGTATCCTGATATGGACTGCTCTCCCTTCACCAAATTGACCGACCTAGGCTTGCAGGCTGCCGATTGGAAACCAGGGCGGACAACATAATTGAACTTAAATGTGGACGGGAGATAGTCCACTGACTTCCTGAATCTGTCCGTTCTCATTTTCAACCGCACAGGATTGCACCTTAGTGCGAGAGCTTCTCGTTCAGACACTGGAAACCCGGCGATAAATCTAGAGGCAATGCAACGTGGCTCTATGTCACTTCTCTTCGCAGGGCTCTGACTTCCCTCGCAGTGCATCTCATAAGGTCAATGAGAATCAACATATCCTCCGGGGTTCAACATCTTGTTCGGCATTGCAGAAGGATTGGAACTCTCGGATCATTCCACAACACAAAAAATCATGGGCATTGAACATCATCTTTACGTTACAAGTACAAGTAGCCTTGGTCTCCACCGGACGCCATTAGCATCAGCCTCTCAGTGTGATACAATGAATGTGGTTTCTTCAGCCGGTGTTCACGCAATCCGCCTGAGCAAAAAGCGAAGCAAACCTCCGGCTTCCGCCTCTGACTGCGGGAAGAACTTGCCGGTTTTTCTCGTGTATGCCGCCAACTCACCCAGGGTCTCAAATCTGTGGATCTCTGCCTTCGCAATTCCCCAATCAATGAGGTCAACCAGGTTGACGTGTACATCCCGAACCGCCTGGAATCCGGTAAGCGCGCTATCCGATATAGATATAATGAAGGCGACACACCGCCCGACAGGCCCGAAGTTTTGTCGGCACGGGAGAAATCTCAAGCACTGTGCAGAATGATTGCCAGTTTTTGAGGTCGTCCACGTCCGTGCCAAACAGGTCGTTGAATGTCCGGACCATAGCGAGGCGAAATCCTGCTCGCGCGGCGTCCGCCTCCAGCTCCTGCTCGGATTTTGTCTCCCCGCTGTTCATGAATCTGGGCCGCGGGAAGTCATATTTACGACACATGGCCTGGTACTGCGCCGATACCGGCGCGGAAGGATCATATTGATACAGTGGGTAACGGGCAAAGAATTGTTCGAGGTGAGTTTGTGGCTCGGGCTTGACCGCACCGTCCTTGATGTCTGAAAGGCAACATACTATGAAACCAGATAAGAGCAGCGGGGGCAAACGCTAACGTTGAGAGCTTCCACTCGCTATTTAGATGACGATGAGGGCCAATAACGTCGCAGTGAGGGAAGGAATACCTCGCGAGTGCGTGTTGGCTAACTCCGAACTCATAGGCTTCTCACCGCGTTCAGTATCACAGGCAGTGGATGGCATAGAGAACTCACCATTTCGCGTGGAATCTTCGTTTTATTTTTGCGCACAGAGGCCTGCGGCGCCAGCTGAACGTTCAGATTGGGGACCGACTCGGCGGCCTTTGCTGCGTCTCGCTTGCTGCTCAGCATTCCGCCCATCCTCCGTTTCGACCTTCCTTGAGAACTTACTCCCTCCCGCTGAGAAATGTGGCTACTGGCATTGGTAGTTGACCCTGACTTCGGTGAGTCACGTTGCTGGATTGAAGAGGTTAATCGGACAAAATAAATGGATGTGACGGCGGACCATGGTGCTCGGCTCGTTCAGTCGAAAGGGGCGATGTCGGAAGATAGTCGATGGAGCTCGCGATCGATCCCTCTGAAGGTGGTGGTAACAAAGAAACGCTTGGGAAGGCGTGCCACCATTCACGTAACGATGGCCCGATATAACTTTGCTTCTGGACTCGAGTGCGTAGTGCCGTGTTACCGCCATCATTTGGCGTCGGCGAGCCAGGTACGCCGCGGCGTGTGGTTCAGATTGTCTTCTGGTCATCGTCCAAATGACGATTATACGCTCCTAGCATATAGTTCTGTTATGACGTAGGGTTCAGCCTCTTCGAGGGAGCTGAACCTTCAGGAATGGATGTGATTATATTCAACCAATAATCTTGAGCAACTCATCTTCAACGCTTTTTGTCAATCAGATAATCTCAAGTTGGCACCTGCATACCGTGCGACACTGGAACGTCTCTAACTCTTTTGTTCACATAGGTGAAAAATGTCATTGGACAGATAATATTGGAAGTGATCTCACTGTGCACCTTGCTGAATTGGCCATTCTCCTCCCTGAGAAAATGGAGCACTCAAAGCAGATTTTGGTATGTCCACATGTAAAAATGTAATGGTTGACTAGAATATATGTATCAGTATAGCATATCCAAAAGTTAGGTCAATCCGAGGAGTACTCCAAGTGCTACAGATGACTTGCTGAAAGCCGAGATTTTTGGCAGAAATTGCATTTTCTGACGGAATAAAAATACCGGTATTAGATTGACTGCGGATTTTCAATGCAATTCCAACGCACCTACTCCCGAGCCAATGTGGTCAAAATTGTACCCAGGACACTTGTCCTGAGCAAAATGTTCCGAAACAGAAAAAAATGTCCGTGCCCTATGTTCCGTAAAATGCTATAAAGGATGTTTGTCCTATATTGAAAGAGTCACTCATTCACGAAGACGGCTGCCAATTTCAGGACAAGAGACTGCATGCAATGGCAATTTTCAAAGGTTCTACCGCAGAACAATCCATGCAATGATTGCGAAATCACAGCTCCATCTCACCACCACATGCACAATAAAAAGTAGGCAGATCATGCACAACTGTAAAAATATTCTCTTAAAAGTGCCAACTGGCCGCCATGATGGGAGAATAACGTTGGAAATATGTCGAGACGTACTATGAGACACAGGCCAAAAATTTGCCCGGCCTCCTAATTTACACTGTATGTACTTCAAAGAGATCACGGGGAAGGAATATTTATTCTTCAACGCTTAACTCGAAGTTGGATGTCAAATCGGGAGAGAAAAAAAATCTCAAGCTGGGGACGGAGTTGGGGCGATCAAGTTGGAGTTAAATCGGACCTCAAGTTGGGATGTGTGAAAGCCCTAATATATTGAGAATTGGGCCATTTCACCTTCGCCTTGTCAACGCAGCAGAAACCGTTCATCGAAAGATACAGTCATTCAAGACCTCGAAAGAATGATTTGCAATGAGTACATACGAGTATCCGAATGAGAACGAGGAATTATATCAGTGAGGACGTAGAAAGTCCGTATGTGCTGAACGCAGGTCCAGCCAATGTCTGTACGATCACTCACGTCCAATATCCCAGTGGATCACCATGAGGCTCAACAGCGCATCGGCTGCAGATCTCGCCACTTCAGCTCACTTCCGCCTCCCCTCCCGAGTCGTGCTCTCCGTCTTGTGCCGAGCCAGCGGTTCTACATGCCCGCGGACGGACGTAGAGTCGGTAGTACTTGATTTGCTTGTCGCGGTCTTGCTCACATCGCCTGTGGTGCTGTAGCAAGGTGGGGCTGGGACGTATTGAGGAGCATGTGAAGAGAAGTCGATTGAGAGGGAGGGCGAGGAGGAGCGAGGAGGAGCGGGGGCCGGAGTGTAGACAAAGGAGGGTGAAGGAAGACGGTGGAGGGAGGGGGGGGGCATCGAAATGGCGGGTCCAAGCAAAGGAGTAGTACAGGGACGGGAAACGGCGCGCGCGGCGGAGAGAAGACGAGGGAGAGCAGAATAAGGGAGGGATGGCGAGGGTGAAGGCGAGCATGGAAGGAGGGAGGACGAAGGTAAAGAGGAGGTAGATTAGGGAGAGAGTGGGTAGGTGGTGGGAGGCAAAAATCATGTCGCTACTGTCGTCCAAGCTGAGGGGGGCGATGCCGAGCCGAACTGGTTGGGAAAGATGAGACAAAACGCCGACGCTGAGGTTGCACGTAGATCTCAAGGCGATGTCGGATTTGGACCTGGGAGGAGAAGGTCTGTTAGCTCTGTTATCGGAGGTGGGAGGTGGGAGGAGAAGAACGTGGAGGAGGGGAAGCAAGCAAGATAGCGAGGACCGCCTGCGGGACGACACCAAGGCCGGAGCTCGTTCGGTAAGCGAGATGTAGGCAGATACTGATCGTGACCGAACGAGGCCCTCCACCCTCCGACGTGCATAATGGGAATCGTCCCCGCGCAAGAAATCCGCCTCACTGGCAGTGCACACCGCAGCCACAGCCGCAGCTGCACACACTACCTCCCTATCGCCTTCGCTGCTCAAAAGCAGCGCATCCTAGGGCTAGTACACGCAGCGGAAATGGCGCTCGGGAGGGGCGTCGTTCGGGCTTCGCCGATGTACATCGCACCCCGCCTATGCGCCTCCAGCCACCAACGTATACTGCGTGTAACGACCATGTCCTCAGCAGTAGGTCTCCTCGTTCCGGATGCATGAGCCCCGCGCGTGCGATATGGGCGCCTCGCCTCGATCCGTCGACATACGTTCTCGACGCACGCGTACATACGCTCCCCATGACACACAACCCGCATGGCGGATTAGGTTGACGGTCAACGCTACATGGCGCTCCCAACGACGGGCGTCGTCCTGACATCACGCCCCAACTCCACCCCTGCGCTCCCCAAGCCGTCCGTCTGCTTCCCAGTCCGGCTGCGCGAGGCGTCGGCGGCGTCCCCTTCCGGCCCTCCACCTCGAAAAGGGAAATGAAAGACTACGAGAAACGGATACGCACCAGCACCACAGCCTCCCACAAACGCCTTTTCCGCCTCGCTATCGTCCATCCAGATCCAGGAGGATGCACCTATCAGGAGGACGATGATACGTCAGCGAGCGATTTGCAAGATGGACGAGGGCGGAGAAAAAGAAAGGGGAGGGGGGAACAGCGAGAGTCGTTAGGCAAGGGGGCAGAGTGAATAAATGAGCGGTCCTGCCCATTCTCTCAGTGCCTCATCGCCAGAGCGAAGGTAGGGAATGTCGTGCCGCGCACTTTGTCCTAGCCGAGGGCCGAGTGAGCAGTCGTCCTCCAGAAAGAAGTTAAGCCACAATTTCGTGTGAGCCCGCCGTGCTACACGCCACATGGCAATCTCCCCGGTGTCCCCTGCCGTTGCTGATAAGTCGTGCTCCAAGTAGGAAAAATTCAGGAATTTCTAGAAAATCGAGCAGAGTCGGACTCCAGGACGCAGAAGGCATGAGTTGAATCAAAAGAGCCGGGAAGCCACACTGGAGCTCGAATGAAACATTCAAAGGGTCAAAGTGGTGGAAAGAATGGTGAGCGCGGGCGGCGTCGGGTGCAATCGGAAGCACCGGACCGGCAGTCCCGACACGTAGCGAAACGATCTTTCAAACCACCACCATCTGCTTCAGACATCCACACAGCCCTTCAGTTCAGCGTCTTCTAGACGACGCGTGGGCTAAAACCCAAAGGGTTCAGGACGCCATCGTCCTCTATGCTCAGTTCGCAATCTCGTGCTGAGGTCAGAGCGTCAGAGGTTTGTCTGGGCATTTCCTCTCGGATTCCGCACGCTGGTCTCGATTCGTTGGGGTTATTATTTCAGCTGCTCTTTGTTTGATATTTTCTCCGTCAAAATTTCATCTGCGTTTGAGCTTTCAAATTACATCTTCGGAGACCTAGGCGGGAAGGTACGCGCTTTCGTCCATCTTAATTCTCGGCGTATGTGACGCGTGTTTGCCTGCCTCGGTCAAATCCCATCGTTCCGCAATCTTCATAAAAAATGCCCATCTCATGGCCAGAATGTCACTGCAATAAATCCGACGTGGTGTGTGGCACAAGCCAGATTTTTGGTTATTAAGTATCTACGTGTGAATCCACAAGAGTCGTTGGGAGCTTGGGATTCAACTCCTCTTATCCGAGTACGGACGGTATTTGTCTATTTTTCACCCAATGGGCTTCACCTCCCCGACGTTCACTTCCTTTTCATGAACTTGACGCTTACCCTGGGTGAAATATTAATTTATACACCTTCTGTCATATGTATGTACCCCAATTTCCAACCCACATCCGTCATTCAGACTTTGATTTTATCCAGGGAACAAAGAAGAAACCGGGGTATGCGACGCTATCCTCGTCGTCCTCTTCCTCTGTTTTCTCTTATTCTTCGCTCTCTTCTCCCCCCGTTGCCTTACTTTCTTTTCACACATACCGTTGGTACAGGCTCGAGCAGATACACAGACACATTTCCGAGACACGCAAACCGCAGTCTCATCCAGTCAAATGCCCGTTTAATCCAAGGCAGCAAATCGGGCCCTGTGTGCGGCACAGATCCAGCTATCGTGGGCTGCGACGACAGCTTGGGGTTTAATTCCCGCGTCCGAGTCTGGAGTGCCTCTGATGCCGTTCTCTGTACGTTTTATTTCCTTTCGTCCCTGTTCACATATTCTCCCTCGATGTACGTCGCATTTGCTCCAGGTGCAATCCCGAAAAATGAAAGCGGCGCTTCTTAACTGGGGACAATAGGAAACAGATTCAACGACTGCGGGTTGGAGGTTCGGCTCCCTGTGCCCGTCGTAGGGTTTTCTCTTTCTCTCTTTCTTCTCTTCTCTTTTTCTTTCCTGTTTCTTGGTCTTATTTGTCTGAACCACCGTTCACTGCAGGTACAAACGTTCGAACCAAAACCAGTGGCTCGCCCTCGACACAGGATATACGTATACATCGGTAAACCACTTTTCTCTTATTCAGACGTCTAATCCTGGGATTTAGAACGCTAGAAATCGAGGGAGGTGTACAGCACACGCACACAGCCGGCTATCGTGATGTAAAACCACTATGGTTCGGTGCATCATCAGTAACAGGGTATTCGGGGGGAGCCTCCCGGTCATCCCACTGACGATTTTGCAGTCGCTGGTTCAGCACCGTGACCAGCTGCTCTGTGGGTATGGCAGAGGCGCGAGGGAGATCCACCTGGGCTTGCTCCACTACGGGTTCAGAGCTGTTGGAAGACAGGTTCGTGGGCCTCGTTGCGGGTTCGACTATTGGCGAGTGATAACGACCCCCGGCGGAGCCTTGTTCCCCGTGCTTTCCCCCTGCCCGCAATGCAATTGACGGTATGCCAGGAGATGCTACTTGCGCTGTGAAAGGATTAATTCCAGACTCGCGAAGTTGTGCGCCGGTAGGAACTTTTGCAGTCCGTGAATCTCGTGCATGGAGACACCATAAAGTTGCAATAATGAAACTGATCGCAGCAACTCCGCCCAATGTCCCACCGATAATGGCTGCCAAGTGCGAGGATTCCTTCTGTGGAGCTACAGAAGATACAGAAGATGGGATGCCGGAAGAGGTGGGAGGTGAGCTGGCTGTTGGTGCAGCAGTGGAGGTAGCAACTTCATCATCGTCAATGCCTATCGCATTGATGAGGGCGGCGAGGGCCATGGTTTGATTAGTCCCAGAAAAACTGGAGCTTGGTGGACCCGTCCAGGAGCCCGCGTAGATATTGCTTCCATTAGAGGTGGCCAACTCCGTAACAGCATTAAACTGGATCGAAGACCTCGATCAACTTTTGTATGAAATTTCGGTCGTTACATACCTGAACCGCTATGTAATCCCCAATGTACTTATGCATTGCGGCGCTTGTGACATTGCGCTGATATACTGCCCCCAGTCCTTGCAGGAGGTTTGTATCTCCCGTTTTTCCTGAGGGTTCCTGGGTGTGAGGCAAATAAAATGTAGCATCGGAGGAAGGACTACCGTGTACAACAACGATTCCATTTTCGTCTTGCCAGGCAGTATTCGGAATTGCGGCAATGAGAAGATCGTCAAGGCTGTGCACGAACCCTTAAATAGAATACAAGTCAATTGACAGGCGGACTCACAGGTTCTGCATTGACACGTTGTTCGTAAGTGAGGCGAGAACCGCAAGTCCCTCGATCATCAGTCCCGATTCGAAGGGCGTGGTTTCCGAGAAGACCTCACAGGGAGAGTCCCTGGCACTCGCAGAGATATCCGGCTGGACGATGTTTCTGACATTGTACAGGTGAGAACGAATAAAATCCGCGGATTCAGTTGCCGCTTGGAGATACGACGAATCCAATGTTATTTCAGCCAGAAGAGCAGATAATCTTGAGGATTCAGATAGTAGCCAAATAAGCGGGGCGATGAATGGCTGACCACCGTACGTACCCGAGAAAATATCTAATGTACATTAATGTGAGGCTGGGGACGTCGAACGGACCGTACGCACCCGGTGGCATAACCTTCAAGTTTGGGGTCGTTGGGCCCGTCGTTGTACTTGGCCATCAACTTTAGCGCCAATTACAACCAAAAGACCGCCACCTACCCATGTACCTCCAACCATGGATGCTGGCGCAATGCATCAGCAAAGGTTTGTTGAACAGTTAGAGACTCGCTGACCATTTTGACAAACTTTTGTAAGCGTGAAATTCTTCTCGGCAACCTTCCCTGCTGCAATGTCTTGATCTGAGAGCGTGAATTTTCTACCACGCCACCAGGACTGGACAGCGTATTCCAGAAAGCTTTTCTTTTTATAGACAGCGTATGCCTTCGCAGCGGCGTGCCCGAAAGTCCTAGACGCAATATGTCTCACTCCGCTTGCGTCCCGCCCAAAGGACATTGACTTACAACCCATCGCCCGTCTAGGAGGGCGACATGTGAGAACGAACTAGAGGCTAACCAAGTAAATGGACTGACCCTACCCAAGATGTGAGTTCGAACGGCATTTGACATGAAACTACACTACTCACAGGGTATTAGAAAAATTAGCTGCATTGCTCAGCACGATTTGGAAATACTGGTCCAGTGCACGCTCATACTTTGTCTGGTTTGTTGCAAGGTCAAACAACGCCAATTGAGAGTAGAGGTTTCCCGTGATTGCGAAGGGGTCGGCTTTGGATAGCCAAGGAAATTAGGGATGACTGCATTCTTGTTTTAAAAACCAAACTCCCACCTAGGAATAGACCGTCTGCACCGAGTCTGTCAAGGGCGGTATCCAATGCCGCACCGGCCAGGCGCACTCGCTCTACCCGCGATGTCGTGATATTTGGTTGCTGTGCGCCACGAATGTAAATCAATTTCCATCGGAAGGTGAAGGAGGAAGAAGAGCGTACCCGCCAAGACGAGGACGCAACTTGCGACACCGCGCGGATAGCAGTGAGGAGTAGAACACATGTAACAGGGAGAAAAGAGACCATCGGGAGTGTCTAGTGCTCGTGTGTCCGAGAGTCTTTGTTAAGTACACAACCATCAAGGACCTGTCGCGCTGAGCGAGCTAAACGAGACTCCAAACAGCGAACCGCCCGGATACAGATTCAGAATCAACGACTGCTACGCTATTGTTGGACTATTCCATCCGATGAATGGTTTGAAAGGCCAGTTACCCTGATCGATCCACGTACATTCAGGTAAATCAAACGATGGATAGCCGGTAATAGAGTGGGAATGCATAGAGTCAGAAGGCAGAAAATGGTTGCGGCGATCGCCAGCACATACCGATGTTATGAATTGTTCACACTCGCTCTCCGGCCAACTTGAAGCGAAGCAGTTGCCAGGAAACCACCGCAACTGTAACAGCGTCAATCATAGGTATTTAATAATGAACTAGAATGAGAGGGGACGATACCCGGAGCAACTTCGAGGAAATTGTCTGTCTCCGCCGCCTTTGATAGAACCCAAGTTAGTTGGTGAACTGTGGTGGCTCTGAACAAGACGCAACGCCGCTTGACGCCGATCTGTTGGCTGTGTCTCGGGTTGTCGCTTAATGGCCGGAACTAGGCTTGGGTCGCGTTTTTAGCACATAGTACTGTTAGATTTCAGCAATCCAATTATCGTTCACTTAAGGTTTTGCGGTAGAAAATTAATTGCCACCGTGGCGAATTCATTTGGATTAAGGATATTGCAAACCAACGAAGTTGAACATGAAAACCGCGCGCAAAGGCACGCCCGCGATCGCCGGCGTGGTACGCAGACTGCTACATCGGGCTCAAATACATCAGACCCAGGTAGTCTGTGATGCCGCTCAGTCGAACGGTGGCAGGATACCGGATCAATAGGAAATGTGAGCGAGCGGATGGAGGCGTTGAGATGCACCGACCAGTTCAATTCGAATCAAAGAAGCCAGGTAAAGAGAGTGCTTGGGTGGTTTTTGACGCGCGCGAGAATTTGCTGTCGGAGGACCGCGTCTTCCGTATTGCAACCTTCAAGTGCTGTTTGTGATCACCCCGAATGCGAGGTAGGTGCGCAGCCGTGAGCTGATGCGGCCTTGAAAATAGGTGTTCTTTCGGTCTATATTCAGACGAGACAACTGATTTCGGAGTCGCTAGAGAGCGCATGAAGCAGCTGAGGATCACCCGACGGAAAAGCGTGTTAAATCCAGCTTCTAAAAAATGCATCGAGGTAAACAGCGGTGTAGATTTTCCAGAACGAAAGCACACGAATCTTCCAAAGCAGGAGGCTCTAAGAATGAGTATCCCTGCCAAATCGCCGATAAAATTCAATGCAACGATTGTGATGAGGGAACAGTAGCGTAACATACCCTCCAGCCTGAAGCGCGTTTGCACAGTTAAAATAGTTAATTCCGGAAAGCAACTCACGAATCCTGGATAAACCAAGGTACAAATTTAAAAGGTAGACTTGCTTTCCTCGTAGTTGAATCACCGGCCGCAAGAAACACTGAACGGCATAACTACGCGGTCGCTCGCCTTCTTGGGGTGCGTAGGGAGACGGACCGTGCCGCCCGGTCCTTGCGAGAGGATGAGGAGGTGAAGCTCCCGATCACTGCGTTTGGTCGCGGTTCGCCAAAAGTTGAGACGCGTCGAGCCGATCATTGGCTATGCGCGGGCTAGACAGGGCTAGACCCGGTCGAGAGCCGTGTCCACTTACGTAGCCGGCGCTGATCCTGGTAGACACAAGCGGAACCGAGACCCGCTGATGTCCCTCGCAACGGCCGAGTGTAGGTCTGTGTATGAGCCTGCCCACCGAGTCAATAATAAGGTCAAGGGATTTCTCCAGGCACGGCTTCTCAACGGAATATACCTCAAAAATGTAAATACGACTGTTGAAGCGTGCACTGAGATCTTAGCGCGCCATCTGATGCGGCGGTGCCAAATAGAAAAAATCTATCTGGCACCAGGGTACTTTGGCACCTGGGGTGCCAAATAGAGTTATCCCTTTCTAGCCTCTTGAACGCCGTTACGCAGTGAATGTCCCGATAGATGAAGTGCGGATCCGTCGTTGTCATCTCCGGACGTTGACTACGATGAGGCTTCGAGTGCGTTTAACCCATGAGCCTTAGGATCGACAGCCGGAGTCGCATGCGAGCACTCAGGCTGATGAAACGAGAAAATCCCGCTGTCCGCCGCTGCGGGTCTGGAAGCACCGCGCTCGCGTTTATGATGACTTTGCCCGCATGTGAAATTTCTTGAAAGAAGAATTAGATGCCATATCGCATACTTTGAGCAGTGTCGTCGCGCGGGAACGACGCACCTTCAAGCTGTGCTCGTGGCAGTACTTCCCTCGGTCTGGATGTTGTCGACCGCCATCTGATTACATCTTCTGATCGAGAAACAATCCTTGCCTTCTACCACCACAATCGACTTCCAGCTTTGTCGACGGCCACGGATTCTTCAGTCCTCTTTTCATCCCAAACCATTCTCCCGGCCAAGCCGGCGATCCCATACATTCATTACCCGAGCATGCACGCTGCCCTGGGAATCTCAGAGCTCGTGGAGCTCGTCGTTTCCGAGTTGGACCCGTTTTCAGAGGCCAAGGAGTTGGCTACACTTGCGTGTTGCAATATCTTCCACGAGACGGCATTGGATGTGTTGTGGAGGGATCAAGAAAATGGTGTCATGAACCTCATTCGATGTATGCCGAACGATCTCTGGGACACGACGACAATACCGCACACAAAATACTTGAATAAAAAAAGTGCCATTATTGTGAAATGCAGCCTTATCTTCTTTGAATGACGACACACTTACCACACTATAATAGAAACCTTCCCAGGTAGTTGTAGCCTCAGATTTCGACAGAGTTTACAAGTACGCCCATCGCATCAGGTCTCTGACATCCCCCTTCGAGGGATGGTGGACTCCACCCGACTTCAACCTGCTCCCTGTTTACGAGGTCTTTGATCAGCACTTTTCCAGGGACGACTTGTTACCGAATCTGGAGCGCTTGAATTGGCAGCACTGGAACTCTGCCTATTCCCCATTCATCCAGCTCTTCCTTGGATCTCGTGTTACATCCATCACGCTTGGCATGATGGACGGCGGCCCCTGCCCTGCACTCGCCATGGTTAGGCAGAGGTGTCCTGGGCTGACTTCCTTGGTAGTCGTCGCAGTGCTGCAGAAATCTGGAGAGTCAGAGCGCCGCGAGTTATCGCAGCTCCTCCGGGCATTGACGCGCGTGGAGTCGCTTAGGCTCGAAACTATTGATTCCGAAGCACTCCGACATCTCGGGCACCTGCCCACTCTGAAAACTCTAGACCTCATGTTTCACCATTCGGCAAAATTTTCTGGCATTCCTGACAGCAGCATGTTTTCCAGCCTCTGCGAGGTGACCTGTCGCTTTAGTCCTATTGTGCTGTTGCTTGCATTCCTGCGCACGTGGAATAGTCCTCAGCTGAACTCGTTCAATACAGACATTGTCGATTGTCAAAATTTCGAGGAAATTGAACAGCTATACCGGCTGCTCGCAAGCCACTGCATGCACGACCATCTCGTTGAGCTGAACATAAGAATCTCATTCTGCGGAAGGGCCCTCCACCCAAGCCACATATTCCAGCATCTCTTCTGCTTCGCCCACCTCACGTTCGTAGAAATCGGGGTTTCGGTTGGGTACGACATTGATGATGAGATCATATCTGACATGGCACGCGCCTGGCCCCGCATCGAGCACCTACACCTCAGATGGAATTCCGAAGACTATCACCCCCCGCCTCGGTGCACGCTGCTGGCTCTCGTGTCATTTGCGCGACACTGTCCCCAGCTTCGCGAGGTTTACATTCCCTTGGACTTCTCGAGCATCCCACCGCCGGTGGACGGGGTTGTTCAGGAGACACTCTGGCAGCTAAAGTGGAGCCTTGAAGTCGCACTTGACGCCGACACATCCAAATCCGTCGCGGAGTTTCTCGCATCTCTCTTGCCGAACTTGACCGTAGTCGGCGGGCAACGCCGCTGGCCAGAGGTTAAACACTTCTTTCTGGAGATCACCCAAGGACGGGAAAGCTAGTAGGGTGATAGCGGTGATGATATGTGGGCTCATTTGAACCGGTGTATCTACTTCTTGATTTTCCCTATTGTTGAATTCATTGATGGATAGTATTTTTTTGCAAGTTCCCTCTTCCCCTTCCACGTTTACATCTCTCTATCCGTTCGTTCAATTCGGCTACAAATACCGACACAAAAACTCGTCTTTCTATTTCCTGATACAGTACATACATACATACACGAATACAACAAAGACTTCTTCTTTCATGCCATGCAGTTTTCGATTCCCCATGCTCACGCCCTCAAGGATACAACAAAATCTTCGTGTATCCATCGATCCTCTTATCGAATTTCCCATATGCATCCGCTGCGTCGTTCAACGAGCGACACATTATGCCAGACGACGAATGATGGCTTCCCTTGAGCTCAAATTTACTGGTAATTTTCGATCACAGCTTGACTGAATTTTGCGAAGAAATTCCGAGCCCATCTGACAGGCGATCAGGTGTCTTGACTCTGTCGTCATCCGCACTTGATAACACACACTCATGTCGCGACAGGAGCCCCAAACCACAACGCCTGAAGACTGGTCGCGCTCGGACCAATACCACAACTCGTTTCTGCACACAGAGGACGAGATCCTCAGCGCTGCACTCAAGAACAGCACCGCAAATGGCTTGCCGGAAATTGCCGTCAGCGCTGCTCAGGGGAAGTTCTTGAATCTTCTCGCATCTTCTATCGGGGCGAAGAAGATTCTCGAGGTCGGGACTCTGGGCGGGTACACTCTTCCTTGTGCCGCCTCGATCCGTGTCTGACGAATCGGACCAAGATATTCCACGATCTGGCTCGCTCGCGCCCTCCCCGCGGATGGAGAGCTTATCACGCTCGAATACAGCGAGAAACACGCGAAGGTAGCCGAGGACTCTACGGGAAATTCATTGACCTGAACTTCCCATCTTTAATCAGGTTGCGCAAGAGAACATCGACCGTGCTGGCCTTGGCAATAAAGTCAAAATTATTGTCGGACTCGGGCACGAGTCGATGCTTCAGATGCATCCCGACATCCCGTTCGACCTCGTTTTCATTGATGCAGACAAGCCGGGGAATGTGAACTACTTCACCGAGGCCAAGCGCCTGGTTCGGAAAGGCGGTGTAATCGTATGTGGTATTCTTATCAGAAAAGTGTGTTCTTAACAAGTGTTAAATAGATCGTGGACAATGTCGTGCGGTATGGTCGGGTCGCTGATCCAGAATACACCGACGCAAACGTGGAGGGTGTGCGCGCGCTTCTGCGGGCCCTAAAGGGAGACACGGACGTCGAAGCGACGACGATTGGTATGGTTGGCGACAAGGGATACGACGGATTCATGTACGCCATCCGCAAGTAGAAGCGTGAAGATATACTGTACAATGTATATATCGATCTTATTCTGAGGGTCAATGCTCTAAATATGTACTCCATATCCCGAACAGACCACGATCTCAGCTGGCAAGAAAAACAATGATACATCCACACTCGAGAAGAGTAGATCATCCAATAAAAGAAGACTACTACGTTAACGGTATTTTAGGCAGTGGTCGGGTATACCGAGGCAGAGGCGTTCCAGGCCAGTCCCCTGAGACGAAGGTTGGTGCGCGGGACAACGAATATCTATTCCTGGGTGTCGGGTTGTCGTAAGGATCGGCGTGAATGAACTGGAGCCCCGGCTCGGGTGCTGAGTTCTTTTCAGACGGGGCCGCCTGAACGTCCGAATTATTTCGAGCTTGTAATTCGTTGCGCGAGTCCTTATCGGAGGTCGCATCTCGCAGCGTTTCGGAGGCTGCTACATCAGTGGCCTGTGAGTCTGCTTCCGCTGTGTCAAATGCCCTGTGCGGGTGGCGACGGCGGCGACGGTGTATAATGATGGCAGCGACCAAAAGGATGATAAGGACAGGTATCAGAACTCCAACTAACACCCAGGTGTGTTTGGATCCCGTCGAGGCGGATATCGTCGAGGGTGACGAGGAAATGGGGTTTCCCGGGGATGTGCTGCTCGTAGGGCTAGATGCACTGGGAAGGCCCGCGTTCGTAGTGGTTGACCCGATGACTATGGAACCCACGATTTGGACAGGCGAGGATCGGCTGCTCGCGAGCTGGGATAATAAGGATTGAGAAGCCGAGGACACTGGCGTTGGATGCGACGACGGCGTCGGGGGTGGTGCAGGAGGAGGATGCGTGGTAGACTGCGTTGAACGTGGAGGCGGTGAAGGTGGAGGTGGTGGCTGAGGCGGCGGGGGCAGCGGATGTGTAGGCTGGGAAGTCGATGACGCCGATGAGGCGGAAAAGAATGGCGGAGGATCGGTTATTGTATTGGAAGCGCTAAAAGTACTAGTGTCGCTGGAAGAGCCAAGTCCTCCGAATCTAGACATTGATTCCCAATTGAAGCTCATGAAGAACCATCTCACTTACCCCCCCGCTCTCGCAAATATTCCTCTAGATTTGACCTCAATTATAGAGTAAGAATAATAAGCCCAAATCACTTACGTTGTGGTACCAAAAGCCGCGGTCCTGAATCTCGTTGTCAGATACGGATGATCAATAAATCGGATTCACTTACCCCATAGCGCGGGCAACAGGTAAAACTGTTCGAGAGACAGCGAAATTGTCCGCCGATATGCGATCGTTGGATGGAGTTTCATGTACAGGACTCTGGTGTTATACCGCATGAGTATCGTTCAAATCAAGCAGAGAGGGTACTGTACGCACTATTTGTGTGCCAGCTAACTGTGTGAACGTCGCTTCCGGTGGAGACACGGATGAAGCGCTCGGCACAAAATCCTTCCCTGCATCCTGAGATATGTTTCGGTACTTGAGGAGTCCGGCACTCGAAAGAGCGAGTTGTCCAGTAAAGAAAGTGAGGAGAAGAATCCGCATTATAAAAGAGTGGAAGGAGGCGGAGAGGTTCTCCACCGCGCAGGAGCACAAGGCGGGCTTTTCATAGAAGATAGAACTCCGAAGCCAGGAACAGCTTGAGAATGTGGAGATGATCATGTCATGGCCAAGTATAAGCCGGCATATCATGATGCGTTGTGTTGTGAGAAGGATGCCAGAGATAAGCTGTTTCGCGCAGAAAAAGCTTGTAAGACGAGTGTATTACATTAGCTCTAGAACTCCAAGATATTGGTCCGTACCGATACTCGAGTAGAGTACATACTACATAGCTGGAAGATAATCAGGAAGATGCCGAGCTGGTCAAGAACTGATGAAGTTTGGGTGAAGATTGAATCATTCCAAATCTATTTCGGTGTCCAAGATGATCTTCCCGTTGTGTCCAATGGAGCGCCTACTTACTCACGCGCCTGAGACGGTCTGACGGACATGCAGGGCTCGGAGTCCCAGGTTGCTCCCAGGCGGCCGCCTTTCACATTACCCCGGTCCACTCATGCACTGAAGAAACAGGCACTGTCCCAGAACATTCGAAGATTTGCCTAAGTTACGAAAAATGCAAATGGTGGTCGAGGTCGCGTGTTTGTTCGTGTTAAAACAAGACGCATTCAGCTTCCGACGGGCCTTCCCAAAAAATCGCGGAAAAAAATATCTACGACATGCATACAGGGAACGACAGAGAGTACAACGCGCAGTCCCGCCACGTTCAAGGTCCATAAATACCCAAATACATAATACATACGAAACCTACGCGCTACTTATTATTGTTCATGAAAGGTATTTTAGGGAGCGGCCGTGCGTAGCGCGGGAGAGGCGTCGGCGGCGTGCGGTCATCCGAGTCGAAGGTCGCGAAGGTGGGCGCGCGGGAGAGGGTGAGGTCCTGTCCGTGTTCATGGGCGGCGGGCGACGTCGGAGGGGTGTCGGTGTCAGTGGCTCCCACCTCCTGCTCCTCCTCCTCCTCCTCCGCGTCGTGGCGTTCGCGCACGGGGGATCCGGGGAAGGGAGACGGACTCGGACTTGGGCTTGGGCTGCGACTCGAACTCGGACTCGGACTCGGACTCGGGGACCGTGTCCTCGCGGAAACGGAAGGCGCTTGCGCTTGTGTGTTCTCGTGGGATCCCAAGAGCAGCACGTCAGAGCGAAGGCTGATCCAGGATGTGCCCGCGTCACCGTCGTAGCCGAAGCCCAATGGTGAGTGCTTCTCCGGCGCTGGTCCCTTCTCCGCTGAATCCGGTCCCAAGAACAGCACGTCGGAGCCATTCCATGGGGAGTCCCTCCCGCCCTCGCCCCGGCCAGCGCCGGTGCTCGCCGGGGTCTGGGGAGCGCTCGCTTGCCGAAGCCACTCCTCGTCGGGAGACCCCTCATCGGGCGAGTGTGCTTGCGTTTCCTCGTGCAGGCGACGCCGGCGGCGGTGGAGGATGAAGGCGCCGAGAAGCGCGAGGAGGAAGAGCGGCACGAGCGTGCCTGCTAGTGCGGGCACGAGATTGCTTCGAGCTGAGGCTGCGGCTAATATGGGGGTCGATGAGGAGGAGGATAGATCGGGAGTTGGCGAGGAAGGTGAGGATGAGAGGAAAGAGGGTGAGGTGGGAAGCGTCGAGGCAGATGGAGGGCTCGATGAAAATGAGGGAGCTGTTGGGCTCGCGCTGGAAGATGCACTGGATGAATGCGTGGACAACGAGCTGCTGGAAAGGCTGGCGGAGCGGGAGCTGCTGGTAGGGTGCGGCGGAGCCGCCGAATTATGGGTTGAAGAAGATGGCGGGGGCGGGGGTGGAGAGGACGTGGAGGGAGGAAGAGAGGTAGAATTAGTCGAACTGGATTCGGTAGTTGACGATGAGGCGATGGGTGGATCGCTGGGGCTTGTTGGAGGCGCATCGGTGTGCTTGGGATGTCCGATTCTTCGGCGGGCCCAAATGCCATGGTCGAGTCTACAATGCAAGATCATAAATATAGGCTCCGGGGAAAGATGAGTTGTTCACCTCGAGCCAAGCATCTCCGACAATAGTGGCTCGGTCGGAGCACTATCCTCAACCGTCACAATATCGGCCGTGAAAGGGATGTCGTCACGACTGTTTCCACCGGGGACGGCGCTCAGATTCATGAGACGGCGAGCTGTCTGCTTCTGCTGGTGAGTCTAGAATCAGGAGCAGGAAACCGTAGACGTACGTGTCTGAAGCTCGTCCTAGGCTCAATACCCCCGAAACGTCCCTGGGGCTGGGACCGCGTGTGGCGCTTGAAAGAATGGCTTGGGTGAGGAAAACGAAAGAGAGGACTTGAATGTCGGAAAAGAACGGATGGAGGATGCCCGGAGTGCACCTCATAGTGGGAAAGCAAGGGCAACCGGAGCGGCGAAGCTCTAGACGAAGAGAGGATACCCCGTCGGGGGCTTTGCACGGAAATCAATGATATAAGACATGTATAGTCGTATATCATGATCCGGGTGGGGATACGAGATACGGTCAGATCCAGAAAAAACGAGGATCTTGATTATCTTTTGCCGGAGGCGCCACAGCGGAGGAAGCAGTTACGATCTTGGGAGTATCTGTCCGCTGACAGGCCGGACGCAGCGAACTTTTGGATATTATTTGCCCGACATGACATTCGCCTTTTAAGTCGGTGGGAGGGGGAATAGATAACCGGTAGAGCGCGCAGAGTTGATCACGAAGGACCCAGCTTCGACTGTTGACGGTTTCATTCCGAACAGTCACTGGATTAACCCGATCTTGACCGATGATTCGATGGATGCAAAGGATGTATTGGGAACGACGCATTTGTATCTCGGTAGAGATTGACGGTTGGTATTAGGTATTGCCTCAGGAGATGAGGCGAGCTGTAGCGTTAGTGTATTGACTGTAGTGGTGAAAACTTGGTGAATGGCAACGAGTCTCTGATAATCTTCATGAATTCTTTTTGTGGCACCCTCGAGACCTTCAACACATGTTCTTGGAGCAATATCGTCTTGTCCAAGAAAGAATCGTGCCCATAGGTGTTGAGAAAACCAAGGGAAATCATGCAGGGAGAATGGGAGAAAGCGGGTCATTGTTTGGCTCACAGGCCTTGGAACTGCAAAGTAAACAAACCTCCTCTTTCTCCGCTACTCTTGGGCATGGATGGCTTCCTCCATAATCATCGTGCTCAGCTTGCAGCCACCGCCGTCGCTGCAGCTGCTACAACCGTCGCCGTAATTTCTGCGTACAATTCTCTCTCCAGAAGATCTCGGCGGCGGGACTTGGATCAAGATATTTTGCGCTCCATATCTTCTAGCACACCAGGGAGCAAAAATACTCTGTTTGACGGGACCAAACATCCGCAAGAGAACCAACCAGAGCCACATGCGCCGAATCCCAGTCTTTCCTATAACGAGGACTTGATTCAAGAGCAGCTGGCGCGAAACTATGCTTTCTTTGGTGACGAGGCAATGGCAAAGATTCGCAAGGGGACGGTCGTGATTGTAGGCTGTGGCGGGGTGGGTAGTTGGGCGGCGGTCATGCTCGTACGATCGTAAGTGTTTCTCTTGTTTCTCTCTCTATGGCTTGGTGGTGGGCGATGCAGTCGCTCGGGATGTCGGGGCTTCCGCCTCAGGTCACGAAGCCATTGCTTGCGCTACGGCCTTGGCGTTGCTACCAAAGCCACGAGCTTAGGTTTCTATTCCAAAGCCTAGGAGCTGAGGCTTTTGAATAGCTCAGCCCGACTTTCTGGCTTTCACGAACAGGTTGGGGCCGCATTAGGTGCGTGCCCTGGTCTAGCAGACCATGCTCTATGTGTGCTGGGTCTTTTCGAGCAATTCATCGCCCGACTTCGCCGGTTGGCGAGCAGGAGACCCTGGCGCTATCAGCCTTTCCCCCGGATGGCTATCTGGTTTTTGGCTAGGTCTACCAAAGTCCCGCACGGCGTCCTGCCAACCCTGCGTGTGTGTCGAATGCCTCCGATTCCACCACCCGTGCACTGCATCTATGAAGACGTTACTTATGCTCACAGCAAATCTACAGTGGTGTCTCGAAAATCAGGCTAGTCGACTTCGACTACGTCACCCTCTCCTCGCTCAACCGCCACGCCACCGCAACCCTCCCCGACGTCGGCACCCCGAAAGTCAAATGCATCGAGCGCACGCTCAAACAGATCGCGCGCTGGGTAGAGGTCGACTCGCGGATTGACATCTGGCGCAAGGAGGACGGCGGGCACCTCCTTGAGGGCGCGGACTGGGTAGTAGGTGTGCGCGAATCTCCCCGCGGCTACAGGCGGCTCACCCCTTCGCTTCCTTCCCAGACGCCATTGACAACATCCAGACCAAGGTCGACCTGCTGAAGTACTGCCACGAGCACAGCTTGAAGGTGCGTCGTTTTTGTCCGCTTCCTACAGCGTAACCTAACCTTGGCGCAGGTCTTCTCCTCGATGGGTGCCGGCGCAAAGTGCGACCCTACGCGGATCCAGATCAGCGACATCTCGTGCACGGTGTACGACCCCCTCGCGCGCGCCGTGCGCCGGCGCCTCCGCCTGCAGGGCGTCGCCTCGGGCATCCCCGTCGTCTACTCCACCGAGGTCCCCAGCGACGTCAAGCTCCTACCCCTCCCGGAGGACGAATTCCAAAAAGGGCCCGTCAAAGAGCTCGGCGTCTTCGACGACTTCCGCGTGCGCATCCTCCCCGTCCTCGGTGCGTGCCCCGTCTTGATTCCTTTTGTGCGGTAACCCACGGCTGACGCGCTTACTTTACTTTGCCAGGACCCCTCCCGTCGATCTTCGGGCTGCATATCGCGACGTACGTCCTGTGCGAGCTCGCAGGCAAGCCGATCGCGAACCCGCTCCCGATCAAGAACCGGCGCAAGCTGTACGAGCGGCTCTTGCGCGACCTGCAGCAGCGTGAGGCGAAGCGCATTGGGCCCGGCGCGCTCGTTGGGTGCGTCCCCTCCCCCTCCCCTCCCTGTCTCTCAATCGACTCCACTTACTGACTTACATTCTCTCTTTGCTTGGACACAGCCGGATACCCCTCGACGAGGACGACGTCGCGCTGCTCTTCGAGGATCTGCACCGCGGGCGGTCGGTGCTCCCCCCGCACGCGGTGCCCGTCAAGGCGACGCTCGTACGGTGGGACCCCGCGCGGCCGCTGGGGGTGGAGAACGTCGTCGTGATGGATGCGGCGGATGCTGAGCGGCATGAGCGCGAGGGTGGGGGGCCGGGGATGTGGGGCGAGGAGGTACGGGAGGTGGTGCAGCGGCGCGCGAAGGAGCTGGAACGGAATAGGGAGTGGGTGATGTAGACTTGGACAATGATGATGGCGCGCGGAAGGTGAGGGTGGAGGGGGGGAAGTGCATACATATCATCTCAACTCAGCTTATAGAGTTTATAGCCTGCAGTCACACTACACATATAATAGACGCAGTCTCCGCTCAATGGCTCCGCCTAGATTCACCTAGGCGCATCACCTCCATTCATCAAATTCCTCTTCTGCTCTTGTCGTCCACCATCAAGCTTCGCACTTCTTGCTCTCAAGCCCCACGAGCGGGTGACCTGTTTCTCCCAGATATCCATCGCCGTTCTTGATCGACTTCTTTCCGCACTGTATCGACCATTTCTGGGCTAGTAAAGGCACCATGTATAATTTATTATTCCGACCCTTAAACCCAGCTCGCGACTTCACGGACGCCGTCAATATCATATATCTCCCTGCCGAACCCCGCCTTGCTTTTCTCGCGGGAGCGCCTGACTCTCTCGAGTAATGGAGATCTTGCACGACCATCATTCTGTCATGAACGGCGGGCATCCTCTGAACACGGGACAGCGTTGAGACGCCATTTTGCATATTTTTCTCGCACTGGGGTGCTCGTGACGCCTCCAAGATGAGATGCATTCTTCATCCCGTCTGCTGACCAGCGACGCGCTTCTCGTCCCCGCAATATCTTTGACACGGAAGACCGTCTATGCAGATATAAATGGCTCTCGGCCGCGTCGATTCCCCACTGTCCGGTTCTCTGCTCCAGTGCTTATGTCGTCGACCAAAATGCGCGCAGTTGTGTACGACGGCCCGTTCAGCGTCTCTGTGCAGGAGGTCGCGAAGCCCAAGATTCTGCACCCTGATGACATCATCGTCAAAGGTCGGGAGCAGTCCCTTCTTTCTAAGTGCAAGTATAGATGCTGAATCGTGCGGACGACTTCAGTTACGACGTCGTGCATCTGCGGAAGGTGCGCAGACTTGTTTGGTATTTCTGGGCTGGCTGGCTGATGTCCTTTCCAGTGACCTACACATGTATGAAGGCCGCACTGCGGCGGAGGCCGGGATTGTATTCGGCCACGAAAAGTACGTTGCTTCTCTCTCCTTTGTATCTGTCGACGCTGAGAGAACAACAGTATGGGCATCGTCGATGTCAGTCCTACTCCCAATTTTTAAATTAATTTTAAATTGAATCCGTGTGATAGGAAGTGGGAACCGGCGTAACCGTGAGTTTCCTTGCCTTTACCGTCGATGGGATTGAGCTGAAGCTCCATGTTATAGCTTCTCAAGAAGGGCGACCGCGTAGTTATGCCGTTCAATGTCGCCTGCGGCCGGTGCCTTAATTGCGAGGAAGGTAAGTCTGCCTTTTGCACCTTGGTCAATCCAGGATTCGTGAGTTGCTTTTCCAGAATTAACCATTTTAACCGTACTAACGTTCTTCAGGCTGGAGGGTATGCTTTGCCATTTATTAAACTTGGTCGACCCATTAAATTCCTGGTGATCGGCTTTCAGCGCATATGGGTAAGCTATTAAGATAATGTGCTCATACCCAACTAACGATTTTATCGAAGCTATGTCGCAATGGGACCCTACCCTGGAGGACAAGCGGTATGTGTTTCATGGTACTTTCCGTTGAGTCGATGCTGACCGCTCATAGGAATACGTTCGCGTTCCGTTCGCCGACTTCAATGCCTTGGTTCTGCCTCCTGGGACAGAACACGAGGAGGAATTTGCCCTGCTCGCGGATATCTTCCCTACGGTAAGCACTCTTCCACTCTTCCTTTTCCATCCAATTGAATTTGGTTGTTTTCTAGGGATGGCACGGCGTTCAACTTTCCGTTTGTCCTCATTTTCACGTTTTCTACTCGAGAAACTGATAGGGAGGACAGGGATTCCGCCCTGGCGAATCTGTAGTCGTATTCGGTGCCGGACCTGTCGGTCTCATGGCGGCGTATTCGGCGGTCCTACGCGGCGCTTCCGAGGTGTACGTCGTCGATCGCGTCCCCGAGCGCCTTGCCAAGGCCAAGGAAATCGGATGCACGCCTATCGATTTTTCTGCGAGTGATCCTGTGGATCAGATCAAGGCGCTGCGTGGAGGGTATGCTTGCATTTTTTCTTTTTCTTCAACGAACTAGAACATTGACAATTTGTACATAGGAAAGAAGTTGACCGCGGTGTCGACGGTACGTCCGGTTCATGTCCATTTTCTTCGAACTACGCACTGAGCTGTCAATGCACGATAGCTGTGGGCTATCAGGGTACTTTCTTATTTCCTCCCATGCGTTTCCAGTCGAAACTAATACTGTCTGCAGCAACCACGGGCGATGGGAAGACCGAACAGCCCAACGCAGTGATCGAAGCGCTTATCCGCGTCGTCCGCCCCACCGGCGGCCTGGGAATCCCAGGGCTGTATGTTCCCTCCGATCCAGGTGCTCCAGACGCTGCTTCGGCCAAGTAAGCTTGGCTTGCTCACTAGTAGTCCTTACGATGCTGATAATTGGGTGAATTGCCAGAGGATACATGTCTTTCCCATTCGGTTCGTTTTTATGATCATCGAGCGGTAGGAAACCCATTCTGACCGTCCCTGCAGGTAAATTGTTCGAGAAGGGCCTGTCGATTGGCACGGGACAGTGCAACGTCAAGGTCTGTCCTGTCTCCTATGGAGAAAACACCGGAAAATAAACTCGAACTGATTTGAATTCTGAAGGCGTACAACCGCTACCTGCGCGACCTGATCATCTCCGGCCGCGCGAAGCCAGGCTTCGTCGTCTCGCACAATGTGTCGCTCAACGACGCAGCGGACGCGTACGTGAAGTTTGATAAGAGGATCGATGGGTACACGAAGGTTTTGTTGCATCCTTGAGTCGGTCCTGGGTTTGGAATCGAAACTGCATGACATGAAGGAATAAAGGTTTGTTGTATTTTTTCGTATGTATGTACTATATTAGGAGAAAAGAATATGACCTTTTGTAGCGAGACAGGAACGAAAGAGATGTCCTCTGTGGAAGAAAAGAGGTAATGTATGGCACTACGAGCTTAATTTTTTTTTTTTTAAGACTCACAACTCCTCATGCAATCCTCGTGCGGGATGGTCTCGCAATGTTACACTTCTGTCGCAGCATGCAGACTGCCTGTCTAATTTTGTACGTAGATCGCTGCTGTGAAGATACCAGGTCGTTCTTCAAATGGTGTAGACTCAGTTTACGCCCCAAAAATCTCGCTGTACTCGCATGACGATAGTCCGATCAAATTGCAAGAAAACCCGACATTATGAACTTGTTTCGGCCCTCACTGTCCGGTAGGCCCTGCATTCTTCCGTTGAAGGATCACGGTATTTGGAGTCCGCCTGTGTTTCAAGGTCTACGGTGTTCCGTAGGTCGGTATTCAAACAACGGCAACACTCTGTTCAAAAAGCTCCATCCCAAACACCTCAATAATGGTGCCTACTGCGAGCCCCGCACATCTGTCCTCCATCGCCAATTTCGCGAATGAAGCGTTCGTGGGAACCGCCATCAACCCAGACGACGACGCCGCTGAAGCCGCACTGGCCACACATTACGCACCCCATGTCCGTGTAACCGAAGTGTCAGTTCCATCCATTCTGAGGAGATGCGTCATAATCTTACATTTTTTTTGCCAGTGAGACTACAACCACCGCGGACCTATCCCGTGGAGATTTCCAGGCGTTCATTCAGACGCTCCGGACACAGCTCACAGACCGCAAACTCCTGAGTGCGACGTTCGTCCTCGCTACTCCCGCAGACACGACCAATAGGACCGGGGCAGTCGCGGCAACCCATGTGTTGACTGCGATGCAGGGTGGGGTGGACGTCACCGTGACTATTGTTGCGCTCTTGCGGATTGTGTGGGTGGCGAAGCCTGAACATGAGCAGGGAGGAAGCAGAAAGATCGTGACGGATGCAATTCTTATGAATATTGTGAATTCCAGCTCGTGAAGCCTTTGTGTTTATTTCAACCTCATTTTGTTGTTGGACCAAAGTTTCAACAGAACGAGTAGCTTGGAGAGATAAGTCGTAGTGAGCTCCTGATACGTCTGCTTAATTTGGTTTTGGACACCCTACAGTACATCCCACGCTATGAAGTCTATAGTACTCTGTAGCAGACCCGGGGTTTCCTGATGTGGGGTATTCAGGGGTCAGTTGGATCATGCCAGCGCTGCGCAAGCACGCACATCTTGCCGGTGTATCTCGGTCTGAAGAATCGCCATCAGGAGGAACATCCTCTCGATCTCGTCCTGCATCTGGTGCGGGAAGTAGATGACGGCGCGCTCGTCGTCGTGGAAGAGGTGCGAGTGGAAGGTCGTGAATCGCACAGCTCCCGCGTGATTTCCTGTGGTTAATGGGTTTGCCTTCAGAAGAAAAACGATTAGAGCGCCTCTGTACCAAAGAGAAGGAAGGCAGCGTACGAGGAGCTCCTTATACGACTCATTATATTTCAGTTTGTACGGCCTGTTCCCCCAGTTCCACTCTCGCTCTCTTTGAATACCACGAGAAGTAAGCTTGAGAGGAAGGAGAAACCGACAGGGAGAGACGCACGAGAGACCACCCCACCGCTCCCTCAGATCATCCCAGGGCCGCTGCATCCCGTTGATAACGAACACCTTCTCAGGCCAGTTGATGAAGCCGAGCAGCCCACTCGCAGCGGTTATGGTCGTGATATTGTGGTTGCGACCTCCACTTGTGGTCGTCCTAGTGGTGTAGTAGACGGCGCCCTCGGGCCCAATGACGACCGTGTCCAATAATTTCTTGTCGACGAATGTGAGTGGAGTGGCCATGATGGATGAGCGATGTGGCGGGTAAGGAAGGAGCTTCCTCTTGTAAATGAAGCTTAGGTGGGATCGCCGGTACAGTCATGATGTGATCACAGTAGTTTCTGAAACCAGTCCGCTACTCAACGCATACTGCATTGAAAAATCTGAAGTCGTAACCCGTATCTAGAAAACGTGGTTCTGGCTCAATCTTGGATTCATGCTTTCCCTTCATAGTTTCGTTTTTTTTGATTTGTGAACTTGCCGCGCGTAGGTAAAGATTTGAATCATGTGATCGCGTTTTTCCGGAGGCTGACGCGTGTGATGCTGCTGATGGCAAGCAGTTACAAGCTCACTTCTTCTGCTCAAGCGACCATGTCGTTTCTACTAGGCCCGGTCTCTGGCGCCCTGGTGGCCAGCGGCGTAATAGGCTCTAGTGCTGGGTCTGAAAGGCTGTATAAAATGATTGTATTCTACAAGCGGTATAATACAGGGTATAAAACATTAAATACCTGAAGGCCGCCGAGGGCCGTGTATTTAATGAGTATTTAATGCTCCAAACCCTTGACAGATAACGGTACTGGCTGAGGACACTTCACAGCTTCGTGAGAAAATTCTGAGGCAGAGTCAGAGGCCCGAATTGGTGGACGGTTGGAGCGACTCGGAAGTCAGGCCCGTCGGCTATGAACCGCAGCGGACACTGAATGGAGCGTATCAGACTGGTAGAATACATTAAATACATTGAATACAGTGTTGAATACAGGTATTATACATTAAATACACTGAGAATTTCGGGCCGGCGGCGCCGGTATTTAATGTATTATAACTAATAGCACTCAAGCACTCACGTCTTATCAGCTTTACTACGGGCATTCGCGACGAACGCGTGGATCTCCGCGGGCGACATCGACACGAAGTCATTTCTGGTATGATATCATTGACGTCCGGAGGCAATCCGGAAGCGGGAGAGGTGTCGCGGGCGGGGCCGCTGTGATGAATACCGCCCACATGTGGCGATGGGAGAGGGAAACATGTCTCGGAGCGCTCGCGGATTCCCGGAACACGATTCCGAAGTCATAGATAGTTGATAGAACTGAGGGGTGAGTGAATCAAGCTGCGAGGACGCTGTACTTGTAACTTACCTGAGCAAGAATATTCAGACAGTCACTCTCTCCCCTGCCCGCTCGAGGTGCAATGCGTGCAGATTCCTTGATTTTTGCCATTCACGTCATTTTTGGCGGTGGAGCCACTCGTTTACGCACGGTCCGAGAGCCACCGGGTGGCTCTGGTGGTTCGTACGCAACCTGTCTTCTAGGACGGGAGAAGAGCGAGTGCCGCAAAGTAACGGCAGCCGAATGGAGCCTACTGAATTGTCGTGGACGCCGTGGGATGCTTTATAATGAAAATCCTGACTGAGTATGGGCTAAATTCTGTCATGACAAAGAGACGCTTCTCCCGCAGAAGCCGTCCAGTGGACTGGATTCATAGGTTGGTAAATATCTCAGCTGCTGATAAAGGTTTTTGGTTCAATATAACATTGTGCGGTGAATTACGGATCATGACATGTTTTTGTCATGGAATTCTGCCGGTATGACTGATCAATTACAGAGATTATGGAACTGGCTATCTGTACCGTTATGAGTCTCAGAGGTATAATATAAAAGCTACCAGCCTTGAGAGAGCAAAGGCATCTTCGAATTCTTCCGTATTCACCTCACACCTCTCTCACAAAACAAAAAATGTCTCCCAAAGTCGTATACCTCAGTGCGTCTCCTAGTATTATTCTCTAAAGCTCCGGTACTAATCATTGAATTTTCATTGTCCAGTTACCGGCGCTAACCGAGGGATCGGCTTTAGCCTCACCGCTGTCCTCGCCGCGCGCTCCAACACCATCGTCTTTGCTGGTGCCCGCGATCCTACCGCACAGTCGCTGAAGGATCTTGCCGCGAAATACCCCAACGTGCACGCGGTGAAACTCACCTCTGGAGACAAAGCCGACAACGAGGCGGCTATTGCCCAAATTCAAAAGACTGCAGGGCAGCTGGATGTTATCATCGCCAATGCAGGTAAGGCCTTCTCCGCCGGGCCTTAATAGACCGATATTCATATAACGCATTCGTTCTAGGTATCTCAAACTACTACGGCCCGCTCGCCACGACCCCGATCTCCGAGTTCCATGACCACTACAGCGTGAACACGGTAGGCCCCGTCGTCCTCTTCCAAGCCGCGCACGCCCTCCTCCTCGCCTCGCCCACGCACACGCCCATCTTTGCCATCATCTCGAGCGTTGCCGGTTCCATCGGTGGCTACTACCCCCTTCATGCCGCCGCCTATGGCGCCTCCAAGGCAGCCGCCAACTTCCTCGTCAAGGTCCTCGACGACGAGCACCCGTCCTTAGTTGCGCTCGCGATACACCCCGGATGGGTCGCGACGGACATGGGGAACATGGGCGCGGTGGCGAGCGGGATGCCCCAGGCACCGGTGAAGGTAGAAGACTCGGTTGCGGGGATCTTGTCGCGCGTCGACGGGGCGACGAAGGAAAAGAGCAGTGGGCGGTTCTGGAACTTTGGGGTCACCGAGGGGAATGCGTGGGATCTCCAGACGGATGAGGTGCCATGGTAGAGGCGATAACGGCAATTTTATATCAAAGCACTCTAATTAGAATTCGAGCTTTTTTGCAATTGGGCCGCAAGCTTGAGAGAATCCTTTTATGAAACACTAGAGGTATCTTGATTTCTCACGAGCGGCTTGCTCCTGCTTAATGTGCTACTGCTTCATGCGGCGGCGTTGTGAGCGCATTCATCGCGGCGCTGTGACTGTGCTACGCGCCTGCAACGCGCCGCGCCAAAAATGGTGTTCCGTATATATTCGCTGCTCCAGTTTGTAGATGCCGTATTTGCTTTTCAGCCTTGTCGATGCACTGAGCAACGACGTTGAAGGACCTTCTGTTGGAACGCGCCTGTCGCGTCTATTTATGCCCGAACATCCTGATATATTGAATTACGCTATTGACTCAAACCGTGGATACCGCTAGAATCTTCCAGGTATTCCTGTATATCTCTCGGAACTAGAGAAGTTAGTTTCGGGGTCGCATTTGGCTTTAGTATAAAGAAGTCGTCGGACGGTGTATAAATCAATCAGGAGGAATCCTTAGCACGAAAAGTCGTCTTATCAATATGCGCCGGGTTTGATTGAGTACAGCATCTTGTGCCATTCCACCGTCCTATTCCGAAAGTCCCAACGGCCTACGCGATCACTTGGAGAATGTCACTCTCGCTCCCGAATTCACCTCACACAACCGGGAAGTCAGCCGCAACTCGAAATGCGGCAGCTCTATTATCTCGGCGTCCTTTCGAACGAGGCGCCATCTGAAAATGACGCTGTGCAGCGTGGACGGGACTGTGAGTATGCACACTAGCTGGTCGCATACACGCTACGGTTGAGATGAAATTCCTTTGATTGACACAAGCAGTGGAATCAAGAGTGATGGTGTACGCACTGCTGGGTTGAGTGGTTCAGATAACGTGGATCAGTTTGCCTCGATTTTGTCGGATGAAACAGGGAGCACAAGGCGGGTGAGGGATTGACAGACGTCCGCAAGTGTGATGCGTATCGCGAACTCCGTGATTGTTCGGAGCAGCTCCGCGATGGTCCTTTCCTTCAAAGCGGACTGGATGGGTTTTGATTGTCGCATGGACTTCGGCGAAATTGGTCCATGCAAACGATATAGACCGGGTTCGTAAATTGTGGAACGAAGCCGATCGATTGGGTTCCTGTCCAAGAATTTCTTCTCGGCGAATGTGAGTGGAGTGGCCATGATGGATGGGTAAGGAAGGAGCTTCCTCTTATAAATGAAGCTTAGGTGGGATCGTCGGTACAGTCATGATGAAATCACAGTAGTTTCTAAAACCTGCCCGCTACTTACCGCATACTGTATTGAAAGATTTGAAGTCGTAACCCGTATCTAACGAAACGTGGTTCTGGACCAATCTTGGATTCATGCTTTCCCTTCATAGTTTCGTTTTTTTTAGTTTGTGAACTTGCCGCGCGTAGGTAAAGATTCGAATTATGTGATCGCGTTTGTTCGAAGGCTGACAGCGTGTGATACAGCCGATGGCAGACCTACATGCTCACTTCTTCAGCTTACAGCCGTTTGCGGAACATAGGGCGCGGACGTTTTTTTTTTTTGCCTTTTTGGGCATTTTTTTTGATCCCCGCAACTAGAACGGCCGCCGTGGCTTCAGTTCTCGTCCGTTCGCCTTGTCCATAGGCTCAATCGATTTGAATTTCAAATCCGCAGCGGACCGCCTCTTCAGAAATTTTATCTGGTCCCGACCACTGCTTCCTGAGCAACAAAATGAGTTTTATTTCGTTGTTTTTCATAATTTTCCAGCAGGACAGCTGCCCTGCCCTCAAATTTCAGCCATTTTCTTCGTCCATAGGCTCAATCTGTTCTCCCTGAACTTGCGGACGGGTCCCCGACCTCAGATTCTCAACCACACTTCTGAAACCCTTTCGTGATAATGGAAATCAGTCTGACAATGTCACATATGATCGTTCATCAGTAGAACAGCCGCTGCGTTCGAAATAATACAACACTGCAGTCCTGTGGGTAGATACACGTGTAAATATATATCTAAACTCAACATCTGTGGCATACAGTATGATCTCTCTCGATCTCCCCACTTCCCGTTTGTTCCCAGTGCTTGGGCCTTTGAGATCGAGTACCATCTCTGCGCTAGGGGACAGTCTACTTCCAAGATAAATCAATAAGATGCTCTGCCACATTCAAGTTGCTAAAGACTTCGGTTCATATGGACTCAATCATGAAAGGTTGGCATTTATGAGGTTCCAAGCCTCGATTTATCTGGTCTTCTCTATGAAGGTGACTGATTTGTTGCACGATAAGTTATCGGTTACTTTCCTGGACCCACAAAAATGGCTCATTAATTTGTTGGCTTTGATTTTCCGGCACTGCAGGTTCTGGGGCACAAAATGAGTAAATCTTCCTGCGAGTAGTCAGGCAGACAGCTGGAGATGCGCGATGCCGCATTTGATGGCCCGGCACGCGGGAACAGCCGAGATACTGATTAAATCATGAAAAGAACACCACAATTTCTGTTTCCAGAGCGCAAGTCAGTTGGTAATGAGCCTTGAAGACTTTCCCTATTGAATTTTATGATTAAAAGTGCAGGAAGGTTCAGTGGTGGTAGGAAAATATTCAAACTCTGATGATTATATAATAACGACGCCACGCATACATGATCGTGCGCTTAACTACAGACTAGGAACATGGCATGTCTAGCATTCTGCTCGTACTGTTAAGGTCTGAGTGTGGCCAGAAGTCACCAACTCTAGATGTATTATGTATACACTTCCAGAGGAATTCTTGTGTCAAGCGTTGCAAGGATAATTCTATTCAGAAGCCCGGTTGCAAGCAGAAACCCCCCTTATATAGGAACCCAGTTCTTGATAATTTTTTGGGGGAGGGATTCTCGGTTAAGACCGCCGGCGGGGCTCCGAAGGGACCATTGACAAACGAACAGCGGAGTGTCAGCGCCAAAGGAAGCCGAAGAAGCCGAATCATGCCGGCTTCTGTCCCGTCTGAACGCCGCTTCCCGAGCGTCGTCAGAACACAACTGTCAGAGGCCCTTTGTTAGATTTTTTTTCTTTATTTTTTCTCAGATGAGTAGCTATACTAAAAATAATGGATGCAGGCCATAGACTTCGGATGGCTCAGTATCTCTTTCTGTATATGGAAGTAATCTTAGTCTAGCCTGGCTTACATCCTGGCGTCGGCTGTGGAGCACTTTCGAGGTTAAACATGTCTCAGATGAACCGGCATGCAACCTGGGCCACAGCAAGGAATGAGCCTTAGCTTGCTGGATGCTCGGCACTGTCGGCGGACGTGATGACAGAATACCCTTGCCCAAATAGGGTCCAAGATTCATTAATAGTGTCCAACGGCTCTCGCTCACCCCCCAACTCTCTAGATGCCTCACAAGATCAATTGAGGACTGAACAGAATAGAATTTCAACAAGTTTAAACCGGATGTGTGAGCCAAATCGGACCATATTCCGGCGTTGCCGAAATGCAGAAACCGGGTTTATGCATAGAAACTATTTTCAAATGGTGGGTTTCTGCCTGCGACCGGGCTTCTGAATAGAATTATCCGCGTTGCAGAGTCACGGACCGGATTGACCTCCAAATCATTTCGTCAGAAGGAGTGTAACGGGAAACTTCTTGAATAGAACACCGTATTCGATCCAGATTTACAGATGTATATTTATGTGACGGAGAGCTGGCGGCTAGACAGTCGGCAAGCTAATTCCGGCACACGGGAGTTCTCGGGGCGTTGGTGCGGTCAGTTCCAACGAGGTGAGTGGCGTAATGATAGTATTGACCGAGGGACTAACTAGAGACGCTACAGATTTATATACTACGCTAATCAGGGGTTACGAGTCAGATCGAATAAAGACAAGTTAAATGAATGTGGTATCCTAGCGATAACGATCGCGCGGGGTCGGGCCAAGGTAAAGTCAAGCAAAAATAGAAAGAGTGTCGGGGTATGAGATTCGCAGAAACTCACTCGTTACAATTTACGTTGGGGTTTGGGGCGTAGTTTCCGTATAATCTTGGTGAACAATCTCTGCGACCCTTGTGCTAAAAGAGTTCCTAGGAGTTCAAAAATGAGGTCAATTTCAGTATCGATTTCGACAGTCTGCCATCTCGAGCTGTATCGGCAATTTAACTTGGTTATCCTCAACTTTTTTAAATCGAACTCTGGCGATTTTTTCATTCAGTCTCGCCATATAGCTTTCAGCAGTGTAAATTTTGGATCCAAAAGGACATTCTCAAATTTCTTTCTTTCTTTTTACTAAAGCTCTGGGGAGAAAGTCAGACGAGGAGCAAATGAGAAACAGAACGTTTCTTTCTGTGTTTTGCAAGATGATGAAAATTAGGCCTCCCAAGAGGGCTCATGAGAAGTTCTTTGGAATTTCGGTCCGGTCAAAAGTAATAGAGAGAGCTTTCGTATTATCAGTAGTGTCGGTAACTGTCTTGAGCACGACTTCAATAAGTGGATCAAACTCGTCTGGATGGAGGATGCGAGCGTGTAAAAATACCGTCACGAGTGTTAGTTGAGGCTCGGGTATTTTAGTTTCTCCTCACCGGGATTTCATTTAGTGATTTTTCAAACGCGAAGATGCGGAAACCGTTGTTCATATCGGACAAGGTCAAATTCGGATCAAATACAAATACTCCGTCAAATTCTGTCATAACAAAGAGACGCCTCTCCCGCAGAAGCCGTCCAGTGGATTAGATTCATAGGTTGGCAAGGCATGTTTGAAAACGGAATGATGGACCGCGACTACCCGCTGGTGGTAGTCAAGTGTTCGGGGTCCTGGGAAAGCGGTTTGACACCCATCGCCGAGCGATTTTTTATACCTCACCTATTTCAACTGGCATTGCTGGTTTCAAAGCTGGAGGACATGTAGTTTCTGCTGTTAGTTGTGAATATCAAAAGATAATTTCGGTTGTTCGTTGGTAAATATTTCAGCTGCTGTGGTTCAATATAACATTGGGCGGTAAATCGCGGATCATGGCATGTTTTGTAATGAAATTCTGGCAGTATGATTGATCGATTTCAAAGATTATGAAACTATGAAACTGGCTACCAGTACCGTTATGAGTCTCAGAGGTATAATATAAAAGCTATCGGCTTTGAGAGAGCAAAGGCATCTTCGAATTCTTCCGTATTCATCTCACACCTCTCTCACACAAAAAAAATGTCTCCCAAAGTCGTATACCTCAGTGCGTCTTCTAGTATTATTCCCTAAAGCTAATTGAATTTTCATTGTCCAGTTACCGGCGCCAATCGAGGGATCGGCTTTGGCCTCACCGCTGTCCTCGCCGCGCGCCCCAACACCATCGTGTTTGCTGGTGCCCGTGATCCTGCCGCACAGTCGCTGAAGGATCTTGCCGCGAACTTGTACCCCAACGTGCACGCAGTGAAGCTCACCTCCGGAGACAAAGCCGACAACGAGGCGGCTATTGCCCAGATTCAAAAGACTGCAGGGCAGCTGGATGTTATCATCGCCAATGCAGGTAAGAACTTCTCCGCCGGGCCTTAATAGATCAATATTCATATAACGCATTCGTTCTACGTATCTCAAACTACTACGGCCCGCTCGCCACGACCCCGATCTCCGAGTTCCATGACCACTACAGCGTGAACACGGTAGGCCCCGTCGTCCTCTTCCAAGCCGCGCACGCCCTCCTCCTCGCCTCGCCCACGCACACGCCCATCTTCGCCATGATCTCGGGCAGTGCGGGCTCCATCGGCGGCTACTTCCCCCTTCATGCTGCCGCTTACGGCGCCTCCAAGGCCGCCGCCAACTTCCTCGTTAAGGTCCTCGACGACGAGCACCCGTCCTTAGTTGCGCTCGCGATACACCCCGGGTGGGTCGCGACGGACATGGGGAACATGGGCGCGGTGGCGAGCGGGATGCCCCAGGCACCGGTGACGGTAGAAGACTCGGTTGCGGGAATCTTGTCGCGCGTCGACGGGGCGACAAAGGAAAAGAGCAGTGGGCGGTTCTGGAACTTCGCGATCACCGAGGGGAATGCGTGGGATCTCCAGACGGATGAGGTGCCGTGGTAGATAGGTCAGGGGATAGCGGCAATTTTATATCAAAGCACTGTAATTAGAATTCGACCTTTTTTGCAATTGGGCCGCAAGCTTGAGAGAATCCTTTTATAAAACTCTAGAGGTACCTTGATTTCTCGCGGGCGGCTTGCTCCTGCTTAATGCGCTACCACTTCATGCGGGGGCATTGTGAGCGCATTCATCGCGGCGCTATGGGTGTGCTGCGCGCCTGCAACGCGCCGCGCCAAAAATGGTTTTCCCTATATATTCGCTGCTCCGATTTGTAGATGCCGTATTTGCTTTTCAGGGCCTTTTCGATGCACTGAGCATCGACGTTGAAGGACCTTCTGTTGGAACGCGCCTGTCGCGTCTACTTATGCCCGAACATCCTGATATATTGAATTACACTATTGACTCAAACCGTGGATACCGCTAGAATCTTCTAGATATTCCTGTATATCCCTCGGAACTAGAGAAGTTTTTTCGGGGTCGCATTTGGCTTTAGTATAAAGAAGTCGTCGGACGGTGTATAAATCAATCAGGAGGAATCCTTAGCACGAAAAGTCGTCTTATCAATATGCGCCGGGTTTGATTGAGTACAGCATCTTGTGCCATTCCACCGTCCTATTCCGAAAGTCCCAACGGCCTACGCGATCGCTTGGAGAACCTCACTCCCGCTCCCGAATTCACCTCGCGCAACCGGGAAGTCAGCGGCGACTCGAAATGTGGCAGCTCTATTATCTCGGCGTCCTTTCGAACGAGGCGCCATCTGAAAATGACGCCGTGCAGCGCGGACGGGACGGTGAGTATTTGCACCAGCTGGTCGCATACACGCTGCAGTTGAGATGCAATTCCTTTGATTGACACAAGCAGTGGAATCAAGAGTGATGGCGTATGCACCGCTGGGTTGACTGGTTCAGATAACGTGGATCAGTTTGCTTCGATTTTGCTGGATGAAACATGGAGCGCAAGGCGGGTGAGGGATGGGAGCAATGCGAGCAGCGCCATCAGGGACAGACCTTGGCAAGTGTGACGCGTAGCGCAAGTGCCGTGATGAAGTTTAATAGGCGGTATACGTGGTCCAGTGCAGTATTGGGTGCAGCTCCGCGATGACCCCTTCCTTCACAGCTAACTGGACAGGTTTGTATCCGTGGAGGACGAGTGGGAGGAGTATTGCGGGACCATTGTAGCGGCGCAGATGCAATGTCGTGGGAGTCGGTGGGACGATATGCTGACCGAGGCATGAACCTGTGATATCCACGATCAAATTTTCAATGGATGGGAATGGGGAAGTCGTCGCGTGAACGTCGGCGAAATTGGTCCATGCAAACGATATGGACAGGATTCGTAAATTGTGGAACGAAGCCGATCGATCGGGCCCCACGTAGTCTCTTATAAACAGACGCTACAAGTTGACAACATGAAGCTCATGACTCGCTTGTTGTAGGCCTCGTGCCCAATAATTTCTTGTCGACGAATGTGAGTGGAGTGACCATGAAGAATGAATGAGATGGCGGGTAAGGAAGGAGCTTCCTCTTGTAAATGAAGCTAAGGTGGGATCGCCGGAACAGTCATGATGAGATCACAGTAGTTTCTGAAACCAGTCCGCTACTTACCGCATAATATATTGAAAGATTTGAAGTCGCAACCCATATCTAGGAAACGTGGTTCTGGATCAATCTTGGATTCATGCTCTCCTCTCCCTTCATAGTTTCGTTTTTTTGTGGTTTATGAACTTGCCGCGCGTAGATAAAGATTCAAATCATGTGATCGCGTTTTTCCGAAGTGACAGCGTGTGATTAGTAACGCCGAAGGCAGACCTAGTTACATGCTCGTTTCTTCTGCTTAAGCAAACATGCCGTTTCTACTAAGCCCGGTCTCTGGTGCCCTGGTGGCCAGCGGCGTAATAGCACTCAAGCACTCACCTCTTATCAGCTTTACTACGGGTATTCGCGACGAACGCATGGATCTCCACCGGCGACATCGACACGAACTTGAAGTCATTTCTGGTATCATTGACCTCCGGAAGCGGGAGAGGCTTCGCGGGCGGAGGGAGGAGCCGCTGTGATGAATACCGCCTACATGTGTCGATGGGAGAGGTAAACATGTCTCGGAGCGCTCGCGGATTCCCGGAAGACGATTCCGACGTCATAAATAGTTGATAGAACTGAGGGTGAGTGAATCAAGCTGCGAGGACGCTGTACTTGTAACTTATCTGAGCAAGAATATTGAGTAGATTCCTCAATTTTCGCCATTCGCGTCATTTTTTGGCGGTGGACCCACCTGTTTGCGCACGGTCCGAGAGCCACTGGGTGGCTCCGATGGCTCATGCATAACCTATTCCATGATGGGAGAAGATCAAGTGCCGCAAAATACTGGCGGCCGAATGGAGCCTAATTATTTGCGGTGGACGCCGTGGCATGCTTTATAATGAAATCTGACTGGGCTGACTGATATCGATTGAAGGTGAAATTCTGTCATGACAAAGAGACGCTTCTCCCGCAGAAGCCCGGTCGTCCAGTGGACTAGATTCATAGGTTGGTCAATATTTCAGCTGCTGATAAAGGCTGCTAGTTCAATATAACATCGGGCGGTAAATCATCGCGGATTATGGCATGATTTTGTAATGGAATTCTGCCAGTATGACTGATCAATTACAGAGATTATGGAACTGATTACCAGTACCGTTATGAGTCTCAGAGGTATAATATAAAAGCTATCAGCTTTGAGAGACCAAAGGCATCTTCGAATTCTTCCATCATCTCGACGACAACACCTCTCTCACAAAACAAAAAATGTCTCCCAAAGTCGTATACCTCAGTGCGTCTCCTAGTATTATTCCCTAAAGCTTCGGTACTAATCATCGAATTTTCATTGTCCAGTTACCGGCGCTAACCGAGGGATCGGATTTGGCCTCACCGCTGTCCTCGCCGCGCGCCCCAACACCATCGTCTTTGCTGGTGCCCGTGATCCTGCCGCACAGTCGCTGAAGGATCTCGCCGCGAAGTACCCCAACGTGCACGCAGTGAAGCTCACCTCCGGAGACAAAGCCGACAACGAGGCGGCTATTGCCCAGATTCAAAAGACTACAGGGCAGCTGGATGTTATCATCGCCAATGCAGGTAAGCACTTCTCCGCCGGGCCTTAATAGATCAATATTCATATAATGCATTCGTTCTAGGTATCTCAAACTACTACGGCCCGCTCGCCACGACCCCCATCTCCGAGTTCCATGACCACTACAGCGTGAACACGGTAGGGCCGGTCGTCCTCTTCCAAGCCGCGCACGCCCTCCTCCTCACCTCGCCCACGCACGCGCCCGTCTTCGCCATCATCTCGAGCAGTGCGGGCTCCATCGGCGGTTACTTCCCCCTTCATGCTGCCGCCTACGGCGCCTCCAAGGCCGCCGCCAACTTCCTCGTCAAGGTCCTCGACGACGAGAACCCGTCCTTAGTTGCACTCGCGATACACCCCGGGTGGGTCGCGACGGACATGGGGAACATGGGCGCGGTGGCGAACGGGATGCCCCAAGCACCGGTGAGGGTAGAAGACTCGGTTGCGGGGATCCTGTCGCGCGTCGACGGGGCGACGAGGGAAAAGAGCAGTGGGCGGTTCTGGAACTTTGCGATCACCGAGGGCAATGCGTGGGATCTCCAGACCGATGAGGTGGCGTGGTAGAGTGACTGATAGGTCTGGCGATAACAGCAATTTGATATAATTAGAATTCGACTTCTTTTGCAATCGGGCCGCTACACCAGAGGTACTTTGATTTCTCACGAGCGGCTTGTTCCTGCTTAATGCGCCACCACTTTCTGCGGCGGCGTGCTCCAAAAATGGGTGTTCTATCTATATTCGCAGCTCCTGTTTTGTAGCCTTGGTTATATGCCGCATTTAGGACCTTGTCGATGCACTGAGCAACGACGTCGAAAGACATTCTGTTGGAACGCGCCTGTAGCATCTAGTATGTCACCAGCTGGTCGCATACACGCTGCGGATGAGATGCAATTCCCTCGATTGACACAAGCAGTGGAATCAAGAGTGATGGCGGACGCACCGCTAGGTTGAGTGGTTCAGATAACGTAGATCCGCTCGCCTCGATTTTGTCGGATGAAACATGGAGCGCAAGGCGGGTGAGGGATGGGTGTAATGCGAGCAGCGCCATCAGGGCGAGACCTTGGCAAGTGTGACGCGTATCGCAAACGCCGTGATGATGTTTAATAGGCTCTTTACGTGGTCAAGTGCAGTGTTGGGAGCAGCTCCGCGATGACCCCTTCCTTCACAGCTAACTGGACGGGTTGTTATCCGTGGAGGACGAGTGGGAGGAGTATTGCGGGACCATTGTAGCGGCCAAGATGCGATGTCATGGGAGTCGGTGGGACGATATTCTGACCGAGACATGAACCTGTGATATCCAGGCTCAAATTTTCCATGGTTGGGAACGGGGAAATCGTCGCGTGGACGTTGACGAAATTGGTCCATGCAACCTGATGAGATTGAAACCTGTCCACTACTTACCGCATACTGTATTGAAAGATTTGAATAACCCGTCTCTACGTGGTTCTGGACCAATCTGGGATTAATGCTTTCCCTTCGTAGTTTTTTTTTTTTTTGGTTTGTGAACTTGCCGCACGTACTACTAGGCGTGACGAGAGTAAAGATTCGAATCATGTGATCGCGTTTTTCTGAAGGCTGACAGCATGTGATACAGCCGATAGCAGACCTAGTTACATGCTCACTTCTTCTGCTTAAAGCCGTTTGGGGAACATAGGGCGCCGCGGGCGCGGACATTTTTTTTCTTTTTCTTTTGCCTTTTTGGGTACTTTTTTGAACCCCGCAACTAGAACGGCCGCCCTGGCTTCAGTTCTCGTCCGTTCGCATTGTCTATAGGCTCAATCGATTTGAATTTCAAATCCACAGCGGACTGCCTCTTCAGAAATCTTATCTGGTCCCGAGCACTGCTTCCTGAGCCACAAAATGAGCTCTATTTCGTTGTTTTTTACAATTTTCCAGCAGGACAGCTGCCCTGCCCTCAAATTTCAGCCATCCATAGGCTCAATCTGGTCGCCCTGAAGGTGCAAACCACCCATGCAGCCGCATCTCCGGTCAATCCTTTACAATATGCATCCATAAAGCGCCAAGATCAGTTCACAAACTTTATGATGACATCGGTTGGGCAAGCATCAAGGCAGTCGAACACCGCCGTCTTTGGCTTGATCAACAGTGTTTTTCTCGATCTGGCGGTAGTGATACTTGGGCCATCCCCGAGAACATACGTTGATCCGGAAGTATACCAAAATATACCGTAGATTTGGTATATTTGGTACGCTTGATACTTACTTTTGGTATATTTTGTATACTTTGGTAGACAGGGTATGCTCGGTATACTTGGCATACCAGAAATCAAAAGCGGGGAAGCCCGGCGTGTGCTATTGTGTTGTTGCGTGTTTGTCTGACGCGTCTCTTTCCCTTTCACCACCACCATCATCGCCCATCAACTCGCCTAGGCCCAAACCCTCCAATATGGTGTCCCCGTATATCCTCTGTCCATGCTGCCAAGAACAGATCCCTCAGCGGCTTCCTTGTCGTAGTACAACGCTGATAATGTATAGGCGACTGGCCGGGCTCCCGTCCTACCAGGCTTGGGACGTAGCCCGCTGGGGTTTGTACTCCTGGTATGATCTGGGCATTCGGCAAGATACCGACTGGGCGCCACTTCCAATTGCGAAGTCGAATCCAGGTCTCAGGCATTTCCTAATGTCCCCTACAACAGGCGGCTACAGTTCTGGCGTAACACAGACCAGGCAGAACGTGGTCGTGCTGTGAAGATGGGGTGGGTGGTCTTTGGACCGAGGCGCACCGGAAGGGACGTGCAGAACATCCGAAATACAAGGACAGTCTTAAAAACAACAATTAATTCACACATCACACATCCTACCATACCAAATTCATTGGTACCACCTATCGCTTGAATCACCTCACAAACGGCAATCGTACAAACTCAAGCCGAGGGCGCCTCGCGGTCGCGTCGGTGGAGGAAGCGAAGACGAGACAGATCACTACGGGATCTGATGAGCCGCTTATTCAACCTTTAATTCCCAAATATACCAAAGTAGACAGCACAGCTAAAATCTGAAATCAGGTAAGCAGACCCACATTTCTCGAGATATAGCCCAAGTATACCGGGAGTACGCGAAAGTATATCAGGTATACAGAATATCTAAAAGTTATGTAGATTCAGTATATTTCCGGGCTCACAATTTTTCTGCCATCCCCAGTACTGTAGATGTAAATAATTGAATAAGAGTCAAACATATTACATATCATTTCAATTGGATTGAGTTCACAGTGGAACTTGGGCAGAAAGAGACAAAGGTGCTCTGCCTCTGTGATGACTTGCTCAAGCATAGAGACCTGATGAGCAAAGTCCTCCTGGTGGCTTAGCAGTCGAGCCATGCAGCAGTCCTTGTTTTCAAATGGACACACAGGCTTGCACTTTGCTCGCAGCCCACTGACATTGAAACCCCGTTCCTCAAGCACTTGTTGCAATCCCCTCTGCAACCCATCCTCTGTTGCCATCTCAAAAGGGAAAGTATTTTTTTGAAAGAACGGCTCGTTGAATTTTCTTGATTCTAACAGATTCAGAAAGCGCTTGCGAAAAGGAGTTGATTGCAATTTTTCCGTAAAATTTGAGGTGTTTTTATATCTTCATTAATTAGAAGCTTATCGGTTACTTTCCTGGACCCACAAAAATGGCCCATTAATTTGTTAGCTTTGATTGTCCGGCACTGTAGGTTCCGGGACACAAAATAAGTAAATCTTCCGGCGAGTAGTCAGGCAGAAGGCTGGAGATGCGCGATGCCGCATTTGATGGCCCGGCACGCGGGAACAGCCGAGATACTGATTATCATGAAAAGAACACCCCAATTGCTGTTTCAAGAGCCCAGGTCAGTTGGTAACAAGCCTTGAAGACTTTCCCCATCGAAGTTTATGATTAGAAGTGCAGGAAGGTTCAGTGGTGGTAGGAAAAAATTCAAACTCCGATGATTATATAATAACGACGCCACGCATACATGATCGTGCGCTTAACTACAGACTAGGAACATGGCATGTCTGGCATTCTGCTCATACTGTTAAGGTCTGAGTGTGGAGCCAGAAGTCACCAGCTCTAAATGTATTATGTACCCACTTCCAGCGGAATTCTCGTGTCAAGCGTTGCAAGGATAATTCTATTTAGAAGCCCGGTTGCAGGCAGAACCCCCCTTATATAGAAACCCGGTTCTTGATAATTTTTTTGAGGAGGGTTTCTCGGTTAAGACCCCCGGCGGGCTCCGAAGGGACCATTGACAAACGAACAGCGGAGTGTCAGCGCCAAAGGAAGCTTAAGCCGAAGAAGCCGAATCATGCCGGCTTCTGTCCCGTCTGAACGCCGCTTCCCGAGCCGTGTCGTCAGAACACAACTGTCAGAAGCCCTTTGTTAGATTTTTTCTTCCTCTTTTCTCAGATGAGTAGCTATACCAAAAATAATGGATGCAGGCCATAGACTTCGGATGGCTCAGTATCTGCTTATGTATATGGAAGTAATCCAAGTCTAGCCTGGCTTACATCCTGGCGCCGGCTGTGGAGCACCTTTGAGGTTAAACATGTCTCAGATGAACAGGCATGCAACCTGGGCCACAGTAAGGAATGAGCCTTAGCTTGCCGGATGCTCGGCACTGTCGGCGGACGTGATGCCAGAATACCCTTGCCCAAATAGGGTCCAAGATTCATTAGTACTAGTGTCCAATGGCTCTCGCTCACCACCCAACTCTTTAGATGTGCCTCACAAGATCAATTGAGGACTGAACAGAATAGAATTTCAACAAGTTTAAACTGGATGTGTGAGCCAAATCAGACCATATTCCGGCGTCGCCTGTTGGAATCTGTGATCACAGGACAAGCTTACGCACTCACGTAAGTCATCCGACAGATTACGGATGCATATGTAGCCTCTCGTATATAGCTTACACATAGCCACGTCACGCTCCTTTATCCGTTTGCCTACGTACCCCCACTGTCCTTGCGTACTACTAGGCCAAACGTCCTTGTTACTGCTACCCGGTATCCCTCCCGCTAGGTTCAAGTCCAACATCGCCGAAATGCAGAAACCGGGTTTCTGCATAGAATCTATTTTCAAATCGTGGATTTGTGCCTGCAACCGGGCTTCTGAATAGAATTATCCGCGTTGCAGAGTTACGGACCGGATTGACTTCGAAATCATTTCGTCAGAAGGAGTGTAACGGGAAACTTCTTGAATAGAACACCGTATTCGATCCAGATTTACAGATGTATATTTACGTTGGGGTTTGGGGCGTAGTTTCCGTATAATCTTGGTAAACACTCTCTGCGACCCTTATGCCATAAGAATTCCTGGGAGTTCAAAAATGAGGTCAATTTCAGTACCGATTTCGACAGTCTGGATCTTGAGCTGTATCGGCAATTTAACTTGGTTATCCTCAACTTTTTTCAAATCGAACTCTGGCGATTCTTTCATTCAGTCTTGAAAATACAGCTTTCAGCAGTGTAGATTTTGGATCCAAAAGGACATTCTCAATTTTTTTTTTTCTTTTACTAAACACTGTGTTCCGACCCCTCGTAGACAGAGGGTGTGTCGACGGGTAGAGGAAGAAATTTGTCTACCTGTGTAGACAATATATGTGTCGCAAAAATCCCGACTCGCACGCAACGGCTCCAAACATCTTGATAGCCGTTGCAAGGCCATTTGGTTTTAGGTGCCTTGGTGCACATAGGTAAGGTTCTTGAGACATCTCACAAGTCACTCCACGGCTCCCAAGGCGTCTCAAGGTCCCCAGGTGCCAAATGGCCCTGCGACGCGTCTCAGGCCGTCGGAATCCACACGACCATTCTCAAGGCACCTGTACCTGCCGTTCTCTGGTGCTCACGGAGTACACATTCATATGTGGCAAAATGATATATTCAGGTGTATATAGATACAACAGATAGACAAAAAGAAGGTCCGAGCACTGGAGAAGTCGATCAGTCATTAGGAGCATGCGTGATAATGAGGAAACAACACACAGATAGGCAGAAAGTCGGAGCACTGTATGAGTACGTCAATCATACTGAGCATGTACGAGGAAGCTCAACGCACAGATTGTCAAGCCGAGAGGTTAAGTCAGTTATAAAATGGAAGGAGTGCCCACGTACCATCTTCGCACTACGTTAAATGGGCCACCGTTCCGAGAAAGGTTATGAGCGTGGTGACGGGAGAGGGCACCAAGGGGATGGACGCACCATGCATGATAGTCCATCTGATCTCCGGATGTGGGCGCGCGCCGGAGAGTACCAACGACGGCACACGATGAGCGAGGCGAGGCGGATGGTGGTAGTATGGAAGAGAGAAGGATGTGGAGCGAAGAGTCACAGCCGTCACATTGATGCACGGTTAAAGCGAAACTGTGACGTCATTCACTCGGCAGTGTCGGCACAACTCGCGCACCGCTACGCTGAGCCCGCCCTGCCCTCAACTATAATAATGATGGTCGGGATATGGTGAATGAGTACAGTGTGGCAACTCACTGCTTATTTGTTACTTCATTTCTTAATCTGATTTCAACGACATTCTACGCTACAACTCAAAGTTTCATGGGCGTCTCGGTTTGATTCCGTGATCTACGAGACCAACGACGACTCGCTGGCTATGGGTCGGCTCATTTCCCAAACGGCGCCAAGCTTTACCTCGCTATGATTCGCCCATTCTGCAAAACGTCTTGGCATCCTGAAACCCGGACTGACTGCCCGATCTGGGAGGAGATGTCAGCGCAGTCGTTGATCTTCATTGCGCTGGAACACGTTGTACGCGGGGTTCTATTGTGCCCAATTTCTGGTGCGAGACAACATATGTATTATGTCATTGATTGTATCGACGAAGTCATGTACCTAGGCGTCAATAATATCCTCTAACTGTGTTTTGTTAAGGAAAATTCAACAGACCCCTCCCGAGTCGTCCCAAGGCACCTCAAGGCTTGCATTCCTTGCGTCGGCGCGGGACTCCTTGTGAGTGACCTTGAGTTAGTCTCTCGTGGACAGACGCTCTACACATTTGAAGCTCGTACCTCGCTGTATAGAGTCTGTTTGTTACCGCGGGGGTCCAACCGGGTAGCTGCGCTATTATGTAATATGTGTAAGCCGTCGTTCGAATCCTATTGCGAACACTTTTTGAACTTTGAGCTTCGACTAGTTTCTTCCATCGGGTTTCCCATGAATGAAGCCGAAACATATTCTAAAGAGGTTTTGAGAGCTACCCGATTTTTTCTCCATCGTGATTGTTAATTCGTTGCGTTCGGCCGAGATTCGGATGGGAGTCACATGACAAGTGTGGTGATTTTGAAGGGCAAGCCACGGGGCCTCATTCAAAATTCTGAGGAGATAGGATAGTAAATAAAGCTTCTTTAGTACACTGGAAGATGTGGCTGAATGAAATATCGCGTCGTTGTGGGCCGGATTTCGCGATTCGGAGTTTGCTTATGTGAGATTACATAATAACGCCACTACACGGTCTGACCCCCGCGGTAACAACTAGACTAACCTTGAGTGCCTTGTGGCGTCTTGGAAGGTGTGGCTGAGTCGCTTGCAACCGCTTGCAAGCCGTCTCGAGGTCACAAGACGGTTCAAGACGTTGCAAGTAATTTAGCGTTTTTCCGACATGTCTACCTTGGTCTACATTAGTCTATGTCGGTTCATGCCGTAGACGCACGTAGACACTGCGTTCCGTGGTGGTCGGCCGCGTTCGACAGCATGGGTCAACTTGGGCTGACAACGGCCGATCAGGGCCACGTCAGTTGACTTATGTCGGCACAAGTCAGTCAACCTTGCTGACGGGGCCGCTCTACGCAGTGAGACACATGATCTCAGAATAGTGCAAAGGTCCCAAATCCTCATCATGATGTTGACTGAGTATGACTACGCATGTCTACGCTGCAGACGTACGTATACCTACGTAGACACACATAACCGAAGGTTAGCTGAAGGTGAGTCTACATACATACCTGCGTACACTTAGGTAGCTGAACGTAGACGAACCTTGCCACATGTAAGTGCATGTAGGATTAGGTAGGGTTAGGTGACTGTATAGGGGGTCAGAACGCAGTGAAAGCTCTGGGGAGAAAGTCAGACGAGGAGAAAATGAGAAACAGAACATTTCTTTCTATGTTTTGCAAGATGATGAAATTAGGCGGGCTGATGAGAAGTTCGTTGGAGTTTCGGTCCGGTCAAAAGTAATAGAAAGAGCTTTCGTATTATCAGTAGTGTCGGTAACTAACAATGTTAGGGCTCCCCACCGTACCGTACCGTATACGGTTACGGCCGTAAAAATTACGGTGTTTACGGCCACTGACAACCGTAACCGTAACCGTAAAGATACTATCAGAGTGCATTTCACGGTACTTTACGGATATTACGGCCCGTATAAAACAAAATAAACAAATAAAAATTGAAACAAGACACAGGGTAGAGTATCTACTGTGCCTGGATGGCTAGGAGCGCGTCCTCTAGGGACTTGCGTTTGAGACGAAGGTGATGTTTGAGCAGCATCAAAGTCCGAATCGTCTCCGGCTTCAGACTTGCACGTCGAAGGGAGATCGTGTCTTTCCCACCCGAAAACACCCGTTCCACCGCGACCACAGAACCTGGCAATTTGTCAAAGACAATAACATGCGAAGATTACCTGGGATCGACATGATATCACGGGCCAGTTGATACAGCCGCAGATATTCCGCCTTTCGTGCGTATCACCACAGTCGGTGTCAAAATAGGAGTCTAGTTCATCGCGTGCGTCCTCGTTGTCCGGGCCTTGATCAAAGACACTGGCAGCAAAATTAATCGCCTTTGGGCGGCGCAAGCCCGCGCCATCAACAGTTGGGGCAGTCGCAGCAGATGGTTTGGACGTCATCGCAGCTGGATCTTCGCTATCGGGGGCAACAGTCACGATCTCCTGTGCGGAGGCACGGGCGTTCTTTTTGGCTTTTCTATAGCACCAATTACCTCAAGAAGCAATATATTGGTGTCGGCAAGGGAAGGCAACGCCGAGCGTCGGTGGAGTCGGGTACTTACCGAGCTTTCCGTCATTGGTGACATAATGGGCGATAATCACAAGGAACGCATACCCGTTCGAAGAGGTCCACGCATCCGGGGAGATCGAAACCATACCCTGTAGCGACTAAAGCGGGATCAGGTACAAAACATGGCTTTTGGAATGAACTCACCGCAAAGAATGCAGACCATTGTTTCTTGAGGTCCTTTCCCATGGAATCTACGCGACGTTGGACAGTGCTCGCAGATGGAACGTTCAATTTAGAAGCACGATGGAAACATTCGAGCAATGGGGGTAATTCAGGTCGCCCGACCTCTTGAAATGGCTGGTCGCAAGCAACTAACCACCCAACGAGGAGCCGTTCGAATTTTGTTTGATCCCAGGGGCCCTCAAATCGATAATTAGCGCCACACGGTGGTGGGCGCGAAGCAAGGTGATGATAAACCGGACATCGCCGGCTCCTCCAGGCCGGCATGCTCAAAATAGCTAGGATCGACGGACCCACTTTAGAATTAGGCCTTTACATAGGTTCGGGTAGTGTTTAGGTCCTTTGGGGTGCATTTACCGAGCATTTACGGTACGTAAAGACACCCTATACGGCCGTATTTTTACGGTTGCTTACGGTGTATATACGTACGGGCAGTCGTAACCGTAACCGTAAAACTACTAGCCCTGGACCTTACGGTACGGTTACGGTGACCGTAAACCCGTAACCGTAAACCGTAAATGCGGATACGGTGGGGAGCCCTAGTACTAACTGTCTTGAGCACGACTTCAATAAGTGGATCAAACTCGCCTGAATGGAGGATGCGAACGTGTAAAATACCGTCATGAGTGTTGGTTGAGGCCCAGGTATTTTAGTTCTCCTCACCGGGATCTAATTTAGTCATTTTTCAAACGCGAAGATGCGGAAACCGTTGTTCATATGGGACAAGGTCAAATTCGGATCAAATAAAAATATTCCGTCAAATTCTGTCATGAAAAAGAGACGCCTCTCCCGCAGAAGCCGTCCAGTGGACTAGATTCATAGGTTGGCAAGCGGTGGTTGAAAACGGAATGATGGCCCGCGACTACCCACTGGTGGTAGTCAAGTGTTCGGGGTGCTGGGAAAGCGGTTTTGACACCCATCGCCGAACGATTTTTTATACCTCACCTATTTCAACTGGCATTGCTGGTTTCAAAGCCGGGGGACGTGTAGTTTCTGCTGTTAGTTGTGAATATCCAAAATAATTTCGGTTGTAGGTTGGTAAACACTTCAGCTGCTGTGGTTCAATATAACATCGGGGGTTAAATCGCGGATGATGGCATGTTTTTTAATGTAATTCTGGTAGTATCATTGATCAATTTCGAAGATTATGAAACTATGAAACTGGCGACCGTACCGGTATGAGTCTCAGAGGTATAATATAAAAGCTATCAGCTTTGAGAGAGCAAAGGCATCTTCGAATTCTTCCAAACAACACCTCTCTCACAAAACAAAAAAATGACTCTCAAAGTTGTATACCTCAGTGCGCCTCCTAGTATTATTCTCCAAGGCTCCGGTACTAATCATTGAATTCCATTGTCCAGTTACCGGCGCCAACCGAGGGATTGGCTTTAGCCTCACCGCTGTCCTCGCCGCGCGCCCCAGCACCATCGTCTTTGCTGGTGCCCGTGATCCTGCCGCACAGTCGCTGAAGGATCTTGCCGCAAAGTACCCCAACGTGCACGCGGTAAAACTCACCTCCGGAGACAAAGCCGACAACGAGGCGGCTATTGCCCAGATTCAAAAGACTGCAGGGCAGCTGGATGTTATCATCGCTAATGCAGGTAAGGCCTTCTCCGCCGGGCCTTAATAGACCAATATTCATATAGCGCATTCGTTCCAGGTATCTCAAACTACTACGGCCCGCTCGCCACGACCCCCATCTCCGAGTTTCATGACCACTACAGCGTGAACACGGTAGGTCCGGTCGTCCTCTTCCAAGCCGCGCACACCCTCCTCCTTGCCTCGCACGCGCCCATCTTCGCCGTCATCTCGAGCATTGCGGGCTCCATCGGCGGCTACTACCCCCTTCATTCCGCCGCCTACGGCGCCTCCAAGGCCGCCGCCAACTTCCTCGTCAAGGTCCTCGACGACGAGCACCCGTCCTTAGTTGCGCTCGCGATACACCCCGGGTGGGTCGCGACGGACATGGGGAACATGGTCGCGGTGGCAAATGGGATGCCCCAGGCACCGGTGAGGGTAGAAGACTCGGTTGCGGGGATCTTGTCGCGCGTCGACGGGGCGACGAAGGAAAAGAGCAGTGGGCGATTCTGGAGCTTTGGTATCACCGAGGGGAATGCGTGGGATATCCAGACGGATGAGATACCATGGTAGATTGACTGAGAGGTCAGGGGATAACGGCAATTTTATATCAAAACACTGTAATTAGAATTCGCCCTTTTCTGCAATTGGGCCGCTAGCTTGAGAGAATCCTTTCATGAAACACTAGAGGTACCTTGATTTATCACGGGCGGCTTGCTCCTGCTTAGTGCGCTACCACTTCATGCGGCGGCGTTGTGAGCGCATTCGTCGCAGCGCTGTGGCTGTGCTGCGCGCCTGCAACGCACCGCGCCAAAAGTGGTGTTCCCGATATATATTCGTTGCTCCGTTTTGTCGCCTTGGTTAGATGCCGCATTTGATTCTCAGGGCCTTGTCGATGCACTGAGCAACGACGTTGAAAGACCTTCTTTTGGAACGCGACTGTCGGGTCTACTTATGCCCGAACATCCTGATATATTGAATTACGCTATTGACTCAAACCGTGGATACCGCTAGAATCTTCCAGATATTCCTGTATATCTCTCGGAACTAAAGAAGTTTTTCTCGGGGTCGCATTTCGCTTTAGTACAAAGAACTCGTCGGACGGTGTATAAATCAATCAGGAGGAAATTGAATCCTTAGCATGAAAAGTCGTCTTATCAATATGCGCCGGTTTTGATTGAGTACAGCATCTTGTCCATTCCACCATCCTATTCCGAAAGTCCCAACAGCCCACCTGATCGCTTGGAGAACGTCACTCTCGCTCCCGAATTCACCTCGCGCAACCGAGAAGTCCGCCGCGACTCGAAATGCGGCAGCTCTATTACGTCCTTTCGAACGAGGTGCCATCTGAAAATGACGCTGTGCAGCGCGGACGGGACTATGAGTATGCACACCAGCTGGTTGCATACACCCGGCGGTTGAGATGAAATTCCCTCGATTGGCACAAGCAGTGGAGTCAAAAGTGGTGGCGTACGCACTGCTAGGTCGAGTGGTTCAGATAATGTGGATCCGCCTGCCTCGATTCCGTCAGATGAAACATGGAGTGTAATGCGAGTGAGGGATTGGCAGACGTCCGCGAGTGTGACGCGTATCGCGAACGCCGTGATGGAATTTATTCGGCACTACACGTGGTCAAGTGCAGTGTTCTGAGCAGCTCAGCAATGGCCCCTCTCTTCACAGCTAACTGGGCGGGTTGTTATCCGTGGAGGACGAGTGGGAGTATTGCGGGACCATTGTAGCGGCGCAGATGCGATGTCATGGGAGTCGGTGGGACGACAGCTGCTGATAAAGGTTTTTGGTTCAATATAACATTGTGCGGTGAATTACGGATCATGACATGTTTTTGTCATGGAATTCTGCCGGTATGACTGATCAATTACAGAGATTATGGAACTGGCTATCTGTACCGTTATGAGTCTCAGAGGTATAATATAAAAACTACCAGCTTTGAGAGAGCAAAGGCATCTTCGAATTCTTCCGTATTCACCTCACACCTCTCTCACAAAACAAAAAATGTCTCCCAAAGTCGTATACCTCAGTGCGTCTCCTAGTATTATTCTCTAAAGCTCCGGTACTAATCATTGAATTTTCATTGTCCAGTTACCGGCGCTAACCGAGGGATCGGCTTTAGCCTCACCGCTGTCCTCGCCGCGCGCCCCAACACCATCGTCTTTGCTGGTGCCCGCGATCCTACCGCACAGTCGCTGAAGGATCTTGCCGCGAAGTACCCCAACGTGCACGCGGTGAAACTCACCTCTGGAGACAAAGCCGACAACGAGGCGGCTATTGCCCAGATTCAAAAGACTGCAGGGCAGCTGGATGTTATCATCGCCAATGCAGGTAAGAACTTCTCCGCCGGGCCCTAATAGATCGATATTCATATAACGCATTCGTTCCAGGTATCTCAAACTACTACGGCCCGCTCGCCACGACCCCGATCTCCGAGTTCCATGACCACTACAGCGTGAACACGGTAGGCCCCGTCGTCCTCTTCCAAGCCGCGCACGCCCTCCTCCTCGCCTCGCCCACGCACACGCCCATTTTTGCCATCATCTCGAGCGTTGCCGGCTCCATCGGTGGCTACTACCCCCTTCATGCCGCCGCCTATGGCGCCTCCAAGGCAGCCGCCAACTTCCTCGTCAAGGTCCTCGACGACGAGCACCCGTCCTTAGTTGCGCTCGCGATACACCCCGGATGGGTCGCGACGGACATGGGGAACATGGGCGCGGTGGCGAGCGGGATGCCCCAGGCACCGGTGACGGTAGAAGACTCGGTTGCGGGGATCTTGTCGCGCGTCGACGGGGCGACGAAGGAAAAGAGCAGTGGGCGGTTCTGGAACTTTGGGGTCACCGAGGGGAATGCGTGGGATCTCCAGACGGATGAGGTGCCATGGTAGAGGCGATAACGGCAATTTTATATCAAAGCACTCTAATTAGAATTCGAGCTTTTTTGCAATTGGGCCGCAAGCTTGAGAGAATCCTTTTATGAAACACTAGAGGTATCTTGATTTCTCACGAGCGGCTTGCTCCTGCTTAATGTGCTACTGCTTCATGCGGCGGCGTTGTGAGCGCATTCATCGCGGCGCTGTGACTGTGCTACGCGCCTGCAACGCGCCGCGCCAAAAATGGTGTTCCGTATATATTCGCTGCTCCAGTTTGTAGATGCCGTATTTGCTTTTCAGGGCCCTGTCGATGCACTGAGCAACGACGTTGAAGGACCTTCTGTTGGAACGCGCCTGTCGCGTCTATTTATGCCCGAACATCCTGATATATTGAATTACGCTATTGACTCAAACCGTGGATACCGCTAGAATCTTCTAGATATTCCTGTATATCTCTCGGAACTAGAGAAGTTAGTTTCGGGGTCGCATTTCGCTTTAGTACAAAGAACTCGTCGGACGGTGTATAAATCAATCAGGAGGAAATTGAATCCTTAGCATGAAAAGTCGTCTTATCAATATGCGCCGGTTTTGATTGAGTACAGCATCTTGTCCATTCCACCATCCTATTCCGAAAGTCCCAACAGCCCACCTGATCGCTTGGAGAACGTCACTCTCGCTCCCGAATTCACCTCGCGCAACCGAGAAGTCCGCCGCGACTCGAAATGCGGCAGCTCTATTACGTCCTTTCGAACGAGGTGCCATCTGAAAATGACGCTGTGCAGCGCGGACGGGACTATGAGTATGCACACCAGCTGGTTGCATACACCCGGCGGTTGAGATGAAATTCCCTCGATTGGCACAAGCAGTGGAGTCAAAAGTGGTGGCGTACGCACTGCTAGGTCGAGTGGTTCAGATAATGTGGATCCGCCTGCCTCGATTCCGTCAGATGAAACATGGAGTGTAATGCGAGTGAGGGATTGGCAGACGTCCGCGAGTGTGACGCGTATCGCGAACGCCGTGATGGAATTTATTCGGCACTACACGTGGTCAAGTGCAGTGTTCTGAGCAGCTCAGCAATGGCCCCTCTCTTCACAGCTAACTGGGCGGGTTGTTATCCGTGGAGGACGAGTGGGAGTATTGCGGGACCATTGTAGCGGCGCAGATGCGATGTCATGGGAGTCGGTGGGACGATATGCTGACCGAGGCATGAACCTGTGATATCCAGGGTCAAGTTTTTGATGGATAGGAACAGGGAAATCGTCGCGTGGACGTCGGCGAACTTGGTCCATGCAACATGATGAGATCACCATAGTTTCTGAAACCTGTCCGCTACTTACCGCATACTGCATTGATAGATTTGAAGTCATAGCCTGTATTTAGGAAACGTGATTCTGGACCAATCTTGGACTCATGCTTTCCCTTCATAGTTTCAGTTTTTTTTGGTTCGTTTTTGGTTTGTGTTGCCGCGTAGGCAAAGATTCGAATCATGTGATCGCGTTTTCCCAAGGCTGCCAGCGCGTGATGCTGCCGATGGCAAACAGTTACAAGCTCACTTCTTCTCCTTAAGCGACCATGTCGTTTCTACTAGGCCCGGTCTCTGGCGCCCTAGTGGCCAGCGGGGTAAGACCCAGACTTTCCTAGCACTCAAGCACTCACCTCATATCAGCTTTACTATGGGTATTCACGCATGATACAGACGCGGTAAGGCGCCAGCAGAATTTGTAAGAATTCGTAGTATTCACTTCCTCCGCAGAACAGAAACGCACATAAGAGAGTCAGGAGTTTCATTGTATTTTCTACTCCATTTCCTGACGAATCGATTGACAGTCTACACACTCTAAGTGTCCGACTTGTCGAAGCGCCTGCGCTCATCATGGCGCCGCCATCCGCTGCGACGCGAGTAACACCACGGCCCTTCACTTCCCTTCTTCAGTCGCGGTGGAATCAGGAAGTGGCCTCGCTATTCGCTGAGCTGGGGAACTGGGAGACACGGGCACAAGAGTGGAGGAAGAGATTGCTGTATGGTTCGGAGAGTCGGCCGACATCGGGTGCAGGGAGCAGTTGATCCTGGTTCATTTCTTCCTGTGAGCCTCATATGAGCTTTTAATTATCAAATCCTTCCTGCCTCGTTGATGAGTTTGAATTTTGCCAAACGGTGAATGTCCGAGTTCTCTGAGGAAATGAGGCTTATCGAAGAATTTACATGCAGCTCCCAAAACGTCATCTGTGAAGGGTTTGAATCCAACTACAATCGTCCTGCTCAACAGCATCCGTGTTCCCGAGCTCCTCAGCGCCCAGATTCGCAATATCCAAATTCGTCATGGCGCCCCAGGCCATCTCGTACGGTAGCCTACATGCGCGGAACTCTGCCGTCGTCAGTATCGCCCCCGGGTCAGAAGCTGTCCCATGTTCCCCTCTTTCGTCCCCGGGATCAGAGTACACCTGCGCGCATACGAGACACGTCGAGATATTGAGGCCCTTCTCGTCTATGACGACCCAGTCGCTAGCTGAGATGTCATCTCTCCCAGCGCATCTTCATTCGCGGTGACGAACGCATGGATCTCCGCCGGCGACGTCGACGCAAAGTCGTTTCTGGTATCATTGACGTCCGGAAGCGGGAGAGGCGTCGCGGGCGGGGCCCTGGACGGTAGATGTTTCGAGGTGAGGAGCGTCCACTGTGACTCGCTAGGGTCGGAATCCTGGATCAGAAGGAATGCTCGATTGAGAGCCTGGTATGTGTTCGTTAGACGTCAGCGCGCGCGCTCCAGTCAACGATGAGCAAATTGGGCGGAGGTACCTCTGCGGAGGGGGGAGCTGCTGTGATGAATACCGCCCACATGTACGTGGATGAAAGAGGGAAAGATGACTCTGCATATTCTCGGAAGACGCCGACGTCGTAAATAGCTCCTGATAAAAATCAAGGTGAGTATTCGTACAGTTCAAGCTAGGAGGACCCTGTGCTATTTTGTCGAGCGATCCGAGCGCCAGGTGCTCAGGAAGGACGGTGCCGCACTAGCTCGACGGCTCGGGTGCGAATTCACGCGAAAACAGCCCAAAATGTGGACCGCGCTGTTACGAGCATTGTGCGGGCATTGCGGCAAGCGAGGGAAGCTGCGGTGCCGAATCACGCGAGGCAGAAGAGGAAGAACAAGAAATGTATCATTTTGTAACGAGTTTCGGCATCATAAGGTGATATCTACATCAACTGCTGCACGAAACCCAGTCTTGCATACGGAAAGACCCGTCAGTGCGAGTCAATAAATGAGCCAAGGTGTTCATCAAAAATTAGGCTACCCAAGGAGTTTAGACTTTACGAAACAGTGAAAGAAGCAATAAACGGACGCACTCGGGTTTGGTCAATAAAGCTAAGCATACTCATCACAAGAAGGCAATGAATACAAGAAAACAGGTTACCGTATCCTGAGGGACCTGGGGCTTTAGATGGCGCAAGAACCAAACATTCGGCTGAACGTACCATTGACCGGTCATATCCACCGCTCCTCCGTAGACCCCAGATGAATGCGAAGGTTTTTGGCCACCCGCACAAACTTTGAGAAACCTTGCAGAACGCTCGCGTCAGGCCGTACAGCAGTAATATAACGCTTCACGTAGCGGGACGCTAGTTCTTCCCCAGCCTCGTCATCGGAGCCACTGTCCGAGTATTCCAAGTATTCAAGAAAGTCGAACCGGTCCGGGATGGCGAAGGTCATATGAAAGGAGCGCAGGGCCTTTTTCTTCAAGATCCTCAATGTGCGCAGGACAGACTTGTAGTCCACTGATCCCTCCTTGAGAAACCACTCCTCGTCCGCCTGAACGTGGACGCGGATCGATTGGAGGCGGGGTGCAACGGGAGACACCCGGAGCAAAAGTAGAATACCTGCTACGTCATGTGGGAAGACATTCGCTAGCTCGATATCGGAGAGTGCGGGCACGACTTTGAGAGCGGCGCGGAGGAGCTTGTAATCTCCAGATTCCGAATCCTCTCCGAGAATATGGAGCTTTCGCAGGTTATTCGGGGACAACCTCGAGAGGAAGGGCACGACGTTTTCGGAGTATGAAGAAAGGCTCAGATATGTGAGGCTAGGCAGTGTCAAGTGTGAAAGGAGTTGATCGTAAGAATAGTGATCTAGGAACAAGGATTTTAAATGCAGAAGCGGCGCTGCAAGTGATACCAGACTCTGCGATAAGACTTTCACAGCATCACGGAGGAAGCGGAGGCGATAATAGGTTAAGTTCGAACACAGACGCAGAACCTGCAAAGTCTCCACCAAACTAAAACCTTCTGCCGTGACGCTGGTAAGCTGCACCCAGGGAAGGATGATGCTGGAAAGTGAGAGACCGGTGAGAGAGATTCTGCGCAGTTTGGGCGCATTCGCGAAAATGGCAAGGGGACATGCATCAGACTGCGGATTACGCTGGTCGTCCACAGTGAGCGAGAGTTCTTCGAGTGAAGTGACGAGTCCTGCTTGCGTTCGGGGGTGTAAAAACACCCATATGGGACCAAGAGGTGTACACGGCGCCACTGTGATGCGCGGTCGAAAAGTTGAAGGAATTTCTCTGGGAATGGTGCGTTTATCGGACCTGAATATGTTGAGTAGTAGGTATGCCAGGAACGCAAAGAGTAAGATCAAACGTTACCTTGATAGAAGAGAGTGAAATCAAGGAGAGCAGCCCCTGCTCTGCGCAGCCATTCCAACAAGTGTACAGTGCCCTCATCGCCAAACTTTCGACTGCTCTTGTCCCATGGCACGTCACAAAGCGCGAGCGAAGCCCACAGCACCGGAGTCTTCAAGGCGATCTGTCTCCACCTTTTGCAGATTTTCAACAGAAGTAGCGGGGCCACGTGGACGTTGGGATGCGAAGGGATATCTGGAAGGCAGTGGACGAATATTTCGGATGTAACCTCGGGAGGCAACTCAAGAACAGGGTAGAACACCATGGAGAGCTGCTGACGGATGCTCTTTCGCTCGGCTTGGAGGAGGGGAATCTAGGAATCGAGCTGGGAAAGGCGGTCACGTAGATACTGCAAGTTCGGAAAAGCCATGCGCCTGAAAATGGAGGTAAGTAAGTACATACGCGAGACTTGAGGCGAGTGGCAAGTGCCACTGTGCTAGTGCCAGCGAGATCTCAGAGCGAAATATTCGGACCTATGAGTGAAGATCCCGCAGAATTTTCCGGAGCGAGCCTTCGGGAGGACGCAGGCGCCGCCAGAAATTCAAAATACAGGGCAGAAGAAAACGAGAAGGGCACGCCGTTGTGCCTGTTTGGCTTTCGGAGATCGAGCAAATAGCCCCAAGTCATCGGCCCCTTTTGTATTCTCGTTGTGCCATGGCCACATTCGACTGAAGAAGTAGGCAAGTTCTTCGACGACACCATCGCCGCCATTCGAGATGAAACCCCCGACATGGCCGCCCTCGAACCCCAGGCCATAGAATGGCTGAAAGCTGCGCGTTACAAGCTCAGGTCGTGGTAAGGCTCCAATAGGGGCAGTCAGAGTAGGTTTTAATGGGTCGTTTCTGGACTCGTTTCTCGAATTATGAACATTAAGGAGAAACGAGAAACGACCGAGAAACGCCTCAGAAACGCCTCCAGAGGTGTTTCTACAAGTCGTTTCTGCCCGTTTCTCCACCAAAATAAATCCGAGGTCGTTTCTCCCCACGTTTCTGGTGTCAACCATTTAGAGAAACGACTTCAGAAACGACGTCAGAAACGACCCTAGAAACGACCCCAGAAACGTCGAAACGACCTACTCTGACTGCTCCTAATTGTTTTCGTTTACAAACGTTTTAAACGGTTAAAACCTTTTTTATTTTCGTTTAGTTTGAGGACCCGGGCAAACCCTGTGTAAACGGTTTTTATACGGTAAATGGTTCTTACAAAATCCTGAGCATCCCTGTGCCTCAGAGTTCACATATATATGTGTTCCAGTGGTATTCTACATGTATAATAAGCCAACATTCCTCAACACTCACCCACTCACCCAAGTTGTTGGGATATTTCCAAATTGGGTGCGAGCGGTGGCTTCCGGTAATCGGAGCGACTGTGATCCGCCTCAAATGCGCCGCTGTTCTTCCCTCTAATATTGTTTGATGACATGTTCTGGTTGACACAGGTGACATGGAAGACCCAAATTGCAGTGGTAAGCTATAGATGCCTATTTGAATGGAGCCTAGGTATGCTAAAATTACCTGCAGAAATTACCATTTATAAACGGTTCACTGTAAACGGTTTTTTTTAAACGTTTATTACCGTTTCCATTTAGTTTGAGGGCTTCGACAAACGAAAACGAAATGGTTAGAGCCTTAGGTCGTGGTCCCACTCAGAACGATGAGGCGTGCAACTGCATAATCCCATCTCGACTGGGGACGGTGGTGGAGTTCTGGCCGAGAAAAGATGCATATATCTACCATCTCCGCCGCCACCCAGAAAAGTCCTTGTCCCGCGGTAGGATCGCCCGTGAATCTATTCTAAATTCCTGTCGCAGTGCTCTGGGTAAGCGGTGGCTCGACTCCACCCGTGGACATAGAGCCCCTCTCCATCAATTTTTTTTTTTTTTTTTTTTTTTTCTTATTTAACATCCTCCTCTGAGGGCAAGCACAAATGAATTAGGGTGTCCAAAAATCCAGACTTGGGTCTGGTGCGGGGTGAATTTCTCACTCTGAGGCATTGCAGAGTTGTTAGTGCTAGTGGAATACCACGTATGTGCACAAGGGGGAAAAAAAGAAAGAAGACAAGACTAAACCCGAGTCAAACGGGATACGTCGCTCCTGGTAAATGGATGATATCTGACGTTGAAGCTGGAGGTTCGCCCCACGCGCTATCAGGTGTTCGGCAGAGGCGCGGGAGGGAATTATCATAATAATACATTTCCTGGTGTCTTGGCAGTCCCAAGGCAAGCATCGGAATCATAATGGCACATCAATAGGGAGGAAGGATATCGACATGGCAGCAGCAGTAGCCCAACCGCCCTTCCTCGGTGTCTGCTATTGAACGATGAGAGGACTGAGCCAGAGTCAAATAAAATGTCTCATTAATATTTTGGTGCACTGTTCGGTAAGTAGCGGTATTGGACCAAGTGGGAGAAGTCAAGCAAAGAGGGGGAAAAAAGAACTCAGCAAACACCACCAGAGCCCTGACCCGAGTCGAACCGGCTGCCTCCGACTCGATGACTTCCCACTCACGAGGAGGTGCGTAGCACGCGCTATCAGGGCTGAGATACATAGCGGCGTGAGGCATATAATACTATGTCCATTTACATCTTGGTCGTGACTTCCACGGCCCACCAATTCGAAGATTTGGCAATACACTGGGGTTGTCAAACACCGCGAAATTCACGTACCCAGATAGTGAATTCAATGACTCATCAGCTATGTGCATGAAACTGTTTTCACTCATTTCAGGATTCATGTACCCATTCGCGTACCTTGGTAGAGGTCACTTGAAATTCAGTATCTTTTGTAATGAACGGAACAAGTGGAAAATTATATGAAGTTCAGGAAGTGCTGTATCACTAGGGGAGAGACTACGGCTCCTCAATTTTCATGTGCTAGTAGCTGGGAACGACCTACGTGCACCAGCAGAGTTGTGGACTTAGGATAATTTACGTTGGATCGTGCACACCGTAATGACATCACATCAAGGTCGCAAGGCTGTGGTTAATTTCCCGCCTTTCCCCGGGTCTTCCCTCTCTTCCTCCGCCCACCTTCAAGACCTCTCACTCGTCGTCACCATTCCTGCTGTGCTACATAATTGACACCAATGCTTCACACCCCGCCCATCACTGCGTTTAAGACCGATCTAAACAGAGTCTGCCAAGGTCTGTTGATTTCACCTATGCAGACCTATGCAGACCCTATCCAGATTTCACCTGAGCAGAGTCTGCAAAGGTCTGTGGAGATGAGCTCAACAGACCTTGGCTGAGCCCAGCAAGTCACCTAGCAGACCTATACAGACCTACGCAGACGTCTCCCCCATCATCTCGGCAGATGCTGTGCGTAGGTCTGTCCAGGTTATTTCCGCACACCTCGGCAGACCCTGTTAGATTGGGCTTAAATGCAGTGCATGTCTTTCGGCCACTGTCCGCTCCTCCGCAACTGGTGGGGCCATCATGGGACCGTTCCCACAAGCTCCAAAATCTTTACCGAACTGCAATATAAGAATACGTTGCCATCACTTTTCTTGCTCCCACTCAAACATGCCCCCCAAGTCCACCAGAACTCCAACAAAGAGAAGGAATCTCGTCGCCAAGCCAAGTCGCCGCAAATGCAACCTCGTCTCGCCCCAATGCCAAAAGTTTTGAGTCCTAGAAATCCCGCATATCTCTGATGTCGAGCCCATGCAGGAACGGATTCCGGAGTACTCAACGGCTACGATAAGAGTTAATCTGTTCAGGTGTGCGCTCTATTTCGTTCTAATTCCATCGCTGTCCTTAGCGCTCTGTACTAAGACCTATGGCCGCCACGCCGCTGCCTCTGCTCAACCGGGACAGAAATTGGAAGTCGCGACGATTGGAGAAGCTATCAACGGCGTAAAATATGGTGCGTGCATTATCGTCCTCTTGGTTTTTATGGTCAGAGTGAGGTAGAATCCCCCCTGAGACGCCTCGCTATGAAGCCCGCACCGCGCCCCCATCTCCCCTCGCTCCAGTGATTGGCCCACCCCTCCATGCTGTCCTCGCACTCGCCTTCTCAACCCCCGCCGGTTCAGCGATTCGGACGACGCAACAACGGCCAGCCTCGGACCCCGAACCCTCACGCGACGATGGGGACGAAGACGAAGAAGATGTCAGTGGGATGCGAATGGACAGCGCACAAAGTAGGGCGGGAAGAAGCTAGGCGCGCCGCGAGTAGTACTAGTTGCTTGTGTAGTTGTCATGAAAAATAATCCTATACTTCACTATCTTTCGTCTTTAATTTAAGGTCAATGCCCAGTGCAAGCGTATACCCGCACACTGCTCTTATGATGCACAATTCACTACAAAACATAGTACTTTTTTATAGTGAAAGCTTTCTTTTTCTACGCAAAGTTCACGTTGTTTCTGTTGCATGAATTTAATGGAAAATACCGGAAATTCACCAAATTTTGCGGGGAAAAGTACTACCAAAAAGGTTGATCAAGCTGCGTGAATTTCGCGGGGTTTGACAGCCCCGGTGATAGAAGGTTCGGGTTGTGCTTGGGCTTCACGGAACAGCCACCGCGGTCTAGATAGTATGCCCCGATACACAATCCCCAATCGAGTACGGGCTATCTTTGAGTTCTGGCCGAAAGAGGAAGGAAAGTAACTGCCTTTCAAAAAAAAAAACGCATAGATGATTGGGATGCATGTCCCCGGGCTGGCGCCGTCGAACCATCACGCAGAGCATTGACCGACATCCGCGTGCGGCATGTACTTGGAGAAGTTCTACTACACAGACCTGGCGGCGCATGGTCCGCGACTCCACTAATAGTTATCCTTGCTGTGATTTATCAGGAGCGAGTCCGTTCAATTCGAGCTCAGGGCATGTCTTTGTTCTGATGAACTGTTTTGGGGGGCTTTTCTGCCTCATTAAACCTCGCCATATCGGACCTCATAGCGCGTGGTGCGCACCCTCGCAGCACGGTTCGGGATCAGCTTCAGACAAAGTTTTCTCCTGTCCCAAAAGCTGTTACTCGCCAGCCATGCTACTCAAGAGCCTTCTTTAGAAACGGAAATGCATGCGCCTAGTCTCCCCTACAACACATGAGGTACGAGTGAGAATTGTTGTAGTGTCTGTTTACAAGAGACTAAGTCTCCCCCGGTCGCCACCAAAGTCCTCGTCCCTCTGTGGGATCGCCCGCACTCGTTGTTGTCTCCACCTTCACATTGGTGTTTCGGGTTTAAAACAATGTAAGACTCTCATAACGCTCAGAACAAAACAAGGTCTGCAGAGAAATCCTAATATTATAGCAAGGAGTAAAGAGGCGGCACAGACCCATACCTCTGTAACAAATCAGGCCACCTGAATGCAGTCGCCGAATCCTGATGGGTTACACTCTGTGTTCACCACTCCGAGCAGCTTGCCAGAATAAGCATGTAGGTGTCTTAACGGTTTCAGAATTCAACCCTTCGTTGTATTTCTGCTGAAATGGAGAAGCTAGGCATTCAAGATTACAAGATGAGACGGTACAGATACGCCACATTTTTTGGGTTGTGAGCGGCCATTTCAAGCTATCTGCGGAGAATGGCCATGAGCGGTTTGAATATAGCCTCTCTTTCCATCTTGGCCTACAAATTTTGCGCGTAGGGATTCTCCATATCGCGAACAAGGTCCGTGATGACCTTGATGTCTGAGGGTTCCATATCTTTACGAACACGGAGCGCGTTGCCGGTGTCTTCTCGAATCATAGTGTTCGTGTGCCTGAGGACAACGAGCTGAGTTATACGTGAAGATAAGGTGAACGGACTCCAACTCACTCCAGCCAGCCAGGAAGGGTGAAAGGTGACTTCGCGAGTACCGCCTTTCTATCAATCACGACCGGCAGCGCCCCTCTCGGGCCACCTGCACTGTTCCCGATTTGTACAAGTCCTACTTGATGCTCAATGAGGCCCTGACGGTTGAGCTCCTCTCTAGCGGCACGCCACGACCCCAACTTCGCGGGCGTGAGAGTCTCTTCCGCCTCGGCGGGGGTGAGTGCCTCAAATGCATTCACCTGTAGCATGCCTTTGATCCTGTCGGGGATCGGCTGATCAAAAAGGATGCCAATGAAATCTTTCATTTCAACGGGTTCTATTCAGAAATCCAAAAGGGCGACAAAGGGTTTGTCGATGCCGAGTTCGGGATGGTGGAGGAGATCAAAGTGCAAGATAAAGCACGCTTGAAGACAAACGTAACCTATATCGCTGCCGACGAACTTTAGAGAGATAGAACGGATGCCGGAACCGTCGGCTGTGTGGCAGCATGTCCTGTGTGCTGGCCTCCAAGGGACGGGAATCAAGATTTGCATGGTAAGGGCTTCAAGTCCTACGTACCAATGTTCGCTCTGGCACTGGAGAATTCATTCCATGAGCGTCTGCGACCGGCCCAAACTTGACCTTCAAAAAAAAAAACACCTTTTTCGAGCAATAGGTGACGTCCTTGCACTACCATGAGTGACAACGGCGCAGGAGACACGGTAGCGACATACCTTCGCACATCGAAGCAACTTCAACGTCGGATCGCCGCTGGTGGTACGGAGGCAGTTTGTACATCCACCAGCGACATGGCATGCGGCCGGCGGGAGAGGCATGGGGTAACTCAGTTCCTGGCACAGCGTAGCTTCTCCTGACGTACTTCGCACCGTAACCTCGTTCTGAAAAAGGGTGAATCGCGGATTGGGGATTGGGACCACTTGGATCCTTGGAACTTGAAGCAGTAGTCCAGAATCCTCGTTATAACGAATAGGCGGTACGCTTACAGCACAAAAATGGGCTGAGATCGTAAGAAGCAAAGAAGCAGTCAGGAGCCAACGTGGGATGATGACTCAGCTCAGTGTTTGGATTTGTCTCAGGTTCTCGAATTTGGTACAATACAAAAAAGGTCGTAAGCTCGCAACTTGGTGCAGTGGCCTCGCCGGCGAGCGTAGGTGCTCTTGGCTTCCTCGGCAAACCAGAATCTCCGGCCGGATGATTGAGCCGCATTTGATGTGTCAACTCAGTCGACTTTGAAAGCAACGAGGGACCCAAAAGGGACCAAATTGCGGTCCACCGCAGTCCCAAGTGAAAACACCTTGAGGCTCTGACGGTGGTGTTCTGGGATCGAGCGATTAACGCGCAGATAATATTATTTGCTCATTCGTGCGGGATTCTCCATGTCCTGCTCACGATCAACGTTGTCAGCCAGAGAAATGGAATGGATTGGCATTAATTTTCGTTGAATATTTACGCAAAGTAGAATTCGGACGGATAACCCGCCTACAGTACTATAGTTTATGGTGCGGGACCGAGGCATGAACATCCACCAGCGTGCCAGTTTCCATGTGGAAAACCCACGAATGAAGCGACAGGATCTGGACCCGCTTCGCTTCCTGGTACATGGGCAGACTCGCTATGTACTCGACCTATGAATATGGACGTCGGTCATCACCCAATCGCAATCAAACGAGCATTAATAGAGACCCACCTGCCGCTTCACATTCTCCTCCATGAGAATCCGCAGCGCCTTCTCCTTGTCCTCGAGGGGGAGTTTGTTGAGACCCAGGAACCTGGAGAGCTCGATGAGGGGGACGAGCCATCGTTCGAGGGGCGTCTTGGTCGGGGTGATAGCGTCCCGGGAGGCGAGCCAGGCGGCTTCGACGCCGCCGCACTTAGTGTGGCCTACTACAACAACTGCGACAACGACGACGTGATTATTCATGAGATAGATCGGAAAAAAATGGGAGATGGCTGACTGTCTTCGACGTGCAGATGTTCTATGGCGTATTCAATGACGGCAAGGGTGTTATCTTCAGTAGGAGAGACCATGCTGTCAGTCGATGCAAAGGTAAGCAAACTCTGTGAAGCGAAAAGGAATGAGTGGACAGACTTTGCTATGTTTCTGTGTGTGAAAATGTCTCCCAGCATGCAATTGCAGATGGTGGTTTCGGATAAGCGAGAGTCCGCACAGCCGATCCACAGAACCTGCGGCGAGAAACGTGTTAGGCAGATAGGTTAGTGTAGGAATCTTCAAATTTACCTTGGGATGCTGCTTCTCCGCCGCAAGTGTCGGGAAATAATCGGGATCCTGAAGCGTGATCTTGCGCGCCCAAGCTGCATTGCGAGCTCGCAGCTCCTGGGCATTGGGTGTATTCCTGCTCATGACTAGGTGGGCTTCTGTGGTGCGGTGTGAACTTCTGTGAGGCTACGTCAAGACGATACCCGTATTTATACCCAAGTTGTCGGCTCTGACAGTCGTCTAGCACCAGGAACAAGCCACAGGTCTAGTGTTTGGCGCTGTCCGACGACGTATCCGGCGCATGCGTATCACCGGGCGGGAGCCGCGTTTTGTATCTTCGACGTGAAAGAACCGGTTTTGCGACGATTGCGGAATCTCCGCATGTCGCAAGGGACATTTTCCGAGACGCGTTCCCGATATAACTTGGAGATTGACCAGATTGTCGAAATTTGGCAAGGATCGCTGATGTTGCATTCTAGCTGGCGTCCGGAAGGGCCATTTCGAGGAATTCAAAATGAGCTGGTTGCGGTTGGTCGCAAGGAGTAAGCAAATTTAATTAATTATAGTAATATTAAAATAAATAAGAATAAACTCCATTGCACAGCCACGCCCCTCGCATCACTCTTCTCAAGCCCATTACCGCCGTTTCGTCTGCAGTTGCTCTCTACTGTTTCTCTCTGCCCTCAAAAATGGCTGCCGCTGCTGGATGGGATCAACCGATACAATCTGTGGGTGTCCTGACTGGCCACGAAAGTCCGGTGCTTATCGAGTAGAAATAGACCTCTGCACGCCGTGGCCCTATACCTCGGACCGTCATCCCTGTTTCAGACGACTGGGAGGACTCGGATGAAGAAGAGCCCCAGAATGCGGAGGATAATCAGCGGATATGGCAGAATGCGTCCGTCCAAATCAATACTTGCAGCCATGATTAGCTCTGACTTTTCCTTCCGTTTCTTAGCAATACGCAGGCACCCATGCCCAGCCTCATTGTCTCCAACTCGAATAATGCGTCCGCCGCTGCGCCACCGGCTGCCGCCTTTCAGCCCAAGATGCGTATCCTGAAACGCCCGACCAATCCCGGGCCTGCGGTAGCTCCGCCGCCGGCCGCTGCGGGGGAAACTCTGAAGGAGCGGGAGGCGCGGTATCAGGCCGCGAGAGACCGCATATTTGGGACAGAGGGCGACGGTGCATCGTCGCCGGGTGATAAGAAGAGCGGACAGGCTTCGCCTGCAGGCGTGGGGGTTGTGCGCAATCCCAGGGGTCCTGCTTCTGAGGCACAAGACACACCTCCGAAGGGCTTCGGCGCGCGAAGCGGGAATCCACCTCCGAGCCCCAACCCGCTGGGCGATTCGGAGGTGGCCGCGCAGAAGTGACGAGGGAACTACTCTCGCCATGCATGCCCTCCTTCCTTCTTTCTGTATGATCCTTATCACAATTAACATCTTCACAATTAACATCTTCACAAACACCTACATCGATACATCGATATGAAGTACATCAAGCTCGGATCAAGTTCGCAGACTCTGCGGGTACCTCCCGTCGACAATACCATCCGGATCCGGCATTGTGTAGTTCCCAAAACAGTCAAACGCGAAATCGACCTCCGCGATGCGCTGCTTCATGCCCGCGATGAAGCTCGAGAGCTTACACAAGCCGTCCTTGTCAGCCTCGCAGCCCTTGATCCCCGTCAGCGGGACCACCGCGTCGTTCAAGATCCAGCGGATGTGCGTCGGCTCAGTAGTTGCCGGGCAGGAGAGCACCTGTCCCACCAGATTCGCCCCGAATGGTGTGATCTTGCTGGCAAAGTACGTCTACATGTCCTCCCCACTGTAAGCCGGACTGCGATGAAGAAAAACAAGGAACGAAAGGACGCGCCTGGTTCGTGGGGATGGTGTCAGTGGGGAGCGGTCCGTTCCCTGCGAGCGTCGTGAAATTGAGCGCGGTGATAACTGGGAGGTAATCAGCCAGTGCGAGGAAGAGCTGTAGCGTGCAGATGACTCACTGGCAGAGACCACAGTGTCGTGTGTCGCGTCGACGTAAATCGCCTGGCCGAACGGGAAGGTTACAGGGTTAGAGACGAGCGTCCCGTTTACGGTGGTGTTGAACGTCGTTATGCGCTCCTGTGTTAGCCGCGAGACCAGTTCCTGCACCCAGCCGATACCCATCGCGCTCGCGTACGGTGCGCCGGGCCCGTATGTGTACCAGAATTCCAGATCTGGTCCAGGCGTAGATGAGTTTCGGTTGAAGTTGAAACACCGCTGCATTGACACTCACCGAAGAAGTAGGAGAAGCCTTTCCACTCTTCCTCCGTGAATAGGCCACAGAAGCTGGAGTACCCCAACGCGACGGTCTGTAAATTCGCATCACCAAGGTGCGAAATTCCAACGTGAGATACATATACACACCTCATACGCGCACAACGACTGCATAGACGACAACATCGAGATGGTCAGCGGGAACCCGCTGATGTACTGCGACAGGCGTTTTTGCGCTGGGAGAAGATATATGTTCGCCCATTTGGCGGCTTGCTCAGACCCGAAGCCCGACACGTCGCTGTCGAGGATGGGGCAATTCCAGGGCGCGAGGGTGCTGTTGGTGATGACGTCGTCGCCCTCTACCTCGATCAGCTGGTGGTAGTCGTCCTTGTAGCTTTTCACGCCGAAGAACCCCGCGGCGAAGTTGATCCTATAAGATGTGTCGGCAAAGGGGAAAGCCAGAAGAGATCGACAGGGCTTACGCGGAGTCGACCATGCGGGCTAGGAGAGATGGTAAGAAACATTCTCAGAGCGCAATGCAGCAAAATGATGTACCTTCCGACGTCGTACGGAAGACTGGTAAGTCTGTCGCCTCTTTCAAAAGCTCTCCTGAATAATTCCCCGTCAGATATACAACAGCTCTGGGTCTATCGAACGGTACTTGCCATATTTCACGCGAAACCCCATGCCCAAATTGAACCTGCAGTATTCCATCCAGTCAGCAGTATGATCACCCTTCGCATAAACGGCTGTACTCACATCTGGGAACGCCCAAACGGCGTCAGTATCTCTGCCCCAAGTTTATACGTCCACGTATCAAGGAACGCCAACGGCCCAGATGCGTTGAAGCCGGTGCTGCTCGTAGCGGCCGCATGCAGCGCGTTGGCGAACGCGTTCCCACCCGAGGTCGGATAGCGTGCGCCGTGTCGGTGCAGGAGGTGCACCTGTGTTATCGCGCATCCGGCTGGGATGCGCGGGGAGGCGTCTGGCAGGCCGAGGGATTCGACGGACTGGAACGGGGAGAGACTGCCCAGGTGCGCGAGGATGTCGAATTGGGATTCGGATTTGGACCCAGGGTTCTTGTCGGCTGGCTCGGGCTGCACGAGGGGGAAGAGCGTGTCGACGAGGGCGACTGCGGGTGCGGTTGCGATGGAGGCGGCTTCGTCGCCCGCTGTGCGATAAATGCATATTTAAGTCAAGTGAATTACAGGGAAGAGAACTTGAAGGGAACGAGAAGACAAATACTGACTCGGGGTGGGGCCGGCGTATCCAACGGCGCTGGCGTCGGGGAAGAATTTCGTATCTGTAGCGGTGCGTGTTACGTTCGCTGGCGGAAAGAGCGCAGTTGCAGTGGAACCCGCGAAGGAAGACGCGACCGCGGCGTTGGCGGACGCCGCATAGGCGAGGACAAAGTGGAAGGGGAAGTGCATTGCTGCAGTTGGGACTACTACTTGCAAGAGAAATTTTGTGGGTTCATTTAAAGGGCATGCGAGTGCCCGCTTCCCAGGGTTCGGTGGTGCCGAATGGTGAACGGCAGGGCTAAGGGCATCATTCAATTGAACAGAACTTGATCTCTTGTTTGATCTTCATCGCCGAGCGCGAGCAAATGGAAACGAGTAACTTGTTCGTGAATGCTAGGGTGTTCAAGAGCGGTCAAGGGCACATGGCCAAGGGTATCAACGAACTTGATCGCTTGCAATAAATAGTCGAACGGTCGAACGCACATGGTCATTTGAAGGTGACACTGAGCGCTTGCAGTAGTACTACTGTAAGTAAATTAGTACCCAGTGGCATTGACTTTTTTTCTCTTTCTCTTTTGCGGAAGTTTGCGCAGCCGAATCGAACTGGTGCAAAACTATGGAAGACTGCTTCTCTGTCATTGACCAAGAATACAACTGGGAAGACAAAGCATGAATTCAAAGATTGCTCCACGTCTTCTAGACCGGAATACGCGAGTTTACAGCTTCAAAATTTTCAGCGATTAGTAGCGGAGTCGACTGGTTTCGGAAAGCTCACGAGGCACTCCTAAGTACTGCGATCCGATGGCTGTACCAGGCTGTACCGATCACACCTTTATTTATAACTCCTTACCTCGCTCATCCATCATGGCTACTCCACTCACATTCGTCGACAAGAAATTACTGGACACGGCCGTCGTTGGGCCCGAAGGCGCCGTCTGCTACACCACCACGACCACAAGCGGCTTCCGCGGCCGCAAAATTACGACCATAACCGCTGCCAGTGGGCTGCTCGGCTTCATCAATTGGCGCGAAAAGGTATTCGTCATCAATGGCGTGCAAAGGGAATGGGACGATCTCAAGGAGCGGTCAGGTGGGATATTCAGCTCGTGGGTCTTCTACTGTCCGACTCTCATTCCCCAAACTTACTTGTTATCCGGTATCCAAAGAGAGCGAGAGTGGAACTGGGGGAACAGGCCGTACAAGCTGAAATATCACGACTCGGATAAGGAGCTTCTCGTGCGCTGCCTTCTTTGGTATTGAAGGCGCTTTAACTGTTTTGCCTCGAAGGCAACCCCAACCACGGGCAATGTCGCGGGCACAGTGCGCTTCACAACCTTCCACTCGCACCTCTTCCACGACGACGAGCGCGCCGTCATCTACTTTCCCCATCAAATGCAGGACGAGAACGAAAGGATGTTCCTAATGATGGCGATTCTGCAGACTGAGATACACCGGCAAGATGTGCGTCATTTCGAGTCGGACTTGCGCTGGGCGATCATCAACTAACATTGAATACCACAGGCACAGAACGCCGCCATAGCTGGGGCGGCGTCTGCGTAGAGCAACGACACCCCTGTAACTTGAAATCTATGTATTTTGATACCCAACCCAACCCAACGCCCGCCTCTTGGTTCAATGGACCACCTCCTCCTCTACAAGCGATCTGCGTAATCGCCATGCCGCTGGGGGGCTTTGTAACAGTAAAGGAGATAACAGAGATTGCTCACTTCAAAACCCTAAGAATCGTTGCTTGCTTACGGTTTGGCTCGAGCGCATGTCGTCCGCGTCGGTCATCTACTGTGAGGAAGTGCGACTTTTGTTTTTTGCTCACTTGCAGACGTTCGACTGGAGGTACTTAGATGTACCCAGTTTCAGTTGGATGATGCTTGTGTCCCCGGAAGCGAAGTAATTCGATTGAACGAGCGTGACTTCCGCACGCGTTCTATTACCGATTGCATGCCAGCTTGGCGGTATCTGTATTGTAAGCCTATGTATAAGTAGAGATTGGCAAGATTGCTGGTTAGGAGGAGAAAAAATCTAAAGAAAAAAACTGAAAACTGCTCACTCTACTCGCGCCGCTGACGAATCTAATTTAAAACCAAAACAAACCTGATTAACCTTGGATTAACCGGTAGCTGCTCCGAGGTCGGATTTAATCGGGGTCCTTCAAGTCCGAGATCACCGAGCCCCTCCCAGCCAAACACGATCTCACGCGCCCACTTAACTCACCACCATCATGTCGCGCCGCCTTCCATCCCGCTCGCTCATCGTTCCTCGTGCTGGCTTGTCATTCCACGATCCCTTCGCCACCGTTGACCGCCTTTCCATTCAATTTACATCTTCTCCATTTATTTTGCCATTTATTAGAGATCTTAGCAGCGGTATCCCATTACATCTCGCCCGTCTAGCGCAAAGATCCCGAGCCTTGTTGGTCCAACTCGCTGTTTCGGATCCCTTGTCTCCCCTTTTCCTCGTTCCTGACCTGAACCTTCGGTCTTATGTTTGGACGATTGGTGAGTTGTTCACCGCAACGCTGTTATTCACTTTTCGCGCAAGATAGATGGAGGACGAAAGATTCTGCGGACCGGGATACTTGAAACGTCAAACTGTCTGTGATTTAGATGTCCGCTGTCGCCTGCGCACTTACTTGAATTGATCACCACAGCCAAACGCGGCGGAAGATGCCATAGCTATGGTGGCTAAGTTAATATCTGTATTGGAATCTATGTGCGTACTTTAAAACTCGTTTATTATCCATCGTCTCCTTCTGATTGTCTGAAGATGCGAAGCCACCAACGATCTAGTCGAAATGCCTTCCTCCGTTCGGGGAAATCTGTAGCAAGATCAGTCAAAGCGAGGGAAGAAGAATCGTTGTTTTGCTTACGGTTTGACCTGAGGCAGTTCGTCCGTCAACAAGTGAGATAATGTAAAACCACGCTCATATAACGCACCGGTCACGAAAGACGACTCCGCGGATGCCAAGAACGAAACGAGTGCAGCGACGTCCACCGGCTTTCCATTTTTCCCGACTGGAGTCTGGGCGGCTTGCTGGGGCATGGTGAGCTCAACGATCTCCTTGAAGGAAGGCAATCTCACTCTGTCGTAGATGATCTTAGGGTCGAGCCCCGCCAGGTGGGCGAAACCATCGGCTGAAGCAAAACAAAATTGGTGAGCGGAATGTCTGCAACTAATAAACAAGACTTTGCGGACTCATGGGAGACTCGATTACGCCTAAAGGATCTAGATTAGCACACCGCACACCTCGCGTCCACCAAAACCAAAACTAACCAGGCGCGTATGGGTTGACAGTGATACCATGAGGACCCAATTCAGCTGCTAAATTGCACGTCAGTGCCTTCGCTGTTATCTACAGGGCCAAGACGCACCTGCCGCTTGGGTCAAGCCTCGGACTGCGAATTTCGACGCGGAATAAGAGGACAATTTCGGCGCTCCTGGTGTGATGTATCGAGTGAGTAGTCTTTACTTTTGTGCGAGAGTTAGCACCCTGCTTCCCAGCCAATGAGCACGCCCCAATGATCCGGCCACCGCGTCCCTGCGCAACCATTTGCTTGGCAGCGTATTGGTAGCACAGAAAAACGCCGCGGACGTTGACGGCAAACGTGCAGTCCCAGTCATCGATGCTCACTGTCAGCCAGGGAGGCATTCGTCTTTTAATATCAACATTCCACACAGAATCACACCCCTCCACTGACCGTCCAGGAAAGAGCCGGGCTTGCAGATCCCCGCGTTTGCGACCATCTGGAACGTTCCATCGGCGACGTGGGTATGGGGAGAGAAGAAGCAAGACGCACCACGTCGATGCCCCCCAATTTTTCGACGACGGACGAGAGCAAACCGCGCACCTCATCCTCGACGGCGACGTCTGCGGTGAAGACGCCCATCTTTCTGCCCAGGCCGAGGGCCGCAATCTCGGCCTCCACGCCCTGCAGCTCGTTGCTTTTCGACGCAATGTCGTTTAGCGCGATGTCAAAGCCGTCCGCCGCGAGCCTGAGAGCGATGGCGCGCCCAATTCCCTGAGCTGTACCTGTTACTACTGCTGTTCCCTTGGATGCCATGGATGCGTAACGAGGAGGAAAGGAGAGGAGGAAAAAGTAAGTGCGCTCTTCAACCGAGACCCGTTTTATTAATTGAGCACGGCTAACATTCGCGGTAGCGATCAATACCCGAACATCGGTAAATATTGGCTGTACTTGGTTCCTGTCAACCCCAGATATACGATACATGATACTTTCCCGTTTGTAGGACTTGCTACTCAGACAATCGTCTCCCTCAAAATATCCGCTTCAGATTGGACATCAAGGCCAACATCCACTGTGTCTGGGATACTATCTACGTCCACCATTGGGATTGAACCTCGACCTCATCAAGTGGCGCTCGGAACTGACATTCAGGGTCGCGTTGCATCGAGTAATAGGGATTGATATTCATCTCAAATACGGCCTCTGCCTATGGCCAACGACAATGTAATCTTACCAGGCACCCCTAGTCCGAGGCTCTCGCCTTAGCGCCTTGGGGATCCCTCATCGTTTTTCAACTCCCAAAGCGCCACGCATCAGTTTCCACGAGGCTTACTTCCCCGAAGACCCACCCAAGAGCATGGAATGTCTGTCTGACAGGATGAAGAACCAGAAGACGCTAACGCCGTTTAATCTGCACATAACTTACTGCTGGGTGTTTCCGTACGTGAACTGCATATTCCCGTCGCCTGTGCAGGTGGGCTCATCCGCGGGAAATGATCTGCCTCTCTTGTATCTGCTTCTTCTCCTCCGAGTCCCGTTCAACGGCTCGACTTTGGTCTCGATCGTCTTGCTCGGTTCTAGGCTCGTCTTACTCGTCTCGAATTCTGATTCGCTGTGGAGCTCAAGACGCGCTGACACTGCTGCCGTTTGCTACGGTCCCACCGAGTCTACTACACGCGTCAACTCTGTTCTGAATCCCCTGAAGGTTGAGGCTGCTTTGCCTTTAATTACCGTGCCTCTCACACTGGGAACAGCTAGCTGGGAGTCTTGCTTGGATTTTGTATCGCCCCATGGGTCTCCTCTATAGCTTGAGCACTGAATGAAGCCATCGTTATCGATGATATGATCCGGATACCACCAGCTCCGGCGATCCATGTGCAAATTATTGGTGCATACTCATTCATTTGGGATTCAAGACTTAGACTACGTTTAGATGACTGGTACTCCTCCGCATTGGTCTCACCATGGGCAGTTTGTGAGATAGGCCGCATTCGAAATGACGTAGAGCCGCCTTCGAAATTGAAATGGGATCTTTCATTGTCTGCTGCGCAAGGCTGGAAACAGGAACTCCGGCGAGATCGGAGACGCTTTCGCTCATCTGCAGGTCTGGCAGACGAGTGAAAGACTTTCCAAAGGGAGAGACTGAAAAGAAGAAAAAACTGCGAAGAAGCTGTTGGGTGGATCGACAGTGCGTGCCTGTCCCTTAGTTATGCTCTCAATTGACGCTTCAATTCCGAGGTTGAGCGGACTCAGCCCGCTTCCCAAGGGCTCTTCGTTACACCAGCAATCAATGATTGGCGTGGGCGCAAGACTTCGAAATCGAACACGGGTGTGAGCTAGTCCACAGCGTGTTTGTTTCGTCGCTTCCTCCGACGGGAGGCCGATGTGAAAAGTTCGAACTGCAGAAGAAACTTGGCCCCTAATGTGAGCGGCAGGCTCGGTCCAACCATTCCCGGACGAATGAAAAATCCGAGTCGGTCGCATCTCCAGCTTCTTGGGCTTTCTTCTCAATTATCTAACGGCGAAGGTGTTTTTGGATGACGAGAAGCCAATTTGACGTGGGTCCAAAAATTCAGAGTTCAACAACTTACTTTCATCAGTTACGACATGCTCAAGCTCAACCCAAGCCCCCTTGTTTCACGCGTGTAACAGAAACCTTAGAGCTGTTCTGGTTGTACCTGGACTGGGTAACTGTTCGGCCCTCCAGCCCACACATTCTTCGCCTCTTTCTCATCGTCATCGTCCCACTTCAACACTGCAATGGACAATCCTCACCCGAAAGGGGATTGACTCTGGCTCGCTGCGTTAATTTATTACCTCAGACCTCTCTGCCGTACACACATGCATAACCTTTCGCCGATCCTTTTTCGCATGCCTCGTGGAACACCGTGGTCATAAATACGGAGTGCGGTCCCCAGGTTATCCCAAATCGTCCCCCATTTCTGAGCTCCCAAATAGGCCTCCAGATGAAGGCTGATCTTGTTGTGGCTACCCACTCCATATCCGATGGCGGTGCTCCTTATACCCCAATGCCTTGGTAACTCTCGTCGCTCTGGGTTTAACCCTCACTTACCGTTTCACAGGTCACTCAAGGAGATACGCACCGCTATCCCAGCCCGTTGCTTCCAGCGAGATACCGTCCGGAGCATTTTCTATCTTTGTCGAGACCTGTCCATGGCCGCAGCCCTATGGAATTTCGCCACCGCCATCGACCCATTCTTTTTGAAGCTACAAACGAGCCCTGCGTTTCCCGCCGTCATTTCAACTACTCTACGCTGGTTCGCATGGGCTGTCTAGTGAGTTTCAATCCCGGACCATCCGCAATTGAACTCATTGTCAACCCAGCTGGTGGTTCCAAGGTCTGGTGTTCACCGGCATCTGGGTCATCGGACACGAGGTACGAACAATGATTGTTCAATTTTTTGATCCTAAACTCGATTTCTTCTCAAGTGCGGACACGGTGCTTTCTCTCCTCACAGGAAAATAAATGATGCAATCGGATTTGTACGTCCTTTTCCGCACGTTCCAATCGCTCGTCTGACAGGGCTATCGAAATGAACTCCAGATCACGCATTCATTTTTATGGACGCCGTATTTCAGGTAGGATATCCACCTCTTCCACGCCGTATCCTGGTCTAACAATACCTCAAGTTGGAAGATTTCGCACCATCGTCACCACATCAGCCACGCGTCGATGGAGCGAGATGAAGTCTACGTGCCCAAAACAAGATCAGATCTCGGAATTCCACCGCCTGGGACCGAGTTCGACTACGAGGATATCTTCGGCGACACGCCGCTCTACACCCTGTTTATGCTGGTCCGACAGCAGCTTTTGGCGTTTCCGGCATATCTATGTTCGTCGTGCCTTACTTTTGAATATCGGCAGTCCTAAATGTGTCTGATAATTCCAGTGTTCAATTCATCCGGCCAAAAGAATTACCCGAGATGGACCAACCATTTCAATCGTGAGTAGTCGTAATCGAACGAAACATCCTAACTGACCTTTCTTACAGCGAATTCCATTCTTTTTACAAAAGCTCAACGCCGCGCGGTAATCATCTCCAATTTTGGGCTTCTCGTGATGGCCTTCGCAATTCAGAGGGCGGTCTCGACGTATGGAGCAACTCAAGTGATCAAGTATTATGGAATTCCATGGCTTGCGGTCACTCACTGGTGTATGTGACGTTATTGTCTTGACATTTCCCTCGACGTTTAAAGGTCCTTCAGTTATAATGATCACTTACTTGCACCATACCGACCCGGTATATTTAATTATCCTTTCCCCACGCTTTCTGAACTCGACAACTCAGGTTATTCCTCATTTTCGGGGCAAAGAATGGACTTTTCAACGAGGCGCCGCAGCTACGGTCGATAGGTAAGGGAGAAAACCCACATCCATTGCGCGATTAAACAGTCCCCATCTAGACCTTTCCTCGGCTGGCAAGGCAACTTTTTCCTGCATTCCGTGGCGCGGTATCATGTTATTCATCATGTATGTCCTTCCATGATTCGGCGTTGATGTAGTCTCATTTTCTTCTATCACCAGTTCTTTCCCAAAATGCCATTCTGTAAGCGGGTTCTTTCGGTGGTTCCGGCACAACTACGCTCATGACTAATTTCGATGTAGATCATGGAGAGGAAGCTACGCGGGCGTTGAAGGCCTTCATCGGTGACTACTATACTTTCTCAGACAAGCCTGTTTTCCAAGCGCTGTGGGATAACTACAATCGGTGCCAGTTCGTGGACGATGAAGGTGATTTCAATGTCGTTCGCCCCAAAGATTTATCTTTACCGACACCATTCGTGAGGCGGAATTCTCTTCTATCGCGACAAAAAGGGGAAGTCTGTTGTCAAAACTAGTTCACATTGAAACATCAATACGCTCGTCCGTTTTCGAATCTATCTTCTCATTTATCGCGTCCATTTTATGTCAATGCTTCTCCGCGTCTGTTCCGGTGCTCACGGCTTTCCATGTTTCCATCTCCTGAAGCTGCTTCTCGTAGAACATCTTCGCGTTCTCGTAGGAATCTTCTCCAAGTGCAAGCCGCATGGGAAGCGCGCGCTCGGGGTCCACGGATATGAGTTCGATGATCTTAGCTGCCGCCACCGCGGTGTCGCCGCGTTCCTTCCCGGCGGACTCGTTGAACCCCACGACCCAATCATGCACGCCGTCGTACCCATCAATACGGGCTCCCGCAACTTTCAGATTCCCCGATTCTGCCACAGATGTACGGAATGAGCCAAGCTGCCCAATAATATCGAAAAAATTAGAGCGGACGGTAGTGAGTATACGTGATACAGACCTGAAGAGAAATAGAGCGAATGTTGAACCCCGCCAATTCACGTGCCCATGTATCCGATAGGGCGTCCAGGGCGGCCTTGCTCGCGCAGTATATACCAGCGCCAGCAATACACAGAGTGGAACCCTGCGAGCTGATGTTGACGATGGTTCCTTGCTTGCGTTCCCTCATGTGGGGAAGGAATGCGTTGGTGACGTTGATGACGCCGAAAAAGTTTGTATTGAATTGAGCGAGATTTTCTTCACGAGTGATTTCCTCGATGGCTCCGCCTTGCAAAAATCCAGCATTGTTGATGAGATAGTCGATCCGACCACTGAAGAGAGAGTTTGCGACAGAGAGACAATACAGAAATAAGGAGTACGGACAACAATGACAGCGCCTCGGACGCGAATTGTTTCAGTTCCTCGGTTGAAGCTGTCACATCGAGTTTCAACGTCTTCGCCCCTTTCTCCTTCAAGGCATCAAGAGTTTCTGGGCGGCGTGCAGTCGCAATGACGCGTAAACCTGCGGAGAGGGCGGCTGCGATACGGTTGAGATAAACGTCGACTTGTAGCTTCATCTACATTCAAGGCCCTACCTATCGTAAGTTCTCGACCGAAACCTGTGGAACATCCAGTGATGAGAATTACAGGAGCTTCGGTGCTCATTGTAGGGAGAATGAGAGAGAGATTTTCTGTAGGTGGGTGGGGCGTGAAAGTGATGCAATTTGGCACGCGGTACCGACATTTCGAACTCCGCCAGGCAATCAACCCGCGACGTCCGCCGCGTCCCTCCACGACCACAGACAAGTTTGTACCTCTAATGGAACAGCCGAATACACGGCATTGTGGCGTTATACATGCAAGGATTTTGTATTAAGTCTGAATCACGCGAGATGTTTCACCAAGCGGGGTGGTTCAATTCAACGACGCAATTCTCCCGATAGAGATACAGATATGATACATATGGATAAATATTCCACGAAATCGAAAGCGATACCCAAACCTGGGTGACCATTCTACAATTCTCGTCCATCTGAAACCAATGGTCGGGCAATGTGCACGGTGCTATCTCGACGAGGTCGGAGGTAACAGTCCGCGACTAGCATGCCAAAACCATCCCGTCTCAGGGTTCCGCCACCAGCCTGGCTGGTTCGGGTGCGTTTCGGTGAAGCCCGCAGGGACGACGACGGGGTGCGGGGAAAGGGTGTTGAAGCTTCCACTCTGGATCTGCGAATATCCAGCAGGAGGATGGTATGATGGGGCGCTGCCCATTTGGTTAAAATAGTTGTTGCCGTGCCCAGATGTCGACTGCGCGGGCGGATACATACCCTGGGAAGTAGAGTATATTGTGCTCCCGGAAGCTGTCGGCGGATAAACGGCCTGGTGGGGTGTATTTGGAGCATTATTAGCTAGATTGCCCGTGAGCATTCAATACATTTGATGATTTCCCTAGGACACAAACCTCGCGCCTGGCGCCAGCTGAGATAATTCTGGCGGTGGACCCAGTAGTTCTGGAGATTTGCAGCCGCAATAGGGTTGGAGGTATATTGAGTATCTTTGTGCGCTGGGAAAAATGGGTTTCGTCAGATCTAGAATGCACTTGGGAAACGTTGAATCATCGCACGATGCATGGCCTTGGCGTTGTTGAGGATCATCGCGACCGTGGGCGGTGTGCCGACCCAGATCCAGGCATCGCTGAGCCTCCAAGTGATAGGCGGCGGGCTGTCGATTCGGACCCACCGTCGGGTGTCCGTGGGCTGAATGAACAGTCAGCAGAGGGACTCATCCTATGGAAAAAGGATGGCATACCGTCGTCGCGCAAATACGAGCGACCTGAAGCGCGTTGGTTGTGTAATTCACTGCGACTACGAGGCAGGGTCGGAGCTCCCTTGCTTTCTTGCGGTCGTAGAGCTCGTTCGGCGCCAGGGTCGAGATGTCCATCTCATAGCAATTGGGGTCGCACCACACAATGAGACCGGGATAGAACTGGTTGGCGTTGGTAAAGGGTTGGAACATGGTGAAGTGACTCATCTTGGACCCCCACTTTTATGGGATGGAAAGACGCCCAAATAGCGTTGGGAACCGCATCTCAATTGGGAGCAGCGGGTGAATCACAACGAGTCATCTCTCAGTGAAGGTTGCAGAGCCTCGTTGATGGAGTTCATCTTCAACGCAGCAGAAATTCCCATTAGCATGTGCAATTGACCCGCCTGGGACCGCGGAGCCGGACTGGATTGCTCGCACCCAACTCGCACCGTCCTGGTACTGCGTACTCTAGGGCTGTTAAAGATGACATCAAGGAACCGACAGACCTGCGGTCTAAGTCCGAGAACGCTTCCAATATAGTTGTAAACGCGCGAGGGATTTCGAGCAATAGACACCGTCGAGTCAGAAGCTCCCGGATCAGTCGCAGCCGAGTATGATGATAACCGCACTTAGCAGACGTCAAGTACAGGTTTCAGTTGTCTGAGTCACACAGCGAGTGAGACCGGTCTCGACTACAGTGTTTGCAAGCGCACCTTTCGTTCTGGGGGGAAATTGCACTGATGGGATGCAATATAAACGGCATTGATCGTCGTAGTTTGAGCAGGATGCACGAAATTGTTAGCGACGGAGGCCCGAGTCCCAACTTCACCATCTGCGGCGCAGCTTGAGAGACATAAATAAATGTATACGCCTTCGGCACGGTTACCCCGTCGCGTTAAATTGAAAACTTCGGTGGTGTTTCAGCGCCGAGTCAGGTCAAGCCTCTGCCACAAATTCTCGAGTCACCCTTCAGGTATCAAAAGGGGGGATCCTCTCTGCTGGGTCAGTAATGCTCGTCTGGGTAGGGCGTGCGACCCAGGGGATTGCAAAAAATGGAAGCAATGTGTAACAAGAATTATATTGCCAGGGCGCAGACCGAAAAAGGCGGCAAAAGCTGTAGCGGAGTTGAAATGTGGGCGCGTAGTTGGACTTGAGTGAAAAAGAAAGCCCAGAGGTGAGAAGTATTGGCGACGACCGGAAATTCACAAACGCAAAGAAGCAAAAATAGTTGTCATCCCAACTAGAGTTTTACTGGCTGGGTGAACTTGCGCCTTTTCACTCGCTTGACAATCAGTGTGCTAGCGACGAATGGTGCGTGGAACTTCTCGACGTTAGGTTGTGGAATAAACGAGAGGGATACTCGCTTGAGAGCTTTCAGAGCCAGATGATGGAGGTAGGAAGCAAGGAGCAGGATTTGATCTGACTCGCTCGGAGCGGCAGCGACGTGACAGGATCACGTGTCAATCCGAGATAGCGTGACAGCTCGTGATTTTCATCTCGCCACGCGACGCGTACGGTTGCTGATCAGTGTTTTTAGGAAATTTTGTGATCTGAGCTGATACTATCTATGCGGTGTGCTGGGGCCCTGGTACTCCGTGACAGCTATCATTACTATTATCATTATTGATTCAATTATAGTGCTGCGGACCCCTTGGGGCTCATGTCGCACTTCTGCATAGTACATGGTAATATCTGGCTAGCGTGGAGGGAGGGGAATTAATAGTATCAAAAGGTGGGCGGTATGCTGAGAGAATGCCGAGGGATGAGCTGGGCGTAAGTGTGCGAGTTATGGCGGTGATATGATAGAGTCGCACACTCTGTGACGGCTACCTATCTCACCAACAGCGTCCCTGTAAGGGTTCGCGTCAGCTCTCGGCGCCGGAGCCCGATTTAGCGCAGCGCGTCGCAGCCCTGCGGCGCGGTTGCACAGTAGTTGCGGCAGCAGGCTGCCGCAGGTATTCTGTAGTTATTTCTAGACAGTATAGATACTCTGTACTCACCAGTTGATAGGCATTCTCCTCAACGACGAAGCTTTACCGACTCAAGTTCTCAGTCAAAGTAAACTCCCGCCGACTTGAATCATCGTGTTTTATGACTTCTTATCCAAGATTACCATGATTCAGATGAGGTTATGGCCAAGCTAGACGGAAATCACCGTGAGAGCCTGAATCGCGATGAAGCCTAAGAGAGCCGTTCCTGGAGAATAACGATCAACAGATTCGATAAATCAGAGGTAGGACTCAGACTTAATTCCAAAGAGACACCAATGTCGGCTAAAAATAATTATTCAGACGATTAGGAACTGCAATCTCGACAAATCATTTATTGAATCTGAGATGTATATAGAACGGGACTCAGAAATCAAAAGGCAGCTTTCAACACAAATCACCTCAGAAGTTGAAGATTCTCTCAGTTTCAGCCGTTCATGGGAAAATACAACTTGTGCTGACACCGAATACTACAACGAATGTTGAGGCTTCCCAATTCAATTGAAGGCTACAGCTCCTGGTTGCCCGACAAGCCACAGAGAATTCTCTTGTGTTAAATATCCATGTATTTTAATCAATGGGAGTCCTCTCCAGTCGTATCGACACTGCCGAATTAATCGAGTTCCTCCGGCAGCTGGATTTGATGGTTTTCCCAAGTGTTTAGGCCCAAGACTCGGTCAAAGCCGTCAGTCTACAGATAACACGGACGATCCTAGATTCGTTCGAAGGTATCAAACTAATACACGAACAATAAAGCAAAACCTTCTTGTATCAGATATAAATAACGCGTGAAACTGACTCGGCCCCGCTGGGCGACGCATCTTGAACACGACCAGGTGACGGTTTTGGCGTTGTGACACCTCGGCAAGGTCTGCCGACGAGGCCCAGCACAGATTTTGATTATATCACGTCAAATAAACGTTGGCCCTGGTCGGCAACCGTAGGCGCGCCTTCGCTCAAGTATTTTCCCCTTGCCATCTGAGTGCGTCTCGTCTGCACCGGCTACGCCGGTTGACAGCCGTGACTTCATGTGTTTCAGAGCGTTCCCACATCCGGATGACAGGCCACCGTGATTCATTTTAGAAGCATTTGATTGGCATTTGAGAAGAAAATTCGATCCTCCAGGCTTTCCAAGTCGCGTTCAAGCTTGCGGTTCTTTCTTTCGGGCGTATGTATACCCCAGTACCCCACAGTTGCTCAACTCTGATGCATCAGTTTCATTAAGATTTCCTTCACATCCCGAAACGCATCTACACCGGCACATGGTTTAGTCGACTTTCACAATTTTAAAGTAGTCGCCATGACTCTTGGAAATTCAGCCTGCTGCGACGTCATCGGACTCGTTGATGTTGGCTTGTTCCAGTCTTGTTCCTGAGCGCAGCCTGAACGTTGAAACAAGTTGAAACCGTTGTGGAGATCCGCGCTCGGTTCCAGTCTTGTTTGCTCCTTCCGAGTGTACGGGGGATGATATCCGTGACCCGTGTTTTCTTCATTTCGATCAACAATACTCGAAAATGGTACGACTTCCTATGAAGCAAGACAGCCTAACCGTCTCACCAGCGCATTCCTCGAAGATAGTGGGCGCTTTCCCTTCCTTTTTTCCGATTTTTCTGAGCGCTGCTCTACGGAAAACCAGGAACCCGATGAAAAGGAAGCACACGAGCACACATCAGTTGTACGTGACTTTCTGACCTCCTGACATGCTTGCCGACGGAGTCCCACGCGACGCGGTCACATCATGATGGGTTCCATACGAGACACCCCCTATGGAGATCCTCTCGGTAATACTGTTTAAAAGCTCGTTGACCCCGCGTTGCTGTTTTTTTTTCGTGTCCCCACCCCCACACACTTGTCCCCTAACCCCCGCCGCGTATTCGCCCACGATGCCCGGAGGCGCTGTTGTGTTTGGAACGACCGATACGTCCCGGATTGAGGCCCCGGTGACGATGAAGACCTATTTCATGTGTGTCTTCGCCGCCTTTGGTGGTATTTTCTTCGGGTACGACACTGGTTGGATGGGGGGTGTCCTCGGCATGCCCTTCTTCATCCAGATGTACACCCACAAGCCCTACCCCGACGAGCCCTTCTCTGCCGCCCACCTCCCCACTGACTTTTCGCTCCCTGCCTGGGAAAAGTCGCTCATGACCTCTATTCTCTCTGCGGGTACCTTCTTCGGCGCTCTCGTTGCCGTACGTCGCAGCCGGTGCTCGCGAATGCCTGTAACTAATCGTCTTTAGGGTGATATCGCTGACATGGTCGGTCGTCGCCCAACGATCATCATGGGCTGCTTCGTCTTCGCGGTCGGTTGCATTCTCGAAATTGCTCCCCTCGATGTCCTTGCTTGCTTCGTCATTGGTCGTCTCGTTGCAGGTGCTGGTGTCGGATTCATTTCTGCCATCATCATTCTGTACATGTCCGAAATTGCACCGAAGAAAGGTAAGCCGAAGCCCGTTCCACTCTTTTTTCTTCCTCTCATCTCCTACTCAAAAAATTAGTTCGTGGCGCCCTCGTGTCTGGTTACCAATTCGCCATCACCATTGGTATCCTGCTCGCCAACTGTGTCGTCTATGCGACCCAGGACAAGCTCACCACTGCCTCTTACCGCATTCCCATTGGTGTCCAGTTTCTGTGGGCTATTATTCTTGGTACTGGTCTCCTATTCCTCCCGGAGTCCCCCCGTTACTGGGCCAACAAGGGCGACATCGAGAAAGCCACCGTCGCCCTCGCTCGTGTTCGTGATCAGCCCCGTGACTCCGACTACGTCCAGGACGAACTCGCCGAGATCATCGCCAATCTGGAGTTCGAGAAGGCGCACATTCCCCAGACGAGTTACGTCGGCGGCTGGCTCGCGTGCTTCAAGGGCTCTCTCTTCGACGGCTCTTCCAACATCCGCCGCACAATCGTCGGGACTGGTACGTCTCTCGTCTCGCGTCCCGTCTTAGTTCTAACCTTTCCTTTTTTCAAGGCCTCCAGTGCGCTCAGCAGTTCACCGGCATCAACTTCATCTTCTACTTCGGCACGTCCTTCTTCCAAACGCTCGGCACGATCAGCAACCCGTTCCTCATCTCCCTGATCACCACCCTCGTCAACGTGCTCACCACCCCGATCTCGTTCTACATCATTGAGCGCTTCGGACGTCGCCGCATCCTGCTCATCGGTGGCACCTCCATGGTCGTCTGCCAGTTCATCGTCGCCATCATCGGTGTCGCCACGCCGCAGGTGTCTGGCGGGTCCGCGGTCAAGGCTGAGATCGCCTTCATCTGCCTCAACATCGCGTCCTTCGCCACCACCTGGGGTCCCGCTGCCTGGGTCGTCGTCGGTGAGATGTTCCCGCTGCCCATCCGCTCCCGCGGTGTCGGCATGTCCACCGCGTCCAACTGGTGCGTTCCTCATTGCTTTTCTTATTCACAGCATCGTGCTAACGACGTGCGTCAGGTTCTGGAACTGTATCATCGGCGTCATCACACCCTACTTCGTCTCCGCTGACAAGCTCAACCTTGGCCCCAAGGTGTTCTTCATCTGGGGCTCGACCGCCGTGCTCTCGACGCTCTTCGCGTACTTCTTCGTCTCTGAGACGAAGGGGCTCTCGCTCGAGCAGGTCGACCAGATGCTTGCCGAGACGACGCCGCGCACGTCGAGCACCTGGAAGCCGCACACCACCTGGGCCGCCGCTGAGGGCAAGGTGGAAAAGGTTATGGAGGAGAAGTCGAGCGGTGTCGCCACCCCTGCTGAGGTCTAATTACGCGTTTGGTTATGTCCAATACCCTAAAATTTTGTCGTCGCATACACTAAAATCCACATATCTTTATCTTTGAAATGCAGCGATGAATTGAAGAAACTTGTATTGAATCCGGCATCGTGATGTAGCTATGGATACACAACGAGATTTGTTCCGTGTGGGTGTTTCGAGGCTCAGTCCATTCAATTGTCCACATGGGCAAAGAATTTCAACCGGCCCCAAAATGGATTGTGACCCGACGGGTCGCAAACGCACGTGCCGTGACAGGCTAGTTGGCTCTCGTCCTTCAACTTCTTGGTCGTTCGGCTTCCGCGAGAGGTACTCTGGCTCCTTGGGGTTCTTGGCTTCGTGGTATTCATGTTATGACTCCCACCTGCATGTACAGAGCAAGCTGCGCTGCCGCGTGGTGCCCACGTGTTGTGGTGTCGGTGTGCAAAGTCCTGGCTTTTGGCGCGTTTGCAAAACGTTTGCATGGATCCCATGCGGAAAACATGTACTTATAGTGCAGACGTCTGGATTGAGGAAGTTTCATCTCTGTGTATCTGCCACCACCATCATGTCTCGCGATTCCATCCTCGCGCAATATCTGCCCCAGTACGGTTTCGGGCCAGACACCGAATTCAAGAAACTGGTCGAGAAAAATCCCTTCGTTTTCAGGGTGCATACGCCGAGGTCGTCAGATCCCTCCGATGCACCTTTCCCGGCTCTGAAATTCGACCGGCGGTACACATTCGATGCCAGTTCTCCGAGCACGGATCCGGCGCCTCCAACCTACAGCGATGTAGCGAGGTACATGGACTGGACGACTCGCCACTCATCAGCATATGTCTCCTCGTCCTTCAGCTTCATGTGGGCCATCTGGGAGGCGACGCGGCGGTACCACCTCAACGTGAAACATGATGTTGAGATTGCCGTCATCGATGCTACCGCCCTTCCTGGTCAGCCAGTCACCGCGGTGGAGATCCTACGATCTGTACCTCCTGCAGAGTACGTGAACGATATTCTCTTATTCGATTTTCTAATAAATCTATTTATCCCAGGCGACATAAAAGCCACTGGAAGTGGTTTCACTTCGCGCAGGAGTCGCAACTTGTGCTTGTCTATGGTGGAATCCCTCAAACCGCCGTCCTTACCTCTATTCCGATTCTGCGCCTCCTCGACAGGCTGCCATCCTATTGTCTTCCTCCTCCAGTGGCGATCCCAACTCATGATCCGAATGAGCGTTTATTGGTTTTGAAATATCTGACGCAGAAACCAAGCTTCCGGACATTTTGCGAAGCCCAATCCGCCAACTTCCTCCGCGCCTCTCCTGACTCCCGCTTCCTCGATTCGACCTCATCTGCAGTCCGGCTCGCTCTTGTGTTCCTCGGCACCTGGTTCCATTGGATGCTGCACTTCCATCCACCAAGGGAGAACGACTCGAATATCTTCTGCGACGCCGCCGTCGCTAAAGTCGCCGAGCTTGCCCGTGCGATCGCGCTTTGGCCGGCTGCCGGGAAGGTGGACGAAATGTGGGACAGTGTACTCCGCGAGATCACGCTCCTTATAACCGACGAGGTCAAGACTCATCGTCGTATCGCCGACGAGGTCAAGACCCATCGTCGCATCGCCGACGAGATTATCCACCATGCTCCCCAGCCTGTGCGGAAGACTCCCTCGCATCTAGATTGCGATCAGAAGGTCCCAACACCGGTCGTCCTAGACCCGAGAAACTATCTCCCAACCCCACCATCTACTCCCCCGCCGACCTTGATTTCCCGTCGCCCAGCTTCCAAGGGGAAATCGCTCAAAGTTCTTGTCCCCGCTCTATCTCCGTCCGCAGCAGACGCAGACGCCGGCACGGAAAAATCTTTGGAGACCTTCCACGTCCCGGATTCTGTTCAGATTCCTCGACCTTCTTCCTCGCCCGCGTCTGCATCTGCCTCGACAAAAAACCCAGCAGAAGTAGCAGACGATACTGCGGAAATTTTATCCCTCATCGCCCCACCCTCGTGTCCGCCGCACGACCTTCCGCTGACAACGCCACACCCGCACATCCATTCGATGGGCGAAACCGCATCATGCCTCCTGACAGGCTTTTTCTTCGGCGCTTTAATACTTGTTGCTCTTTCACAGAGGAGGCCGGTGATGCTATACGTGAGTTGAATGTACGATTTTTATTCCGGCAGGTGGAAACCTCGCGGGTAGTCTGGCGGGCCCAAGACATACATAACCCTTTGCGCTAATGTCGACGGGGCATAAATAATTATTGTAGTTTAGTAAAATTATTGTTTTCCTCTTAAAGAATTAAACGACGCTAGCCAACTTTTTTGTCTGCCGTCACTCGATATAAGTTGCACATATTTGCTCGTCCTTGCTCGACGCGCCTGAGGGCCCCTCTATCACGTGCAACACTCTTGACCAGAACCTACCACTTGCTCCGGCCAGAAAATTCGACGGTATGTGCATCGACCCTTTTCATAATCACCTCCCTTCATTTTCCATCTGCTAGCTACTATGGTTTTACCATGCTGGAAGTGCGAGGCTAACACCCTCTCCCATTTCTTTAGACTTGCCCTCTTTCCGCGATCTCCCTCGCCTTTTAGAAAGCAACGACGTTCCTAACGACTCTGACGTCCCCGCCATGTGTAATAATATTTCCGATGGACAACATCGGATGGTGTCGAGATCAAGAATGTAGAGGCGACGCTTGCACAGCTGATTCGAAGGCGTGAAGAAGCTGCGACCCATGCTCTGCGGCATCAAGCGATTATTTCCACAGCTCGTCGTGTGCCACCTGAGCTGATTTGTGAAGCTGTCCCGCGATGAAGACGATACAGCGAACCTGGTCCCACGGAAGCTTGGTCATATATGCCAGTCCTGGAGAAACGCTGTGCTAGCGTATCCTCCTCTCTGAGCTTCCATCGCAATTCTTGGCTCTTATTCGGGCTATCTGCACTCAGAAGACAATCACCTATTAATATGATCCAAGTTCACCTTCTGCGGTCAGCCAGTGCATCCCTGGACGTCGTTTTCATGGCACCGACAAATGGAACCCCAGCAGACCTTCCCCGCGGGGATTCTATCGTTGCCCAGTGTAGTCGCCGGCACTCTCTTCGTGTGGACGTAGACATCCGAAGCATCCGTCAGCTCGATTGGCTACGACCTACCGCTGGTCGTTTCGTGGCATTGGAAAAACCGGAAACCCTCCCGGAAGGGTATACCCAGCTTCCAGACATCTTCTTAGCAGCCCCAAGCCTGTGCGAAGTGATCCTTGCCGATGCCAGATTTCGCCGAAGTTTAGCGTGTAGAGGCCATGGGGACAAATTACTCACTATCGCGGTGGAGGAACGAACGAGTCGCAGTTCAATATCCTCGAAGCTGCGCCTTGTATCGTCTACTGCGCCGCCGCATACCTTTACTTTGACGACGGCCCGACCGTCACACATCCACGCCTCCGAGGTTTCTGTTTCAAACGGGCCAAGGTTATCCGTCGGCTAATTGCCCCGGTAGGTAGGTAGGTAGGTAGCATTACACGGCACGGTCCCGCTGAGGAACCCGGTTTCCAGGAAGTATCCCGATGTACACGCATTACTACATCATTGTCCCTGGACCCCCTCACAATCTCCTAGCCGAGCTCACGGTCGCAGTGGAATCTTGGAATCCTCCTCGCCGCGGTAGAACTAAGAAACTGCAAAAGAGTAAAAATCAGTTTTAGCACATCAACACAGGTTAGCCTCATTCAAGTATCTAAACGGAACACGGGAACGGCGTAAAACACCATTAGGACCTCATACGCGTATTTGGCAACCAGTGCAATACTCAATCGTGGATAAATGATGGCTTTGAGGAATTCTGTGTTGGAGAGTTCCACCATCTGGTTGCGCAGATCTGGGAGATAAGTGAAGAGATTGGCAAGGAAAGTTGTGCGTAATTCAACCAGTGTATCCGAAGACTCACAGGTGATCATGGCATGTTCCGGCGTCTCCACATCCCGGTATTGAAGCAACTATCTTGCTTAAACACCAAGTCGAAGGGATCGGGCGGGATTCTCCATTTCGTCCACACTTCCTCCTGTTCGCTATATAAGCTCGTCTTGCTATCCTGCACCGTCTCTTCCAAGCTGATCAGGTTTCTTCGTGCCCTCTCCTCCCTCACGTATCTCCTCATCTGCCCCGGTGTAAGTGCGTACGGAATTACTGAGAAGCAGAGAGAGACCACCTTATTTGAGTCAGTGACGATACCGGACTGTGTCGACCCCTTACCCAATCTCTCTTCCCTGGTTGACGGATTTGATCATAAATTTCCCAAGGATCTCTTCTCGCCATAGCACAGTCGCGGTTTCTACCAACCCCGTCCCAATCACTACATTTTGATGGTCCTCGGCCGACTTTCAAAATATAGCGAATTTCAGCTGTTCCACGAATGCTGAGTCGAACCGCAAGGCGACGAACATGTTGAGTCCGATGCGGGGAAATGTGCATTGTTGTCTGAAGTACTTTGGGTCCACAAGCGCGCGTCTGCGGCACTCGTACAGGATTTTATGAAACGTGAACTTCTGAAAAGAAGAGACCGGGCAGTATTCACCCAAAGACGGGGACCCAAGGCGCAAGCCCGCATGCCGAAGGTCGATGTGCGGAAAAAGCTTACACAGTGGTCGACTTCTGGATCGAGAACGGACTGCTATGCAACTGCCCGGCCCATTTAAGAAAACTCAAGTTCGAATCTGAGGGTCACAGGTCACAGCCGCTCCAGGAGAATTGAGCGAAATAGTACAGTATGGTGGATCGACACGGCGAAAATTCGCTGCATCATGTCGAGGTATTTTTGCTTTTTTGGTTCATGTAATGGTTCATCTCGGCTAACACAAATGTGCTAGAAATGGGAAGGAGGTTATTTCCACGGCTCGACGCTGAAAGAGCTGGGCTTTCGCGTACAGTTAGGGCACCTTCCGCGTGAGCGGTGCTCAGAGCCGCAATAAAACCACGAGAAATTCGTCGTGTTGCACACGAACGGCATCCACGAGGTAGCCGTCGACGCGTGCGAATGCGAGCATCGACACGAAGTTGCCCGCCTGAAGAACAACTAATAGGGGCAGTCAGAGTCAGTATTTTCGGTCGTTTCTAGGGTCGTTTCTGACATCGTTTCTGAAGGTGTTTCTGAGTCGTTTCTGCAGTTAAAAATCAGGAAATAAGCAACCGGCAAATATGTGTGGCTGTCCAACTCTTCCCGCCCGCACCCGACGCGGCGGGTGCGCCAAGAATCTCTTGAAAATCCTCCAGCGGCAACAACAACACGGGATGCTTGCAAGCCTCTTGCTTCATCATGGTCTTTCGCTTCAGCGGCATTTTGAGCCTTCGCCGAAGGAGCTGCGGCTCTTTATGTGCCATCGTGCGGAACCGACTGCAACGCCCAAGGGCGGGGATTGATCCGCCGCCGCCATCATAGTTATCGCCATAGGTAGAGTCCCTCAGATGAACGGCTGAATTAATTGTTCAGAAACGACACCCCAGAAAAGACTGCAGAAACGACTGCAGAAACAGCTCCAGAGGTGTTTCTACATTTCGAGTCGTTTCTGGTTTTTGATGTTTCTCCCACGATTAATTAAATCAGAAACGATTGTCAGAAACGACTCAGAAACGATCTCAGAAACGCCTTTTAATTCTACTCTGACTGCCCCTAATGCGCTCCGGATGGTTCCCCGCTACGGACGAGCGACCGCGGACACGCGTGACGTTCGCATGTCTCGATCTGTTTATGGCCTCCACTCTCCAGGCGAAGACGACGACATGAGATTTTTACGCTATGCTGGAGAAACTCACCAACCACACCGACGTGAAGCCCCCAAATCGATATCGCGCATTTCTACGGATGTGTCGGGAATACGCACACATCCTTATGCTCAAGCGCGCCGGGCGCGGCCACGATCTCCTGGGCATAGAGGCGACGAAGGAGGGAGAGTGTGCCGTACTGTGTCCGTGTTGCTCACGACCGGGGGTAAATATCCCCGAAGATTTCGACAAGAACTCGTACGTGATTCGAGCGCTGTTGGACGGGCGAACTGACGCGATGATTTAGATTTCTGTATATCCTATTCTTGGCACTTGATGCGTAGGCGCAGAGGCCTCCGAAAAACCTCCTTACCCTCGGAATCCGGTTTTACTCCAAACACTGATTCTCCATGGGCCACCATTAACCCGTTTGCCCGTTTACGGACGGAGACGAGTCCCGTTTAAACGGGTGAACCCGCCCCGTACCCGTCCGTTTCCAAAGCAGGCAGAGCGGCTCTACGGACAGGACGGAAACCGTCGCGACGGGCCGTCGACCTCCGTCGACCCGTCGTAAACGGGATCGGATTGGAGCCCTAGTTTTGGATGATCAAATTTCCCAGGCGATCTTCCTCCATCCTTGCGGACGTCACCACCAAAGCTTCTACCCTCCATACTTATATTCGAATTCTCAGCTTGCTGCTTCGCAAGCCATATCACGGTCCAAAAATGTTCTTGTCCGGCCTATTGAACGAAAATCTTTGAATTTTGCGCCAAACTAGCGCCGTACTTGTTCATCAGGTCGAGATCCAAATACTAGGCACAATCGCGGAGGAACGTCTTCTTTCACCGCATTGCGGTCACAAATTTCTTGATGGCGGTGCCCATGGCCAATAGTTTCGTCCCCTCTGTGATGCAACTGTCATCTTAGACGCCGAATGTAAGACGGGATTCCACAGCCGAGCAGGCGGAACGGAACGCATATATAGCTAAGGGACGCAGAACACACTTCTTGTATTCCGTTCCCAAAGACTGACCATGGTCCCTTCAGTCGTCTGGCTCGCCGTATTGGGCGCGCTGGGGGTTTCTGCAACGTCAGATCTCACTCCGACGGTGGACAAGTCAAAGTTCGTTTCGACGCAAGGGGCCGGTTTTCAGGTGAACAATAGGCAGGTCAACTGCTCTCTTAATTCGGCGTCATGTAATTTCCGACTTACTTGCAGCAACTTTCGATTCATCGGGACCAACGCTTACTGGCTCCCGATCCTCAATTCAGGCGAGCTCATTCAATTGTATTTGGAAACTTGAACAAACATACGGCTAGATGAGGATGTAAATTCCGTGTTGGGGAACATCTCCCTGGCCAATATCACGGTGGTCCGGACATGGGCTTTCAATGGTCGGTTTGGTTCCTTGACTTTTATATTGCAGGTTGACTGACACCAATAACAGACGTCCCGGAGATTCCTGAGTATTTCCTTTTCCTTGTGTCTTTGTTATCCAAACTTATTATGCCCAAGAAACGGGACTTGGTTTCAGCTTGTGGCCAACGGCACGACATCAATCAACCTGAATGAAACTACCGGAGTACCGAAGCTCGATAGGGTGTGACAAGCTCCTGCACTGCCTCCATGTCGGCCTAATATATGCCACAGATCATATCCATGGCCGAACAACATGGGATATACCTGCTATTCTCACTCACAAATAATTGGAATCCTCTGCCGTTAGACAATACGACCCCTAACTCATGTAACCCAACATCCAGCACTCTCTCAAGGCGAGACATTCTTACCAACAACAGTCTGCCAAGGAACACGCTGAGCAACGATTACGGGGGATGGATGCTTATGTCCGGGCTTTCGGAGCTGATTCTCATGATGCTTTCTACACCAACGAAGTATGTCTGGCTGACGTCTGTTCACTGATATGTGGGCTAAAAAAAATCAACAACCCAGACCATCATTGCTGCTTTTGAAAATTATACAAGTCATATTGTTTCCCGCTACGTAAATAGCACCGCGATTTTAGGCTGGTGAGTGATCTTCGTCCAGCTACTTTCTGTGTTCAACTAATGAGTTTCAGGGAATTAGCAAATGACCCCAGGTATGCATTACTAGAAGACACACCCGCCAGCACTAAGGCGCAGCAGGTGCAATTCGTCTATTGGAACCACGCCGACTTGCAACACCACGACCATTACCGCATGGCATTCTCGAATAGCGACCTTCATCCGCACCATCGATCTTAATCATCTGATCTCTTCAGGGTAGGCTCCCTGCACTCCTTTTGAAGTCTCGGCTAAACGTATCCTTCAGAACGCAAGGTTTCTTCTGTGCCGACTGTCCAAAGCTCTTGCAGAAAAACACTCGTCGAAATGAAGTCGAGCCTTTAACAAAGAAGCGCATCTTGAGAGAAAGGAAGGAGGCAAGGAAGAAGACAAGAGCATTAAAGCTTTGGTCTGAGCCCCCTAGCTCGGGCGTCAGAGTGAGGGGGAAGTGGATCGCAACCCGTAAGTTACTCGTTGGTCGACTTTTCGCCGCCATTCACACTGTTTGGAAGCGACGAGACGACAGGACGACGTAGGAACTGGTTCAGCCTTGTAGGTGGATTCATTGGATATGTGAAATCGATATTAATTGCCCCAAAGTGATGGATCCGAAGGTGTCGACTCAGAAGATATTCTCAGCGTTCGTGGTTCCCTTGATCTCTGCATCTTCATTGACCGCGGCAATTTATAGATCCCTGAAATTGGCTTTGGTTCTTTCCAATTGCTCCCAGACCAAAATTCATACGCGCCCGGCGATCCAAACCTCTCTGCGTTCAACTATACTCTCCTGGCGGGTTTGGATTAGATCCAACAGCACGGCGATTCGGGCCTACAGTAAGCACGGAAGATATCTGCCGCTGTCAGCTTCTGATTCCTTCAGGTTGGCGAAACCTGTCATTTTGACTGCGTTCGGTCTAGTTACGCAAGACAATGCTCCGTCCTTTGTGCCATTCAATTCGACGATTGCACCATTCGCGAACGATCAATTTAGTATTTTGTGTTATTATCGGGTGTGGTATATACTGATTCATGCGCAGGTAATCTTACTCTCAGTGCGACGCAACTGCCATTCGGAGTCACGGACCAACAGCGAGATGATGCATACGCACAATGGCTTCAACAGGGAATTCTCAGAGGTCTCGCGGGTATGACACAGTACCAGGTAAATTTCTCTCTTCTCAGGAGTTTTCCAATTAACCCTACGTTTAGTGGAGTCAAGGGAATCTGACGGCCGTGAAGGGGACCGCTATATCCCCGAAGATTGACGAGAACGGGACCGTCCCAGTCCAGAGCCACAAAGGCTTGTCGCCTTCCGACGGTTATTCCATTGCAGGTGTCGGGTGAGTTGGCGGAAGTTTTGATGCATCCTCAATGACCTATTGGCAGAACGGGGTCCGAATCGCCAATCGTTAAAACGCCCCCCAGTGCTGATTCCAAGTCAGAGCCCAAACTAGGCGCCATTGTTGGCGGCGTCGTCGGTGGTGGACTGGCGGTTATCGCACTAAGCATCCTATTTCTACGGCGTTACCGCCGCAGGGTGCGCGCAAAGTCGCAGAACGATTGAGTCGCCGTTCCTGCTCAATTCCTTTTTGACACACGCGAACTAGGGCATCCTGCCCCGACATCCCTGTCCACATCCGCTGCCAAAAGACGTGTGCCGCATTCCTCATAACTGTGTATCTGGACTTAACTGTGTTGCAGGGCTAAGAAATTACACTTCGTTGCCGATGGATGACCACCCCACAATTCCTACAGAATCAGGTCCAAATCGGCCTGTCCAACAAAATGAACTACCCGCTGACAATTCCCGACGCACGAATAGCAGAAACTTTGAGTCTTTGGAGAATCGATTGGCGACATTGGAAGCACTCGTTGTCCTTCAACGACCTCCGCCCTATGTAGATAATGATGAGTAGGCAGTTACAAATAACAAATGTGGGCGGAGGCGAAGCAATTTACTTCAGGCACATTGATGCCTTCATTCACGTTGACACTCGTGTCTGGAAACTTGGAAAGATACCAACAGACATGATCCTGTTCTCGAGAATTTCTGTGTTCAGCCGTTTCTGGCCTGCAATCAAGTGTTATTCACAGCTTGCCACTTGGGTTAGGACATTTAAATAAAGAGCCAACTAGTCAAGAACCGTATGTGCTTCAAATTTCGTAGTTTAACTTCCAATCTCACTGGAATCTACGTACACAGGATGGCGGTAGCGATAGGTATTTAGCCCAGTCTCAGACGCTACGACAGCGCTCCATCTCCAACACAGTACTGGTTTTTTTCATCGTTACGCACTTCCATGTCGATGTCGCGCGTCACCCGGCCGTGTGTCGAATTGGTTCACAGGCTCGTAAAAACACTCTAAAATCGGTTCCAAAACCCCTGAAAAAAAGCGCCAAAAAATGCTTGTTTCTGAGTAGCTCCAATACTATGATTTAATTGAATTCCTCGTCTGACTCCCAATGGACATTGTCTCTGTGACGCCAGAAGCCAGCATACCTCGTTGTCAGCCTTCTGATGCGTTTCCCAAATACCTCCTGAGTGGTTTGCTTTGATATCTGCTTTCGACCTCAACAAGCTCAGCCAGGAGAGCCCGTATGTCGCCGGCGGTGACACTTTTCGGCATTCCGGGAACAAAAAAGTGTTGCAGGTTATTCGTGCCTGAGGTGGCTTTCGTATGAGGGTAATAGGGTTGTTCACAGTAGCCCTTTTTCGCTCCCTTTTTCGCACCCTTTTTCGCCCTTTTTCGCCCTTTTTGCCATTCTCTTCGTTTTTTGCCCGGTTTTTTCCCCCTTTTTCAATTAGAAGTGTAAAAAGGATAGAAAACCGAAAAAAAATGTGGTCCTACTTGCAATTTGGTGGAACTGAAAAAAAAGGGCACGAAAAAGGGCGTGAAAAAGGGCTACTGTGAACACCCTGGGCTGGTTCTCCCTTTTTCTGCCCCTTTTCACTTCCTTTTTGCCTTTTTTTCTCTATTTCATGCAGCCTTGGTGCTCCTATCGTTCCTCAAAGGTCATATACCACCTTAAATGTTTAAAAAGGACTGGGGTGAATTTTTCTGGATTTTATAGCACACTGCCAACCACAAAAAAGGGCGCAAAAAGGGCGCAAAAAGGGAGCAAAAAGGGGCGCTAGTGTGAACTTCCCTAATGTGACCGCCACTATTGAGATTCGCCCCCTGAACTGTAGGTGGGTTTCTAGGCTGAGCAACTACAAAGACAGACAGCATCCTCAAACGATGAGAATTGTTCCTAGAAGCTAAATAACGGGGTCGGAGAGCCGAACTATTTTCCCCACGGTTTTGATCCCTTTCATCTTGATCTTATTTTACTCCTCCGGTTCGGACGATCTACGAGTCGCCGGTAGGTACTTTTGCCGATCTGCGTAACTCTATGAGCCGATGATGCTGTGGAATAGTCCAGACAGAAGCTACGGTCTGGTCGTGGAATTCGGTGGCGATTCCACTTTAATTTCCTGCTTTAAAGCCGACATGGCACGCCTCAGGAAAAATGTCAAGACTAAGTGAGCCTAGACATCGCGGTGTATAATGTCTAGGGATTCCCTACTTAGTAACCTGCCTATCCGGATGCATTTTGAGAAAACACATGCATGTTTGCCCCTATCACGAATGTTTTTGCACCGGCAACTCGTTCTTATGGGGTCCCTCGCCTTCTGTGTCTTGTATTTTTTACACGTTTATAGATAGCTATAACATATTCCAATCCCGGCGAAGACCGGAGCCATAAAGGTAAAGGGAAGACGAAGAAAATAAGTAATTTCACATCGGTTGCCGCATTTAGATCCTTGTATAAAAGCAGTTCGCAACACACTGTCTACCCACCAAATGTCACATCAAGCTGCTCGAGCCGTCGTCTACTCTTTGCGCAACGTACACTCCTCATCTACACCACGGGGGACGATCGAGGTTTCACTGACGCCACCGCCATTCGAAGGACTGGTTAGACTTCAGCGGTCGGAGACAACAGCACTTGGCCAATCCTCACAGTCGCGACCTTCCGAGCCGTTTGCACTCGCCCGACGTCTGAATGCAATGACTCCCACATCTCTCCCTAACCCACTTGTATTCGAGGGCCCGTCGGGCCGACGCCCAGTTATGCGCAACCACCAGGAATTAATTCAGCACCGAGCCTCAGGGCCATCACTAGGGCCAGTGCCCACGGTTACGATGTTTGAAGGGTCAGCCCATTCTAGGAAGTACTCCAGGAGCCGATTCGCATCCGAGTCTTCTCCAACTCGGAGCAAGCCCGTAAGGGATCTATTATCTCTTCCACTGGCCTGCAACTTAATTAATTCCTCGTAGACGCCGTTTGACTACGGCCGGAAAATTCGGCTGGCCATAGGCGCAGCCGTTGCAAGTGCCACTGCCGTTACGTTGGCCGTGGTACATTCATGGTACGTTTGCCGATACTGTGTCGAAATAGCTTGATGATGCTGGCAATAGACGATTTTTTTTTCTTTTTTCCGGGACCGCGTAGATTAATGGAGAATGTAGAACATAAAGCAGTGATAGTTGCAAGATAGTTGTAAGAAGGAAGACGTGATATTTGTACGCGCCGTAATGGAAAGTCTGATCCACTGCTGAGTCCGTTATTTCTCTGCATTGACGACGTCGCTGGGCAACGTCATTGATTTATCCGGGCTTGAAGCCCATCATGCGCCAAGCGTTGGCCAAAGTGTAGCTCAGTGCTAATATAGGATGTGATCCGGCTTGGCGAGACGTGAGTTTATGTACTGGATAAGGAAATCGTATTGCCAAGATGGGTCAAGCGCCGATTTACAGCCGTCCTCAAGCTTTCACCGAGCACAGCAAATCGAACCTTGCCGGTAGAGATCCTTGGCATCGTACCTTGGCGCCGAGAATCGCCGTGGCCCTTGGTGCGCATGCGCTTAGCCCGGCAAACGACGGTTAACATCTCTGTTGGAAAGCAATGAATTTAGAACACGTTGGGAGCGCAGTGAATTTATAGTAATCCATCCTGAGATTATTGTACTCACCTTGTTTTATTTCCCGGACACCGCAGTCCCCGGAGGGTCGAAGGCCGATGTTGCCACTTTAACTCCGCTTACGATGTTAGCAGCCCCGCACTTCTTGGCATTCCAGCAGTTGCTTGGCCAATCGGTTGCTTGGGATGAAAGGTAGAAGGTAGACTCCTTTTCAGGCGCAGCAAACTTCGCGGCGATTGGCATATTCTTGGCAACTCGACGCAATTCCCGTTCCCTGAGGGCGTTAGTCGGATGCCTAATACCTCCCCGGTATATAAAGCAGGCTGCAGCAGCACGTCACTCAACGTAGAATCATGTCCACCTCCAAGATGTCCCAGCATACCGTGCGCGTCGCATCCCAATCTTTACGCAACGTACACTCTTCATCTGCCACACGCGCAGCCGCTGCCGAGGTACCCTTGACGTTTCCCCCCACATTGGACATCTTCGACGTCCCAGTCCGACTCCGGCAGCAGTCGGGCGTTAGAGCGCCAGCGCTCGAGCAAGCCAGACAGGCTCGCCCGTCCCACGGCCAGGCAGCAGCATCGCTATCTCCCCGCTCGTTGAATCCACGGACGCCAACCTCTCTCCCCAACCCGCTTGTCTTCGAGGGCCCGGCGGGCCGACGTCCAGTTATGGGCAACCACGACGAGTTTATGGAGCACCGCGCCTCATCGTACGCACCGCGGCAGGGCTCTGAGCCAGTGGTCACGATATTCGATGGGCCGGCGCATTCTGGTGGTCGTTCGCAGAGACCGCTAATGTACGCACGAAATGGTGGTAGATCGGTGAGGCTCTCACTACGTCGTCCGAGCAGCTGCTGACTCGAACGATCTAATGAAGACGCGGCACGACGGTGGTCGGAATGTCCAGCTGGTGGTCGGCGCAGCTGCTGCAACCGCAGTTACGTTCGCTGTGGCACATTCATGGTACGCCGCCAACGTTATGGGATCGTAGACGCTTGCTAAAACTGTCCACAGATCGTCTTGTATGAATTATATCGGGTCTTATGTTTATATTGTTGTTCTTACACCGGGCGGGCTGAACAAGCTCACAGTAGATCAGTAGAAAGTAGAAAGTAAAGTTGTAATAGTTTCAAAAAACAAGAGATATCAAAACGAGTTACTCGCGAGGCATAAACCAATGTATCCCGGCCCTGTGCGGCGGCCGGCGCTCCAGCCCGACTTGCAGGTTGCCGTGCACGTCCTTGCGGCGCTGTAAATCAGGACGCCGATCAACTTCGTACCTAATAGAGCACAGAGATTAAACTCACCGTCCATATCCGCCCGTCGCTGAGGATCTTCTCGAGGCTAGGAACACCCGCCATCACCAGGCGGACATTGTCTGGCGCGAGAGTCGCGCGCGCGCTGTGCGTGTGCAGGTCCACGTCGACGAGCGTGCGCAGGGTGGGGGATTTCGCGATCGCGGACGTGAAGACCATCTACCACATAACGTTGAGTGTGTGGAATACTTGAAAAGGGAAAACGCACTAGGTCGCGCACAGGGATCCAAATTTCGAGTCGCTCGAGGTGCGTGCAGCCTTTGCAGAGCGCGGGGAGCGAGTCCGTCCCGATCGTGCAGTCGATGAAGGAGAGATTTTTTAGCGTCGAGCCGTGCGCGGCGATTAGCTGCTGGATGATGGAGTTGGGGATGGCCGTCTGGCGGTCGGGGTATTTTACGATGAAGGAGATGAGGTGGGGAGAAGAGGTTTTGACGTAGATCAAGATATTGGTGAGGACGGTAGTGCTGGCGGGATTGACAGTGTTCAGGCGAGTGTCGATCGCGAGATGTCGCAGGCTCGCAAGAGAGGATGGAGGCGACGCAAGTGCGCGGTTGTGTTCCTGCGAAGAGGTTAATTGATAGGCGATGACGGATGTAAAAGTGGACTGACGCCTGTGGTCATTGAGAGACTCTCGAGAAGAGGGGTGTGTGACACGAGATTGAGGATCGTAACATGGTCAACCTTGGCGCACCCAATCACATGAAGGCCGAGCAGACCAGGCAGCTCGACAAGGGCAGATTCAAGCACGTTCTCATTCAGCTCATTTGCCATCTAAATTCAGATTAAAAATGGAATATAAGGAAAGGATTGTAACTTACAAACAGAGTCAGAGTAGTCAGATTGCCCTGGAGTGTTGCCGTCCACCGGGGCAGCAAATTCATGATATTCCACGAAGCAAAATCGAGAGTGAGATTTCGGACGTGGGAAAGCTTGACGACTTTCATGGACTGGTCCGTCGTCAAGTTGGCATGAATGCGAAGATCGCGTAATCGATCTTTCTGCTCCAGAGTGGCAATAAACGGCGGTAGCGCGTCTGTAGTGCACCGAAACGAGATTATGTTACTACAAAGGTCGAGTGCACGAGTGCATTCAAGAAGGAATTTCGGGTTCAACTGGGTTTTGACGATCGGCACCGTTCGAATATCTGTGATCAACTTATTAGACAAAGATTGACTCGAAGTGAAAGGGTGGCAAAGACTGACCAATATGGCGCACATGAATGGCGAATTCGGGGTGGGCAGCGATAGCAGCGAACGGGGACATAACCGTAGGATACCGCTTGGCATGCGAGAGTCGGAAAAGTAATGTAGAGTACAAACGGGGGATTACCCCAGCAAAAAAGGATCGGCTGACGAGCGCGATAGACAGAAGGTCGTTTCCGACACAATAAGCGAAAATCAGCTCTAGGACATCCAGGTTGACGTTGTCAGCAGAGACCATGGCGGGCCAGGGAGCGCGAATGAGAATACGCGCCGAGGCGCGTCGTGGTTTGTGAGATAAAGGGTGACAGTCACGTCGTCACTCGCGCCTCGGCTTTGCGGCTTTCGGACATACTGCTGTCACAGTCACCGTGACATCGCTTGTTTCCCGCCAAAACCATCGATTTCGACCAGATGCTTCCACCAGGTACAGCACAGATCAAGGCTGAGTAAGTTCGATAGAAAGATGCTAGTATTCACTTGCTAGACCACTCTGAACAGGTTTCTCATCTCTGCGACCCCGGTTTCTGTCCCAGACGACGACGCAGCCGAAGGGTCGACCAGCAATGTACGCGGGCCCGCACCGTCGGAGGACTCGCAGGACGATAGGCGGTCAAGTGGTCCCGCGCGCGGCAAGTGGACCAAAGAGCAGAAAAAAGCACAATCTGGCATGAACAAAGCCCGTAGATTCGGGAAGGTACGCGACGAGCTGGACCTTTGCCATCAGGTCTCGGCGGGCGGTATGTGCGATTTCGGGGACAAGTGAGTTTGATGTCGTTCTTGCGAAGCATGCTGATTCAGTAGGTGTCGACATAACCACGACATCGCGGCGTACCTTGCGGCGAAGCCCCCGGACCTCGCGCTCCCCCAAGCGGAGGACGTCAAAAATATGCCAGTGCCGGTGGAGGGAGCTATGGACGTCGAGAAGGCCGCCGGCACAAGAACGATCTGCCCAGTCTTTGCAGAGACGGGCGAGTGCAGGTAAATCCCCTCCGTCACTTAACTGCACAGAGCTCATTTTCTTTCTTTCTAGATACGGTTACAGGTGCCGGTACCTCGGCGGACACGTCCATCCCAGTGACAGCGGGGTCCCCGAATTAATCAAGGACGAGGAAAAAATGGCGTACGCCGTGACAGCCAGCGCCGAACTCAATCGGCTGTCCAACCACGCGCAGAAATTGCTGCGTACGAAAAAGGTTCTCTCCCTCTCATATCAGTTTTGTATTCCCCCTAAAAATTGTTCAGTATCCGTTCCCCATTGCGACGGCGTATCAGAAAGAGCTCGAGCCTTCGGCTGGGTTGCCAAAACCGAAACGGACGGCGGATCCCAAAATCGCAGCCGGTTCCATTATCATCTCCGAGCCGGACCAGGACATGGATGAGGTCGAAGAATCTCCGCCGCCAAAGCCCAGCGTAGATGAGATAGTCGAGAAACGAACGGGCGACGCGGAGGCGCCTGTCGACGTGCCTGATGTTCCGACGCGATTCAGTGAAAAGAAGCGTCTCGATTGGGCGGGGAAGACATGTAGGTCAATGGTTCAAAATATTTGCTTACTACTTATCTCCGATGTTTAGACCTGGCGCCACTAACCACCGTCGGGAATCTGGTACTCACTTTGTGCCCGAACACTGTCATTTATTTATTTCTCATCTTAGCCATTCCGGCGCTTGTGCGTCTCGTACGGCGCCGATATCACCTGCGGCGAGAGTAAGTCATCAAGTCACCTTTCATCTTTATGCGCTAATGCTGAAATTCAATCACAGTGGGACTGTCGAATTCGTTCCTCGCAGGATCCAAGGAAGAGTGGTCGCTCGTCCGGCGCCATCCATCGGAGAAGATCTTCGGAGTCCAGATCGCCGGCAGCAAGGTCCCGAGCGTCGTATCTGCTGCGGAGGTCCTCGCGAAGGAGTGCGGCAACACCATCGACTTTGTCGACTTGAACTGCGGTTGTCCTGTAAATACTTTCAGGTTCGTTCCAACCGTAGCTTATCTATCCCACAGATCGACTTGGTGTTCAAGACCGGGAGTGGGTCCGCGTGTGGGTTGTATATATTAGAACGCATTCGCAGACTAATATGTATGCTAGTGCTCGACAGCGTGAACAAACTCGGAAAGCTCGTGATTGGGATGAGCCGTGCGCTGGGCGAGATCCCGGTGACGGTCAAGCTCCGCACAGGCGTCAAAGACGGGAAGAACACGGCGCACAAGTTGATGCCCCGCCTTGCGCCCGAGTTTAACGCATCGTGCATCACGGTAGGTCTACTTCCTCTGCTGACCGTTCTTTGTTGGCTAATCAAATATCAGCTCCACGGCCGGACGCGCCAGCAACGGTACACGAAACTCGCGGACTGGGACTATATCAAACTGTGTGTTGATGCAGTCCGTGCGCGCGAGGCGGATGAGGATCGTAAGTTCCAATCCCTTTCAGCATCGCCGTTGTTCACACTTGAGCATGTAGTGCCCCGCGTACCGATCTTCGGCGGCGGCGATTGCTTCTCATCACAGGACTACTGGTCGTGCGTCGAGCAAAGCGGCGTCGACGGCGTCATGGTCGCCCGCGGCGCACTCATCAAGCCGTGGATCTTCACAGAGATCAAGGAGCATCGGGAGTGGGACATCAGCGCGCGCGAGCGCCTCGAGGGCATCCGGAAGGTGGGTTGTGCTGTTACGTCGTGTCGCGTGGTGTAGGCTAATCTTATTGCAGTATGCGGAGTACGGCTTGACGTAGGTTCCCGTCTGCTTCCCGTGGCTATATGCTGATGATCGATTGGCCTTCAGGCACTTTGGGACAGATACGGCGGGTGTGAACTCGACGCGGCGCTACTTGTGTGAGGCGCTCTCGTTCCAGTACCGCTACGTCCCCATCGGCCTGCTTGAGCACCTCCCCGCGCGCATCAACGACCGTGCGCCGGGGTTCCGCGGGCGTGACGACCTCGGTGAGTCTTGCTTGTAATTCCCCGAAGTTCTGAAGCAGCTGACGACGGGGCATTTAGAAACCCTGCTAGCGAGCGGGGATAGCAGGGACTGGGTGCGGATATCAGAGATGTTCCTGGGATCTGCACCCGAGGCGTGGTCGTTCACCCCGAAGCATAAAAGCAACTCGTATGAAAGTCAGGGTTAAGTTAGACGATGAATTTTATTGAGTAAAAGAGTTGTAAGCTATAGAAGCGCACATAGTTCATGTACCTCATAGCCAGCTTCGGCGAGATTCACGAACCAACCCGCGGTTGTACTTCAGCCCTAACCAGAACATGGAACCCCCGCAGTATACGGTTACCAACTAGGTTCCTTCACAACTCAGTGCACTATCCGATCCTGTGGTGAAATTTAAGCTTGTTAAAAGTGGTTGGCCAGATTGTGGTGCTAACTTTTCGACGAATCCATTACGGAGCTCAGTTATGGGAATATGGAAAGGTTTAGGGAGCAAGAGACGATAATATAAAATTGAAAAAGGCGCGTGTGGACAATATACTTCATAACTACCTACCTATCCCCCTACCTGGCGATCCAGTAATTTTTCAACATATAGTTCACTGATGCGCTTCTGTGTGTGACACGATCACGCAGTCACAGCTGTGACTGTCATCTCAGGCTCTCTTGCGCTCACTCTCCATTCGCTGGTGCTGCAGCTTGGGCTTGGGCTAACCTATAACCACGCTCTCAAACGTTTCCTTTCTTCTCGAGACCCTCCCGCGACACGAACATGCAGCTGACCCCCGAGGCGGCAGCACGCCAGGATGAGGCGGAAAGACAGCCTCTGAAGCCACAGGAGTTGAAGGAGTGGATGTCGGCCAAAGAGCGCGAGGATGGAGAAAGGCTCGCCGAGTTCACGGGCACCGAGTTCGACCGCGCCGTTCGTGTCCTGCGCAAACACGATGGGAACATGGACAAGGCTGCGGAGAGCCTTTTGAATGGTGGCATAGACGACGCAGAGGAGCGCCGCCGGGAGGAGGACCTGGCGAGCATCAAGCAGGATTTCGCGCATATGTTCCCGGAATCTCGTGCGACCGAGGCGCCTCCGCGCAGCAATAATGTCATTGACCTCACAGGCGATGACGACGACGCGCCGATGGATTCCACCCGGTTCCGGGCGACGACTCGCTCGCCCGACCCCGCCTGGCAGATGGTCCGCAGCAATCAAGCGGTCAAATCCGAGGACGATAAGCTTAAGGAGGTCTTACAAGCCAGCTGGAATGACTTTGCGGCGGAGGAATCGGATACCATGCCCATCGAGGAGATAACGCAGCGAGAGGGTGGCCGGTACGTGGTTAATTCTTTCTTCCGCTCTGAGACTCATTTCTGGTTTAGTCCGATCGCATTGCGGGCGGACATGGCTGGGAAAGCATATGCGGCTTTGGTGAGCTACTTCACCTGATAATCCTCATCCACTTAGCTCACATTGCGCAAGGTCATCCAATGCCTGTTCCATGTACCTCAAGTCCGCCAGCGCTGTTCGAAACTGCATCTCCATCTCATCGACGGCAAACCGCCCCAAGTGAATCCCGGTAATTTAATTTTTGTGTGAGGCGAAGACGCAGAACTAATCGTGGCTTAGATTGGGCAATGTGGAGCCTTATCGAAATGTTTACGGCTCTGGACCTCGCCGAAATTAGCGTTCTCTTAGATCAGGAAATGCTGAACGCTTGGGAGACTGCGACCCTGAAGCAGTCAGACTCAGTGGGGACATTGTCGAAACGTAGCTTCTGCTTTTTATTGTCTTTCCGGGTCAGCGCTAACTATCCCAACAGAGTTCCTCGAACGAGTTACCAGACTGGTGCAGAGTGACCTCGAAGAGCAAAAGATCGAGGCAGCGCCGTAAGCCGTCCGATGATGTATTTTTGTCCAAATACTTATTATCGGTGCAGGGGCATCAACAAACTCTTCCGCTTCAAGCACTCCAAGATCCATAATCCGCCGACAGGCCCGCCGGAGCCGGTATTCGGGCCAGACTACGACCACATCGTCTCCATCGAGATCAACCCAGAGTCCCCTGGAGCCTCGAACGAACTCGTCGCGCGCCTGTCACAAACGCTCAATGACTACAACGAAGACGGGTCTTCTTACCATCAGCTGATCGAGGAGCCCTCGGAAATGGTGACGTTCGAGATCATTGTCAATATGAGCTCGTCGACGGGCGGCGCGTCCCCGGAGCCGTTCGTGTTCCCGAAATGTATATACATGGATCAATTTTTGGAGGCGAACTTGGACCTGGCGAACGAGACGCGGCTATCGCAGCGTCAAATACAAAGGGACCTCGAGATGTTGACGACGAAGAAGCGGAGCATCACGCGGTTTGAGGTAAGGCGTTTATTTCTCAGTGAGGAATGGAATCTGATTAAATTCCAACTGCTTTAGGACCAGGATACGTTTGAAAATTTGCGGGGTGCGATCGACTATTATGAAAATATCGCTCACTACGATAATGAAGAGCGGTCGGCGACGCTCAAAACCATGGCCACCAAGCTCAAGAACACTTTGCAACGGCTTGAGAGCGAAGTTGCAGGTACGGCGCTTTCAATCGATCAATTTCATAAAGAAACTCATGGCTTGTAGTGATTGACGAGAAGATTTCGAGCCTCCAAAGCGAGCTTGATGGACTGTTTGAAAATCCCGAGCTCCAGTGTCACCCAGTAGGACGACGTCTCGGAACCTATGGTTCATACTGATCTGTGTCTTCTAGTACGACTTGCGTGCGGTCCTTGTGCATACCGGCTTGCCTGGTCGGAAGCACATCTATTCGTACGTCCAAGACAAAGGCACCTGGTGGAAGACCGTCGACTACACGGTCACAGAGGCGCGTTCATTCCTCTTTCTACACACCCTCTTCGACTGATCCACCGCGTAATAGGTCTCTGAGGACCTCGTCCTCTCTGATCCAGCCGGCTTGCATCTCGGTGCAGGCCCATACATGCTCATGTATAGCCGCAGGCAGATCGAGAGCGAGATGAACGAGCCTGTTAATTGGCCGCCTGTGTTTGTCGTACGTTTTCGTCCTCTTGGGGGTTTTTTTTTTTTGCGAAAAAGGGAATTAACGCGCGCTGTAGGAGAGCACCACGAACAATAACGCGACGTTTTTGAGTGAGTTGGGGAGTCGGCCTCCGATTGCAGGAAGGTCTGGTGCGGGGGCGGGAGATCGCGACGGAGATGCGATGGATCTTGACTGAACTAGTATCGTTTCAAGTGCATATCTTGTTTTTTTTTTTTTGAATCGCATTCGTTTCTTCGGAAGGACTCTTATCCATCCAATCAGAGATGGGCTAGTCTCTCGTAGACAGACGCTTCAACATTGAAACTCGTACCTTGTTTGTTAAGACTGGACCGCATTAGGAGTGAATTCAAACTCCGCTCGTCTCCATCTTGAATCTTCGCCCTTCCATCATCGTCATCCAGTTTCGGCGCCTGTACCAGTGGCCGGGAGTTTTACACGTTCGGCCGTAGCTAGCAACTCCTTCTTCGGCTAATCCTGAAATCAGACTCGGACAGGACGAGATGAATCCACCGTCTACCCGTCAGTGCGTCGAATGCGAGGATCCTACCAGCGATCCAGATAAGCAAGTTCAATCCGAGTTGTCTGCTATACCGCATACCTGGTACCACACGCTCTTGAACAGCACCGAACCTGCATTGGAAGCCGAATACCCATTCATCAAATCCATAATTTCTCTCCTTCGCCGTCGCCTGTCGCGGCACGACGATAAAATCTCCCGACTTCACGCTCAGCTCAAGCAGTTGGAGGAGGAGCGCATGATGCTCAAGGCGGATATATTGCGATTCTTTCACCATTGAGGCGCATTCCGTCAGAAATTCTTTCCGAAATATTCGCCTTGACCGTACCCTTCGATCGGAAATAGATAGAGAGGCACTAGGTGGATTTGCACGATAGTCCATGGATGTTGACTCCGGTCGCCATTCAATCGCCGTCCTTGTGGCCGTTCGTGGGGATAAACTGTTTCGCTGCAGAGAATCATTCCTCCATTCCTGTGGTAGGAGACCCGGCGGTGCGAGTATACCCGCCATCAACAGCGCCATCAGCGCATGTTTTTTTTCTTATCTTTATTTTATATACCGGCGCTGTGCGCCTTATCACCTCAGTCGTTTCCACCTTTGCGTGTCCGACTGAGCTCTTACAATATTGTTCTTACTCTAATTCCTCCGCATATCCATTTCATTTGCTCAAAACCCAACTTCAACGAGGTACGCGCCTCCGCGTTTATTTCCTGGCCGGCCACTCTATTTCACCTTATAAAATGGACCTCCTCTGCCCACCTCCAGCTGCTCATAGACACTCTGCTCGTTGGGAGGAGCTTTTTGTAATGGTGGTGGCAGTCACACCGTCCCTGCCTCGTATATTATTTTCTTTTGCTGTTATTCTACTCACTCCCCACGTTTCTTTGCTTTCCAGTTCCGTTTCATACGTGCGTCGTGTCTTCACGCTCCCTCAACTCTGTTTCCATTTGTGGCGATTGTTGATGGGATACACTGCCACCCTCTACCCGTATATAAAGCCATTGTCGATTTACCGTTGGTGAATCTAGCACTTGCAACAGTCATTCGCTTCGCTCAACTAGTGGCGATCTCGCTATCTCGCGCATCTGTCACACTTTTCTTGCTTGCCCCTCCGGATGCTCTTCCGCTCGCAACTCTCCACGGAAATATCCCGTTATGCAGATGATGTTTCGAATACAGTGATGGCGCACTGGTGGCCCCTCATCCGCCCGAGATCGAAGAGTCCCTCGAGTGTTTCAGTGTGGCTCCTGTTGTTCGAGATGCATCCTTCTTGTTCGAGAATCGTGTTCTCTCATTTCTCCTTCCCGCCCATCAGCTGACGCGCTATCAGCTCAAGGGTTCATAAGAGCGACACGTCTAAAATTTAAAGGTCAGAAAAAACCTCATTGAGGCCCACATTTAAGTCTACCAATCGGATGGACCAACGCCTCGCGCCGTTCCGAACGAACTCATCGCACTACGTGACCTTCGCCGGCTGTTTGTGTCCCATGCGGATATCAATATATTTTGGATTCCCTCAGCTTGCCTGCCTTGCACAACCTGGGCTTCTGTCACAAAAACTCCAAGCTCGGTGCCCAACTACACTTCGAGTTAATCGTCGCACGTTCCTCCTCCGTCCTCCGAAGGCTTTGCGTCGAAGGCATGCCTGTAGCAAGCACGATTGCACAGATCTTACAGAAACATCAAACTCTCGTCGAGCTTGTAGTCGCTCTGGCCGAGCCCGAGTCTTTGGCTGGCGCCAATGCTTTGACTACCAGTTTGTCGGGTCGTAATCAGGAGGGAATTTTCGATGTGGCACTGTAGTTGGGCGGCGTTTTCTTTGGGTGCAAGGATGGCACCTCATTCAACTGCAAGCTTTATCACGACATGATATTGTCAAGGTGGAAAACCGGTGCTCACATCCGCAGACTTACTCATTGAATCGGACGGTAAAACGCTCAAATCGTTGATCCGTCGCCATTTGGGTAATCTTTGCAAAGAGGGACTAAGGCTACAATAGGGGGGGGGGGGGGGTTATTATACTCGTGAGGTCCACAACATGAACAACGAGTCTACCGAAGACAAACACGTAGATGGGCCTGAGGTATCGCCGGCATGGACTTTGAACACATATTTAGAATGCAATGGCGGGATTTCTTAGTCAAGTCTAACATTCAGATTAAGAGAAGACAGTTTCTCGACTCCAGCTGCAATAAGATCCCCACATTTCTCGAATCATGCGTTGACACTTAACTTGAAGTTGATTAATTCACGTTAACCTAGGTCCAACGTGAAGAAAAATCGAGTCTTCCAACTCGAAATGCTAGGTCAGGTGCGGACAAAAATGACCTCGTTCAATAGATTTTGAGAGCCAGAAATAATTCACACGGTCGTTTTTTCCGCCGGAAACTCCCCTCAAACCTCGTCCGTGGTGCTGCACCGGGCTCAAAATATCGAAATTTGGTCCCCGAGCGAAAAATCGGAATTTTTGTGGCTGTGGGAGCAGAAAATTATCTCTTTGGAACATTTACGGCACCATCGGCTAGGTCTGGCGCGAACAAAAGCGACCAAACTCCAATCAAGACCTGCGCGAACAAAAATTGGCCGATCCGATTTTTTTGTCCGAACTGGGACTTCTTTTGATCTAACCTCGAAAGAGATAATTGGAGGTCCTTCAGCACCCTGATTTTTCCGGTAGTGGTTTGTAGTGCTACGTAATGCTACGTAGCGCTACGTACACAGCGCCTGGGAGCATCGTCACGCCTTCCCACCTGCCACGATGGCGGACAAGGAAACCGACTGGAATGCCCAGAAACAAGGTACTAACCCTGTGTCTTTAAAGGACCTTTGTCTGAACTCTCTCGCAAGGTATAAATTACGACGAAGAGGCCGCAGCCGCCAAGCTTTGGGCGGTGTACGTGTCCGAAGCAGAGAAGTATGACAGAGGCCTAGTGGAGAGCTGGAAAAGCGATATGGAGGGTCTCCTCATTTTCGTAAGAGCTCTACACTCTGGATGTGACAGAGATTCAACTCACAATCCTCAGGCTGCCCTCTTCTCTGCCATTTTAACAGCATTCATCATTGAGAGCTACAAATCACTCAATCCTGACCCAGCAAATCTTACTGTCCACCTGCTGGCACAAATCTCGCTGCAGCTGGCAGCATCGGCAAATGGAACCACATTTCACCCTCTCCCTGCCTCTTTTCCCCCGAACACGTCATCTTTCATTTGCAATGCTCTGTGGTTCACGAGTCTGGGCTTCAGTCTCACCTGTGCGCTTATTGCAACGTTTGTTCAACAATGGGCTCGTGATTTTCTCCACAAGGCCGATATAAATTCTGCTCCACTGATCAGGGCGCGGATATTCTCGTATCTATACTACGGCCTCAAGCGATTCAAGATGCATACAGTGGTCGAAATCATTCCTCTCCTACTCCATGGATCTCTGTTTCTCTTCTTTTGTGGCCTCGTTGCCTTTCTCATTCCCGTGACTCTTGTTTTGACAGTGATTGCCAGCACAGTTCTAGCCATTGTGACCACAGTATATTCCACCGTAACTCTCCTCCCCTTGTGGTATCCAGACTGTCCGTACCGTACTCCACTTTCTGGGGTGTTTTGGACCATTCAGCATGGCTTTCGAAGTCTCTGGCATCGTCAACATACACCCGACATCACCGTTGAGCCAGGCCTATCCAATGCAGCCATCCTTGAATCACAGCCATCGCATGGCACGATGGTGGAGGCAATGTCTCGCACTGCAATGGAGACACGCTCGGAAAGGGACTATGAAGTCACTCGCTGACAATACCGAACTGGAGCCATTCGTCGAAGCAATTCCCGACCTGTTGTGGGGCCCCTATCATAGATGCTACAGCTATGAAGCCCACATCCGAGGTCTCATTTACAACCCGGATGTTCAATTACTCGATCGGATCGCAACTCTCCTCAATAGCTGTGATAGCGGTATTTTGTCCCCAGATGCCAGCCAACGTCGTGCAATCACTTGCTATAAAGCCTTTTGGGCAATTGCCAATCTCTGCACTGCATCTCACAGGTCCAGCACTCAGCCAATGGATTTCACACAGATATACAGAAAAATTGGATATCAACCCCAAAATTCAGAGATTGCCTACTATATATCAGCTCGGGCAATAATGTTGTGGAGCACATTCTGCACTGTTCAGAGGCAGCTGATCAAGCACCGAGAATATCTGGCGACCTGTGAATCTGCCGCCATCAAGGGCGACAATCCGGAGCTGAAGGCAGTTATGCGTTCGTTATCCACAATAAAGGTCACATTTGTGCCCATCTTGGGCTTTTTGGAGGTGTTACGCCCCACACCCTCAGAGATCCTTGACCTACGTTCGACCACTGACAGATACCTGTATGAGATTCCTTACCGCATCCGCCTTAATTTCCTCACCGAATCCACTGGCCTGCAATCTCCGTACCGCTGGGAAGAAACATGTTCAACCATTCAAATATCTGACCCGATCCCTGCCTCTCTTAAAACATTTGTTGAAGAGAGCATAAGCAACGCTATAAAAGCCCAGGATCTCAGACCGAATGCTGCTGACAGCCCGAAACCAGAGTGGATCATTCAGAGCATGAGGGAACTGGTCTCCTTTTGGCGGCCCAGTGAAACGGACTGCGTTCCCGATGGCATCATTCTCCTTCTGAATCTTCTAAATCGGGGGGATTCTGCACAGGTCTTTGGGAACATCGTTCGGGGCAGTGATGTCGAAATTCGCCTATGGGAATGCTTTTCGAGAACTGTATTGGCAGAACCACAAGAAGACTCGTTTGTTGCTCTGTGGTCGCTGGCTTCCAAGGTCGACTATTTACCGAGCAACCCCTTTCTCCTCCACGATTCCTCAGGCGCATGCTTGGCTGCCCTTGAATCGGTTCTAAAGGCAGTTTCAATCGCAGCATCCTTGTTTTCCCCGATCAATTGCTCGGTCATCGCTCTCGTGAAAGTTCGTATTGTATACGACATTCACTTGGGGCTCACTATCGGTGTCCCATGGCCAATGGCGAGAGATTATTTGTGCTGGCTCAACCACCATCTGCTCCCAGCAGAAACCGCCAGTCAAATTGCAGATGGATTTCATTCTGTGGAAGGGGAGCTGTCAAAGTCACAGCATGAGACAATCAGCAATTTCATGAACCGCCGGCTCATGGAGGCTTGCCTTGTTGTTGTTGCGGAATTTCTCGAACACTGTACCTCGGATGTTTTGCCCTATAAGGCTGCCGAGACTTTCTGCAGTATCAGCACAGGAATTTTTCTCCTCCCCAGAGTATTGATGGTCCATCCCACCCACCAAATGCGGCTCGCGAACAGCATTCACACCGTTTCTCAAGAGGGGCAGTACCCCGAGCTCCTGGATGAAATTATCAATTCCCAACTGTGGCAGCTCTACGCAGAAGGCTTGAAGTCTGAAGAGGAAATTGAAGAATATAACAAGAAACTCGATTTAACCGCTACGACGGATGAGCACTGCCCCTGGCTAGACAATCACCAAGCGCGGCGGAAAATCCACGACGCCTTCGCGGGTTATGAGAAGAAATTGAGGTCGACCGCGGGATCGTCTCGCGAAGTACTCCCTCGTTTGCAGAGGATCTTGCAGGGATTTGACTGCTGGCACCTGGAAATTGTGGACCTGGGTACGGCGAACGCGCAATCGATATCGCGGGTGGATGACAAGCAGGTTGGAGCGCAGATTGACGAGAGATGAAACTGTGAAGCATAAGGACCTGCATGTTTTACCTACGCACCAAGTATGTTTTGCAAAAAATGCATCTTATGTTTTCAGCTCTAAACCTCACAGGAATTTTGAAATATCGCATCGCAGTATGTGCGGTGGGAAAGGTTTGCGACGGCCCTTCTCAGTTCTGATACATTCTCTTCAATTGAAATCTAACGTGCGTTCATCCACCATATTTTTAACGAAATGACCGGCTTTCGTTTACATCTCTTTGGATTCTTCTCGGACTCCTTTGAGCTCATCCATATTCTTTTCTCTCTCTCTCTCTCTCTTCCACGTGCGGGGTTCTTTTGAGTGAGGTTAATGTGAGGTTGCTTGCCGAACACGAGAGAAAATTCATCCCCATAGCATACAGTTTTTCCCACTCAGCCCAGGATTTCCGCTGCAGAGCTGTGGCAAAGCTGTGGAGCACAACCTGCATTGGGATTGCTGAAGGAGAGACGGATCTCATGATTTAACACCTCTTTTGAGAATGCTCGATTTGGACGTTATTAAGCCCGGGGGTATCTTGCACCCAGTTTCGAAGGTCAGACCGTCGTGGGGGATCCGGCGACACTGGGACTAAAATAAACCAGAGGAATGGGAGAACACTAAGAACAGCCTCCGACCAGATAATGGCATCGAGATGACCTGCACGATGAAGAACGGCAGATTGGAGTGATGAGAGGCTTTGCGCGGGTGTTGAAAGTTAAGGCACTATCAACCGGCGTGGTGACACGGAAACGCATATCTGGGTCTCGGGGGCAGGGTTTGAGTCAAATGCAGCACCTACTTTCGTTCTCGATTTACTAGGCCCGAACCGAGAATCATCGATTCAAGCCGAGTGAGAACATCCAGTGTCATCACCTACCTGGCTCGGATCTATGCTCTATTGGTATGTGAGCTAAATAAACAGGATATTAAGAAATTCGGCCAGGGGCTAGAGTAATCCCGGGTCCAGTGCGCGGAGGGAACAAAATGTCCCGCGTTGACGGTTCTAGTTGACGAGCGATCTAGAACGCAATTTACCGGGTTCATTCCCTACTTGAAAACGCTTGAATGTCTGTCGCACCAAATATTCTCGACGCGACGTGAGCGAAGGAATTTTCATGGGGTTGTGCAGCTGGGCGATGTATTCCTCGAGCGTCGAGGTGGGACATCGGCGATAAAGAACTGAGGCGTAGTACAAGTATCCAGGTATATTTTACGACGTGTACACTGGAGAGGGTCTATGACCTCTCTGGGGGAGATGAACCGACGGGGCTCGCAGCGGGAGGGTGAAAGCAGGAAGAAAACCCAATGTGATTGCCGAACTTGACATGAGAACTAAGTACTCTAGCTACGCGCTGTCACCCACGCCACAGTCACCCCCCTCCAAAAAACGTCCAAGCAAAGCGAGGGACCGGGCGCGACCCCGCGCCTGGTAACTATCCAGCCTCTCCCATAAGCTCACAATGGTGCACCCACAAATGAGCAAACTCCGTGATAGCAGGATCGAAAAGAAGTGCCAGGTGGTGGTCGAGATGCCCCATGTGCGCAATAGCACACAGGAATACGAGGTGGTCAGGTGAAAGCCTTGCAAGTAGATCAAGACGTGCTTCGGGGTTAGGACTCACACGACCATCCGGATGTATGAGGGGAGGCCACACCACATCACATAGATGGCCAGCAGCATCCAAAGCAGGCGGAAGTGCACGGCTGCATGCATGTGCCAATTGGTGAGCTACTGGACCGTACTCCGTCTCCACGGGGAACTCGCTAGGCGGATGGTCGTCTGGAAATAAGCAGAGGGATGGTGCAGGTAGATCGTCTGGAGGGACTTCATCGGGGTGGATGGGGTCGTCAATGTGCAATGGCACAAACCCAAGGAGATCGGCAGGTCGAACATGGGACCGGCCTTCAAGTAACGGTGCTAGTGGCGTCAGCTGCGGTGGTGTCAAAAGCACATTTGGAGGAGGTGCGGCTTCATAGTGGAGGGTCGGCCTCTCCCAGTAGTCTGCGCGAAGGCGGCGCTTACGTCGACGGATGGCACGCCAGGGGTGTGCACTGACACTACAGAGGGTAGCCCAGTCACGAGGGGCGCACGCGATGGACACGACTGCCATAAGTGCAGCAGGCTCAGGGATGTCATCGGCCCACGAGGACGACTTGGGGGAAGAAGGCCCATAGATGTACTCCCGAATGTGTGCCGGCCATTGTGATGGGGGAACCGGGATGTTCTCGTCGAGCCAATGCTCTGGAAACCGGAAGGAGGGGGAGTAGTACGGCCTCGTGGCATCGACGGCAGGCAGCGGGGCCGCGGGAACAGCCTGGATGACGTGGACAGCGTGGGGAATGAGGGTGTCGGCAGAATCGCCGTTGTCGACGAGGGTGGGGGTCGATGGGTCAAAAGGAGGTTGGGTGAGGATGCTTACAGGAGCTCGTTGTGTCCTCTCTTCCTCGATTCTCTGCTGCTCCGCTTCCAGGAGCTTCAGTTCCCTCTTCTTTTTCCTCGCTTTTTCCTTCTTCGCACCGCTTGTCATGACGTAAGGGCGAAGGAAGCGAAAGAGCGACGGGGAGCGTGAATGTGCGTCAAAAACGCGTTCGATGCGAGTGTCGTGCCGGTATGAGCCAAAATAGTTGGTGGATGGGGGCTGGGTCGGAGAGAAAAAAAAAAAGCCGGGGAATGTGCTCGCAGCAGGTGCGAGAGAAGTCGATGAGAAGTCGCCAAGAAACTGCTCTACAAAGCAGAAAGCCTATCTGGGCCAAAGGACGCATGGAGTCGAGCGAATCCCAGTCTCATCACCAAATGGAGAGGGTCTATGACCTCTCTGGGGGAGATGAACCGACGGGGCTCGCAGCGGGAGGGTGAAAGTAGGAAGAAAACCCAATGTGATTGCCGAACTTGACATGAGAACTAAGTACTCTAGCTACGCGCTGTCACCCACGCCACAACACGACCTATTTTCTAGGGACAGGTATAAACGAGTGCCAATGAGCCTTGAAGGCCAGAGCCAAGTGGACGATAGGAGGGTCTACGGCGACGGTACTACAGGTAGCGGTCGGATGTATGGAGGGAGGGGCTCGGGCGTCTGTGGCCAGTTCCCTGTCACGAACGTCGGTGCAGATGTCGACGGATATCGACTCAGTGTAGTCGCTGCAAATGGATCGCCCTCCGCTGGAGGCAGAGAGTCGCGCCTCCGTGGCCAGTCCCCTGTCACGAACGTTGGCGCGGAGGTCGACGGATAGCGACTGAGACGAGATGATCCAGTAAATGGATCGTTCTCCAGGAACGTCGGCGGGCGGGAGGACGAATCAGGTGACGGGGTAGAGGTATCGTTGGACGTCGTGTCGTTTCCAGAAACTGTGCGGTGGAACTGGAGCCCTGACTCGGATGTCGAGTTCCGTTGGGATGGAATGAGCTGAGAGTCAGAGCTGTTCCGGTGTTGCGAATCCGTAGTGGCGTTTGCAGCCGGCAGCCTCTCAGACGCTGGGATGACATGAGCGGCTGGTAGATCGGTCTCGCGTTTCTTCTCTGCTGAGCCTTCGAATACCGCGTAGGGGCGGCGCCGGAGACGACGACGACGATAGACGAGGAAAGCCGTGACCAACGCGATGAGAATGAAGAGCGGTATCAGGACACCAAGTAACACAGAGTTCTGTTTGGATCCCTTCGAAGCGGACAGTGCGGTGGATGTCGGGGGAGGTAGAGCTTCCGAAGACGAATTCGGAGTCCCAGAGGTAGGCGAAACGCCGGAAGAATTGTCGGGGAGTTGGATGGCGTTTGCAGCCGTGGATTTTGAGCCCGAGCTGGGGGCCGAGGGAGAGGATGGGCTGCTCGGCGCCTTGGATTTCACGGATTTCAGCGAACTCGAGGACGATGTGGGTGGAGAGGGAGGTGGCGGTGGGGGCAGTGTCGACGTGGGTAGTGGCGGTATGGATGTCGGTGGGGGATCTGGAGTGGGTGTGGGTGTCGACGTAGGTGGCGGTATGGATGTCGGTGGGGGGTCCGGGGTGGGTGTGGGTGTGGGTGTGGGTGTGGGTGTCTTTGTCGAGGGGGGGTTCAGTGGCAGTCTTGTCCGACTTGTCGGCAGTGGAGTACCGAGGATAGAACTCAAAAGCCCTAATCTGCATATCGAGGCTTAATTACGGCGCGATTGAACAAAAATCCACTCACTGGCGTCCAACAGGTCGACGCGACAGGGAGGAAGAGGCCATGGCGCGCTTGTCTGAATACACAAACAAGACAGGCGCTGGATTTGCGGTAGCACGGAGTTCGGTTGGCTGGGCATTCAAAAGAACCAGTTCCGCGAAAAGAATGAGCGAAAAAAGGCGCATGGTAAAAGAGTGGAAGGAGGCGGGAAAGCACTCCAGCGTCAGGGCCACAAGGCAGGATGGGAGAAGAGAGAAACACGGTAGCCGTGTTATCGCCGCAACTGACAGTTGACATATCAGCATGATGGGAAAGTTGATGCACAGAAGACCGGTCGCACTTGGCGTCGCGCTCTTGCACGCCATCTTCCCTTCCCGAAAGGAAATGAGAATTCAAAAAGCGAGTCATTCGGTATACCCGTTTATATTGTGAATCCGAGAAATGAAGAGACAAATGGGACCGCTCCAACGCTGAATAGACGCCTAGTAATAGACGCTCAGTAGCCGCCGAGAATGGACCCTGAACTAATACAGCACCGGGCCGCGCAAGGACAAAATATTGCGGTGTACTGCCCGGCCGAATGGAACGGCGTCTCTAATTGTTGCCGAAGCCGTTGCGTAAGAACATGGCCGCCTAGCAGGATTTTGCGTAGCGGGCATCCCTCGGAAATTGAAGGCTACATTCGCGAAGGTTCACACCCAATCATCACCAACCAAATCCATTCTCCTCGTAGCCCTCCGTCTCAGCTAAATCTGATTAAAAAGCAACTTCGAATTCGCTCTAGGGACCTCCTGAATACTCTAAAACCTTGGCCGGTCCGAATCGCGGAAGTGGGTTAGCACGTGGAATGAGGCTGAAGAGTTTCCAGAATTCTGTATCCAGTTCTACAGTGCCGCTCTATCAGAGTGTAGAAATGCAGCGAGCTCTGATCTGATGTTGCCGAACTTTGTGGAAAGTTGTGGACCTGGCGATGGTTGGATACACAGCGATGGTATGCGATAATGTGACGGACTCTCTGGATGTGCGAAGCATGGTCCCCTGATTAAATGACATCCATCTCCCAATTCTATCAGGTTTAGTTCCAATATATCTATAGTTGCGTAAAATAAAACGTGCCGTTGAAATCACTTCTGCGCGTTAACGGATCAAGAGATTATGCGAGTATCCATCGATACGAATCGTATAAAATAACGACACTGGCGGATTTTATCGCCCGCTAACACAATGCCCTCCCAGAACACTCAAACTCGGCTGAACAACGTTATCAAATGTTTCACTGCAACTGCAGATACTTTGGGCATATTATCTGGCAGTCTCGATTCGGTCCCATTCCTGGATGCCATCTCGACCACAACCCAGTCCCTCGTAAAATGCGTCCAGGTGATTTGTTCTCCCGGGACGATTCAACGCATCTCATTCATTAATTTTAGAGAGTTAAACAAAATCAGGACGACTGTATCGATCTAATGGAGCAGACGCACGAATTGCTCAATGCAGTTATCGCTCTTCACATCAGATCGCAGACGGGAACGCAATTGCCACCAGTCATGCTAAAAAATATCGGTCAATTTACAGAACAAGTCTCATGTCCGCTCCGTAGGTGTTATTCACTGCTTCCAGGACACTGCACAACTTGATTCATACCTTTGTTGAAACTCAACAAAGTGGAAGCAAAGTCAAGAATTTCTTCCGCTAGGGCGAAATGAGCCGGCTTCTCAAAGAATGCAAAGCAGGACTGCAACAGGGGCTTGATTTCTTTCAGGTAACCCCTGGATCGGCGTTGCAACCATCCACTGAAGCATGTAAACAGATCAAGAGTACCACTCTCATGAAGGATATCACAGATATGCAAGACAAAGTACAGCAGAGGCACCAGGAAGTGCTGAATATGACCGACACACTCTCCTATAGAACAAGCTCGGACAGGGGATCAACCGTAGGACGATTCTCCTATTCCCGGGAGCCAAGAAGTAATTTTTGCATAGATAAGCGGGGTCTATCTGAGTTCCTACAATAGGTGAGCTTTTGCTCCAGATTAGAATTCAGGCCTGATGCATATATTCAAAGTTCCAACTCGATCTCAATGCTCCCATCGGAGCCGAAGATATTCTATGGCCGGGACTCGGAACTCACAGATATTCTACAGCTTTTTGGCCGTGAAACTCCGAGGATAGCGATTTTAGGTGCCGGCGGAATGGGAAAAACAAGCCTCGCAAGAGCTGTTGTTCATCATCCCACAATCACAGCCAGATACGACCAACAGCGCTATTTTGTTTCTTGTGACTGTGCAGCGACTACAGTAGAGCTTGCCGCTCTGATAGGAGCCCACCTGGGACTCAAGCTAGCCAAAAACCTCACTCGACCTGTTGTACGACATTTCTCTGACAGCCCACCTGCGCTCTTGATATTGGATAATCTTGAAACTTTATGGGAACCAATCAAGTCTCGCACCGAAATTGAAGAGTTTTTATCTCTTCTCACAGATGTGGATCATCTCGCATTGATGGTAGGCACAGGTCCTCCTGACAAAGCTCTTACAACATGGCAGATTACGATGCGAGGTGCAGAAAGACCGGTGAAAGTGCACTGGACTAGGCCCTGTGTACCTCCATTAAAGTCCTTGGAGCAGGAGGCTGCTCGACAGACTTTTCTGGATATTACAGGTGGCAGTTATGACCCAGAGGAAGTTGACAAAGTGCTTCTGTTGACAGACAATATGCCACTGGCGATCAACCTCCTTGCTCATTTGGTTGACTCGGACAGCTGCCTTGACGTACTATCTCGCTGGGAGAAAGAAAAAACCTCTCTGATCTCAGATGGATACGACAAACGGTCTAATCTGGATTTATCGATATCCCTCTCCTTGTCAAGCCCAAGACTCATGACTTTTCCTCATTCACGAGAGCTCCTGAGCCTCTTGTCAATCCTTCCAGATGGGCTTTCTGATGCAGAGCTGACTCAAAGTGAACTTCCGATGGACAATATCCTTGGTTGCAAAGCGGCACTGATTCATACTGCTCTGGCATACGTTGATGAACACAAACGGCTGAAGGCATTAGTACCTATCAGGGAATATATGCAGAAGATGCAGCGGGCTGAAGACCACCTCATTCGGCCGCTTCTCAGATTTTTCCAGGAGCTGCTTCAGTTTTTCACAGATTACCGTGGAACACAATCGAGTTCAGGCGTTGTTGCTCGAATCACGTCAAATTTTTCCAATATTTACAGTGTTCTCCGTCATAGGCTCCAAAGGGGACATCCAGACCTCATAGATACTATTTACTGCATTTGTTATCTGAACCAGTTCAGTCGGCTCATTGGCAAAGGAGCTATCCCTTTGATTACTGGCATCAATAGCATCCTTCCGCAGCCTTGTGACCACCGTTTGGAGGCTTATTTTATTACGGAGTTGTTTAACTCACGGAAATCCTATCCAATCTCTGAGCCAAACACACTGGTCTCTCAAGCCTTAGAACATTTCGAGTGCTGTGGGGATATAGATTTAAAATGTAGGTCGATGTCATTGATCCTCGGCGAGGAAATTGATGAACTCAATGATTTTTTAGGTACATTCCTCATCAGTATAACAGACTATTATAGGGAATACAATGATCTTTCAACTGCGATCAAGTTTTGCCAAATTGCGATCACTTCAGCGAGTTCAACTGGGTACAGCAAACGACACTCCCAAGCGCTGAATACCCTCGCATGGATTAAATGGAACTCGAGTGATTATTCTGCCGCCCAACTGCATGCTTATGAGTCACAGAGGCTGGCGATGATTTCAGCCGATTTATACAAGGAAGCAATGGGGCTTCGTATAGAGGCTATATCCTGGACAGCACTCGACGATTACAAGCGTAGCATTGCACGTTGCAGCCGGGCACGAATTCTCCTTGGCCTTTGTGGCATGACTTGGATCATGGCATCAGATCCTCTCAAGGAGAGATCCACATGCTCAAATCCGAGTACGTTGCAGCGCACAATATCCGTACTCAGATTCTTGGGGAGACCGCCATCGACCACGACCCCGAAAATCATGGCTTGGCTTTGATTAATGTCGCTGATGTCGGTGTCTCCATGGGTACTTCGGCGGATGGGGTTCAGAAGAATACTGACATGGCCAGAAAGATATTCGACAGCGTGGCATTCGAGCCCTACACAGCGATGTGCGATTGTATTCTTGCAGATCTCCATCTGAGAGAAGGAAATATACTGGCGGCACAAAGTTCCTTTTCGAAAAATGCCTCAAGTCTTCTTCGGGGCATCCAGAGATAGTATTATACTGTCTCGAGCGACTAGGAGATGTCAGCCGCTGGAATAAAAATCCGAGCTCTGCGTCATTTTGGACTATAGTGTTCCTTGCACATTCCGTCACGTTGAAGAACCAGTTGGGTATCCACAAGGCTCTACAGTTCCTGGGTGATATATTTCTGGCCGATGAAGATGAAAACACTGCTGCGAGTTTGTTCACTGCTGTCCTGGAGGGATATACTCGGATGGATGTTCATCGCAGCAGAGCGGAATGCATGCTTCGGCTTGGAGACATTTCTAAAAGCCAAGGCAATGTGTTGAATGCCATTGAGCTTTGGGAAGCAACGAGACCACTCACTGCATTCAGACCCCCCCGTAGGCACAGGTCTGCCGGATCCCAATAAGCAGATGTGTAGGCAGACCAGTGTGCCGACCCCTGCCGATCTGTCTGCCCATCCTGGCTGTGGTTGGTCTAGGTATTCCAAGCGGAATAGGCACACATAGACTGAAGTGGGCCGATAAGCCTAGCTGAGCCTAGCCAGGCCTATTTGTGACCTGTACCCGGGAAAAATTTGTGGCCTCATTCAACCACCACCAACCTAGACCCAGGTCGGCCAAGGTAGGCCATGATAGGCATGTCACCATCGGCGGAGATCGACCAAAATGGCCAGATTTTGCCTCGGCTGGGGTAATAGACCAACATAGACGAACGTCGGCAGGGGTAGGCACCCCTAGGCAGGGATCGGCGTACATAGGCACATCTGTGCCTATGGGGGGTCTGAATGCAGTGACTGTTCAATCGATCATCACAATTCAAACAACTTGAATACATTGTTGGAAGACTAGCTGACGTTGACTGAAACGGGATTGAGCAATACAGGAACAATTTGGCTCACTTGGACCTGCTCAAGGCGCCCCATGCGACCGTGACGGACACGGATGACGAGGATGAAAAGGCGCTGGATCTGGTTGGTGTCTGAGTTTACCGAAATTATATGTCTTTCCTCAAAGAATGTATGCTATTACTTGGTGTCTGATTGGTTTTATTAACACAAAATTTTGTTCGTACGTTGTGAGATAATGCTCAGAATAGTTTACATCGGTCATCTTTAACGTTTGAAACGGGTGAGATTTGGTTTACGGCGACAGTAAATTGTTAGGTAAATACATCCAGCGTTAGTTGAACGAAGATCCGGTCTTGTTTGTGTGCTTATACCCCTGTATCCCCCCAAAAAATTAAACGATCTTCTGCATGCCAACGTACGTTGAATGAACTTTATTTATTACAGTAGCGGCTGTACTCGGGGCAGTCGATGGAGCTATTTTTGAACGATTTTTGCGAGACACAATCGATTGGCACGTTACCGAGTCTGCCGAAATATTCGCCGCTTTGACCTACGTAAGAAGCATCATGCCACCCAAAAAAAGAAGTCATTTGATCTTTGATCCCATTCTCTCCTTCCCTGCCTGCGCCGGACGTCAGTCGGAGGCTATACTTGGCGCATCGCTGCCCATCACTGGAGTTCCCTTTACTATGAGTCGACGTTCTGTTCATTCCTGTCCGGCGTATTTTCGGCTCCGAGTCTTCTGTTGCAAAACATTTCAATTGCTTTACAAGACTGTGTCAAGCCCAACGTCACAACTGTGGACTTCTGCATGCTTGCCTGGATATCTTCTTGAAGTTCAATGACATTTCTTGGGCGCTTGAAGCTTGAAGGTCGGCGCGCAATGATAAATGATGACTCTGTGCGGTGCTTGTACTGGGTATAAATAACAGCGAGCCTGGTGTTCGCTCTGCATTATTTTCGTTCTCTCCCCAGCGGATTTTTTGCTTGTGTACATACACGGCCAGACATAATGCTCGTCTACATCCCACGCACCATTCTCCCCATTTTGGCTATCACTATTGCAGCGCATTCAGGTATGCAATTCGCACCGCGATTTGATAGTGGATTCAACTCTTTGCAGTGTCTGCGCTGCGGCATAAACCCCTCGAGCGGAAAACTACCACCGTCTGTGCCGCACAATGTCAGCCCATGCAGGACGCCGTAACTGTAAGTTCATCCGCGCTCCCGTTCACAATCCCCCTTCGATATTAACTGGATGGACTTCGATGTAGGCGTTCCAAACCGGCGGGCTCACGGTTCTCTGCACCCAAGACACCGTCAGCGAATACCAGTCCTGCCTCGGCTGCGAAGTCTCTGCATCCATCTTGACGCAAGCGGGCGCGCAGGCTATCATAGATTGTGAGTACACATGCCAACTCACAATATAATGTGTTGATGCACGGTATGTTCCAGCGCTTGCACAGAGCTGCAAAGCGGGTGGGCACCCCATCGACGACGTCACGGTGACTCCGATCGCGCCGACTGATGGCACCGCAACCGATACGGGTGGCGCAGCGACCGCGACCGACACCGGCACAACCGAAGATGGGGGCGTCTCCGCCACCGGCGCGTCAGAGACGGGCTCTACGCCCTCTGGCTCGACGGCGAGCGCTGGGGCCTCGTCTGCGTCTGGAATACAGGGAGGTGCGCCGGTCACTGGGGCGAGTGGCGGCTCTCCGGCACAACCGACTGCTGCAGGTGCGGGCCCATCATCCGCTGGCAGTCCCCCCGCGAGCGGCGCAGTTCGTAGCTTCAAATCCATGTCGATGCTCTTGGGCGTTGTCATTACATTCTCCTTTTGGTTTGCCGTTTAGCCTATGGATATAGCTGTATTTATATTTCATTACTTGTGCCGCAGGACGGACGGACAAAGAGAAAGTTCAACAGCAATGTGATCTGCGCAGCGTTTATCGAGTTATCGTTGACATTGGGCCATTGGACAGAAACGATTATGATTCCTCTTTCATCCTCTTTGTAAACCATGATTACACGGCTGATTGCTCGACCCTGTGACATGTTAATTTCGTTGCTGCTCACCGCCGGTAGTGATGTGCTTGGTTTGGTTTCAAACCAAGAAACCAGCAAACCAAAACCATGGTTTCCTGAAACCAAGGTCATGGTTTGGAGCTGGTTCTGGTTTTGGTTTGAAGCTAGTGAAACCAAAAACCATGGTTTAAACCCTGGTTTCGAGTTCCTATTGCACTTCAGTGGTAAGTAATGGTGTTCAGCAAATTCGGACCAAACCAGTCATTTGTTATCGTGTTTCAGACGGGTGCCTTGTGCTGCTGCAGTGTAAACGAGTGCAAGGGGCAATCGTAGAGCTGCGATCATGTGGGAAAGCAAGATGCCATGACGTGCCAAGCACGGCCACATCCGCGTTTGGATATTCACCAATCAAAATTGTACCAAACAGATGTTTAAACTTCGCTCCAGAGTTAAGACTGGGACTGGAAAGATTACTAGAAACTCTTCTTCCATTTCTGTGATTCTGAGAATATCATTTATTTAAGCCGAATCACGTGAAAATCGAGGGCATTGAAACCATGGTTTAAACCAAAACAAAACCAAACCAAACCCTCCTCAGTGGTTTTGGTTTTGGTTTGAGGATTCCGGAACCAAAACCAGATGAAACCAAACCAAAACCATGGTTTGCAAACCAAACCAAACCAGGAGCATCACTAACCGGGGAGGGTACTCGGTTTAGGTAAATTCAGAAATAACTGCAGTGGTAAATTCGACTTGGTAGGTAACGCTTTGGAGGACATTGGTCAAAAGGTCCATTCAGAATTTGTCTGCGATCTGTTGGAAAATAAACGCAGGACTTGCGCACAGTCCTCTTCGGAACGCCGGGCCGCGCTTTGGCCCGGAGTGGACTGTGGCAGTGCAATGAACCTTTCTTTTCGCCATCACGCATCACGCTCACAAACTCAGTAGCTCTCAAGTTGCTTCCAAGGCTCTGCACGGTGCATCGCGCCATTCAACCCATATGAGCCAAATATGAACGCTGACTAGTCAGATGAGCGTGTTAACTTCGAGCGAGTGCCACGTTAGCGACCTTGCGGAAGACCTACCCGATCTGGATGCCGCTTTTGGAACTCGACTCTATACGCTTCTGAATTCCAATGAACCAACCCTTGACTGCGACATCTTGGTTATCCAATTGACGATTTCGAAGACAGACGCGTGGTTCGCTGACGAGCGGGATTCCCGGAAGACTCGTAAATTTGGACGAGGAGCGCGCCTCCTTGTCGAATCACCTAGCCCGGAACAAATCCATACTCCCCCCAATAAGAAGGATTCCTCCCGAGCTGCTGGGAGATTTTTTTTCCGGCACGTTGGCAACAGCTTTAGACTCGCCGCTGCGAAAGGGATCCCAAAGCGCGTGGGTCAGTCCCCGCTGACGAGCCGTTGCCATCTCGGACCCTTCGTTGTGGTCCCTTGTTATCATAACCCGGAATGGACCTGCCATCGGCCTATCCGTTGGCCATAGTCGAGACTCAGCTCGCGCACGCCAAGAGGCTGAAGATTCGTTTTTGTGGATGCCAAACCTCGGACTTTGAGCCACAATTCAAGATATTCCAAGCTTTGTTAGAGCGCTCTCCGCGATGGGTAGAACTCAGTCTTAAATTGACCTCACACCTGGTTCTTGCCCTCGCAGGGCTCCGAGACCGTCTTCCGCTGATCCGCAGATTATGGATCGAGTAGGACGATCCAGGTATAGTACAATCTGTCGATTTTTTTCAGACGGCACCTTCTCTGACGGATGTTGGTGCCGACAATGAATATGGATCCGTTTCCGTTCTTCTTCCCGCCCACCAATTTTCCCGTTACGACCTCGACGCTTCATTGGGACCCATGTGCATGATACTAACGCTCGCACATAACCTCGTGGAGGCGCGTATCGTCTTCATCTCCAGTGACTTCTGGCCGAAGGCTACAGAATTCATCAACTTACCGCTCCTTCGGTGTCTATACGTGTCGCATTCACATATATTGGGATTCATTTAGGCTCGAATCCAGCCTGCCTATCGAAACTTAACGTCGATAGACACAGTACTCATGGACAGACGGTCACCGGTCTAGGATTCCTTATAATCACTGTAGAAGACGATGGAGATCCTCAGCTTCTGTCAAATCTCCAGCCCTTCCTCGCTCGGTCATCGTGTCCCCTTCGAACGCTTTCCTTCACCCATTATCCTCTTGTGCATATAACTGTTGAGATTTTTCAAAAATTTCCTTTCATCACCAAGCTCCCCTTCGTAATCGACACACCTGCCGCCCGCGCCCGGCCAAGCCTCAATCCAGGTTTTCACCGTGTCCATAGCCGTTGGGGGCCAGGTTGTGGCGCCCCAGCTGCGTTTTTTTCTTTGGCGTACGATACATCCTCTTTCGATGCCGCCGGCGCCTATCTGAAGATGCTGAGACTCCGCTGGACGACATTATACAATACCTTCAGACGAGCCGTACTAGCCGCGGATTCTGTTCTTGAACTTGACGCCGTTACGCGAGGCAAACTCGATGGGCTCCGCGAGGAGGAATTAGATCTCTTGTTGCTAGAAAGTCAAGATGCGGCCGAGTTCATGGATTGCTGGATTCTGATATTTTCGTTTTGGATCCGTCAGAGGGCTGCGAATTCAGATCTCCTCCCGCTCGCCGGCAACTTACTCCACAAACTTCAACATGAACTTTGATCTCAGAATTTTCGCCTCTACCGGTCTGGGATTCGTCACTTCCGTAGCCGCCCTCCTACAGATCACGCGAGCCGGCCGATATCTCTGAAATATAATGAAGACGGGACGAGGTTCTACGTGAAGAGAATTGCGTATCATACACACTGCCGGGGTACGTGCTCGCTCTACATTCCTACACAGCGCAGAAACAGGCGTCATCAGATTGTTCCAGGCCGATTCGTCGCCGGGCCACGATTGCTACCTGACCGCTCTGACCGCGGAGGGAGTCTATGTTATGTGCTTGCTACATCGCCCCTACTCATGCTATGTGCCTTCTTGAGTTTGGACTTCTCTTTACTTGCTCCACTTAAGCCTCCTTTCTAAAACTTTGCCTCACCTGCTACAGCGCTCAATGGGTCCATCGACACCTCCTAACCCTCGTGGAGTACCAAGACTCTCCTCAACCACGTGCATCTCCACCCAAGTATAATTCCGCCCCGTTGGTGATCGATGATCTTGACTGTTGCGCCCCACTAGGTCAATCGAGGTCATATCATCCTCATCTCCGACTTATAACCGGGTCACCCCGCGGTGGAAAGAAACCCATATCTGGCCGTGTGCGCGCGGATAGTGTCGATGACCGCGGCGCTGACTTCATTCCCGCTCTCAGCGCTAGAGTGCTCATCTTCTCTGCTGTTGATGAGCATCTACGACAGTATCCGAGCCAGATCCTGCGCGTCTCCCGCCAACTTGTGACTATTGCTGTAAGATACACTGCCGACGAACAGATGGGAAGCTGACGGGCACCGTCTCCCGCCAACTTGTGACTATTGCTGTAAGATACACAGCCGACGAACAGAAGGGAAGCGGACGGGCACTACTAGGTGCTTCGATTACGTTTAAGGATCGCGCGGGGAGCCGTGCCTGTGCAAAATTCCATTTTGGATAATTTTAATACTAGATGTACATACAACAGTTTTTACTTTTACTTCCTGCGCTGAGTCGGCGTGTGTAACGAGGTGTGAGGAAAGGAAAAACGCGGGGTGCCTGCCAGATGGAAGAAGGTTGTGAGATTGGATTGCAAGGAACAAGAAGGCAGCGGCAACGGATAGGCTGAGCTGGCAGGGAGGACGAAGGAACGGAGGTACAACGAAAGTGCAAGTGACGAGGAAGGCGCGTCGATGGATGTAATGTACAATGTCCTGTGCGAGGGTGTGAAGCGCGGGAACTCTAGTATGGCAGGCGCTTTAACTCGTCGCTGATGACCTGTGCCTCCGGGTCGGATTCCTGACCGCGGGTGATCTTGCCGGACGCATCGTATTCCAGGTATGAGCGGTCCGAGGGGCTCTCTAACGTCTCAATCTGTGAGTGACGCGCTTAGGTTGTTCCGCGGTTGAATTTAAAAGGGAGCGTACCTGGACATGGACGCCATCGGAGGGCATTGTGAGCACCGTCGGGCGCGAGGTGTCCCCGGTGTTGCGGAACGCGATGGTCGAGCTGGCGGTCGTCGCGCCGCCGAACATCTGCGCGCCAGTCGTGCTGTAGTTTGTCAGACGACGGACGGCGCGGCATGCCACGATCTTCGCGAGGATAATTCAGCATGAGCAGGAAAGGGGAGAAGGGAAGGAACGGACAGTAGAGGCTACTGCGGCGGGGACGTTGGCTACGATCGACATGACTGCATTCAGGTTCAGAAGCATGAAGATCTGTATTGGCCGTGTCTATTAGAGAGATAGAAGCTTCGAGAGAGAAACAAAGACGCACAGTCCCAAGCAAATTGGACAGGAACCTGATTCGTGAATAGGGCAATGAGTATGCGTATCGCGGATGGAACATGTCCAAGGGAAGGGCAGCTCACGCGACGACGAAGTAAATCAGACCGTCGCTGAAGATAAGGCTCACGAGCCGGGATTTGCCGCCGGTTGGAAATAAGAGCTTGTACGCCGTTAGGCAGAGGACGATGAAGTCGAAAGTCATGCCATATATGAATGTGATCGCAAGGAGGTGGTTGTCGGTCGACGTGATGGTGCAGCCTTGCACGGGGTCCCAGGACGCGTTCAACAGGACGCCTGCAACCACTCAGACCCGGCGGGGAAAAAATGATCGAAAGGATGCTCACCATGCAGAAGTAGCGACCAGTGCCCGAGGATGAATGCGACGAGAGGAACCCAGATAAACCATCGTTGGTTCCACAGGGCGATCCTGAGTCGAAGAATATTTAGAATGGATTGCTTGGGTTGGTCGTGAATGCAGCTCACGTTCGTAATGAAAGATTAATGCTCGCCAAACCTTTCAAGGTAAGCCTAGATCTGGTTTATAAGAGAGAAAGAAAGAGTCACCAATGGCCGCGTTTCCGAAACACTGGTTAAAGGTATATAAGCCCTGGCAGTTGATCTCCCTGGGATATATTTTTGAGTACGCCGTCAAGTAAGATAAACGCCGTCCGGACATACGTGGTGATGTTCAAAGCAATCGCGCTTCAATCGATTTGGTAAGATCGCGCATCGCAATTGAGATATTTCGCACTCACATTCCACTAGAACAATGCGAAATGTAGGTTAGCGTTAACAGGATACGCGAAGGAAAACATCGTGCATTAATGCAAAGAGGAGGCAATAGCGATTTAAGAAGTAAAAGATCTAAAAGAGATCAGGACAAGACGACATCGAGCTCGCAAACTGACCATCGGCCAGCGGAAATTTCTCTTGCCAGAGATGTAATCCCAGTCAAAGCCCAGGGACATGAACCATTCCCAGCTACGAGACAGATTGAGAGGATACGAGATTCGCGAGATGCCCGCACATGTACAACCCGAGCAAGGCATGCATGAATTTTCCGAATGCCACTAATTTTTTCAATGAGCACTGGCTACCGCAATGGACTTATACGAGCGACACGTACCCCTATCCTCGATAATTTCCGCGGTGGATTGCCAGTCGACCATGTTGAAGGGAGGGTTAGAGGAAGGGCGATGAGGGAGGAGCCTACAGAAAGCTGTCCAAGGGCGAGGGGCCTTTTGAAGGCTTCTTCGCCGTGGTTCTTCCTGGGAACTGCCATCTGTCATCGCCGTTCGGTGCAGAAGGAAAACATCTTTTCTGTTCTCCCTAATAACTGATACATCTATCCAAGAAGCACGCGAAACCTTACTTGGCTTCAAGTCTCCACTCAGTCTCCTCGCTGCCCGCAATCGCTTACCGAAATAGTTGGCGGTTAGCGAGAGCACTTGTGCCTGAAGGGGATCGTATGGGATTAGGTAAATTCAGCCGGAGTCGGAGCTGAACCGAATAGGGCAATTCAGGGCCGGTGGACTGGGGCGGCGCTGCCGTTTTTCTTCCAAGGGATATTAAACGTTGTGGAGCAACTTTTTCCGTGCTTCCATGCATAGGCGCTGTTGTTTCAGAGAAAAGTGATTCAAAATATTTTTGGTACTTTGCAGGACGTCATCAGGGTGAGGTTAGACCCAAGTGAATGAGTGGACAGACTTCCTTCTCCGAGTGCTGCGCTCTCCGATGCTCGGATCGTGCTGGACCTAGCCCATCTTGCAAGACCATCGAAGTTACTCGGTTGCTTTCAAGTTATTCTTTCACCCAGGCAGTGTCGAGTCTGCTAGGAGCCACCAAAGATAGAGCGCCCTCTCACGAACAGCTTGTCGACGACCATCTTCTTCTCTTCCAAGCCGGTGGCCAGACCAGCGTCAATGATGGAAATACTTGAAGTCAAGCCGTAAACCGTCATGATCGGAGGTTCTCCGTTGCCATGCGGTCCTCGGTCTTCATTTAAAATAAGGCTTTTCCTTTTATGGCCTTGTGCTTGAACTGGAAAGGGAAGTTGAAGGCAAGTAGGCGCTAAGCATGCCGACTGGCAGTGCGTCGGCAGATGACCGTCGAGCGCATCCGAGTCGTCGACAGTGAGATCCCGCTCCGAGAAGGGCTCGGCTGTTCGGGTAGCCATCTTTTTCAACAAGAAGACACCGGCAGCAGAGGACAGCTCACGCGCGGGATGTTCATGACGGTGGGGACACCGATACGACATACGCCGTTCGTTCCGCCAGCGTCCTCCGTGTGATTGCATCGGGCTGCGTGTGTGTTTATGACGAGAAGACCGGTATTTGTGGGAAAAGCTTTCTGATACCTTCAACGCTGAACTTTGAAGACTCCAACTGTTGCGTGGTGGCGAGGAGAAACTTCTCGAAATTGGAAAAGGGGCCAAATCATCGAGAGTCGCAGCCTTCGCAGAATTTGTGGAGCATTGTGGGGGGTGATACGGCGACAGCGGGAAAAGTCTTTGAATATCCACCGAGCGACGGGAATCGAGCTTCAGAAGTTCAATAGTCGGGGAGAAGTCTCTCGAAGTGGGATATTGCAGCTACAGTTGATACGGCGGCAGCGGGAAAAAGACAAGCGTCGGTGAGATTTCTCAATAGGCTTCGGATGTCAAGTTTCTGCCTGCAGTCTAAGCAATGCCAGAGAGAATTGTGGAAGAAGCTCGCTTGTGGCGAGTGATTGGACAAGTTCCATTGAATTTGGGATGCCAGACTCGAAGTGAGTGCTCAGTGGACGGAAAGCGCCCTTACGGTCACGGTGGAGACGGCGGCCGCGGCAGCTTGACGTACAAATGAAGCCTGCTCCGGATACTATCGGCGAGGAGTTAGTTGGCCATCCCCAGTTAGTCGGCCACCTGTGAATATCTTACGACGAATTTGACATCTATAGGAGTTTGACCTTGGGGGACCGAGTACGAGACTTCTCGAACTTCGGGCCAAGATGTGCGGATCAAAGATTACGCGATGTCTGATCGGAATTTGAAGCCATCATTTTCTTAGCCTTTCGCATTGCTTTCGCAAAATATTTCAGCACGCTTTAGGGTTGAAGATTATGCTGGCGGCTTTCATTCTCTTCCCAGGAAAACATCTGGCCCCCGGGGCCAGCTTTGAATATCCTTCGGGTAAGACCCCGAATGAATTTTGTAAGTCTCTCTTGATGTGCTCTACTACCAGTATCTTTCTTTCGAAGAAATTTCGTCACTGAATTCCATCATGCGATTGAACTATAAAAAAACACCGCCCGGGCTGCCTCGGTGTACTATAATCCCACTTCATCGCTGCTTGACAATATTTCAGACGATCATCATAATGTATCAGAAGTCCGCGGCAGGTTCTTGTTTCCTGTAATGGTCTTCTTCATTTCGGCACCCCAGTAGCCGCCCTTCTCCTTATCTGGTGACCAGGGAATGGGGTTACACTCTTCCTCCACTGCTCCTGTTCCTCCGCGGATGTCCTCGTCGAATGTGGCCACAATCCTGCCTGTTCCACGGGGTACCGCGGCATACTCGAAGAGGGAGGGTCATATTCACCCGAATAAAGCCTCTTATGCGTTTTCATTTGCAAATCTGACTTAAGTGTTGTCGACACAACAGCCTGAAATTACTAGCGGAACATTCAACCGGGTCTAAAATCGTTCCAGTTCCTTCCGTATCCTGCTGTAATATCTAGTAAAACCTCCCATCATTTTTCTGCAACTGAAGTCGAGTGAGGTCGAGGCCGTCGATTGCGCGCGCGTTGACCATTACGACTCCCTCGAAAGTCCCCTTCCCACCCGGGCCAATCGATGCATTAGCAGTCCGAGTGGCGAATTCGTACTTGGTCAGGTCGGTCGCTGATCCCGCGGCGAATCGGAATTTGGTTTCCGGGGTGTATCTGGTGAGGCGTCAGTGTCCTTGCACGAAATCGACCCAAGAACTGACACCATGAGTTACACGGCTGCACTGATGGCTTAGCTTTTTGTTGACATTCAGGGTTGTTACAGTTTCATTGTGAAATTCTTACTGAAATCGCAAACAGGGACCAGTTAAGAAATTCTTGAGGTGAAAATCTCAAGATTATGCTAAGATTGATGTGCCCCTTGAGGACATCTGGCCGGCACTGCCAGCAGAAAGCGGATATTTTTGCTCACGCAACCAGAAAGTCAAGGCACAGAATATATTCCAGACGGGGCGGGCTGATCTTATCAGTTGCGATCCCCGTGTTTCGCTCCACCAAAAAAAAGAATATATTCCAATGCATTTAATACGGTAAGATACCTAGGGTCCAGAATAAATACCTAAACATGACCCGGGATTTGACAGTAGAGAATTGACATTAGGGAATGTTCCGTTCCAGAATAATATCCAAGGACTTGAGCCGCCTTCTGCCAAGTAGAACGGATGTATTGATTTGGGTACTTGATCTTCGTTGAGCAGAAACGGATTAGATAGTTGATTTTGGGGCAGAAAGATGTCTTATTATTTGCTTAGGTGTTGAGGCGCAGGTGCCGTCTTGCAGAGGTCTTCGTGCTCTTCACTGTTGTTGAAGGGATGTACAAATACTCCTGAGCCCGAGGTCTTGGCTGACTACAACTTGCATGGAGAGATGGCGGAGTCTAGAGGCCGTGGGGAAGGTGACTTGGAGGGAAAGAGCAGGTGGAAGGCAGGAAGATGGGGGGAGGAAGCAAGCCGTCAATGTCGTTTCCACGAACCAACATGCACGTGGTCGTGGGCTGTGTGCGCACGGACCTTTTGCCACCTTTTTGACAGTTTGAGACAATTCGAGACACCAGTTAAACTGAGACCCGATATCGCCGCTACTGCTCGTTACCGAGATCGGGACTTGGAAAAATCTTAAGAACCCACGCAAACAAAATTGTAAGCCAGCCAATCTTACAGTTACAGTCGTAGGGCTGTACGCCGTACCCGTCGCGCCGGTTCTACGGGTCCCGTACGACGGGTAACCGGCCCGTTCCGTGGAGGCTTTGAGCAAATTTTCAACGGGACGGCAACGGGACGGTTTGGTGGTGCGAAAGAAATCTTGGTATATATTGGAATTCAGACGCAGGCGTCGCCTTGAAGATGCCTTCGTGCTCTTGAGTCTTGAAGTGCTTGAGCCTAAGGTTTGGTCGGCGTGGAACCACCCTAAAGGCTGATGCTGAAGCATGAATGCTTAGGTGGCCAAGTAAGGGGTCAAAAATAGTAGTCACCTCAAGACAGAAATGGAGTGGTATCAGGTAAAGATGTGGTTAAAATATATGAAGGATGGTGAGCACATTATCCTTGAAGTGGAAATGAATTTTTCGTAGTTGCCTAATATTACACCCACCCAGCTTGGTTTGAGGTCGAAAGTCCACTCGAAAAGCTAGCACATCCGAATACCCCAGATTATTTCGGTTGGAGGCTCAATTTCAAGAATGGGTTTCCTGCAACTATCGTACAGACCATTTAAATCTTCAGGGAGAAATTATAGGAACTGACCGCAGCGCAGTGATATATGTTCGAATAAGGTCGGAGCAGACTCAGATCGCCTATCGAATGCTTCCACGGAAGTGCAACAATTATTCTATTGATATTGCAGGTATGTACAAGTCGCGTTCTCATTCAATAAACTTCTTCTGACGCCAATAGGAGATCCACTGCTTCACATCCACTTCAGTTAGTGGCTTTAATGTCTCCATTGACTGGCTCAGAGCTTGCGTCTTCAGCGTCGAGAATTTGGTGCTAAATAAACCGGCGAGAACCGCCTTGAAAAAGTCGAGCAACTTGATACCCGGCTGCGGGAATATTAGAAAAGGTATGTTGCATTGCCCGCGATCGACTTACGATCTTCTCCATATCCTCAGCCGTCGCAACAGCAGAGCGAGACTGCAGTTGCTCGACCCAATCCGAGAACGGCACCAGAGGGAGCTGCATGTCGCTGGCAATGGCCGACATGACGAGGTCCCAGGGAACTGGGTGGGGATGGACCAAGTTTATTGTGAAGGGCAGCTTCTCTGTGCTGAGGGCCGCTTCGACGATGGCGTGTGAAACGGCCTCTGGGGAGAGCCAGGCCACCTCACCGGATGGATCTGACGGGAAGTTGCCCAATGCGATACTAGACTTGACGATTGCCGGCACCCAGTCCGTGGTGGACCAAGCACCATTGCTCGTCGATCAGTACACTTGACCAATTCTGAAGGACGTCGCGTCGAGTCCGGACGCAGCCAAGATCTGAGGATTGGTGAGTAGGAACTCACTGAAGTGAGAGCCAAATGACTTACCCGTTCTGAGATGTACTTGCTCTCTCCGTAGCCACTTTCAACAGCGACCGCGGCATTGAGCTGAAGTTCTTCAGGGAACAGACCCAGACTTTGATCCCAACACTGGGTAGAGCTAATGGAGGACGTCAACAGGAATCGGACTCCAGATTCATTCGTCGATTGGCGTGCGAGATCAATGAGGTTGCGTGTCCCTTTGACATGGGGCTCGAATGAAGAGAGGGTCTTGTTGAAGTCAAGCGTCCAGGCATTATGGATGATGACAGTGAGGGTATCGCGAAGCTGGTGAAATAGAAAATCAGCCAAACAGCTCAGTGATGCAAGTTCAAATTACCGTGGACCAGAAGTCGGGATGTAATCCCAAATCTGCCTTTGACGTGTCGCCCTCGAGATACACCAGCTTCGCTGATGATAACAAGTTGGTATCCAGAGCGCGGTCAACGAAGGCCTCGAGCTGTCGCTCAGAAATTGTAGTTTTGCACCTTCTGTTGAATGCGTAGACACGTTCAACCGAAGCAAGGCCGAGGAAATTTCGAGAATGTGAGACCCAATGCCTGCCGTGGAGCCCGTCAAGAGAACGACCATTCCGGCCGACGGATAGCATCTCCTCTCGTGAACGATGTCGTCCTCAAAACCCTCGCTATACTTGACGATCATTTTCTCCACGACTGCCGCCTGTCCATCCTCTGAGGTATCTGCGTCGCCATGCACCAATATTGCAATGGCAGAGGTCAACTCCTCGATGGATGGATGCGTGTAGATGAAATTCTGAAGGATCCTCTTAGCCGCGACTTCTTCGCCGGGATTCTTCAACGCCCCGACAATTCGGTGTCGCAGAAAGGTCGCATTGAGGCTGTCAAAGCCTTGGTCGAAGAGGTCGTAACCGCCACAAATATCCGTGTCCACGACTAGGCTGGCATGCGTCTCGATCCATGGTTCGAGATCTTTAGAGGTCCACGAAGAAGGGGGTTCAACATCGTTGGTGGTATTCTCACTGGCCTCAAAAGTGTTGTAACTAGAGTCAATAGCAGATTAGCTTCTTGTTCAAGTCGGTGGGGTTAAAATTTTCACAGTTCATCGATCTCTTGTTTATACGAGGCCATCGTCGCCTTCTTGATCACCGTGCCTTTAGCAGCACGAGCCATCGGCTTCCCGGCGTGGGTGACCAAAATCATCTCCTTGTAGATTCGAGCGAATGCAGGCGAACTCTATCGATTCAAGCAAGTCAAACCCTGCTTGAATTTCGGACTTACAGCCACCAACCTCATTAGCCTCTTCTATAACAGGCCTATGCCAAGCGTAAGTACCAAATTTTGGTTCGGGGGAATCCGCTTTCACCATATCTGATCCCTATACTTGGCTATTGATTCCTCATCGTTGGGATCCACTTTGTAGTGAGGGTTTGGTTCGATGAGAACCCCGACTTGATTTCGTTCCCGCCCGAACATGATCGCACCCATAATGAGCGGGCTGGCCATCATGATATCCTCCATCGGACCTGGGACGGTTTTCTCTCCGTTCGCCATGATGAGCACATCATCGAGTCGGCCGACACTTCAACGAGTTCTTAGTACTTGCGAACTAGAAGCACCTGCGAACTCACATTCTGTACAGGTCGGGTTTTGTCGGATGTCTCTCGAATAAGTCGTTGATTGAATAACCTCTGACATCAGGTAAATTTTCAACGGCGACCTGGTGAGTGCTGGGTACTGTCTAAATCAAGGGATGAGATCTGCAACGCGAAATAAAAGGCGCACAGGCTCACTAAGAATTGGCCCTCGAGGGCTCCATCTCCCTGCAGGATCCATCGGATATTGACGCGACTACTGAATCGGAACCAGGCCCATTTGCCAGCATAGACTTCAGCTTGCCGTCTTGTAACGATAGTCGGTATCCCAACTAGCATCAATATCAGTTTTGCGAGCCGCAGGAAAACACAGAAAGCACAAAACACTGACACTCGGTTGCACCGTACATCGAAACAAGATTGACACCTTGGCTGAACAAAAAGTCGCCCACACGAGTAGCTAGTGGACCGCCGCCATATGCCTATGCAACTTCGTTAAATTTGTCAAATTTGTTTGCAGGAATCAACCCACCACTAGCTTCAGGGTCTTGAGGTAAGCGATGTCCGCTGGGGACTGACATTCGAGAATGAACGCCGGGACAGTTAGGATCCCAGTTGCATTGGCCCTCTTCGCGTTCTCGAGTGCATTTTCTGAGGTTGGGCTGAGAGGAATGACATATTCGGTGGCGATGGAAGTAAGAGGGTACATGCAAGCGGTCCCACCGCACAAAATAGGAACTAGCAGCTGTGTGAATATGGCCATTGAATGAAATGCCGGTAAGTGTCTAAGTGCTAGACGTGGAGACAGTTCCACCATTTGAGTAATACCTTCTGCAAGATATGAGCAGCCTAGAAATGCAAACAAAGAGGGCGGCTGACCTAGGGCAGCATAATGGATGAGGTTTCGGTGAGTTTCAGGAATGGATTTCGGAAAGCCAGTGCTACCTGAAACGCCAGTTGCTTCCCAGAAACAAACGCAAGCCGAAAGAAACTCACCACTCGAATGGAGGTACATTGCGACCTCATCCAGCGCTGTTGTTGTGGTTGGGTTAGAATAAGGCACAAAGGCGTCCTCTGTCGTTTCGTGACCGAGGTGAGGGTAAATCTGCCCGAGAAGAGGGATCTCCTCGATGGAGAGATCATATGGAGGACTCATAGTGGACAAATCAGCCGAGACGGTATCAACCAAACGACCCAGAGACCCTTTGGTCGTCAAGAGCCGATGAGATCCGGTGTTGCTGACACTGGGGGCAAACGACGACGCACTGGGACATCGAGTGCTTCCAATGCATTCAGTTGGCATGGAAGAATCCCGAGGAACAAAGGTGCCAATCACCTTTATGGCACCTTTGTTCCTCGGGATTCTTCCATGCCAACTGAATGCATTGGAAGCACTCGATGTCCCAGTGCGTCGTCATTTGCCCCCAGTGTGAGCAAGTGAAATATGGCTGCTGCAGAGTTCCGATGGGAGACTGGAAAGGGCTAATAAGGAATTGAGCGAGTTCTTTCGATTTGGAAGATAAACGCACAACCAGACCAGCTTTGATGCAGCCGGCAACAATTGTCTGATATATCAGAACATCTGTCTGGACAACAATAGCCAGAATCTGGCCCTCTGACCCGCGGCGTTCGGGTCTGAGAAGGTGGGCGACACGGGTTGCTGCTCGAGCGAACTCGAAATGGGTGATGTCCGTTATATTCCCATCTTTGTTGGTGAATGAATACGCAATACCGCGATTTTCATGGGCAATATGCTGGTCAATTATCTCGCCGAAGTTGAGAGAGCAGTCAAGGGGGGGGGAGGAAGCTAGACATTGTAGTTAGTTTATATGCCATTTCACGGCGGGTCTCTGGTGTATGTATACGTTCTGGTACGCAGTGATCCGCCGAAGATGATTAAGTCGTTCATTGGAATGGAATCGCACTTGGGCACGAAAGAGACCTGTCGGAGGCACCATATCAGCGGTGGGAAGAGCGACTGATCGTAAGACTTAGGCAATCGGGCAGAAGCCGCGCGCCTCAAGGGGGGCGGTCCGATGCACAACGGGCGTACGCAACATTCGACGGCCAAAGGGGTCCAATACCAAGTAAGCTCGCTGACGATAGATATGTCATGAGCCGCGCCGGCTGTCGGCAACAGGCTTCGACATATCTATATCCCAGGCCTGCTGTTATCGAGGGCTGGAGATGACCCGAGACAGGTCGCCGAACTCCCAAAAGGCTTCGGCACATTTAAATCCCAGGCCTGCTGTTATCGAGGGCTGGAGATAACCCGAGACAGGTCGCCGAACTCCCAAAAGACTGCGTTTGAAAGCCGAGTCCTTTTGATCAAATGCCGAACCTTGGCCGCTATACTTCGTATATTAAAGAGATCCCTCGAATCAGTATGCACCTATTTGTTCTTACTTTATTTGGACTCTTCTTCCCAGCGATTCGTATTCGTATATTAAAGAGATCCCTCGAATCAGTATGCACCTATTTGTTCTTACTTTATTTGGACTCTTCTTCCCAGCGACGTACGCTTGGCGCTCAAAGAACTCTCGATTAATTCCCACCGGGATTTTAAAATATTCCCAGTGGGGCATCAAATCGCCGTTTAGCTTTGACAAGCTCCAAGATCAAGCGTACAAGGCCCGCACAAAAGGCAAGCTGTCTCATGCGGCTCCGCCTTGCCTTCTCCCCCCACCGCCTCAAAGTCCGCCCGCGCTTTTCACCCAACCGGACCCACTGCAAGATGCACAACACAACAGCAAGACGTTTTGTAGCCGGTGTGCTGCCGCTGAGACTGGTGCGAACGTCTGCAGAGGATCAAGCCCACCGCAATACGACAAAACTAAGCTCGGATACGGATCGACTACTTGGATTACAACGCTGCTACCCGTCATACTGCAACACAATGACCGGCATTTTATTGGGAGCTTACCCCGTCGTTTTGCGTGCTATTTCATCATACCTCTGTGGATACGATCGTCGGCGCCACAAATCAATCTGCGATGAATCTGCGACTGCGTCTTCCAGAGGAACTATTTCCCGATGCTCAAGGGGCGCAGGACGGACTGAATTCGTTTTATATTCATGGTAATCCTATGCCGTTGAACCTCCTCATCTGAAACCTCCAAGCACACGAACGATCTCGGCTCAGCCCGACGTTTGCTGGGAGCATCTGAGATGGGTTAGCCACCTGGTACGTCGCTCAATGTTCACATTATCACAGTTTGTAACTTACAGTCTTTGTCATTGCTGCGGAAATTTATAACACCGCTATTCTTCCATGTACACCGTCATAAAGGTACGTGACGTCTAACGCGGCGGGCTATATCGTCATACTCGGCCCAATGTGGTTTATACGCAGGCACCATCGACTGACGCTCATGTAGGTCTCACATGCATACAAGGCGACGGTTGCTGGAGCGCTCATGCAGCTGGGAAGCCACCACCACTCATCGCAATCGGTCATTCACTGTTTGTTCGGCTCTAATCTGGCCAAAGCCTGTCGCATTATTTGAAGGCAAATTGTGAGTCTGAACTCGCTTCCTTTCAGAACAGGATTCAAACTGAGCCCACAGCATGCAGCGAGTGGTTTTGTGAAGTTTGTGCAACTCCGTTCAAGGTATGCTCCTCGCCAAGATGTACGAACCATGCCTGACCCATCCGCGTCCGGTTTCGCGCATCACCCGGGTAGGACTCCTTTTGCTTCGGCCAACCTTCCGTGGTTTATTTACTCGGTCCATACTTTCACCTTTGGTGCGAATGTATTCGCCCCAGTTCAACATACATTCAAGCGGCGTTTTGCGATATTTTGCCTTGAGTCCTACTTCAACAACGTCGGGAACATCTAACTCATCTCTCTCTAATTATCCGATTTGACACGTTAATTCAACAGCGCTCGATGGGAAGCTGGATGCCGGAGTGTCTATTCCATACTTGATATTTCATGAATGATATTTGTCACTCTGCCACATGTCAACCTTGCACCATTCAAACGCCGTCAAGGCCAGGACGCAGTCTCTTCCTCTGAACGATTACACCCCAACCGTTCTTACGTTTCATAAGTTCACAGAACATTGTGCGTCTTTCGTCCCAGCTCATTACCCTAAAATCTGCTCATGCTCCGATTTTTCATATCAACACTTTCACAAGCACGATATGTTCTACGACAAGAAGCTGGTCGGTGTTAGTAGCGGTGAGATGTTATCAAGTTATTTTCAGATGAAATAGGAGTGGCTGCCACCTAGGCTCCCGCTCGTCGACTTCGTTATGCAGTGATACCATTTGTGTGAAACACTCATTCATTTGTGTTCCGTCGCAAGATGTAGTACCTCCCAGATGTAACGCACACAAATCAATGCACAAATCATATTTACTAGAGATCTAAATTATTGTATGACCCTCATATGCCGGAGCGAAGCGAAGGCAAGTCTTGTCTCCCAAAATGGATTTGAGATCAAACTGGACTTATCGTGCGCAATCTTCCCCGTGGAGGCCCCGACTAGGCCCAGACACTCATTGAGTTCAGTGGCTTCTTTCATCTTCCAACTGAAGTGACAAAAAGCGTGTAGAGGCAATATTTCCTGTGATGTGGAGTACAGGCACAGAGACGGTTGATACCGTGAGGTAGGGTCGTATGACACCCCAAATATAAAAAATTCAGTATCAATGTCCCGGGTCTCATAGGGCATGATATGAATTCCTTCAAGCGCAAGTTGCGATATCCCCGAGATGCCCGAGGTAAGTTGAACAACCCATGTCATGCTTAACATAGCTGCAAAACGGGGTTTAATGAGTTTCACTGGTGTTCTAAGACTGCTAATAAGTCCCAGGAATAAATATGCTGGATCCCAGACAGGCCTCCCGGGCTGGAATATCATTTTAGCTCGACGGCACAGCTTCATTAATCAATATATCAGTGGGGTTCAACAACTCCTATGAACATCTGCACTACAAATTATCTATTAATGGGTACCTCCTCTAGTTAGAACATCTGGAAAACCGTAGCTGTCATGGATATCAGCCTTATTGCAACTCAACGATCGTACATCTCATTTGATTTTCTTATTTCATCTCTCTCGTCACCATTCCCACTTCCTTCCTGACAACCATTTGAAATCCCTCGCTTCCCACTAATATTTCAACTCTCCCTCGTTGAAATCCATACAATACATTTCATATTTCCATTCCCATAGTTACGCCTATGTATATAAACCGCGGGTACTGGACAAATATACATCTTACTTTACTCACAACCTTTGCTGCTCTATCGCGCCCTCTGCGACTGCCTAACCGCCTCGCCCAAACGTCCCTAAAGGTATAAGTAAACGTTTTGCACTTGCTTCATATCTGGGACAAACTTACCTCTTGGGTAAGACCGGCTGCGGCCCGTCTGCCCTTGTGGTTTTGCGCTGAGGGAAGTTCACGGGGATTCTGAACTTCGTAGGATCAAACCCTTGATCCATAACAGTAGCCGAGCCATAGTTCGGCCATAGTGCCATAGTCTTCATAGCATCCCATAGCTCCCATAGCGCTGCATAGCACTATGCAGCAGCATGGCAACCACTATGGAGTGCTATGCAGCCGCACACAGACACTATGCAACACTATGCGGCAACTGTGCCGCCGGCATTATGTACGGCGATTGTTTTAACCAACATGAGGCGCGCACGTGGCTTATCCTTTGTTGCTTTCTTCGCGCCTCCATCCTCGCTCTCGCTCTTCTTCCCCCCAATTATCTGTGCGTGTGTCCAAGGTCTCCCAGGCAGGGGATTGATTGGTCAGGGCACATTGCTCGACAAGTGTTCTGGAATGCCGAGAACTCGGCAGCGGTGACGGATTAAGACAGCCACGATGCAGGTCGGGTTCTTTAGGTACGTGGTCTGTTTTCGAGTCCTCTAATCCTTCTAACTGTGTCTCCTCAACTTCCAGCTTTCCAGTCATTACGGGCAACTGTGTAGCCCGGAGCGACTTAGACAACGGCCGATTATTTTCTTGCGCCCAAGTAAGTTCAAGTTGTCTTCGAGATCATTCAATTTGGTATTAAATTTAAATAACTTATCAACAGTAGATTAATAGGTCGGTCTGCGCACCGAGCAGGCCATATAACTACTGGCCGTCTTGGAGCTACGCATGGCGTCCATCTTGGCCATCGGCGGTGTTTGTGGGCCCGATTCGACGACAAACGTGCGCGCCGCGTGGTTAGCTCTCTGCACGGTGCCGACGTCTTTACCTTCGCAACGTCTACTTGCGGATGGGCAACCCCGCCATCGTACGTCCCATTTGCTCCTATCTCCTGATTTGCGACCTAACGAGCGTGTAGGATGTGTTCGAGAAGTGCGTGGCGGCGTTGGACGGCGGCGTGGCGGCCGTAACCATTGGCAATCATGAGGGTAGTCCGCGCAACTGCTCGCGCTCACGGCGCTGGCAGAGTCCGGCGGCGGCAATATCACCACTTCTGCGTATCTCCACGACGGGGTGCGTCTCTTTCCCCAGATCACCTCCGATCTTCCAGGCTGACCCGTGCCGCAGGCGTCCCGGCTGGAGGTCACTTCCCGCGAGTTTGGCAGCCAAGCGCGGTTCATCGATGTGCAGACCCCAGTGCGTATGCCCTCTTTTCTCGCCAGTGAAAAGATTCTTACGCATACATAGACAGAAGTGTTTGCGACTGCGATCGATGAGCGCGTGCGCGCGATGTGTGTTGGGACTATCGCGAATGCGGATTTTACTGTGGCAGCAAGGGATTGGTGCAACAGAGCTGGATGGTGCGGGACACAGGATGCCCATCAAGGCATACCTACCTACTGCTAGGTTTCCTGTCGTAGTAGAACAATATCAACACCTTCCTATTTTATCACTGGTGGACGCGAGCGGAAGAGCGAGGACGGGGAGCGAACGGTAGTGCTATAAATAATCAGGAGCGTAAGCGGACTCGGAGATAAGTGCTGCATAGCACTCCATAGCGCTGCATAGTGATGGCAGGCATGCTGCATAGCGCTGCATAGAGGGGATGTACCTATGGGCGCTATGGAGCTATGCAGTGCTACATAGCACTATACAGCTAGCTCCTGTTTTCCAGATGAACTGCATGTCAAATGAGGTTCAAGCAGCGGGAACATTCAATCCGACAACTGTGGGCAGTGATGGTGGTTGAACCAAGCTTGAACATCCAAGCGCAATTCAAAAGTGAGGAATATATGCTTGTATGAGATTCCCCACCACTTCTCACTAGATAAAACACTTGGTTATACCTTCAAGGAAGCCTCAAAGTCCATCTAATACTTTCCATCATCCATTACCTCGTCCATGATGTAAGAAGGACGTCGTGGAGAGAAGGTAAAAGCATTGAGATCAATATATGATCGGGCCGAGTACATACGGCTAATCATCCCCTTCCAACACTTGAACCGTGCTCTCGATGAAAGAGCGTAGGTTCACATAGTTAGAATGATAAATTTCTCGGCAAGCTCTTTCTTCTTGGGTCGAAAGAGCGCAGCAAACTGAGCTGCAGGTAAATGCTTCATCCTGGCTCCATTCTCGCTCTGAACGTCAGACGTAAAGAAACAAGGTTTCAAACCTGTTGGTTACGTGTAAGCTCAACAAGGCAAAGCAGAAAGCCACCTTTTTTCCGGGTCGATTTCTCTCTTCTCCCGCATGCCTTGACGTTTTAAACCTCAGCCTCCTATTGCAGTAAGTGGAATACCTGATTTCAGGGACGGAATCGGAGAATGGGATGCCGCTTAGGAGGATCAGTTTTCTAGATTCGACTCCAGACTCGGCAATTTGGAAGTTGCGCTCGCTGATCCCGGTCCCAACATTTCAGCGCAAGACCAGTTACGTTCACATTATGGCCATATACGGAGGCTCTATGATCATCATCAGAACCAGATGCGTGTTGTGGCCGTGACAACGGTGTTGCAGCCAGATTCTTGCTGGGAGAAACTCACACCTGCAGCGAGAGAAACTCATATGCTCGAGGGACTTCGACGTATCTGCTGGATAGAACCGGTATATATGCCGAACTGCCGCCTGTACACCTCCAATATCACCCACTCGTCTCTGGAAACCGGCAACGGGGAAAGATTTTTCACCCTCTTGAAAAGATATCTTCCGGACGGCGAGGTGAGCGTTGTGGACAGCGGTTATATATTATATCTGCATCCGGGTTGGACCTCTGAGACGATCGAACGTCTCGACTCTGGATGGGCCGCGAGACTGAAAATATGGATGGCAATCCGCGACGAGTATATGAGTGAGTCCGCAGTAGTGTTGCCGCGACTCAAGTCGACTCGGATCAAAGATTGTGTTATAGCACGGCACGACCACTGGCAAACCCCGATACTATATATGGAGTAAGTAGAGTTAATGGGTCTACATGACATACTTACAGCACTCAAGCACCGATGGGACGGTTATTGAGTAATATAAAATTCATTGCATTTGAAGTTGCAACTTGAAAAGCAATAAATCCTATATTTCTCCACAACTAGAACTTGGACTGCCAAGTCCTGTGGATATGTTATGCACCTAAGATAATCTATTTGGCCCCTATATAGGATCCGGGTTTGTCAGTGGCTGTACCGTGCTAAAAGCACAATCTTTGATCCGAGTCGACTTGAATCGCGGCAACACTAGTCCGCAGTTGGCTTCTACGGGAAGTTGGTGTTCGTATCGGCTTTCCTATATAATACCATCTCATCCGTCGCTGGAATTCCCCTGGCGTCTGAGGTTGTGCTCGCACAATGCCGCCATCAGTCTACGTTACTCAATATAAAATATTTTCGCAAGTTTCTTTCTATCACTAATTCCGGATAAATTAGCCCGAAATTTCTAGCTAGGTTTCACCCCGATTGGTAAAGAACTCATTGAGATACCGGGAATTATTTGAAAACATTCCAAAACAGAAAAAAATCTGCTTGCGCCTTCGGTACTGTTATTAGCTGTAAAAGAATCAAAAAACCCGCAGCGGTGACGAATTGAATGTAATACTACAGTAATTGTCAGCACGTCTGGTTCAGTTGAAACAAAGAGATCAGATCAGACTTTCTCCTCATTGACACGCAGCGGGATTAGCTGTTCCCTCTTTAGCTGTCCCCAAAAGTCTCGGTGATATCGATTGAGTTCGACACTATATTCTCATCCTCGTGTTCTGCATCTGGTCACCAAGTTCCAAGAGTCGTAGGAGAAAACAGATAGGGCCTTGGTCACTGTTCTCCAGAGTTTGAGTTCCAGCAGTCTAGTATTCGGTCTTCATCCACCCATCGAGGGATTGTGGGATAGACTGAAGGATACTACCATCTGTCATGTCCGTTTTTTCGCACCCAGCATTATGGGAATTCCTCGGCACCTTTCACATGCGGGAACCAGTAACATCGCTCTCTCATGAATCTGAAAAACCCACCAACCACATTTTAACTGCCGTACGAGTTTCCGAAGAATTCATGCATACACGATGTATAGTGATTAGCACCATACCACCTGGCGAGTCCGAGTCCCGTCCCTTTTTCTTGTTTGCTATTGTGATCCCGGATGTAAATGTAGGCCCCTACTCCCCAATTCCTTATGTCGAGTATTCTCAGATTTCTGGTCGTCAGCATAAATCCGACCACAAGTGACAACGGCGGAATCGTGTTTAACGTGACTGGGACATCATTCACTTGGTCTCCTGGGTGAGTGATTTGTGCATGACTATCCTGTCTATGAACACTCGGGACAGGTACGGAACTGACGGTCATTCATTTCGGGGCTCGAGGGCATGACGATTGCACAATCAAACCCGTTCCCTGTCGGCTCATCCGGTGAATATCATCCAGTCGGCTCGGAAAAACACCTATGTGTGCTATTGGTCCCGGACAGCGGAAGCCAGCTGCTTGACCCCGTGAGATCCTTGCTCTCCTGAGGGACATCGGCTAAAAATCAGCTTCAAGCACGAGCACAGCGCCACGGATCACCAGCAGCAGCAGCTCAAAGACATCTAGTGGGGGCGCTGTCGAGCTCCAGTGTGCCATCAAGTTCCAGACCGACACCGGAGACAACTTCAGGGTCGTTGGAGGCATGCTGGGCCTTATGGGGTCGGAGAAGAGGCAACAGGGCTCGCAGCGGGATGCATCAGGAAAAACCTCCTTTGGAAAATTACCTCCAATCTGGGGAAATTACCTTCCTGCTTTCCAAACAAGGCCAATTGGAGGAAATTGAGGCAAATATCCCCAAGTTTCCGCTATTGGCAGTATATCCTTAATTTCCAGCCTGCGTATATCAAACTGAATGGAACTGATAGGTCACAAATACAGTATGGAGGATCCTTTGAATTTCCATCGCGGTTGAAAACTTACAACCTCATGAAAGCATGATTTATGATAGAGCATGGTTCATAGATTAATTACTTAATTATCAATGTTCTTATGAGGTTAACGCTATTTGAATTTCAGCTTATATTTCTTTGAGTAAAATTCACCACCCAGAGGATTTGAAGCGGAGATTCAACGGAGGTTGCAACGTCTTCGCAACCAGTGATCATTTGGGTTGCCCACGGGGACACGTCCGAGCTTAGGGTATCTCACCTACTGATATATTTGGCTCAATTGATCCCATGAAGTTCTAGGTTCATTGGAGACGGCGGTATCAGCAAGACTCAAAAATACAAGTCCCTAGCCGAGCGGGCCGTAATCCGCCCGTCGGATCAGACGATGAAACCATCACGTGAACTACTAGGAGGTTGGTTCCTGATTGTTGATCTTGCTGTCAACGCGCCTTTCTTTCCTTCCACCACCACCATCTCCTCCAGCTTCCTCGCCCCTGCTGCTTCTCCCCACTCGCGCTAACCCCTCCTTGGGTCATATCCACACACCGAGATATTCTCAAGCCATCCAACGTGCGTTGCATGTGTTCGCACTGCTATGACTAACTCACAACGACATAGTTTCCTCTCGAGCCCACCAATTTAGACTAGCTTGGGCAGCTTCTTTATATTCTGATCATGGGCTCTCTTCCCCTTCGCCCATTCATCGTTTCCCCACCTTCATCTGGCTTCACTCTTGCCACCTCTCGAGTCAGCCATAGGCCGACTGATGACGGTCGTTCATCGCTCGAATGGTGTGTTCTTTATTCACATTCCCTCCCATTTACCTACTTGTGTTTGTCTGAGCTTTCCGTGACCCTCAACCCACGCCCGTGCGGCCTGAACGAGGATGTACCATGTTCCTCCTGATTCCATGTGAGTGACGGTCCCGTTGCATAGTGATTTATCGGCGGTAAGAAGGACGGAATGTGGTGGATTATAAAGAAACTTGGTAGGCCCCGATCTTCTTTTTGTCTGTCTTCATCGTGACTGTCTTTAGATTTATCATGACCAGGCTCTCAGTCTTCTAGTGCCGCAAGCGATGCACGTTCCACGTTGTGCTGGCTTTGTTTCCCTTCCATGTACAAGGTGTGTATAGTAACTTATCACCATAGTTTTCCCCCATGTCGGCATCTATTGACTCTACCACTCCCATCTCCAACTTTCACTACCGTGTTCCAGAACCGTGCTTGAAACGTGCGTACGTTGGTCGCATCACGATGTCATCCAGTGACACTCTTATATAGATGACGCAAAGTTTGAGGTTCGAGGGCAACTCCCTATGCAGCCCTATGCAGGTAGTGAGTCTAATATTCTTCATCATTATCTTTATTTCTTATTACTTGTGTGATAGACGAGACCTCGCAAACCCGTCGTGCACAGGACGCTCACTGTTCTCACCGTGGTACGTTTCAACTCAGATCTGCCTTATTCCGCATGTTCATTGGTCCTGCAGACTTTGGTAAACAAGTTTCGCGTCGATTCGAGTCAAGGCAGCACATGTAGATACATAAATACCATTCGTACCCATGTAGATATGCATGAATATATGTTTGTGAAGTCTATCCGTGAATGAATCGGAGCATCCATACAATCCAAACCCTACGGTAATGGATGGAAACTCAAGGTAATTTGCCTCCAACTTGGAGGTAACTAGATAGCAACGTTACTAGGAAGGGAATGGAGGTTATTGAGGATATTCGACCAAATTTGCCCCAAATTTGAGGCAATCCCGGGATATTGCCAAGGGAGGCTTTTCCTGATGTGGGAGTGAAAGCAGAAAACCCAATATGATTGCCGAATGACAGGGATCGGTACCTAATACTACCAAACTAAGCTACGCGCTGACAGCCCGACCACATCGTGCGTGGCACTCCTAATCCTTCTTCCCTGCTGTGTTGCGTACTGATTCATATCCTCGATTTTAGGACCACCATCCACCACCACTCAAACGTCGGTGCCGTGGCAGGTGGTGTGGTTGGTGGCATCATGGCGGCTTTTTTGATCGGGCTGGGCTGATGGTACGTCCGTTGCGGCCGCCAAGCGGGAAAAAATTGTGGCGGCAATTTGGGGTTGGTCAGACCTGCCATGGCAGGTACATGCATATTCTTTCTTTTCCAATCGGCCTGGAAATATGGTTCCAACCATGGGCAGACTCGCGGACAATGATATCTACACCGGGTCAGTGCCTTAAAACCTTGTCCATTCATCCATATTAATATCCTGTTGCTCTGCAGGTACCGAAACTCAGTGATATTAGCAGATGTGATTTAATTTTGACACAAGTTACTGAGCTGGAAAGTTTAAATCTTTCGCACAAGTTGCTGTAGAAATAAATTAAAATTTCACACAAGTTGCTGCAGCAGGATTAATGGGAAGCCAGGTCAAAATAAAAGGACCATAGAAGCGAGACTCGAACCGCCGGCCTCAGCAACACGACCAATGTCATGGCAAGCACGTAACATACCACTACACTAACTGACTGTTAAGGGCAGCCACAATATTGCCATCATAACACCAAGCTGTTTATGGAAACAAACACTGAGGGACAGGTTAGCTGGTTGGGCAAGAAATCATCTTCAAAAAGGAGCCATAGAGAGTAGGAAGCATATGCGATTGAGGCAAAATGAAAGGTTAGAGATTAGTCGATGGACATGATTTAATGGCGGCAGTTTTATCCACCATTACTCCCTGGTAGTGTAGTAGCAAAGTTAGTACTGTAAACTTGCTCCATTCCATGGATGACAGCAGTCTGTAGTTCAAGCCCGGCTGTCGGTTCTTTTTTTTTTGAACCGATTACAGTCATTCCATGGTCCTTGTATTTGCTGTGGTCCTTGCATTTTATTTTTTTTGTGGGCCCAGAGAGCGGATTTTTGCATAGAATTCTTTTGTGAATCTCTTTATATCATGCCCACACATTTCATGGATTTTTGTGGGATATTGAATATTACCCCCAAACTGTAGAACCAGCATGTGATCAGGTGATTTGCAATGTATACAACCACATCCAATTAATTGGATCAATTTTTGCAAAGAGAAATTATAAGGATCATCTAATACATCTCAAGTGTCTAGTACAAAAAGATTGAAGGAAATGAGGAGTAAGGTGGCTTGGAAAACACAGATAAAGTGACCACATCCACATGATGTTGATTATTCTACAAAAGAAACATGGTTCATGCACTCTACCATTGTCAAAGTTGTATATCAGGGGCAGGGCTAGGCCATAAGTGTACATACAGCAACAGAACAGGTGAAGAAACCAGTTTTGGGGTGTGAACAGGTTAAACTAGCAAAGCCAGAATTCACACCCAAGGACCAATGATGCTGGAAAAATTGGCCCAAACAAATCAGCCGCAAATCAGCCGAAGATGGCACTCTCTCTCAAATCTTTTTGTGGTATCATAATTTAGCTGTCTGCACAGTACCCCCTACATATTTTGTTTTGGCTGATAGGCTTAGTAATACACCAGGAAATCGGACTTTCTGAAACCTCATGCAAGGACCATGAAATGACTGTATGATCTGAGAGCCCGAAAATTGAGGTTTCGTCGGAATGTTATATGTCGTTCCACGGACCCATCATTCTTGTTTGAAAGGGTCAACGTAGTAAAACCATGCCCTTGTCGACGTAATACCATTGCATGTTCATGTTGGACCATGGCCAAAGATATAAATACAAATTCGAAACCTTAGATTTTTCCACTGGGGGAATTGTACTCGACCTCTTGGTCGACGAACACCTGCATTGTCTGCAGCTCTCACGCATTTAATGGCCAGACTACGTAAGGAATAAAATTACCCACCGGAGGCATGTCGTGCGTATCGTTTGATTGCAAGCTCTTGTTTCCGGTTGGGCTAAACTGAAGAGTATTTTGCGGTGCTTGTTGACGTGTCAACGGAAAGCCCATCGGTCTGCTCCTGTGGCGATACCAATTTCGGAGGTTTAACCTGGAAGTCTAGATTAAGGGACGAGTCGATCTGAATAGCCTGGTTAACCGTACGTGGCCAAGACAGAGTTGGAGAAAACTGAAATCCGATCAATTTAGTATTGTGAATTGGGACACATGGAATCATCTACGTTTGGCAAGATCAAAGTAGATCCCCACCCAAACGAAATTATTGTGCATGCTCAGGAACTGGGAGCAATCAGCAGTGGAACGATGTACGGATAATGAAACATACACAGATGATGGTAGCAATGACTGCGGCACCTAATCAAAGTCGGTCGGTATTGTGGTCCCTGCAGATGGCCAGCTCACAAGTAAGAAGACCGTCGTTGATAGTAAATATCACAACGGCGTCCATCATCTCTGGCTGTCTACCAAGGCTTTGTATTTAGACCGGAAAACCTCACAACAAAAAGTACGCACGAAATATAGCCTTGCTTGAGTTCGCGGAGATAATAATATCGCGCCCCAGATATTACAACATCTGTGGCTGCTGAAACAGCCCAAGAGCTTACAACAGGAATCTGCAAAAATAGGTAAGGTATCTCGGATGTTTGTGAGATGCAGACCTCGAAATTCTCCGCGATATTGTGCCATGTTTTAGTTATTAACCTGGATTCATAGTCAATGATCCTGAACTATTTCAGTCCGATGACGTACATTTCAGCAGCTCCGACTGGACATGTTCTCGATCAGCAGGTAAAATAAGCGGAACGAAACTACGAACATAATCCCATTGCTGCAAGATGGAAGGAGTTAACGAAGAAGTGGGTACACAGTGATAGGTATACCGGTTCTTGTGAGACATAAGGCGACCTGCATGAAGTTTAAATTATTTGCGGCATCCAGCAAGAAAGGGCAGCGTACAATGGGTCCCGTGATCCACCAGTTCTGCTTCGACATCTTGTGTATCCTCCACGTGTAGAAGCTGGGATTTAATTCATTAACCGGCGGAGGAAAGATCCAATTTCGAAAAACACACAGATTCGCATTCAGCGTGGCGATTATCGTTAATACTATGTTGACCTGAGGAGTCGACGGCCATATTAGCAGCGATGAATATCTCTGAAAAGAGATCCGCACCGGAAATGCCCTGCTCATAAGCGGTACATGACTAGTTTCAGGTGTTTTCAATCAAAGCACATACGGGACGATCTCAAGCAACTTTTCTGAGTTGTTAAAGTTGCGCACCGCATATTGCCAGATCGTTATGCAAACCGCGATAGTGTGCCCAGTGTCGGTTAACCTGCGGCTCTTCGATGACATCGTTGAGCTTTTCTAGAGCCAGAGAAGACCCACCAAATCCAGGCAACCTAGAGAAAGATTAATCCTGAGCACAACGATGATAATGATGTTGGAATCACCAAGGACCTGTAACGCAGGTTGTCGTTGGAAAATACTCGAAAGTAAAGGAGTGTCTGGAGGCCTACGACTGCCGACAGCCTACATGAATCAAGGTCAGTCATCTGTGAACAGCTATAAACGATTTCGCACCCTACAGAGGTCATACCCCCCACGATGAATGCACCTATAGTCAAGTTCAGGCTGTCCAGTTTGTCCGCCATTTTGGGGGCTTGGTAGAGTATCGAGGAAGGTCGTGGGGAGTTATATAGTATAGTCATTGCAGTGTAAAACGACCTGAATCGATGATCAGCATCAGAAGATAGCTTTGAATGAAGGTGGAATTGGTGTGAGCCAAGAAAGAACCGCATGTGAAAGGTTTCCGTCGTGTAGGAATCACCATCGTAGAAGATGAAGAGCATGATGATCACTACCGTGTTGCGACCGTGATGGTGAGAATTGAATAAGAACAGACAAGTACCTGACTTGGATTTTAACCTGTTATCAAGGAACCCAAGTTCGACGCGACGCTGTGCCGCATATACCGCGTTGAATGTGCCAGTGCATGGACTGCAGATGCGCCAATCTGAGTATAGCCTTCAGTGAAGTGAAGCGGGGTGGTATCTTCGCCAGACCAAATGTTTGGCTTCCTCGACGATGAAAACAGCCAAATGACCAAATGCTCTGGAGCGATCCAGCGCGTCGAGGATAATCCAGTCCCCCGTTATCTAAGGAGGGCCACATACACCCACGCCACGCCTGCATGCCCAGGAAATCCAAGTAACCCACCGTACCCGGATCGGTACTCGACTAGAAGGCGGATAGATATCAACCGCAAATAAAACGAGGGAAAATATTCTCACGTGGAGAAGTAGAACTACTAGTCAACGGCAAGTCAAGGCCGAACAACTCGCACCCTTTCTCCCACAATCCCGCCCCTCGATGCACGTCTACATCGCACAATTGTACTCCTCATTATCGTCGGAATCTGGGAGCAGCAGCAGCGCGAAGGCTGAAGGTGTGGGAAAGAATCTGATTGCGGCTGCAGAACGGGACTGCTCTGGGAATAAGCTATCCACAAAATAGAACGGACGGGCGGATCATGGCGAATAGGAAACGCAATGAATGGTAATGCGAAAGCGTCAGACTGCACTCGATATCGAGGGCAAAACGCGAGTGCTCTCACGCGCTTGTTCTTGGGCGGCTCCACACTGTCATTAATCATTTCTTGCGGTTCTTCAGAGTTAGACTGCCGCTGTAACGCTTCTGCCTTCTGCGTCGATGCTGTAGGGAGCATCCATCTCGCGTTCTTGTGCTCCGCTTCATCTTGGCGTGCGAGGTATGCCCATGCCTCTCCGGTGCGAAGACCTACGTTCGTCGTTCGCTTGTGTTTGCGTGCCAGCACGAGGACTCATCCTAGCAACGACCCAATGTAAGTCTGCTGCGCTTTATGCAGTTTCAAAGCTGTACATACCTCGATTATAGCTCATCTTACCTGACAGTCAAGGGATGGAGGCACTTGATGTGCTTCCGCCCTCTCTGCTTCTGCATCGGGGTCGTAAACTGAGATCATGATCCGCATCAAATGGTGGCGGTCAGAGTAGATGATTCTGGGCGATTCTCGCCTCGAGTCTGACACCAATTCCGGTAATGAGTCTGGAATTGTTTTTTGTCAAATCGTGCCAGAATCGCCCCAGGATCGCTTCTACTTTGACCGCCATCATTTGCATTTCGATTCTAGATGTGATTTTGGCGCGACTATGTGCCCAATAAATCCAACACTTCTCAATTGCATATGAGACAGAATTGTATAGAGTTACTGCTTATAAAATTGTCTGCAGGTTTTCGGGAAATTTCGTCCAAAAAATCGTAGCAAATGAACTGCAAATGAGTGTGAATCACATCTAAAAGAGAAAGAATCCTTGCCGAGTCAGTAGTTTTGTGATGAAGTTACAGATTTCTGACTAACAAGAATCACAATCGCAATCGCTACCAGAATCGTTGTAGAAACTCCTCCAGAGACAACGATTTGACGATTCTGAGGCGATCCTGAATTATGACGATTCTCCAACGATAAAGAAATAATCTGAGTAGCCCGCCGCGCGGCAAGGCCCGCTATCTTCTTGATTTGGGGTTTCATCAAAACTGGCATTCGAGTGTGACAAGATATATACAAGATTATACGGCATGCAGGGTATATAATAATATTTGAGCAGGAGAATGTGGAATCTGAAGAGCTCGAAATCAGGAAGGTTTGGCAAGTCCGTGTAGGATTTCGGAAAGTACCGAGTTTTACGATCGTTCGTCATTTAACGCCCTGTATTCAGTCATCGGACAACAAGGGAGCCGTCAAGACCGACCTTCTACGTATAGGTACCAGAGAAACTGGCGGTACTGTAGTATTACGTTCAATTCATCAGGCACGCATCACACTCACTTTTTCTGAGGGCGGCAATAATTCTTTCTCAATTTATCGGATTTTCTTGGATTTTTAAAAGTATGAAAAAACCGGGGGCGGTGTCGAATTGGACGTAATACTACAGTACTTGCAAATTTTTGAACTCCGGAATACAGAGACTTTCTAATAGAACCCCTGGAATTTTCCCCCGAAAAACCATGTACAATCAGATACGGACCAAGGACATTCCCTCTCCCAAAATGTGCACTTTGTCCTCACAGGCATTCCGAATCTCCCTTTGAAAGTATACCACCCGGAATCGATGTCCACGCAATTATGGGCAGAAAATGGGGCCAGGGCGGGGGCGAGCGTATGATACAGCCGTTTCAAAAATAGTATACGGGTTTTGATGGGGTGGTGCTCCTTCATTTGTGCTTACCACTGTTTGCGGCGGCGTCGTGGGCTAAGTTCGGTTAAGCTCGGTTAAGCCCCAGCTCCACATCTGGAAAATCGTATTGTACCTCTCTCGTCGACTGTTGGCTTGTTTTCGACGGTTATTTTGAATAAATCTAGAGGGCCAGACTCAAGGAAGTGCAAGCCAAAGTTTCGAGAGCCCATTGATTGTTTTCGAGGGGTGGCCAGAGACGCAGTCACAAACAAATGTCAGCAAAAACGAATGAGCACCACAGTATCAAAACCCGTATACTATTTTTGTGAACATGCGAGGTACGAGCATCCCAGGTGTAGTGTCTGTCTAGGAGAGACTAAGTGCTGTGCTCTCCGATGCTCGGATCGTGCTGGACCTAGCCCATCTTGCAAGACCATCGGAGTTACTCGGTTGCTTTCAAGTTATTCTTTCACCCAGGCAGTATCGAGTCTGCTAGGAACAACCAAAGATAGAGCGCCCTCTCACGAACAGTTTGTCGACGACCGTCTTCTTCTCTTCCAAGCCGGCGGCCAGACCAGCGTCAATGATTAAACCCGTCATGATCGGAGGTTCTCCGTTGCCATGCGGTCCTCGGTCTTCATTTAAAATAAGGCTTTTCCTTTTATGGCCTTGTGCTTGAACTGGAAAGGGAAGTTGAAGGCAAGTAATAGGCGCTAAGGATGCCGACTGGCAGTGCGTCGGCAGATGACCGTCGAGCGCATCCGAGTCGTCGATAGTGAGATCCCGCTCCGAGAAGGGCTTGGCTGTTCGGGTAGCCATCTTTTTCAGCAAGAAGACACTGGCAGCAGAGGACAACTCACGCGCGGGATGTTCACGACGGTGGGGACAGCGATACGACATACGTCGTTCGTTCCGCCAGCGTCCTCCATGTGATTGCACCGGGCTGTGTGTGTGTTTATGACGAGAAGACCGGTATTTGTGGGAAAAGCTTTCTGATACCTTTGTTCAAGCTGGCAACGCTGAACTTTGAAGACTCCAACTGTTGCGTGGTGGCGAGGAGAAACTTCTCGAAATTGGAAAAGGGGCCAAATCATCGAGAGTCGCAGCCTTCGCAGAATTTGTGGAGCATTGTGGGCTCAGTGCAAATCGCGGGTGATGCGGCGACAGAGGGAAAGGTCATCCACCGAGCGACGGGAACCGAGCTTCAGAAGGTCAATAGTCGGGGAGAAGTCTCTCGAAGTGGGATATTGCACCTGCAGTTGATGCGGCGGCAGCAGGGGAAAACAAGTGTCAGTGAGATTCTCAATAGGCTTCGGTTAGTGTCTTTCTGCCTGCAGTCTAAGCAATGCCAGAGAGAATTGTGGAAGAAGCTCACTTGTGGCGAGTAATTGGACAAGTTCCATTGAATTTGGGATGCCAGACTCGAAGTGAGTGCTCAATGGATGGAAAGCGCCCTTATGGTCACGGTGGCCTGTTCTCGGCGAGGGGTTAGTCGGCCACCCCCAGTTATTCGGCCACCTGTGAATATCTCACGAAGAATTTGACATCTATAGGAGTTTGACCTTGAGAAACCGAGTACGATGTAGGAATTTGGCGCTGATCGGCGACCTGCTTCGAGCTGACACATGTCAGATACCTGTCGGATATATTAACAGCAAGTATTCACGGTATATACAGTATATATACATGGCACCATTACTGTATAATTTCGTTCAATTCGACAGTCACGTGATTTTCGACTTGCGCCAGAAAATCCCATAAATCGAGAAAAAATTATTGCCGCAATAAAAAAAGTCGAGCGTGACGCGTGACTGTCGATTTGAACGTAAAAATACAGTATGTACGTAGCTTGCGCGTTTGTACCCGTACTACCCTCATTGTATCTGACCGTCCTTCGGGCTCTCCCCCCGTCGTATCGTGCTAGTCATGTGGTGAGCATCGCCTCCCCCTTCGGTGTCAAGCTCCCTGTGGGCCATGTCCCATCAGTTTCCCCTACATACGAGACTTCTCGAACTTTGGGCCAAGATGTGCAGATCAAAGATTACGCGATGTCTGATCGGAATTTGGAGCCATCATTTCTTAACTTAGCCTTTCGGCCGACGCTCCCAATTCTGCACCGTTTCGCGACTTCCTGTGCTCAGTATGTTTCCCTGATGCTGGGAATCAACCATGCCGCTTGGCACAAACTCTCTATTTTGTATTCCAAATCGAGAGCACATGGTTGCACAGGACGCCGAAGAACAGGTGGCTACTATTTTGGCTGGCTCGAGCAGACTTTCCGTATATCTCAAGAACCACGAATGCTCCTTGTTTAGCGCTGGGTAAGATATTTCTTTATAAAAATAAATAAAAAAAGATATTTCTTTATATGTGTCTATCCGCTTTTTAACTATGTTAATCCCTTCTTGCAGCCGACTACTGTAGTATTACGTTCAATTCGACACCGCCCCCAGTTTTTAGATACTTTTAAAAATCCAAGAAAATCCAATAAATTGAGAAATAATTATTGCCGCCGTCAGAAAAAATGAGCGTGATGCGTGACTGACGAATTGAACGTAATACTACAGTATTACCTAAAATCACTGGATTTCAGTGTCACCGAAGTATGTTATTTTTGGGGGGTTGTCGGAGTCTAGGGATGGAATTTATGCCCACTACACCGCCGTTTGTAAAAAATCTTTCAGGGATGTTTCCGCCAAGATGTTACGGAACAATTGTCCGATCATCACAGAATGCTTGGCCAAACATTTTTGAAACAAAGATAATCATATCCCACAAGGCTTGTGCAACGTCACATTGAGGAAACATTTTTCGAGAACCTTTCCTCGACCTTCAGTTAGATGTTTTGAAGGCCATTGTATGACTAATTTTCCGCCATTTGATAGCACAAAATTCAGTTGATATTATATAAAAAGAATAGGCGGGCGACAGGCTGGATGTACGGTATACTAAGGGGTCATCTATTAAACTATGTAATTCGCATCCTGGCGCGATGGGGCAACGAAATTTGCCAATCCCCGACATCAAGTGTCCTCATTCTCGTCGCCGGATCTATCAGCTTGGGCGGCAGCCGGGGGCGCAGTCGACGGGCAACCGACGTGGACAGATGCCCCGGTTGCGAGTGAGGTGAGGTCGACAGCGCCGTACGTCTGAAAGTCGCGATCGAGTACGTACTTCTTGATCCATCTATCAACGCAATGTCAGATCAATTTAAGAAACGGCTGGTGCTGAACTGAGTAAACACACTTGGACTGTTTTACAGGGTCGGGGTATGAAGTACGTATACCCGCAAGCTCCTTATCCACGTTGGTCCAGTATTTGGTATCGTCCCTCTCGGAAACCAATTGACGCTATGCAGTGCAGTGTTAAATTTCTCCCGAACACAATCATAACGAAATACACACCAGAATGGCGATCCGCCCGCACATGCGGATATCGAGTGGGACCGATTTCACCTTGAGTTTGACGAGAATGGCCTGTGCAAGATTAACAATGTTCATTGCGCCAGGACGCAGAACACTGATGTTGGGATCTTCTGGTTCCGAACCGAGCGAACCGAGGATCTAAGCGTGGGCCCATCAACTTTCGGTCATCACAGAGCCGAGTCTCGATAAGTACTCACTGTGTTCTTCACAAGGTTACGCCTGCTGACCAACACTCCCGAAACCGCGGTCCCAAGAGCATCCGTCGCGTGCTTCTCGTCTTTCAGCTCTGCACCAAATCCCCAGCTGGGATTGGCAAGAACCAGGTCCTGCCGATGTCGTAAAAAAGGGACAGTGACGAAGGAAACACACTGACGGTCAACAATTTACTGGGACCAATCTTGGTGTCACGGTATGCGGGGATCGAAGGATCGATGATCAAGGGACCCGCTTTGGTGGTTAGCTTCTCCTGCATTCAAAGGTTAGAACAATGCCTCCGAGTGATCACTGAAACGTACCATGAGCTTCTTAGGAACTTTCCACTCTTTGGCCACGGGCTGGATTAGGCTCTGGTGGTGCGCAATCGCAAGAAGCTGGCCAGCCAAGGAGACCATTTGCTCTCCACGCCCGAGCTGTTCCATGGAATGATATAATTCAGCATCTGCATCTGGGACTTGTCGGCATAGAGAGAACGTACTGCGGAAAATCCCATCAGGGCTTCGTGGTCTTCCTTCATGAGCTTGTGCGCCCGAGAAACTTCGCCAGCAAATTGACTCATATCCTCGGCGGGACGCTTGAGACGAGGAACGACAGGGGCCTGAAGGGGAGAGGGCGATCCCGGACTCGGAGGCGACTGCGCTGCACTTCCCGGCGGAATTGCGCGGACAGGAGACGGTGCCTTCAGAGGCGAAGAATCGAGTGGCATATCAAACATGTCGGACATTTTGCGACGGCTTGCCATTGCTGGGCAGAGAGAAGTGGGGAACGAACGTTGGTGTAAAGAATGGAGTTTGAGTGAGTGGCGAGGTGGTGGTTGGAGCGGAAAAGACAAAGGCAGAGGCTGTGCAGGACATCAGAATCATACTCTGCGCACGGGCCATCATCACAGCACAGAAACACCGCCGTCTTCCAATTATCTGGATGGCTCCTATTCGCAAAGATGCAGGTTAGTCACTCCTTCAGCGCTGTGGCAGTCCTGAACACGTTGAACAGGAGACTTTGAAGAAATACCGGATAGTTTGCCGCGTCGTCTCAAGTGTCTTGTTTGCTCTTCAAATGCTGGAACTGTATCTCTTCTTCCTACGTCAATAGCAAATCATCGTAAATCCCCAAAACATACATCAGCCCTCCGCGCAACTGTCGGGCCTACTCCGAGTGGTCCGACTCTTTTGCCGCCGTCTGTTCCCAAGGATCTTCCATTGATGCCAGCCGTGATGACCCTCGCTGCCCGCTATGCAGATGACCCTCTTGATTCGGATGAAGATATGCCTCTGGCTGGCATTTCAGGAACGGAGTATGGGAATAGCTTATTTAACGAGGCTATTTCGTATGGTGGGGAGATTTTCGATGCTGCTGGTGAACAAGTCATGTTTTCTGCAGGCGAGGTTCCTGCGGTGGATAGCTCTGAATCTATTCGGATCTGGAGGGAGATGAAAATCTGGAGTACTATGACCACACAATCTTCGCGGACATGACACCCATGATGGCCGATATGTGCGACAAGACAGATGATTGTACACTTTCTGATGCAGTGTGGGCCATGGCAGCCATGGGTGAGTGCAATATGGTATGCAGCGACTTGCTTTGAAAATTCCGGATTCAGGTCTTGATGAGTCCGATGAAGAAGACGACGAAGACAGCTCTTCGGCGGGGGTATTTAATGAGGACTGGGCGCCGCACGGTTCAAAGGCGGTGGGTTTCAATTTCCGCTATGATTTTGGCTGCAAACTCGAAACTGATATTCTTTCTACTTGGATCCAGATGTTTATGCTTGACCTCTTAGACAATTTACCACGCTTGCGACTTTCGGACGATCATCTAAAAGCGATTATCTGGGTAATGAAGGAATGTGGAACTCCAAATGTTCCATCCTTTTACGCGCTGCGGAAGATGCAGAAGAAACTGACACAAGATGTCGGTTTGAAGCCGCACCATCATACATCTTCTCTAAACAATCAATTTTACATGAACCATCCAAATGACCTGTTACGTCTGGTGAGAGCCTTGATTTATTCTCTCAAATGCTCTGATTTCGAAAATGCTTCAGGACTTTTCAAACCCTCTTGTTCGCGAGCACCTCCATTTTTATCCCGAAATCACAACAACAGTATCAGAATCGTGGCAAGCAGAGAAGTATGTGAAGGAAATCGAGGACGATGACTTGTCGCCGATGTGGGCCAACTGGGACGGAGCCTCGCATCGTCATTTTTATATCAAGGAACTTGCACAGAGCAAAGACGGGAAATATTATATCCCACTCAAATGGATTACATACAAGAAGCAGGTGCATTGTGATGCGTATCTCGTTTCAAAAGAGACGGTATGCAAGTTTCTCTGGATATTGAGCCACGGACTAAACTCTGCTTGCAGTCTGGAATATTTACGGTCGAGGAACATGAATGTAAGTAACGCATGCGAAATCAATCAACAATGAATTGAAGAATTTGAAAGTGGTTCGGGTTCTGGCCACAGACTTCCGCTATAATTTTTTGGATCTTCGAGTTCAGGGAGAAATCAAGTTCTCTGGTGAGCCTTGTTCCAATCTTCGCCTTGAGCTATTCAAGAACCACCATAGGGGTCCAGGATGCGTTCACACCGCATATGCCCCACCCTGTTCGTGAAATTGCACAGGGTCGGCCAGTGTTTGTGCTTCGTATTATGCCGTGGGCAGATGATGTCTCTGGGAATCAAAGCAAACAGTATAATGCACATATGAATATGTATATCGCGTACATCAACCTGCCACACCAGCTGCTGTCTCAAGAGTATTTTGTTCGCTTTTGCGCCACTTCGCAGTATGCCTCATCGCTAGAGCAATTTGATGCCTTGGCAGAGGACTGGTGAGTGTTGAAACATAACTTTTCCTGCAGTATAGCTGATGTTTTGAACTAGCATGCAGAACAAGTGGACTCCAACATATGATTGCAAATTGCAACAGGAGATTTTATTCCGAATTGGGATTCATCTTCTCCCTGCGGATAATCCCCAACAGGCTGAAAACACGTCAACTGCCGGTTCAAGTGCCAATCTTTGGTGTCGGGAGGATGACAGTGGAGGCTCAGCAACACATCGCGAAACGGACGAGGGATACCATGCGCTCTTTGCAGTAAGGTGGTCTTAAACATACCCGCTGCCTATGATTAACGAGTCCAAACTTTAGCCTGGAAAGCCACGAACACCAGCGGACACTGTAGCAAAAATCAAGGAGCAGATACGATCTGCCTGCCTCGGTGTTGCATCCGTGGTTGAAAACTTACAGACAGAGAGTGGAGTCAAGGATAAGATTTCGGTTCATTGGATCGAACTGCTTCTTGACCGGGCTCGAAAATTCAGCAAGCACGGGTTTACAACCGCGAGACAAGAGATCCGAGGCTCAACGATCCGAAAATAAAAAACGAGGCCCGCCAACTGGTTAAACAGGGCATAATCAACGAGATCCAGGAAGAACTGTTTGACTGGGTTATTATGCAACCACCGGAACGCTACGAGAAACTGGACGAACAGACACGTATTTTTGGTTCGGTGCTTTGCTTCCAAGTTTACTAATTTAATCGCAGGTATTCCCGAACTACGTCCTGGTGATCATTATAATGTTCTCCTTCGCCTTCGCGGTCTCGATCCTCATCGCGACAGCCCTTGTGAAATCCTACACACTGTGCTTCTTGGAGAAGACAAATATGTCTGGTACGAGACGACAAAGGGCTGGAATGATGAACAAGGTGCAATATTTGCTGCCAGGCTGCAGTCCGCTTCCATAGATGGTTTGAATCTCCCACCGCTCCGTGCACAATACATGGTCCAGTATAAGAAATCGCTGATTGGGAAGCATTACAAGGCCCTTCAGCAGGTTGGTATTTTTCAACTGGATGCACAGCTCTGTTCTCCCGCACTGTTCGAGCTCTGGAAAGCAAATGGAGTTCTCGGCGCATTGATCTGGTTTCCGGTGATCAAAAATATGGACCAGTATGTGGTGAGTCGTGTTTGAACATTTGAAATTCCTCTTCAATTCTTCTAGGCGGATCTCACAGTTGCGATTGACAATGTCCTCGATCGGTGGGCAATTGTTGACCCCACAAAAATCACACAGAAATACAAACTCCACGCTCTTCCCCATCTTCCATCCGCAGTTCGCCGATTCGGACCATCAGTACTGTTCGCAACGGAAATCTTTGAATGTTGGAACACTGTTTTTCGACTCTGCAGTGTCCTATCTAATCATCAAGCACCAACTCTCGATATTGCGACAACATTGGCAGATATGGAGCGTTTCAAACATCAAGTAAGCGGCGGCTGGTGGAAGCCAGTTGATGGTCACTGGACCCAAGCCGGCTGCAAAATTCAAACCTTTTTAACTGGCAATAAACAACTGCAGCGCCGTATCGGTTGGACTTCTCATGATGCTTACAAGGCCGGTAGGGGCTCGTGATTGCAGATACCCTCATTTTACTAATGAAATTGAAGGCTCAGTTGTGCCCGTCTCCAAAGCCAAGCGGCGACCCGATACTTGGAAGAATGCTCTGGGTTCAGCCTGGAACAACACCCTTGCAGAGCCTATTGGCCATGCGAACAAAAATTGGATTGCCTGTAAATACGCCGCCGCTCGTTCACAAGAGCCATGCTTCACAGGCTCCTGGGTGTTTATCCTGGATGGAGTTGAGGTAGATGTGCCTCACTCAAGGCAGTAAATTTACTGAGCTATTTCTCAGGTGTTGGCTGCTCGGATTATTAAGATATTGATCCCAGAGAACACCCAGCTGCATACAGCGGCCGTTATTATCCTGCAGATGTTCACGGTTTCCGAGACTGTTGATGATCACTACGAGATGCCTCTGCTCCTGAAGACAGAAAACACTGTTGTCTCCAAGCCAGAGGTATGTCCACATCAAGCCGTCTGTTTTTAGATCCTAATACTTTGTCCCAATGCAGCATATCTTGTTCAAGTTCAATGTGCAACACGACTGCCATCATTTTTCGTGTCCGCTTGCCGATTCTCCCGGACCACAGCAGGAACGTTCCGAATCAAAGTTGACACGGAAAATCAGGGCCCACAAGGACGATTCACGCTTTCTTCTGAACACTCACGCACTCCACAATGCCCACCTTGTTCGAGAGACGCTTCCGCGCAGTCTCACAGCACCAAAACCCTGCTTTGCAGATCGCCATGCCAAGCATTCTGAGTTTGCTTCCGCTTTGCGAGAGGTTGGCCCTGAAAAGCGAGCACAAGCAACGGCAAGAGGCCAAGCAACAAAGGCAAGGAATAAGCAGGATAAGGTGGACAAGGCTGCTGGTGTTACGGCGCGAGCAGGGGATCCAGCAACAAACATTGAATAGACCTTGGTTGAAATATGAATAAAATGTTGATCTAACGTTGAGGGAACATCTACCGAACATACCCCCAAGGTTTTATGGCAAACATTTGCACAACCTTTTTTCAAGCCTGTTTGGATGTTTTTGTCAAATCTTTCATAAACGTGGGCGGACTGAGGTTTAGGTAACATTGGACTGAAATGGGGGTGTAACTTTAGGTAGTGGGTCCTGTACCGCCCTATCAAAAACTTTTTGGTGCAATGATTCAAAACTTTTTAATGGGGATACTTTAGCTCCATGTATTCGTTCTCGTTATGCCAAGTTTGATATCAGTGATGAGCCAGGATGAGCCCGCACAACTTTAAGGTGATGATTGATTTTATCGCTGATTAATTGATCATGCATCAAAAACCCAAACCAGGGCCTAGGATACTCGGAAACTGCTATGGTAACTAACAGCGCCCAAAACAGCGCCAGTGATCCAGGAACAAAAGGTTTTTGCTCTCGCCTCGAGTTGTCTTCCTCTCCCTCTGCCTTGCATCAGTAAAACTGCAGATTTGTCTTTGGCATCTTACATCTTTGAAACACGTCTTTGAAGGTCTTTGTCCTGGTGGGGACATCTTTACGCATCTTTCGTCTTTTCTCTCCGATCTTACATCGTTGATCGAAGATCCTTACCTCATAATTTTACCGAGTGTTTTAATAAGTGGGAGATACTGAGGCCATAATGGGCTCGCTGGGGGGGAAGAGGACCAAAAGATACTATATTCTCGTGCGATGGTCAGAATTTAGAAATCCCTCCCAGTCATTCAAACCCCAACGCATCATGATGCGGATGCGTTGGCAACGGATCGACGGATGGCGGGATTGGGGACCATTTGGTTCGTTTTCCTTTCCCTCCATCTTCTCCCTCCCCCCACATACTGTATGCCAGACTTCGCCGTTCACTCTTGCGTCTCTTCTTCTTATCACGACCATCCCACCTCCCTTTGTATTGCCGGCCTGCAAACCTTTCAAGTCCGATACAGCTGCCTCAACCCTCAAGCCCTCAAGCTCTCTGCCCGTCCCGTAATCTTCGTCCGAAGCAACATGCAGCCTCAAACTTGTACTGAACAGACTCTTTCAATGTTCTTCAATCTCCCTCAAAGTATCTCAAGATGCTTCAAGCTACTCTCAAGATGAGCTCAGGAGCAAGTTCAAGAGCGAATGGCCGCCGTTCCACCAGAATTCATCACACACAAAAGTCCAGGCACTTGTCGTCATCAATGTCATCTCCTCTGGCCCGATCTGCTGAGTATACGAGTCCCCCCATTGCGGCATTGATCCTGTGTATGCAAGCGGTGCATAACCTGCCTGGGAAAGATCCGACATCTTTGGGAATTTTCGTCTTTGGCGTCCTGGCTATTTAGTAGATATGTTCCATGGCTGGGCGATCCCTCTCACTTTTGGCGAGCGGTAAGCCTACTGCGTGGGGCTCGCGCGTGCCCGCTCACTTTGACAGCGCGGTCAACCAGGGCCAACAACACTGCAAGCGCAACCGCACAATTCTTGTGAGTTTCTTGCTCTACCCCCATATTGCAGCTCTCGTTCCCTGTGACCCTTGAAGCCACGGTGGGTGTTGATTACACTGTGTGCTTTATTTCTTGCATGTTCGTGTATATTCGTTGTTTTTCATAGATCAATACAATATTTTTATGATTTACAAGGGGCTGGTCGGCCGCTTCGCGGCCTCCCATCCCCTTTTGTGAAAGTTATTCACTCTTCAAGGATAACGCACCAGTCAAATCTATGGTCCACTTGGTTGAATTGAGTTGTGTTAAATTGGCTTGGTTATTAACTGCGCAGTGTCTGGTGTACTTCTCTTCTCCTTCAAATGTAATTTCGACTCTGTCAAAGGTGTTCCAAATCCAGGGGAAATCACTAATGAGTTGAAATTTTATAAAGCAGCAAAAATTGGAGTTTATCTGTCTAGTTATTGGCTTCGTTGAATTAAGCTGAGTCGATTCGAGTATTTAGTGTGGGGTCCACAAAGGATCCTTTCGGCCCTAATATCAAATTCTGTCCCCAAGAGGTGAAGGTTTTTCAAATGAAACTTATCTGTAGGGCAATCTGTTAATTTTTGTATCTTTCCAGCAGTTGATTACATTGGACACTGTTTACGCCAGGAGGAACCTGTTGGCCGCAGCTGCCTTTGTTTCGATGCTGTGGGAGACATCTGTCAAAATTAGCGCCAGGGCAGTGTCTGTCAAAGTTAGTTGGAAGTGGTGACATGATGCCGGAAATGCTGAACTACTGATTGCCTGTGAGCCGGCGCACTCTGGAACCCAGGGATCAAGGGCAGCTCGCAATAAGAGATGGGACTCGCCATTTGCTCGCCATGCGGCCAAGGAGCGGAGATGGCGGGGTTTAAATGGCTTCAGACAGACAGAGAAGCGTAATCTTATAAAGAGGGTGATGTCATTTTATATCATTAGTTATTGCTACAGAAGAACTACTGTGGGTTATAAGGTGCCACGGACCGCCTACGCCACGGCTATGGAGGGCTCTCAGACTCTGGCATGTAGCTACAGAGGGCATATAAATCTACGGGCCTAATACAGGTATGTACTGTGCGTCAAGCAACCACGGCGGTTTTTCTTGATGTCTCGGGATAGCCAAAACTCGGATTGCAAATGCATTGCAAAGGTGGTATGGTACATTCTGCCGCATGCACAGCAGATTCGCTGAAACCCGGCACATCATGCAGTCTACATACAATTGGTGTGGCATGTCCACTGTCCATGCGGTTGTTACCGTTCTGGCTTCGGCATCCCACCACATCAGGTGCTGTGGCAACTCAGTTCATGAAGGTTTTTGGTTGAAGGTAAATAGTTCTGAATGTAACACCATTTTTCGTTGATAGTAGTAAGTACCAAAGTTGAGCGAAGTTGCAATATTTCGAATTCTAATGACGGGCCTAACCCACTTGTACTTGTACTTTTAATCAACCGTATGTCGCTCAGACGATATGAATGTGAAAACAAGATAGGTAGGCATACCTTGGGCCCGGTTTCGAAATACTCTCCAGTCCAGGTGAAGATGACAAAATTCCAGTGGACCCAGCATACCCTAATGGCGTTGTTCAAGGAGATCGTTAACTATGCTTTTACCCCAGAAATGGGGCCAGGACAAGGTTTTCCTACTTAATCTCACTCCAAATGGACACACATTTTGCCTCTTTAAACTAGGAGAAGTATTATGACTGCTTACCAAAATAATCTTTAGCCTATTTTTGTTGTGAAATTTTACTGGGGAGCGGCCAATGACCCGCATATTAGTCTCGATTGGAGGCTGGTGACTGTTCTACCTGAAAACATAATCCAAATGGGAAGAAGTAGAAGCCCCCATGTTTTGCAAATTAATTCACGACGTTGCTGGTCTGCTCGGGCGGCTGTGCTAGATGATTTTTGAGAGTTTGGGACCTTCCCAATAGCTCTATAAAATATTTACTGTAATACTAGATTATATAGCAGTACTTCTACCTACCTATATTCTCCTTGTCATTCCCCCCAGCTGCAAAACAGACAACAATTTGTGTTTATGTCAGAGGCATGGGAGGGGGGGGGCTGGAACATGTGTACGATTCCTCTTCAAAATGCAACAGCCGCTGTGGTAGGGTCGGATGGCCGGGACGTGGAAATCCTTCCACGTCCGCATTTTAATTCTATTCGGTTCGGGTTCTATCTATCATGACAGTATCTATTTACAATGTAAAGACGGAGATATACCGAATTTTACCATCGTACCACCATCTCTACGGCCAGTGCTGGGCGAGCGCCCAGAGGTAGTATCGACGCACCTCGCCCCTTCCATTCGGGAATGCCGTCAGTGGGCTTCTAGCCACCAATAACCTCGTTTCATCTTGTTTTACACTCCCTCTTATCTCACGGCACTTTTGCACGCTATCGACACTCTCTCCTCACGCCATTTTTGTGGCCGGGCATCTCCCTCTTCTTCACCGCATTGTGGGCCAGTTGATGCTTCTTCGCCATTTCCATCGTGCCATGTGCATGAGCTGAGGATAGATAGTAATGGTCAGTGCAAATCTATATATTTATGAAGGTAGTAGTACTGTACCACGGACAATCAAAGAAAACTCACTTCTCTCGGGATCGGGATCAAGTTACGTGTTGGGGGTACTGGGTTAGGGTAAGTTCGTTACTTCCGGTCATTTTAACTAACCAACCCAGCTTAGCACACCGCTGATTCTGTGACATTGCTGTGCCACAGATCCGAGTTTCTAGCCAGAGTTTGAAGATTGGATGATATTCATTTTCACTTGGAATACAAAAAATGTGAGCGTTGAAACAAGGCCGGCAGTTGATCAGTTGATAGAGGTAACCAAATGACCTTTTTTACATGTCACATGGGTAAAGGGGAACAAACCCGAGCAAAAAATGGTGGAAATACAAAAAAGGGAGGGAAAAGGCTACTGTGAACAACCCTAATGTGATCCACTGGAGCCCCCTGTTAGTGGGCTTTGCCGCGACAGCGCGCTACAATTGTTATCTGGTAGTTATGTTGAAACACATCCTATTGGTGTAATAACCACGTAATCTGGGCTCATACCTGCTCTCTCTCTCACTAGGCCCTCGGTTTTTTAACACATGCCATCCTTGTGAACCTGCTTGACTCGAAAGACACATTTTCATACCCTTTCTGTAGCTCATATGTACACATCAACTATGTAGAATCATGCATACAGACCTAATGTTCGAATCCGGATACATTTTGTTCCCAAACTGGCCTTAGGGGACTTATTTAGCGAGGTGGCCGACTAAGGTGTTCATTGCCTTTTGAAGCCTACCGACGAAAAAATATTCATGGTTACACTGGGACATCGCATAAATTGGGCCAAATGTTATCAAACGACTCTTGGGATGTGTGCCTTTGATTCGGGGACCAAACCTCTGTAACATTTGATGATGGTGTCCAGCATTTACCAATTAAGTCCAAGGTAGCCGACTAACCCTTCGCAGATAGTATATTGCGGTCGAGGCGATGGGAGGAAATTTCATTGGACCAGTGAAATTAATGCGCAAGATATTGAAGTCAGTAGCAGTCATGGGGGGGGGGGGGGGATATATTATACTTGCATGGTCCAAGTGCCTGAACTACGAGTTTACTGAAGGCAAATGTGAAGTACTGTAGAGGTGGTTATCTCTACAAATATCTACGTAAAGTCAACAGAACATACAACCATTCCAGGGGTTAGAGCATGCAAGACGCTGGCATTCTGTGTACTGGCCGGCCGTTAGAATGGCAGAACCTGCGGTTAAAACCCGGTGGGACCTGACCACCAGCCATTTAATGGCTGATGTGCGGGAGGAGTTTTTCCCTCCTCCCAGGTATAAATCCCCGCTGTTCACCAGTACTCAAAAGCTGTCGCATGTCGTCCCTTTGCGGGATGCATGTGAACACCAAAAAAAAGCCACAAATCAAGGATCCACGCCTGGCGGCACAGTTAAAAGCATCGGGGTTGCGTCGAAAATCTTCTGGACATCGTAGGCTAGTTTCGCCAGTAGTGGCGTGACTTCTCGGCGTGGGAGGAGCTCCCGAAAAAATCCCCAGGGCGTCGTAGATCTCCCTCGCATCTCTGGAAGATCAGCATATAGCTTGGTCAAGAAAACCTCTCGTATTTGCATTAGGGGCAGATGGTCACACAGAAACATTGCATGGGGTGGGTCCTCAACATAGGTGTGACAGAACCGACATAACTGCCATTCACGGGGGACCTCTGGCTTCCCTCGTTCCTTCCAGCGCCGGCGCTCCACTGCCAAAGAATGGCTAGATAAAATCATCTGGGTAAGTGCACGCCTATGGTTTGCAGATGTTATCCGGAGGTAGTGCCAGAAGTCCAGGGATTTCTTGACCAAGATTCGTCTCTCGGAATCCATCTCCAATCGGTCTGTTAATAGCTCCTCGGTCCTCGCCGAGTTTTCGATCTCGTGGTCAATCCAAGCTTCCATGGAGATTTTGACCAGTTTCATTACTTCCCTCACGACCGGGACCGTAACATCGCCAGCAATATCGAACTTTACGGGTGTGTGGAGTTTAGAAAGTATGATGCGGAGATCATTGAACCATGAAATCTTTCTGGCACGGGCAAGAGTCAGGGATTGTTGTAAAGCATTCCACGCCGGTCTCTGAGCCTTTGCATTATCGGTTTCCAGCTCCAGCAGGTAGCACAGGTATTTGAGTGCGAGGTAAACCCGACGATACTTGATTGGCCATATCCCCATCTCCGAAAACAAGACGGCAAGCATTGATCGCGCTCCAACACCTAGCATGCGGCGTAGGAACATAGACTGCACCTTTTCTAGTAGTGTCAAACCCTTGGCATCCACGTCCAGACAAATCTCGCAGCCCGCAATAAGGTAAGGATCGACTCGCGCCATGTACAAGGTCCGCATGTCCCAAGCAGTCAGATTTCCAACAAAGCGGTTGAGTCCGAGGATAACATTGGCCGCAGTGCGTGCTTTTTTAGCCTTGAGACAGTATTGTTCTCGCCAGATAAACTTTGTGCCAGTTTGAATACATATTCCAAGGTAACACGCCTTTTCGACCCGCGCAATGTCCTTTCCTTTGAGGTGGAATGTGGGATATGCCGGAGGTTTTTGACGGTGTCCAAATATTTGGTACAAACATTTTGGGATCGATGTTAGGCAGCCGTTATCGTCTGCCCACCGCTGGGACTCGTTGAGATGAGCTTGGAAGCCATCAGCAGTTGTAGATGCAGTCAGAATGTCGTCAGCATGTGCGATTTGGTTTACAGGCACCCCGTTCAGTTTTATGTCACTCGGATGTATGCGAAGGAGGAAATCGGCCATGAAGAGATTCCAGAGGTGTGGGGAACCAGGATCACCAGTGAGAATGCCGAGAAGAGACTTGAAAATTTGGGAAAATTGGCCTTCAAGACGCACGACATATCCAATGCGCTCGTACAAACATTTCAGCCATTCAATCAGGGGCCCGGAAGTCCCGAGTTTGGCGAGCTTGACCCAGAGCGTTGGCCGGTCGGTATGGGGAAAAGCATTCTTAAGATACAAGTATGCCAACATACAAGGGAATGTCCAGGTATTCAGCCGCGTCTATCATTCCCAGCAGGACGAAAACATTGTCGTTGGTCCTCAAATTATCCTGAAATCCGTTTTGTGTGTTCGGGATGGCACCAATATCTTCCGCGCCCTCGCGAATGCGGCGGTCAATGATCAGAGTCAAGATTTTGAGCATACAGCATTCCAACGCGATCAACCGATAGCTGGATGGGTCGGCTGCGTCCTTATCCTTCTTCAGAATTCCAATTAATATTGCCATTAGCCATGCACGAGAAGCGTCCCGGTGAAGCGCGGAGATCGGGAGTGCGTGTGAAAGCAGAAATCCAACTACCAACACCACACACCTCCAATCCAAGGCGCATGAGTTCGGGGCTCCACACAAAGTATATGTGTGCTGCAATCCAGCAGAACGACGTCGAAGCAGTCCAGTGTGGCATGTCCACCAATAAAATGTGTGTTTTATGAAATAGTTGCGGCTGTGCGACCAGCGCGCCGCCGAGCGTGATGATCACAACCAAAATATCCTTCCAACAATTCTCCTTCCTTCCTCGCCATCCTATTAATCTCTTCACCACAACCTCCAACCAAAACCAAAACCTAAACCAAAATAAAAGGACGGTCACTGGCATTGCCAGCAACAACCAGGACGATCCTGGCCTGGGTCTTTCCTTGTTCAGGGGACGCTCCATAAGTCGCGCAGGGTGCTGGGGTCGGGTATTAAATATGCGCCGACACGTCCAAACGAAACCGAAACTAAAGCCAAACAAAGAGCAAGGGAAAGGTGGGGTATATTCTTCTTTTTTTTAACTACTACATTTCGAGCTCCTTTTATACCTGAACTATTTGTACTTTCCAAATAAATACCTACAAGTCCAAATTGTGCAACTGTAGCTCTGTGCACAGCCAAAAACCAGTGTGTTGCCTCGGGAATTGGACTGCCTCCCAACATCCATGGGATTCAAACTATTCCACCAATAATATTCCTTGTTTTCCAGCTGTTACCGTAGCACTGGTTGCCTTGAGACACATGGCTGTGTCGCCGTTTCCATTGGCATGCACAGCAACGCGTCCTCCATCGCGTTTCGGACGTGTTTTGGTACAGACAATGTGGGACGATGTGAACTCGTGACCGTTACTCATTGTTCAGTTGAACCATTTCAAAATCCTGTGCGCAGTGCCCCAAGGCTGTGCGTACAGTGGCGAGATTTCGGGGGTTTAGATGTGTTTTCCAGTGCCAAATATTCCCCCGCTCATCACCGGTCCCGGACACAGAGATGAAAGAATTCAAGCATCTTCTCGTTGGGGATGGCCAGGCAGTCTTTGTACGAGAAGCCGTCGCATCCAACGGCGGTATCCAATCCATGCGCTTTAATGTGTCGTTTAACCGCCTCGATTTCCTCGATGGTAATATCCCGAGTATATGACTGCCGTGGTGACGTATCAGGAAGCCCTGGCTGTAGTTCTTCAGCCATACGTTTATTGAATGCGAACTGGTCCGCATTAAACGAGGCGGGTGCAGTCGCAGGATAATTTAAACGAGCCTCGAAGTCCTTGGAGAGACCTTGCAAGGAAACCTTTGATTTTTTCGGCCGTGCGTCGGTACGTTTTCGAACAAAGTTCCAGAACTCTTTGTGGTCTTTGCAGTCCATTAGCCCTTTCCGAAGTCCAGCCTGGAGCGCATGGACCTTGGCGCGGCCACGATGTTTTGAGTTATTATCCGTATCATCATCCGTGTCATTGCCCGATTTCCATGGTTTTGCGCGGGGAGGCGAAACCTCAGCCAATTCAGTGTAAACCTTGTGTTTACCATTGAGATTCATCGAAGGATATGTTGACCGCGGAAAAATCACGGCTGTGGGCACGAAGTTCTCGCTGGATGCTCGTAGTCTTTGCGCCCTCGATGCCAAGGAGTATGCCTCTTTCTTGGATTTGTTGTCCCAGTTTGAATCGATATGTACAAAGCAGGTGCGAGCATGTCGCGCAGCCAATATTTTCACCGTGTTCTTGAAGAGGTCGCCGTTTGTTCCATGGTGGTTTAACATCACAAACGGCGGAACCGCCGCAGGATGTGGCTGTGCCTCCGTCGAATATGCGCAAACTGAAACACTGCCACGCCTTTCTTGCAGCACCTAGTTCCACGATCGACAGCAGTGGATGTGCTACAGTCTGGATTGGTATTCTCAAATTCTCTGCCACCTTTATCTGAATTTTGTTTTTCGGCCTCGACTAGGAGTCAGCGCGGTTCTCAGGTAAGCCTGCAGCTCGCATTTGGAGGCCACAGGAGCTGCGTTTCAGATCTCCGGCCGTTACTACAGAGTTGCTGCTCGGATTTTATTACTGCTCTTCCTGTCAGAGGACCTCTCATCGTGAAACTGGAACGGGACACAGTTGGCCTGTCCTCCGCACAAACGGAGCATCACGCCGTTGAGGGTAATCATCCCGCTCTCGAACCTCATGAACGGCGGAAATCAGATGCCCAACGAAGATAGGCTCGGTTTTTCCTGGAATTGCCGTTCTAATAGTCGTGGAGCAGCTGATTCACATCTATAAACGCGACCCGATTGCTGTATCCGTCCCCACTGTGGCGGTTGGGAGATGGGTGGTAGCAGGACCGTTGATTATCCATGGGTAGGTTAGATACCGATTTCGGCCCTCAAGAAAAAATTGTCCGAACTTTCAGAGCAGCCCAGGTTCAAAATCTTGTCCGAATTTTGCCTCTAGCGGGCGGTTCAATGAAAATTTGTCCGAAGTTTGCCTTTGACCTCAAATTTTCAAGAAAATCGCTCCATGGGCTGGAAAAAAAAAGATAAAAAATCTTTCACATTGCGAGCTATTGGTGGCAAGTTTTACAGGAGTAAGTGGGAGATCGCCAAAGTTTTCGGGGGGAGCTGGGAGTTCATTGGGGCAGGTATCTGCCAGATATTATGGCGAGCTGCTTCGACACAGGTGGGAACATCTTTGTATTCCCCCCCTCTGTGCAATCCATTCAGTGGGGTCCCACTGGCATGGTGAAATACCATCAGAGTCAACTGAATTGTCCATGGCAGAGGAGAATCCAGCAGAGTCAAATAGGAAGATGTGTAGTTTTGCGGGGAGTGAATGTTCAAGTGAGAAACTTTGACTGAAGCTACCGCTTCAGTATGATCTATTTCTTGTACACTGTCTGTCAGTTCAAAGATTGTAAAGTCAATTTCCTGATTGGGCGTACAATAAACTTCAGCACAAAGGAGTGCTACCTAGTAGGGTAATTGCTTGTTCCAACACCGCATTGTCCGCACCTGTATCTGACCTCAATCGGCGTCGACACGGTGTCCGAAATTTTTCTTCGAGATCTTCGCACCGTCCGGCGTCCGCAGATTTTGTCCGAACTCCACTCTGACTTGACCCGGCCAAAAAAGGAAGTTTGTCCGAACCCAGTATCTAACTTACCAAGGGATAATCAACGGCCCTGTGGTAGCGCTGTGAATGCTCCGGCTCGTGACCAACAAATCAAAATATTCCCGCTACCGTAAGGTAAGGGTCTTAAAGAGCCTGATTTTTCGATTTTGGCCGTGCATCACATTTTCGTCAGCATTTTTCGCGTAATGACCTCTCCCATCTGCCAAAATGTGTCAGCTTGCCCCAGTCGGTTCATCTGCCGATGATTGCCGAGAGCAAAATGATAATCCTGCTGACTCGGTCCTCGGAAGTTAACCGAGAATTTGGCAACCCTTTGCTCTTGATGTTCTCCCTCGCTCTTTTACCAAATTCTCATCACCATAGCTCTAGTTACATCATGCAAGATGCTGGCACTCTGAGAACTGGCCGGCCGTTAAAATGACAGAACCTACGGGTAAAAACCAGTGCGACCTGACCAGCAGCTAAATAGCCGCTGTGCGGGAGGAGTTTTTTCCTCCTCCCAGGTATAAGTCCCTGCTGTTCACCAGTTCACAGAAGCTGTCGCATGTCGTCTCTTTGCAGGATGCATGTGAACCAACCAAGAGCTATGCCGGAAAAACCACACCAGGTGGCGGGCGCATGCAGAGCATCGGACTTGCATCATATATTTTGAGAACATCATAGGCTAACTTGGCAAGGAGTGGAGTAACATCCCAACGAGCCAAGACCGCTCCGAAAAATCCCCAAGGCGTGGAAAATTTGCCACGGATATCAGGAAGCTCCGAGTACAGCTTTATAAGGAACACTTCGCGAAGTTGCAGAAGTTCGGGATGGTCGCACATAAATGTAGCATGTGGTGGATCTTCGATGTCGGACGCACAATCGCATTCACGAGGAACAAAAGCTTCCCTCGTTCAGCCCATCGTGTCGCTCAACTGCCAAAGAGTGGGCAGATAGAACCATTTTTATCAGAGCGTGGCGATGATTGGCAGACGTAATCCTGAAGTATGCAGTGCCTGAACTCAAACGATTTTTTGACGAGTTGACCACTTTTGTAATCCATGTCTAATCGGCCAGCAAGTAGATCTTTCGCTCTCGGTGAGTTGGCTATTTCGTGCTCGATACACGCTTCCATGGACAGTTTGACATTTTCATCACATCCTCGACGGCGTTTACGGTTAGTTCAGCGGAAATATACAGTCCCACCGGCGTATGAAGTTTGGAGAGAATAAATCTCAGATCATTGAGCCAGAAATCCCTTTCACACAAGCAAGAGACAAGGACAGTTGAAGTGCATTCCATGCCGGTCTCTGAGGCCGCACATCGTCTGTTTTCAAATTTGTCGGGTAGCAGAGGTTCTTGAGCGCAAGGTAAACACGCCGATATTTGATTGGCCATATTCCCGTCTCGGAAAATAATGTCGCCAGCATAGAACGTCGCCCGACTCCTAGCATGCGAGGTAAAAACATGCATTGTGCGTCTTCAAGGAGCTTCAGGCTCTTCGCATCTACATCCAGGCAAATTTCGCAGCCGTGGATAAGGTAAGGGTCCACGCGTGCCATGTAAAATGTGCGGGCATCCCATGCAGTTACGGAGGCTACCGACAAATCGGTTGAGCCCAAAGATGACGTTGGCTGCTCTCCGTGCTTTCTTGGCCTTGACGCGATAGTGTTCTCTCCAGATAAATTTGGTTCCCGCCTCAACCCAGATTCCGAGATAACAGGCTTTGGGAACTTGTGAGATGGTGTTCTCATTGAGTCGGAACGTCGGTTATCCCACAGATTCCTGGCGACGACCACGAAAAATGGTTAAGGGAATTCGGAACGGAAGTTAGACAGCCTTTGTTGTCTGCCCAGCGTTGTGTGCCGTGGAGATGAGACTGAAAGCCGGAGGGGCTCGTGGAAGCAGTCAAGATATCATCTGCGTGAGCAATCTGAGTGATTGAGACCCCGTTCAGCTTAACATCCCATCCAAAGGATATCTAGGATAAAGTCGGACATAAATAAGTTCCAGAGGTGGGGAGAACCCGGATCACCAGGGAGGATTCCTAGCGATGACTTGAAAAGCGGGCCAGATTGCCCCTCCAGTCGGACCACATAACGAATGTGGTTGTAAAGACGCTTGAGCTATTCTATCAATGGGTCCGAAATCCCCAGTTTTGCAAGTTTCATACACAGGGTCGGCCGGTCTGTATGCCGAAATGCATTTTTGAGATCGAGGTAAGCAACGTAGAGAGGGAGATCGAGAGATTCCGCCTGTCCATCATTGAAAGAAGAAAAACATTGTCGTTGGTCCTTAGATGATCATCAATCCATTTTGGGTGATCGGTATCGCTCCGATGTCCTCTGCACCTTCGCGAATGCGCCGGTCAATGATCAAGGTCAGCATTCTGAGCATGCAGCACTCGAACGCGATTAAACGATAGCTGGAAGGGTCTTTTGCATCCTTATCTTTCTTAAGAATTCCCGCTCAAAATTGCCATGAGCCACGCTCAAGGAGCGTCTTGGTTTTGGATACAGAAATGAAAGAACTCAAACATCTTCCCATTAGAAATTGCGAGGCACTCCGTGAAAGTGAAATCGTCGCAGCCAACAGCAGTGTCCAGTCAGTGTGCATTGATATGCCGTTTTATCATTGCTTCAATTTCCTCGATGGTAATGTCACATGTATAAGATTCCGTGGTGAACTATCTGGAGGCGCTGGGTGCACGTCTGAATAAACTTGAATATTTCCTCAGATGCATTTTACCATGGAATTGCTGGGTCGGCAATGCGAATTTTATAATTTGAACGTGCCGTGCGGAGTGTATTGCTGTGGAATCCCTTTGCAAAATATGTCTGTGCCTCTGTCTTCCATTTAATCCCTCTTTGGGTTGGAATCATTACCATTCCTGACTATTTAGTCTCCAATGCATAGGAATAATGCGTGAACGTGAACACGCAGAGTAAGCTTTGAACTGCCGTGGATAAAAATACATAGAGTCTAAGCTGAGGAATAATCTACCCTGGTAGCGGGCCGTGCCGCTCGTCGGCCCTACCAGCTTTATTTCAGCACGATTAGGATAGAAGATTCTGCTGGCGGCTTTGATACCCTTCCCAGAAAAACATCTGCCCACCCCGAGGCCAGCTTTGACTAAGTATTCTTCGGGTAAGACCTCGAATGAATTTTGTGAATCTCTCTTGTATTACTCTGTCGCTCAATTTTGTGTTTTAGAAACTAAAATAGTACAGATACCAGTATCTTTCTTTCGAAGAAATTTCGTCGCTGAATTCATCATGCGATTGAAATATAAAAAACACCGCCCGGGCTGCCTCGGTGTATTGTAATCTCACTTCAATATTTCAGACGATCATATATCCACGGCACTTTCTTGATATCTGTAATGTTCTTCTTCGTTTTCGGCATCCCAGTAGCCGCCCTTCTCCTTATCTGGTGACCAGGGACTGGGGTTACACTTTTCCTCCACTGCTCCTGTTCCTCCGCGGATGTCCTCGTCGAATGTGGCCACAATCCTGCCTGTTCCCCGGGGTACCCCGGCATACTCGAAGAGGGAGGGTCATACACCCGAATAAAGCTTCTTATACGTTTTCATTTGCAGATCTGACTTAGGTGTTGTCGACACAACAGCCTGAAATTACTAACGGAACATTCAACCGGGTCTAAAATCGTTCCAGTTCCTTCCGTATCCTGCTGTAATATCTAGTAAAACCTCCCATCATTTTTCTGCAACTGAAGTCGAGTAAGGTCGAGGCCGTCGATTGCGCGTGCGTTGACCATTACGACTCCCTCGAAAATTCCCCTCCCACCCGGCCCAATCGATGCGCCAGCAGTCCGAGTGGCGAACTCGTACTTGGTCAGGTCGGTCGCTGATCCCGCGGTGAATCGGAATTTGGTTTCCCGGGTGCATCTGGTGAGGCGTCAGTGTCCTTGCACGAAATCGACCAAAGAACTGACACCATGAGTTACACGGCTGCACTGATGGCTTAGCTTTTTGTTGACACTCAGGCTTGTTACAGTTTCATTGTGAAATTCTTACTGAAATCGCAAACGGGGACCGGTTAGATTCGACGCTGTATGGAGATATGGGCTTGGACCATCGTGGCAACCATCACTTGTCGGAACCGCACCGGAGTTGAATCATGACCTGATCTCTTTCCACTTCTTCCTCACCAACGCGACTTTCTTTGGCCACCGATCCAACAGTGAGATTGCCACCAGCGCAGATCCTAGCAATCCCATTCAAAACAAACTCGACTTGTACGTGTAAACGTTAACGCACTGCTGTGCCACACCTACAGGCACCCACTTATAAAAGTCGTCAACAACATCGGAGGCTACGCAATGTCCGTCTGGCTCATCACAGGTTTCCTTATTCTCGCTAGAATTAGGTGTCAACACTGAGAATATGTTCAGGAACCTCCTCTGGCTTCGGCAACTGCCTCGTTGCGTCCGTTCTCGCACGCGGCGACCGTGTCATCGCAACAGCGCGCTCGCTACACGCCTTGAAGCACCTGGAGGGCAATCCGAATGTGCTCCTGCAGCAATTGGACGTTACTGCCGGCGCGGATGCGATTGCGGCGATCGTGAGCGAGGCCGCGAGTGTTTGGGGCCGCTTGGACGTCGTGGTGAATAATGCGGGCGCAGGGTACCCCGGCCTACTCGAAGAGGGAGGGTCAGCTCCCCATAAACCTCACCCTAAAGCTCCTGATGTGGACTTGTTGATTTCTTTCCCAGATCTGACTTGCTCCGCAAACAATTCGCTGTGAATGTCTTCGGCGTCATGGACGTTGTATCGGCCAGCCTCCCGTATCTACGTGCACAGAAGGCAGGCACGATCGTCATCGTGGGCAGTCGTTCGGCGTGGAAACCCGAACTTCCTGTGCGCTTAATATCTATCTCTTTTGCGAATTTTCATCTCAACCTATCTCCAGGGAATAGGTACGTAGTAGGCACCGTCTCGATCCTTCACACAAGAACAAAAAACTCCCGCTGATCTTTTGCAGGACCGTACGCGGCGTCCAAAGCCGCTGTGCAAGCGCTCGCCGAAACCCTCACCGTGGAAGTCGCCCCGCTTGGCGTGCGCGTCCTCCTCGTCGAGCCCGGCGCATTCCGTACCAACATCTCCGGAAACGCGTATTTCAACGACAACACCATCGCAGACTACAATCCACTGCGCGCTGTGAGCGCCGCGCGTTTCGGATCTTTGCTCGGGACGGAGCAGGGTGACCCGGCAAAGGCGATGGAGGCGGTGGTAGATGTCGTGCGCGGGGAGGGAAGAGCACGAGGGAGGCCGTGGCCCGGCCGCTTGGTGCTCGGGGAGGATGCGGAGAATGATGTGCGCGCGAAGTGTAAACGGGTGCTGGACATTGTAGAGGAGTGGAGCGATGTTGTCAGAGGTGTGAATTTCGACACTTAGAGTGCCGAACGGTGTGGATGTATAGTAGTGTACCTCAACTGTACGCTACTCGAATGAATGTACAAATATTCCGCCCTGGAGACTGTTGCCAAACCTTGGGCCGAATAACAGTCGAAATACGCCAAGGTGTGTGTCAATGAACTCATTCGATTATGCAGCCCTCCGTTTAATTCGCTTCTTCAATGAATATTTTTGAGTCTTCCATGGGAGTAAAACACTGGGGTTGTCAAACACCGCGAAATTCATGCACCCGGGTAGTGAATTCAATGACTCACTATCTATGTGAGTGAAAATGGTTTCGCGTACCTGGCATCCATTTTGAAATTCAACATCTCCACAACACATATTGGTGCCTTCCTCACTTTGAACGCGATTACATTTCAGATCAACTATCATGAAAATCTGTCGTGAAAGTGTCACTAGGTCGTTTCAAGACTTGCGAAAGCCTGCCCTAAACCGTTGTGACGGTATTACTCCAAGACTTGATATATGAGGACCCACAGCTCCACACTCTCTCACACGCTCTCTTCGACTCGAACCCCCACCACCAAGTGCATCGTCTACCACCAGCCGTACAAGGGAAACTGCTGAACAGATGTTTCTGGGCCCATCGCCGTTGTCTGTGAGTTATGCCAGCATCTGTGGCAGCTCGGGCTGACAGCCGCTCTCAGAGTCTGGCTTCACAGTATTGACAGTTTTGCGGGCTGTGAGAGATTGCTGGGCACACAGTGGTGCGAGCCTTGTTCTCTGTTGATTCATACTTATCTCATATAGCTCAGACTGCGGCGGTGAACTCGGGATGTCCCGTTACGGTGTGGGACGGTTGATCAGCCATTCGTGGATACCGCTCTAGTGAGCACAATCTTTTCTTCCCTTTGTTCAACTATCGTGAAGGAGAGGCCAACGAAACCTTTCCGAGAGTATATATCTGCAAGGAAGATCAGAACGACGTTACAACCCTGAAATGTTTGTTAGCACGTAGTTACTTGATTGTATTTTCATGAAAAATTGCATCGCATGTCACCATCTTTTCGTGTGATTCTCCGTATAATGCTCAGGGAATGGATGTATTAGCCATGTGCTCGTCTTGTACAATTCACGTCAAAAGATGGTACTTTTTTATCGTTAAAGCTAACTTTTTCTACGCGAAGTTCATGTAGTTTTTGCTGCATGAAATTCATGGAAATTGCACGAAATTCAGGAACTTTCATGGGGAAAAGTACTATAAAACATAGTGATCCATCTGCATGAATTTCGCGGCACTTGACCACCCCAGTGAAAATAAAATAAGGCCGACAAGCGGCAGAGCCCGGTAACAAGAAATTTAACCAATACTCCATCGGACCCAATAGAGGTTATCGTTGCAGTTGAAGATAAATAGATGCATAAGAAGAGTAATTCTCTGTGGACTGGCCAAGTACTGAAAAAAATCACCTACTTATCAATCTGATGTGATGCTGAAACAGAGATTTGGCTCCGGAATTCATGTATTACTTTCGTAGAAATAGCGCCAGAAATATGCTGAAGGAAAAAACCATAAGTACGTGCAACTAATATCACAACGAATTCGGCGCTGTTAGAAAAAGTCGGGATGGCGAAGAACGAGTAAAAGTATTATGGAGAAGACTGAGTAGCTAACTGAAGATGTATCGTTAACGTCAGCAGCGCGGAGGGAGAGCTAGCCTGCAGAATCCTGTGCCAAGAGACGAAGGAATGTCGACGCGATTTGAAGGCCCTTCCGTTGCGCGGCGTCGGCTTTCCAGTGTCCGTCGTCCTAGCATGCCCTTCCATCCACACTTCTCCTTTTTCGATACTCTCGTCCAGTGCCTGGTCTCCCACTTGCGGCCGGGCCGCTTAGACACGAAGGAGTCTATTGGACGTTGCTTCCTCCCTGTGTCGACTCCAACGCTAGGTAGTCGCCGCGCGCGCCGGGCCTCGGTTGCCGATAGATCGAAGGGCACGGGCGGGGACGTGCGCTTCGGCCGGGCCCCGCCGACCCACGACGCACGCTTCAGGGAGAGCCAGCCGGTACAGATGCCGTCGTCGGGGTTCATGCCGTCTGGGTGTAAACTGTAGAGGGTTAGATTAGACTCGTACAAGAATAAGTACCAGTCTAAGAAAAAGACCAAAAAGATAAGTAAAAAGGAGGAGGTATCGATGAGGCTATCGTATCGGGATCTCCCCACGTCCCATCAAGACAAATGAGCAGAAAGAAGAGCCAAACTACACCTCCAATGCTTCCTCGGACGCATATACAAGAAAAAAACACAGTGAGCACAGCGATATCGAGAAGGAAATGCAAACATACAAATGAACTGAATTTGTCGGGGCGCACCCGCGCTTTAATTTCTAAACCCGTATGCCTCATCCTTACACCCTAATTATACCTATCCATCCTTTACGAAAGCACTATCATGTTCCCTGCCTCTCAATACACTTATTTTCAGCTCTGAATTGACTTGTGAGCATTCTGAGCTCATAACGGGCCTTGTGGCATTGATTCTGAGGGACGATGTCTGATACATGTATGAGTTTGCTACCCAGTTTTGTAGCCCGTAGAAGCTCACCCTAGTTTTTTTTGCCTCTTAGCTTGATTTTTGATGCTATAACACGCGAGTTCGGCGCGGGCAGCTGGGGCTTGATGGGACTGATGGCAGCTGTCGGGGAAGGGCGCGAAGCGAAGTCGTCGACCATCTTTGATGGCAGCGACAGGGGAATGATGGGAGGGCGGGTGCCCCCGCCTCCGGTAGGCACCCAAACGGGCTGGGCAAGCGTTAATTACAGCGTAATTAAGCTGCCGACCCATTCCTTAGTGAAACATATACGGCTCCACCGCTACTTAGCGGTGTTTGGTGGGCTATACAGGTGTGCTATCGAAATCCCATGGGAGCAGTGTTCGCCCAAGGCCCAAGGGCTTGACCCCCAAGGCCTTGGTTCAAGGCCTTGGATGTTTTGACCTGGAAACCCGCCCTTGGCCAAGCCTTGGGGTATCATGTTTAGCCACTTGTAATTTCTGTTTCTATCGTTTTTCTTCAGCTTTTATCTCTGGCTGTCTCCGACCATGGCGGAGAACCCGCTTTGGGCGTTTTCCACCGGGGAAACGCCACCGGCAGGCAGCTTTTTGAAGTGTTCAGGAAATTACTTGCTCCTGCGTTCTTCGGCAGGCTAAAATTAAACGGAAGAACTGCGAAGTCATGTCTCAAATTTTCTCTGATTTTCTCGTTTTTCGGAGATGTTATGTGGCGCCTGCGAGCTTCGGGCACCAATAAGCGGGGAATCAGTTACTGCACTTCTCTCATTCAAATTGGCTCATCCTTGCGTCCGATGGCCATAGCCATAGCATCCTCGCTCCCGCTCCCGAAAACGGTGGTCGTCCTAGGCCCGTCTTACAGCGGTTCAGCTTTGCTTTTATCCTTTAAGTTGTCCAGTGCGTGTTTCTACTTGTTCTTCCTCAACGTCTGGCGTTCGCCAACGTTTCATTCGGTGCGTTCGAGGGCGTTGGGCGGACTCAGTGATGGTGGGCGTGAGAATGGGAAGTAGGTGGTGGGTGAGAAAGGGAGGTGGATTGGATGGACGGCCGGGGCGACGCAGGGTTGAGGAGGTGTCAAAGTCCACGTCAAGCGACAAACCAAGACATGGAGGCGCACCGTGCGCATTGGAATTCATTAATTAGCGACGCGTTCACTCCCGAAATACCTCGTTTGAATCGAGGCCCTGCCATATGTTCTCAAAATCCGTATCTTTCTTCTTCTTTGCTCTCCTTCTGTGTAGTTGACAACAAAAGCCGCGAGGCACAGTGCCCATCGGGTTTCGGCTGAACGTTGAACATATAGATTCACTTTCAGGTTGTGCCTTCTCCGAGTCATTGAACCTATAATATAAACGGTAAGTGCAACTTCCTGAGGCCTGGTAAATCATCCTTTTGAGGTGTGCAGCTTTCAGGGGGGAGGGCACGGCGGGATCGTGGGGAGCGGTGAGAGGGGACTGAGTGAGAAGGGGAACGATGAGGGGGATGAGTGTGAAACGGAGGACGAGATCGAGTAGGGAGAGGACGCCGAAGGAAAGAGCCGCGAGTGCTTGGCGATGAAGAGAAAATCGCATCGGTGCTGGAGTCCAAGCTGACGGCGCAGGGTCAACCAAACTGGGATTAGGGTGAGCAAGAAACTCGAGACAAGACAAGACAAGACGTCTATCCGTTCTGGGTTGCGAGTCGAACGCCGGAATTGCTTGGGGTTCTCAAGGTGACGGACGATCTTGGACCTGGACCAAGGAGGAAGAGGAGAACGAGGGTATCAGTCGGCGCAGGCGGAGAGAACGCAAGGAAAATGGGGAAAAAAAGAAGAAAAGACACTGCGGAAAAGACGAGAAAGGCAGCTAGCCGCTCGCTCGATACGCGCAGTGCGTCATTCGTCGAGAGCACCATGCGACAGCGCGGTGTGGTCCATTCCTCCTCGGGACTCTCATCCCCGCTCACCGCGGTTGCATCTCCCACCACCTCGAGCACGGTCACCTTCACCTGCGAGTCGCTTCGATGCGCGGCACCGGTCCCTGGCGGTCGGAGCTCTCCGTTCGTCTGCGTCATCTCCTCTTCAACGAGCCTTGCATATCCGAGCCACACCTGCTGTATGACATCTCCAGCACGAGTTCATCCTTCTCTCCGCTTTCCTGTCGTCCTGCGCGCAGCTCATCCCGTATTAAACACCTCGTCGTAGATCTCCCTGCGCTTAGCATACATTTGCCACACCCTAACCGTCTCGCCTTGTACAATATCGATGTCGTATCCTGGGGGTCGATGAGCAAAGGCACGAGTGTGCACCGCGCTCCCTGTGACGCCTCCGCTCCACGCGCTCCTCGCGCCATCCTGCTGGTCATGCGTCCCCAATCCTACTATGTGCAAATATGTGTAGCGTTCCCCTCCGTCTTCCAGCACGGCCAAGAAAAAGAAGAGGATCATAGTAAAGGGAGAGAGCATACCCCGCCCCCACTACGGCCGTCGACTCCATCTCCTTCGTCCATCCAGATTTGGGGGTGCGGGCCTAGAAGAAGATATTTATACGTCAGTGAGCGATTCAGAAGATGGATGACGAGGAAAGAAAGGGTGCCATTGATGGAGTTGTGAGGTAAGAGGAGAGAGCGAGTAGTCGGTGGTCTCGTCCATTTCCATACTTTATCGCAAGATAGAAAGTAGGGAAGGCCGTACATGCGCAGATCGCGTCTGCCACGTCTGTGCTGTCATGTTGAAGAACTCGAGGTCGTGAGCGTTATCGGCGTAACACAAGGGTCGTGCCTGCAAGGAGGTCGGCGCACAGCACGAGGTGTTATGAAGGAGCGGGAGGGATGTGAATTTCGGAGGGATATAAAGATGGCGAACGTACCTTGAGTACCACCTGCCAGTGAAAGTGATACGGGGTGGAAGACACGCCACACTTCGGGTCGTTCTCAGAGTCTAGTAGCCCTTTCACAGAGACTAGAGCGCCGAATGGACTGCCGTCCCGCTACGAAAACAAGCAGTCCGAGGCAGACCAAAAGGAAGAGGAAAAAATGGACAGAAAACGCATCGTATATCCTCGTCATCGTCTGATCCTGCCAAAGGGGAATCTTCCCCGTATCTTCAAGGTGCCCTTTCGTGGACGTCGTGTACCGTTGGTCTCGTTCTTCAGGACAGCAAAATCATAGTAGGAGAAGAGAATTCGTTTCACAAGGGTTGATGCGATCGGAAGTCCCGGACCGACGCTCCCGACACGTGCCAGCGAAGCTCTCTTTCCATGGACCATCTGCTTCATCGTTGACTCAGACACCAACCTAGTCCTTCTGGTCTAGTGCTGGGACGGTTCGGTTCGGTTCAGGTTCAGAGCCCCTTGCTCTGAACGCTGAACCTGAACCTGGCGTTCGGTTCAGGGAAACACTGAACCTTGAACCTGAACCTGGCGTTCAGGTTCAACGCGTTCGGTTCGGCGTTCAACAGCGTTCGAACGCCGAACCGAACGCCATTTTCGTGTTAAATTGAATTTAGTCTAATTATCGACATTAAAAAGCTCTACAAAGCTCTACCACTTAAATCATGCATCTGGGTCAGAATGATCAGCCTCTGCATCGTATCCAAAGTCTGCAATGGACAATATTCACAACATACCTTTCGCAAAATCAACACATACTCCAGGTACTTGTATAACCATCGCGAGCGGAAGGGCGGGAGGTGGGAGAAAAGCGGCGAGGACGAGGAGAGGAGCGTCGAACACTCGCCCCACGATCAAGGGGACGAACGAGCCATCAGGGTTGTGAGCACCTCCAAGGCGAGAGCTCGCCATGATGAGGGAAACATGAGGGAAGGATGCAGCTGCTGGATGGTTTGGCCCTGCTTTAATACAGCTGGCAGCAGCGATGGGAAAAAAACAGCCACGGGGAAAGCCCGGGTAGTGGTCCGTCGTGACCATGCTGCTCATCGGGCGTAAAAATCGGGCAAAAATAGGTCGCCAAGATGAAGCACCATAACCTAACGGGGCATTTGAGACGGTTTTCTTGCGGATGAGAAGGAGGTAACGACACATAATGGGCGTCGACGTCAGGCAAAACGAATGGAAGGCCTTGGCCTGGTCAGGAAATGTGGAGCTGGGAGACAGGACCGATTTTATTCGCGAAGTTGGGTCGCGAGCGTCGGGAATAAGGTGCATGAATCACATAAAGAGAAGGCGGCGATTAATCAGTGGTTTTCTGCCTGCTTCTGTTCGGAACTTGCCCTTTTTATAGACCCATTTTGTAATAATTGTGCTTAATCGTCGGCCGACAAAATCGGAAGCGTTCGGCGTTCGAACGCGTTCGAACGCGTTCAGTAAAAATCCTCGGGTCGGCGAACGCTGAACCGAACGTGCGGTTCAGGTTCAGCTATCTGCTGAACCTTGAACCTGAACGCACGTTCGGTTCAGTCCGGTTCAGGTTCGAACCGATTGTTTGAACCGAACCGTCCCAGCACTATTCTGGTCAGCATCTTCTGCAAAGAGTTTAGCACGACATCGGCCTCAAACTTCAAAGTTCGCAGTCGCGCAGTGGTGAGGTTTAGTCTGGATTTTGTCCTTCACTCCGCACGCTGTTCTCGATTCGCTTGAGTTACTATTTCTACTGTTCTTCGGTTGATCTTTTCCCTTCGTCCAAATTTTATTCGCGCGATCCTGAGCGTTTTTTGAGCTTTCAAACCACATCCCTGGAGACCGGACTGGAATGTATGCCTTCATCCATGTTATTTTCGCCGTATCTTACGCATGTTCGACGCCTCAGCCAAATTCCATTGCTCCGCAATCTATATGGATGCTCATCTCATGGCCGGAATACTCCCGCAATAAGTCGGGCGTGGTGTGTCGCCCAGCCGGATATTGCGGGCCAAGACATCCATGGTAGCTGGCAGCTCGGGGTTCGACTCCCCGCAGGCGAGTATTGGTAATAGACGATTTTTCTTTCACTCCTCATCTTGTGCTTTCTTTCTTCCATTTCCATTCCCTCGCCCTCTTACCGCTTGCTGCAGAAACCCGCCCTCGAACCTAAACTAGTCGCCTGTCGCCGGCTTACGATCCACGTCTGCATCCCACCCAAACGATTCTCCCTAGCCACCTCAAATACACCTTTCTTCCAGAAATTAACAAAGCGAGGAATGGGGCGGGGTGTGCAGCACACAGCCAGGTATCGTAAGCTGCAACAGACGGATCAGGGTTCGACTACCAACGTCCGAGTATCAACTGTGTCTTCGCCTTTTGTTTATGTTTTCTTTCTCAATCCGCCTCGCCTCGCTCACATTCACCTGCCTTTCAACCATATACAGACTTGATGCTTGCCCATTGAAACATAAATTCATAAACCTTCTCGCTCTCATGCACTCTGTACGTGGCCCATTTCCAATCCCTATTTTAACCATTAGGACTCTGTTTTATCCCCAACAACCTGCAGTTCTGGGTCATGATCAGACTCCCGCGTCCGAGTGCGACGCTCCCAAAATCGACGACGGTGGTATGTCGTCAAAACGGCGTCGAAGCAGTCACTTGATTCCTTCTGGTCGTGGATCATGAGATCGCATCCAACCTGAATCGTGAGGTTAAGAAGTATTCTTTTCATTTATCTGAAATAGCTGAATCCTGAACCAAGTAACGAGGTGAAAACTGTGGTATACTGTGTGGTACGCTCTGCCAATAATGCCCCCTAAGACCACTGATCCGGATCCGCAGCGGCAAACGTGGTCCCCATCCCGAGCTGGTCATACCACACCTGCCTAAACGGCTGTGTCCCCTTCATGCCCCCCGCATCGTCATGCCACCCATTAGCATAAAGCCCAACGTGGAACTGGAACTCGCGGGTATCGTCGATGGTCGTGTTAATGTTGAACTTCTCCAGCACCTTCAACCCGTCAAACCAAAGCTTGTAGTACCCGGTGCCGTCATTCTGCCAGTTGGCCTGGATGACCACTTTGTGCCAGGTACCGGCAGAGACGGTGGTCAGGTTCTTGAACTCGGTGGTCCCCTGCTTGCAGACGGAACCCGTGCGCACACGGGTGGCCAACTGGTCGCCGACGATCCACACCATGCTCGAGGGCATCCAGTCGTCACAGCCTGTGTCGGTGAAGTCGGCGATGAACTGGCCCAGGTTGTACGACTGCGCCGGCGTGAACTGCCAGTCCTGCTGCAGCCGGAAGGCGAAGCCGTAGAACCCCTGCTCGCCGCGGTGGTACCCCTGGAAATGGTGCACCTCGGAGTGGTAGCGTCCAGTGTAGGTTGGGTCGTACGTCTGCGTCACCTTGATGGCGGTGCCGCTGGTGCCGTAGACGACGTTGGTCACTTGGTCCACCGTGCCTTGGTGCTCCTTGAGAATAAAGTCCCAGCCTGCCGGGGTGGTGCCCCGATTGGCGAAGGTTTGTGTGGCCGAGGCCGTGACAGAGAGGGCGGCGACGACGCCGATGTGGATGAGCTGCATGAGCCGGGTTGAAGGGCTACACGAAGAAAGTGAAGGATTGCTGCTGAGCGCAGTGGGTTTAAATTCGCTGAGGATGGAACATTTTTTTCTTGGCGCGAGTTTCACCGTGCCGGGAGCAAACCCCGTGGCGTCTAACTTTGTACCTGAGTGGAAAAGGTGTGCAGAAGCTGACCGGCGCCTGGCCTGGAAGCTCCATGGAGCTACTGTGCTGAGTTGCTTGTCCCGCAGATAGCAGCTGACCGATTAGATCAATTTGGGCGGCCCGGGGTTGCTTTAGGACAGATTAACTGCTCTTTATTGGTTCTTTAACGAAATTCTAT